>OX422208.1:184205008-185433508 GCA_949130495.1 Sambucus nigra | reverse complement strand
GGGACAGAGTGTTGTGCAACTAAGAATTAAATTGTGCAGAAAATGGTTGTGGCAGAAACGCGAATGCTAAGATGAATTTGTGGTAAAACTCGAAAAGATAAAATTTTAAATGAATAAATTCGTGAAAAGGTAAAAGTGGCTCATATAAAAGATAAATTGAGAGAAAATTGACTTAGATGGTTTGGACAGATCAAACGTAGACCAATGGATGCTCTCGTAAGAAATAGTGATTTAGTTAGTATTTAAGGTAACCTAAGGGGTAGAGGTAAGCTTAAATTAACTTGGTGGGATATTATAAAAAATGACATAGTATCACGTCGTTTGGCCAAAGATATTGCATTGAACATAATGGAATGGAAAAATAGGATTCATGTAGATGACTCCAAATAATTTAAAAAAGGATGAGTTGAGTTGAGTAGTTGAGTTGATATTGCTTCTTCTAGCATTCGGTCCTAGGGTATGACTGGGTTGAAGGACATTTGGGACCATTTTCCTAAGGCGGTATGTTGGATGGTGTCATTTTTTGGATTTGGCCCGTTGGTGGGCTTACCGGATGAGACGCCACGCTCTTCAGCAGTTTTTTGTGCTTTTGGTGAGAGGTGGTAGGACACGACCCATACGTTCCATTTGGTGATCGGGGAGATGACCTTTATTCCCTTGGATGTAAAGCAGCTAGCGGGGCTGGATTACGAAGGGCATCAAATTTTGGTGGAACTCACTCTATGGGTCACAGAGGAGGCGATGCAGGCTACCTTAGGGGATGTTGGTAGAATATTATCGTGGGATTCTATCCATTTTCTGTGTTGAAGGAGATGCTGCTGAAGAGGAAGATTGATGGGACGGATGGGAGGAAGTGGGACAGACATCTCACTTATTTATTTTGCTTTATTTTGGAGGATTTATGGTGGCGATGAGTGGCGACGTCGTCCATCTATGATTTTTTCCATATCTGTGGATTATTTCGGATGGACATTTGTACAATCGGGGGAGCTTTACTCTGGCATCCTTTTATGGTTTGTTGGATGAGTTCAGTTGGTGCTGCCGACATACATTCACAGGACCCACATACCCAATAGAGGTAATCTTTAAGATTATTTTCCTTTATTTTCTTGTAGTCCTCTTTTGTTTCCTTTTCCTCTGATTTTTTATCTTCTTGCAGACATGGTTTTATGAGGTGATTGGGCGCAATGCGGGGCTGGTGTCCCTATAGGATAGTGGGCTGGGAGACTTCTGCAGGATGTACCGATGATAGAAGTCAAACAGGCGATCGAATCAATCATTCTCTTTAAAGGATGTGCTAAAAGGTGTTGTTTAACCTAACGAGCGACCAAGTTACATTTTTTTTAGCTTTTCTTTATGATTTTTTGGAATCTTTTTGATAGGTAGAGTATGCACACAAAGATGATACGATTTTTGGTGCATGACTTTGGGTACGACTAGTACCGTAGGGAGAGAGTTATGAGGCAGATTGTAGAGGAGGAGGTGGAGGTCCCACCATCGGTTAGCCCAGAGTAGATAGGGATAGTGAGAGAGATGACGGACGATGCAAGGTTGATGGCGATGAAAGGAGAGCCTATCGACATCCGATCCTAGGACCACCTTAAACACCTCCTTAGGTCCCTAGCACTCATCCATTCACCATAAACTCTAGGTCATAATTCGAGTACCGATCTAGAGGCCACCGATCATTTTTGAGACTCGTTTGACTGTGGTAAACTCTCCCACCAGATAGGATCTCAATGAATCTTTGAAGGGATCTTAATCCCATTTCTAATGGTCCATTGTGTGTACGAATCGGCCTTACAGGTTGAACGAGGGATCCATTTTACTCTGAAGGGTCATTGGGCGCTTTCAAGCCCCATTTAATCTTGGTTAACTCTATGAACCGAGTGAAGCTCAATGAATTCTCAAAGTCATTGAATTCCCTTTCCAATAGTCCATCCCATCCATAAATCGGCCTTATGGTTCGAACGAATGATCCATTTTCCTCTAAAAACCTCCTGTCTAGAGACCATCAAGAGCTTTCGATCATTTGACTTTGATAAATGATTAGTTGATTCTTTATGTGTTGTCATTGTTGTGAGAACTGAGCTAATCAAAATCCTTCAATTACCTTTAAAATTAGAACAAAACTAAAGAATAGTCGTAAGTGAGGTATCAATCCAAATCCGGAGAGTGAAACGAAAGAAACACACATGTAATTCATTTTTATTTAATTTCTTTTTGGACTATTTAATTTTTCTAATTTTTTTAGCTTTTTCAATATTAAAACAATTTTTAGGAGTGGTGAAATAAGACTAAACTAAATCAAAGATATAAATACTAACTAAAAAGTGTAAAATATGAGATGAGTGCGAAAATCAAAGTGAGAGCAAACAAGAGATGGGATTACACCATATATTCTAGTTAATTTTATTAATTAGTTAATTTAAATTAGATATCCCAAGTTAGTATCAAAATTACAAATCAATTGTCATTGCAAATGTAATTTTAATAATAATATCTTAGAGAATTAAATTTAACACTCCTACAACTCTTGTAACGTAGATCCAAACATCATCTAACAAATCACCCGCTAGGATCGATTGGCTAAATTAGTTTAAATCATAAAAATAAGCTTAGAGTTGAAATTCAAAGAAATAATTTTACATTTTAAAAAAACATATCTCTAGTTCGATTCTAAAATGGAAATTAAGACTAGAATCTCAATTTTCCCAGGAAAATCATTTACCCTCTCTCGAGGCCTAAATTAAAATGTAAGAGTGCGAAGTTAATCATCAAAGGGAAATTAAGCATAATTCAACTAATTAAATTCAATTATCATCAAATTAATAGATAATCCCATCCCTTGAAAGGGAATTTAGCCTAACGTAATATGAAACATGATAATCAAATGAACAAAGGCAATAAGATAAGAGTAGAGAATAGAACAATCAAACCAAATCTGTTAGTAGTGCTAATAGAGGTCGAGTTATGGGTTTGGTTGGTTAGTGGGTTTTTGATTGAGGTTAAGGTTTGGTTTAGATGGTGTGAGTGGAGGTGTTGGTTTGTTAATGGAGGTTTAGGAGGGAGAAAATGGGTTTAAGGTTTGGGTATGTTAATGGAGGTGAGTGAGGAGAGAGAATATGAGTTTGGTGGGAGTGAAGATAATGGAGGTGGGGTTAATGTGTGTGAGGGTGTAGGTTAGTTTGGTGAGGGTAAGTGTGTGTGTTTAATTGTACCTTTAAAAGAAATAAAAAATAAAACTATCTAAACTGAAAAACATAAAAACATAAAAATAAAATCCTAGCTCAAAAATATAAAAAATCAAACTATAATAAAAATAAAGTAATAAAACCTATTAAACTAAAAAGACTCTGAATAAAATAAAATTTAAAAATCTAATAAAATTAAAAAAACTATGTTAAAAAAAAAAATCAAAATCTAATAAAATTAAAAATAAAAGACTAATCCTAATAAAATAAAATAACATAAAAACTATAAACTAGAAACTAAAAACTAAAAACTAAAAATAAAAATAAAACTATACAAAATAAATAGAAATAGAAAATTAGAAAATAAATAATAGAAAAATCTAAATAAACCCTAAAAATAAAAACGACTCAAAATAAAAATAATAAAAGTACAAAATCAACTCACACAAGGCTCAGTGTGGATTTAGACCAGGTTACGGGGTAGGTTAGGGCTACGAATGAGGTGATTTAGCCACTTCTTGTTGCAAATTGCCTCGAAATATAACTTTTGACACTGCAACTGCAAATAAACCTGCACAATAGATAATTACGCGCATAAGACACAATTTTGTCGAGAAGTAGCAATTAAAATTTGTCTATTTGGGGTATAAAATATACACTTTTGGGTGCTTATCACACCACCCCCAAACAGAACATTGTTAGTTCTTGAGCCGAATATTAAGATAAAGAAAGATAAGTAAGCAAAAGTGTACCACTTTTGCGGTCACTTGCGATTGCACTTAGCATGTGCAACAAGCCTTTAAACCTATAGGTTGCCCTACGGGACATGTTGTGTCTCGTGAGGGTTTACAGGGAATATACCCACAAAATTCTCTATTTGAAAATGCCGTCAATCTCTTATTAGACATCGAATAATCGCACAATCCATCACGAGATAAATGTTTTGAGGAATGCAAGCCAGAAGTGTAGAAAAGGTTAGCTAAGTAAATAATCAAGGCACATTATTCCTAGAACTCAATGTGTGTGGTGTGAATCAGTCAAAACGGGTCAAGTATCATAAGATTAATTCCTAGATTACCTTTTCAAAATCATTGGTTCAACTTCAAAATCTCACGGGATATCTCTCTCTCAAATGAACTCTCAAGATTTCTGTGAGTGTATCGCTCTTGTGTGTGAGGAGGTGAGTAAATATAATCAAGTTCAAACGTCTCACACACACATAAATAAAAAATGAACATGTAGAAAGAAAAATGATCTCATGAAAAATGTTGATCACTATAGTGAGAACGTCGAGTTATTCACCATGTTGACTTTCTTTTGCCCGAACACCTAGGGGAGATATGGATGTTTATGGGTGAGGGGGAAATGAAATGAGAAATATGGGATGAGATGAGGTAGAATAAGATGGTGATAGATGGATCCTTTGATGTATGGATGTTGGATTACTGAGAAGAGTGTAACACACTTGAGGAACAATTGTCTTTATTTCACAAGAACTAACTACAAACTTTCTTTTTCTTTTCTTTTTATTTTTCTCTTTTTCTCTTTTTCTCTTTTTTTTTTAATTTTCTTTTCTTTTTTCTTCTTCTGTTTTCTATTTTTCTATTTTTTTTCTTATACTCTCAATCACTGAATACATTTTACATTTGGGAAAGCACCCTTTTCCTTAAAATGATGGATGATATATGAATGGAGATGATAAATGGATGGTGTGGGGAATATGTGGGAATATGGAAGAATAAGAGAAGGTAATGGAAGAAGTGAATGGTAAATGGTAGGTGTATGAATGAAAATCTAGTATTCAGGACGAATTTCAAGACACATGTTTCTCACAACTCGAATTATGTCGTTCTCTTTGATCAAGACAAAAATTTTATGAAAAATAATGACATCATACAATGATTTAAAGTGCGGACCCAAAAGAAGTTGAATCAACTTGTGACTCGGAGATTGCATAAAACACTTTGAAAGGTGAAAGGTAAAAATCTCACAAGCTAAAGTCACTATTAGTGATCCCTAAGGTTCTCGTGAGAATTGTAGCACTCTTCAACTCTAAATCGTATTGACGTGATAAGTGAATTTTTTTTGTTGAGTCTAGAAATTCATGGTGCAACATGCCTTGTTACGTATTACATAAGCTATTAGAAAAAAAATATCCTCTAGCTTGATTCCTAGACTTAAATGATGGATGATAGAAAATTCACATCAATGAGTGAGATGAAAGAAACTGCACAAAAATTTAAAAAAAAATCAGGTTTTGAAAATCAAAATTTTTCAAAAGAGGTACGATTTTGATAAATCCCCCACCCCAAACAAAAAAGAACATCGTCCTCGATATTAAATGAAATGATTTTTAAAATTTGAGAGAAAAAGGGAGGACAAAGATTACCAAAATCAACCTCTAACGAAATGGGCAGATGAATCCAAGAAGAACTTGGATAAGTAGTAACATAACAAAATTTTACAACTCTAAAAATATGATATAGCATTGGGTGGTGTGAAACACCACCCCCAAACAGGATAAAACTCTTACGCAGAAATAGTGGGCTGCCTTCCGATAGCTCTAAGTTTAATATCTTCAGCCTGACCAAACCATTCTCACCCTAAAGATAAAATCTATGAAAGCGCGGGGTGACAGAAAAAATTAGGTGATGATAGTCACCCCCAAACAAGACTGAAGCATCAGTCTTGTTGGATAGAGGCTACATGAGTTAATGAACTTATATGGAAAAGTGCATCACACGATTCAAAACATTGGTGGACCATGGGCGGGTGGGAGAGGAATGTATATGGATGAATAGAAATGGTGAGGGTGGAAAGGCCCCAACCTCGGGCCTTATTGAGCTAAAAGGTGAGGGCAACAAGAACCCTATAAGAATGGTTCTTTAGTAGGTGAGGAAGGTAATATGGTTTGAAAATGGAAATGTGGTGGCGCTCATAGAAATTGCACGACCGTTCTATAAATGGACGATGATAATGGTCTCTCCGTGACACATCAGTGATATGATGGAAAGAAAAATCAACACCACGAGTAAGTGGTGGGCATATAAGAGCAAGCTCTATGTCACGAAAGTGGAGAGTAACACCACATATACTCTTGTCATCCAAATATATGGATGGATACCTGAAAGGTGAAAAATAAAGATCCAAACCAGGTGGTGGGGTGGAAGGGACGATGGGAGGATCAAGAGGAATAAGGGGTGGGTCGGGTGGGATAAAGGGTGTATCGGGGGGGATAAAGGGAGGAGGAAGATAATCCAAATCAAGTGTAGGGGACACACAATCATTGGTAAGAGTAAAGGAATACTCACTAGGGAATGTGGTATCTAAATATGGAGTGGTAAACTTCGGGACAAGAATATCACCAAGTAATGTGGTGGGTGGTTCAAATGAGGCAACAAGATCGGAGACATAGGAATCACTAGAAATATTGGGCACAAAGGGAGCTATGCATAGTGGGACAAGATCCATATCCATAGAGGTAGGAACCATCTCGAATTCAATGTCGAAAAAATGGAGAGCACTCGTAGCTAGAGCTAACCTAGGATGAAGTGATTCCTTGGGAACACACGTGGCGGTCTCAATAGGTGTAGACTCATGCATTTTTTGGATTCATCGGGAGAGGAAATAGGAACCTCAATAGTACGTTCATTTGGAAAAAGTGGGATGTGATCAGTCTCACTATCTTTAGATAAGTCAACACAATTATCCACTTGGGTCTCAGACCACGGAATGCTTTCAGCATCGAGATTCTTGGGAGGATAAGGTTGGCCACACTCAAAATATGTGGCACAAGACAACTCATCATCACTCCACGTGGGATTAACAACGGGTTGACTTGGGGTGAAATCCGACTCTCTCTCACACTCAATTTCATTTAATCTTTGTTCAAGCCGTTGGAGGGATGCATTTTGAATTTGAGTGGCTTGCTCTTTTTTGAGGATGAAATTTTGCAAGGGGCTTTCGAGAGAGAAGGTGGATGGTGGTGGTGGAGTGACGGGTGGTGGTGGTGGTGGTTAAGGTGAACACAACTCACTATTATCATGACTATATGGAGAATACTCAAAGGAAGTGTGTGGAACGGGATAAAGTGTGTCATACACAAGACAAGCATCTCCGTGAGAGACAAAAGGATAACAATCAGTGGGTGAATAGTGACAGAACTGATCGCAGTGGTGTGCACTTGATAGACAAGACGACTATTGGAACATGTGAGGATCTGCAACATCGGGTTAGGATTCATATTTCATGGAAGTGTGATCAAGCCTCCATGAATAACTTGGGTATTCAGACCACTCGGGATTGGATTCATCGTGATAATAGGCCGAGGTGGGTTTTGGAACAATGTCGTATAGATACACCTGGTCCATGATGGATTCAGATGGATATGAAGAGTATGGACACTCATGGGGCAAGTGACTGGCTATAACATAAGATGTTCACAACGAAGCATTTGACGTGTTGATAGTCATCATTGTAGGCGATGGCATATGAGATGCGTGCGTGGATGATACATGAGTATCAACGACGTGCATTTGAGAGTTAAAGGCACTAAGTAATGGAGGTTGGACTCGGGCTCAACTTCAAACATGCTTCGAGAGAGTGGGAAATGGCCAAAATACTCTCGTAAAGGAAGTTCTTCGGTCATGATGAGAGATATATTTTTGGATTTTTTATTTGAAAATAAAAGAAAGAAAATATTTTTGGATTTTGAGAAAAATAAAGGAAGAACATATTTTTGGATTTTTTATAAAAATAAAGGAAGAAAAAGGTTTTTGGATTTTTTTTGGAAGAAAATATAGGGAAAAAATATTTGGACTCTTGATTGGACGAACTCACTAAAACCAACTACCGAAAAATTGAATTGGACACACACAAGTCAAGGATAAATCCTAATTACACATAGCCAATTTTTATCTTCAAAATTTAGTGAAAGGGTAGTCAAATTGAAGTCCGCGGGAGATAAAAATCATGGAAATCTTTGTGATTTCCTTTGCAAAAATGTTCTCTTATTGGGATACCTAGTTGATTGACTTTAAATTTAATGATAGCTAGGGTAGCACACAATTGGTAAGTGAGTGAGTCGGGTGATGAAATCCCTTTTCGTGAATGATCGGGTATAGGTCTTAGTTAATTAATTCATCACACCATTCAAAATAAATTCGAGAATAAAATCAATTAAGAGCACGTAAGCACACACAATGTATTGACTCGCTAACACGAGAGGCGCGAGGGTTTATAAATGTACTTGCCACGGTTTTTACATTGTGGGGCAATGAATAATTTGAGTCGATCGGGGGAGATCAGACCAATCTCAGTCGCTCCCGGGAGTCCTACCGACCCAAGGTAGAGAGGCTTTTAAATCCTTGCCTTTGGACGCCCTCTCTCTACCTTGTCCGGTTCCCCTATCACGCTTTTCTTCACAATTAATTATTACGAATTGAAATAAAATATAAATGGTGTCTCCAAGCATCGTAATACAAGACAAGAATAAAGTAAAGCCAAGAATAAATTAAACCTAATACAAGCTTTCCAAAATAATGAAACATGGTACGAAAAATGAAAAGTGCAATACAAATGAATCACAAAATGGGAAATCCTCTCCAATGCTTCAAGCTCCAAAGATTGGCAACGACTCCATTTGATTAGTTGATTCTTTATATGTTGTCGTTGTTGTGAGAACCGAGCTAATCAAAATCCTTCAATTACCTATAAAAGTAGAACAAAACTAGAGAATAGTGGTAAGTGAGGTATCAATCCAAATTAAGGGAGTGAAACGAGAGAAACACACATGTATTTCATTTTTATTTAATTTTTTTTGGACTTTTTACTTTTTCTAATTTTTTTAGCTTTTTCAATATTAAAGCAATTTTTAGAAGTGGTGAAATAAGACTAAACTAAATCAAAGATAAAAATACTAGCAAAAAGTGTGAAGAAAATGAATGAAATCTAACTAAATGAACATGTAAAATATGAGAAGATTGCGAAAATCAAAGTGAGAGCAAACAAGAGATGGGATTACACCATATATTCTAGTTAATTTTATTAATTAGTGCATTCAAATTAAACATCCCAAGTTAGTACCAAAATTACAAATCAACTATCATTGCAAATGTAATTTTAATAATAATATCTTAGAGAATTAAATTTAACACTCCTACAACTCTCTAAACGTAGATCCAAACATCATCTAACAAATCACCCGCTAGGATCGATTGGGTAAATTAGTTTAAATCATAAAAATAAGCTTAGAGTTGAAATTCAAACAAATAATTTAACATTTTACAAAAACCTATCTATAGTTCGATTCTAAAATGGAAATTAAGACTAGAACCTCGATTTTATCTAGAAAAGCATTTACCCTCTCTCAAGGCCTAAATTAAAATGTAAGAGTGCGAAGTTAATCATCAAAGGAAAATTTAATTTAATTAAACTAATTAAATTCAATTAACATCAAATTAATGGATAATCCTACCCCTTGAAAGGGGATTTAGTATAATATGATATGAAACCTGATAATCAAATGAACAAAGGCAATATGATAATAGTAGATAAGAGAACAATCAAACCAAATCTCTTTGCATCCAATCGAACTCAAATCCTTGAATAAGAAGCATACAATCCTACAATTGAGCATCCAAATGAATTTCAATAAAATATATACACTCAATTGAGTCTCACACAAATTGATCACTCGCCTATCTAAAAAATAAAAATAAAAAAACTGTTTACAAGTTGTTCTCTCTCTCTAGTCTTCTCTCTCAAAACCCTCTTTGGGTTTCTAGGTGATGTCCATTTTTATGGCCTTAGGTCTTCTTATATAATTCACATGGAGCTAAGGAGTAAGGTTAGAAATTATGGGATAAGAGAGCATGGGGTGTATGAGGTGAGAGAGGGGGTGTAAGGTGTGTGGGGTTATTTTAGGAATAAGGGGTCTTATAAGGTGTTGGGGGTATATTGGGTGTATGGTTAAAGGTGGTTTTTAAAACATGTGGGCTTTTTATTTTTGTCTTGGGTTTATTTTGGTCATATTGCTTTTGTGGTCTTGGTATTTAGCTGGTGGCAAAATCATATATGGGTTTGGGTGGTAAAAATGGAAGATGGATCTTTGAGGTTAATTGGGTCTTAGGGTTGAAATTGGTATGTGGGTTAATGGGAATATGGGTGCCAGGTTTGCAATGGTCGGAACTAGGTCGACTTGTGAAATTGGTTCCAGGGTAGGGTTCAGTTGGTATGGTTTTCTCTGGTTTTGGGTTGAAGAGGAGGTTTGGTTCTGATGTTAGCAGACCCGAGTTGAGTAGGTTAGTTCAAATAGGGGGCACGGGGCAGGATGACGCCAAATTTATGGGTTGGTTGGCTGCTGGAGTCGGGTCATGGGTTAGGTTGGTTAGTGGTTTTTTTTATTGAGGTTAAGGTTTGGTTTAGATTGTGTGAGTGGAGGTGTTGGTTTGTTAATGGAGGTTAAGGAATGAGAAAATGGGTTTAAGGTTTGGGAGTGTTAATGGAGGTGAGTGACGAGAGAGAAGATGGGTTTGGTGGGAGTGAAGATGATGGAGGCGGGGTTTGTGCGTGAGGCTGTAGGTTAGTTTGGTGAAGGTTAGTTTAATTGTACCTTTAAAAGAAATGAAAAATAAAACTATCTAAACTAAAAAAAATAAAAAATAAATAAAAAATAATAAAAATAAAATCCTAGCTCAAAAATATAAAAAATCAAACTATAATAATAATAAAATCTATTAAACTAAAAATGCTCTAAATAAACTAAAAATTAAAAATCTAATAAACTTAAAAAAATAAAAGTCCTAAAAAAGCAAAATATAATAAAAATAGAAATAAATTCCTCATAAAAGACTAATCCTAATAAAATAAAATAACATAAAAACTAAAAATTAAAAAATCAAAAATCAAAATCAAAATAAAACTACACAAAATAAAAAGAAAATTAGAAAATAAATCCTAGAAAATTCTAAATAAATTTAAATAAACCCTAAAATAAAAATGACTCAAAATTAAAATCTAAAAATAATAAAAATACAAACTCAACACACTTAGGGTTTGGCGTGGGTTTAGGCTAGGTTACGGGGTAGGTTAGGGCTATGGATGAGGTGATTTAGTCACTTCTTGCTGCAAATTGAGTCAAAATATAACTCTTGACACCGCAACTGCAATCAAGCTTGCACAATAGACAATTACGCGCATAAGACCCAATTTTGTCGAGAATTAGCAAATAAAATATGTTTATTTGGGATATAAAATATACACTTTTGGGTGCTTATCAATCAAATCTCAGAACCAGGAGTGGTTCAATCGATTCTTAAAGGGCTCCGAATTCCCTTTTTAACGGACCACTCAGTGCGCAATTCGAACTTATGGTTTCCATTTTATGCATATTTTAAAAAAAACATTCCGAGCTACTTATAGGCACATCAGGAACCCTGCCGATCAGTTGGGGGTCTTTTTTCTTTCTCGACAATGCAAGCACCATGTCTCTAGGCAAGCCAATCACTATGTCGATTGGTATCCCTTGGCCCCTATTAAAAGCCCAATACCTCACCCTACCACAGTACCTAAAACCCGTATAAGAAACTAAGAGAACATTATCCTCGTAATCAGAAACTTCCCTTCACCAAAAAGTCCATTTTCCCACATTCTCTTACCTCACCTCCTTACCTCACTTGGGAATTCACCCCATCTTTCTCTACATCACTTCCATACCACCGCAAATCAGCACACGTGCATTCCAAAGTCAAGAACAAGCATCCATAAGGAGGTCTGTTTCTCCACCTCTTTCTCTAGTTTGTCCATTTTATGTGTTATTTATCTTATTTCTATTTTGTGGTTTTGTTTTATTATATCACATCCACTAATCTCTACTCTTTATTAATAATATTGCACATAACCTATTTTTATAAAAACCATAAAAAGACAAAAAATAGGGTTTATCTGTAAACTCTAAAAGCGGGGCTTTCATTTTTACGTCTTCACTCTTAAAATACATTTTTCTCACACACACATAAGAGGAGTCCCACATTTGGATTTACGGATTGAACCCCGTTCCTATGTTATTTTCAAACTTGGTGGACTTTGATGACCCTTGGGCTACGTAGGCGTCTTAGGCCAAACTCGAGATTCGACTCCTCCTCCTTTTTATTTTTTATATATTTAATATATTATTAGATATATTTCATGAGTTTTAGACTCCTACATACACGTATCTCATTCGACGTGTACATTATCTCTTTCATGGCGATTTGTGATTCGGCGAACACTTAAATCATACTTTTTATCATTATTTTCGAGTACACTCCTACGGATGGGTCCGCTCCGTCCCTTCCATGATGCGAGTTGGAGTATTCGATTCTCCAATTACTTATAGTATACTCATGTACACACACACTACAAAGTTAAAAAAGGAGAAGATTAACATTAGCCCATGAGATACCTAAAGGGTAGAATAGGTGCTTAATAACTTTCCATTATGTAACTTAATCCCTGGACCTTCGAACTATTTGGTTTAGCTTCCATCAATTTGACCTTGATGTCTTTCTCTCGAGATGACGACATTCTTTTTCCTGTTTTGAGGAAAATAGGATGGTGAATCTCTCTCTTCGTGTTACCCCTGTTTGTTGACGACCAACTTTATATTCGCGCGGGTTGGAGGAATTCGACCCCGGATGGCCATAGTGGTTACTCCATTGGGGAAATTTATAAGAGGACTAGACTATGTTCCTACATGAGTGTTATTATTTTCTCTTATACTTTTCTACATGTGTACATATGCTCCCACTTGTATGTTCCCTTCACTCCTTTACTTAATTTTTGTATATATATATCTCATGCTTAACTCTATCATGCTCGCTTCTCATGTATGTATCACTTTGCACCCACTTGTACATTCTCACATCACACACTTGTATATATCTCCATGCTCACTTACACATCTCATTCACCACTTGGAGTGTGACAACCCTACTTCTTATATCTAATTCGGTTAGCTACGCCCAATTAAATTAAAGCGGAGCGTCAATATGTTGGCATTAGAAACAGAATTTAAATAAACGCAGTAAAGTAAACATGTACACTTTCATACGTGTAACTATATCACATCATAACAACTATAACAAGTGAAACCAACTCATAACTATTAACTGTAATAATCCATCAATAATCACAAACTGAGAATATAAAATGCCAATACATGCGGCCCAACACAAAATGGGAAAGCATAATACAACAATTCTCTCAAATCCCAAGTATGAACAAAGTGATATTAATATCTGATACCACCTTTAAGAAAAGGGAAACAAATGACATAAATTAAAATAGAATAACTCCACGGCTACAGAAATCCTAAGTTTGATATGAAATCAAGCTCCATATTTGACGCGATTAATAATGTGTCTCAGAAGTGTGTACTCTCTAGGCTCAAGTGCAATCCTGTCGCTCAAGTAATAATCCGATAAGTCGGGTATCGATCCTCAGGGAAATAGTGCAATGGAGTTGTAACGACATTGGACAGACAAAGGAAACCTAACTTTGACTCTAAGGAAAAGGAAAATATGATTTGAACGGTGAAATAGCTACAACTATATGCAATTTTGAAAATGATTAACTAGAGAAATCAAGGATGAATGAAATACAATTACTCTAAATTATCTAAAATATTGACGATGATTGAACTAGACTTGAACTATATGATGAGGAAAACGGACGGGAATACAATCCCTCAACCTTAGTGTGTTGCCAGCACAAAATTAATCATAAATCTAAGTGATTAATTAGACCCAGAATTTAGTACTCCCAAGCATTACATATATGAGGTTCAAGACCGCACCATATATAATCAGAGGACGAGTAAATCGGTATTGAGATAGCTACACTCGAATTGCATTCTGAAGCATCCCAGTTACCCTAAAGAAAACGAGATCCAAAGATCTACAATGGTTGTGTCGCTACGCAATAACGTCATAATAAATCCTTAAGTTTAGAGGATTAATTTTATACACATGCAACTACCACATCGGATGGAGTTCATGCATCCCGACCCTAAAGAATCTAGCCGGACATATTGTACCTAAATATGCATGAATTAACTATATTGCATGCGAGAGAAATCATAATGAAACTATCTTGAAACATGCAAAGAAGTGTTATGAACCCAGAAATTGTTTGAATCATGCAAGGAAAATAACCATGCAAGAACAATAATAAGAAGAATGAAATTTGGATTAAAACTTGAAAATAAACTCGGAATGAATCAATCTTGAAGCAACAATTCAAACTATGTTCCTAGGAGTTCTTCTATTTTTTTCTCTACCAAAAACTGATCAAAACTATGAAAAACTCTATTTTTTAAGTCACTACCATCGTACAAATACGTTTTAGAAGAAGTTGTAACAATATAGGACTCTTTGGACCAATCAGCTGTCAAGGAAAAATTCGCGCATCAGGGCCTCGAAACCGGTTCGCAGGTTCCCCGAGACAGTTCGACCCCAAACCGATTCACAGTGTGTTTCGATAATTTCTGCTGGTTTGGGGGGTCTCATTTCTTCAATTCAACACTTCGAATTTTTTTCTTCATGTATTTTTCCTCAAGTTCAAATGATCATAACTCTTCAATCGTAGCTCGGATTTTGGTTCTGTTTCTTCCAGTATTCTCGTTGTTATGAGATTTTAAACTTTCCAGTTGACCCCACCTTCGGGATCAGATTAAAGAATTACAAAAATGCCCTCGAAGTTGCCTATCTAGCCTTTCTTTCATTGTTTCGATTTCTCTTCCGCACCGCTTGCATAATTAACGTGTAAAACACATAAGAGAAACAAAAAACACAAAATAGTTGCCAACAAAGGTTAGTAGAATAAATGCGAGTTAAATCCATATCCATTGCGTCACTCGGGTTAACAAAGGTACCGAAATTAAGGGCATAAATATACAATATTTATGCCCAATCAAATCCCCATAATTTAGAACTTTGCGTGTCCCGAGCAATGTAAAAGAAAAAGAATAATGTCACACTCTTCTAAATAATTTATTGGGATAGAATACCTTTTTCACAGGCAAGGGATTGCATTTAGCATATGCAACAAGCCTTTAAACCCCTTCGTTAGTAGGACGAGTGTTGTCTCGTAAGGGTTTGCAGTGAATATACCCAAAAAATTCGACTCAAAGAAAATTTAAAATACGCAAAAATTGTATAATTAAAACTTTTTCAGAAAATAGTCATCATCAAATCATGTTCAAGAGTCTCAAATCATAGTGCGTGTGTGCGATGCCGAAAATTTAAACGCGAATTTTCACTGATTGACCATTACGTTACTTATCTGAAAATTCGTTTTGATTTCAAAATCTCACGTGATGCCCTCACAAATGAATCACTCAGATTGTGGCTATTATCTCGGTATGCGTGACTTATAAGAGTAAATATATTGGAAACAAGTTCACGCACACAAATAGAAAGACAAAATTTTTTTGGTAATCGGATCTCATCAAAGGATTACGAATATAAGAAAACGGGAACATTGCCTCTAATTCACATTTTTGATCTATTTTATTATCTTTTTGGGTTTTAGCTCTCCACGCGGTAACCAATTTCACAATTTTTGGACTCGGTTAGGACTTTTATGGGTTGAAGGTGTATTGGGTCATATTGGAAAAGGTTAAGAATTTCAGAATTGGAAAACTTTGCTTATGATGTCCGTTAGTGCTTTTCCAGGATTTTGCTCATTTTCTTCTTCTTTTTCTATTTTCTTCTATTTTCACGCTTTTCTTTTCTTGCTATTTTTGTTGAGCATAGCTATTCTTTTCTTGCCCCTTTCCTACACTTTCCGGACTTAAATTCTGACTTTTTCCATTTTTCACAATTCCGGGCTATTTGGGGTTTTCGGGTTGTCAAACGAAAGGAAAAATTATTCGGCTCAATTTTGGGTTACAAAAAGGATGATTTTTCACAACTTTTTGATGGCCAATATTTTTTTGGGTAACAAACGATGGCCTACTTCATTTTCCAAAATACTAATTGCGTTACCATATGCGTTTCGAGATGAATTTAATTTAGAGATTTGTTTGACACATTTTTTAATGAAATATCACACACATTTCTCAATATCGATAAAAGTGAATGACTTGAGATCCCCTACGACTTATTAGACCGCTGAAAAGAACTTTGAGTTAACAATTAACTCAAATTGATTTATAAATTTCACAAAAATGAAAGGCTCGAATCTTATCGGGGTTTGTTAATAGCCACAATTATTCGTTAAGTCGTCAATTTTCGCTCAATTTTCATCTTTGGTTAATTTCGGCTTAGTGTATTGTGTTTTTACAATTTGAGATTTTAAACCGACTTTTAATGATATTTTTGAAAAATTGGAATTCCAATTTTTATTTCTTTTGAAGAAAAATATTTTTGGATTTTTCAAAATTTTATGATTTTTTTGAGATTTTTGGGCATTTTAAAAAATTTGTGAAGTTTTAGAAAAACACACTTGTACCCCCTAACTTAGACTTTTGCATTGTCCTCAAGCAAAAAGGACTAAAATCTAACTCAAAGCGAATTAAAAGTGCAGAAAAATAAAACAAACAAATTAAAATAGAAATGCAGAATTTTATTATAGATATCGAGAGCCGGTGTTACAAGGGAGATGGGAGAATTACGCAACTTCACATTTGTAAACAACTACCAACAACACACAACCAATAAAAAAACATCAAAAACAGACATGGGCTTCATTGGGGAGGCGGATGTGAGGGTCCCGATGCGCTCAGATCATATGGATCAAAAAAGAAAGTCGGAGGGGGGTCACCCAAGTTGAGCTCGTATAAATGCGCTTGGAAATGGTGCATCATGCTTGTATCCCTTCGGTAGGCCTCTTGATCCTGTTGATAGGCCGCTTAGTCTCGATTATATTGGGTGATGAAACCGTCAAAAATAGATTCAATCACCGAAAGGCGCCTATAAAAATTCGCACCGGGAGGCTCAAAGTTGGAATCGTCGTCCTCATCTTCATCATATTCTTCTTCAACCCCTACATCCATCATTGGGGCATCTCGTTACTCCTCCCCTTCAACCTCATCGAGAATGGGACGTTCGGGGTGGGCCACCCTCATCTATCGTTCTCTACGGGTGGTGGAGGTGCTTGCAATGGGGCGGAAGAGTCGGCTTGCTGCCTCGGTCATCCACCCCGGCATTAATCAAGATTTCCATGATAGGGCGGGCATAAGGGAGTGTCGCTTTGCCCCACTCATCGTAGGCGGCATTGATGATGTCCACGTAGAAGAGTTGGGCAAGATTTATCGTGTTCTCGGGGTTGAGGAAATGGTAAAGGAAGTTGCCGTGACGTAGCCGGACCACCGAGTCATTGGTGGTTTAGTGGATTGTTCCACATGAAATTAGGTGCGTGAATTGCACCGTATCCAAGAGACTTCCTATGGGAAAAGAATCGCGCACACTTTCCTGCCCGGGTGCCATTCGGGCAATACATTCTTCTTTGGTGTGGAGGGCACCATTTGTGGGATACATGAATGGCACGGGGAGGACAACCCCTTTTGCTTGCATTTTGCGCGCAATGATGGCGGCGGAGAATGGAATTTGAATACCGTCAAGATAGGCCTCATGAAGCATGGATGATTTGCGAACGAGTGTCGCGTAGAATTGGTGAATCGTAGCATCAAAAATGTTGTTGCTCGTAGGAGAGAGGAAGGAGCACCACCCCTATCGGTTGAAAAGGGAGGTGACGTCACCGAGAATCTCCTCCCAATTAATAAGAATTAACTCTGGTGTCGTCATATTTGCAAGGGCGAAAATTGGCTTGGCAGAGATGCGGCATGGTGAGAGAGGGAGATATATGTTATGGTGTTGATGAGAGGGGGAGTGAAATGGAGTGTGAGAAAAGGATAGGGGTGAATGTTAATTTATAGGTGTGGGGGGATGAATTTTGGTGGGAAATGGTAATAGAAGTGGAAGGAAAGGAAGGGGGAGGAATTTGGAGTGGGAAATGAATGGAGGGAAGTTTTAGAGGATGAATTTTTGTAGGGGAAATGAATGGAGGGAAGAGGGGAAAATATAATGAATTTGGAAAAGGGGGAGATAAATCTTCTAGGTACCCCGAACCGGTTCGCCTCCGGGGGAGGCTTCTATCCTGGAAGTTGGATTTCTCTCTTCTCTCGAAAATTAAGTGTTCTCTCATGCCTCCTCTCATGCGTATGGCCCTTAGAAATATCCTAGACCCTCGGGTGCCCTAAAAATGCTTCAACCATGCCCTTGAAATGCGTGCAACCTCGCTCAGAAAGTGTACTATTTTGATCTCTCTCGTGAACCGTGCTCCAGACTCCAAATAATCTAACTCACACACTACTACTGTACACAAGAATTAACTCCATACGTATCGGGGGTGCGACGACCTCTCATTTTCAGCTCAATTGACCCCGTAAACGGGGTCCGATAACCAAATAGTGTTGACTTCTCCAACACACGCCTCTAGATATGGCTTTAGGCATTGTCCATTTACCTTGAATGTAATTTCCCCTTTTAAATTGTCTAATTCCACAGCTCCGTGAGGGAATACATTCCTTACAACGAACGAGCCAGACCATCGTGATCACAACTTTCCCGGAAATAGATAAATTCGAGAGTTATAGAGAAGCACTTTTTGTCCAGGAAGAAACTCTTTGCGTCGAGTAATGTTATCGTGAGAGAGATTCATCCTTTCCTTTGAAATTTTTGCGCTCTCATACGCATCATTGCGTATCTCTTTTAACTCATTTAATTGAAGCTTGCGAGCTTCACCGACTTTATCCATGTCGTAATTCAACTTCTTAATCACCCAATACGCCTTGTGCTCTAATTCAACGAGAAAATGGCAAGGTTTTCCATACACAAAGAGGAAGGGAGACATCCCGAGTGGATTTTTATATGTGGTACGATAGGCCCATAGTGAATCGTTCAATCGAAGTGACCAATCTTTTCGGATGGGATTGTCGGTCTTCTCGAGAATGTTCTTGATTTCTCGATTTGCTAATTCGACCTGACCATTCGTTTGTGGGTGATAGGTCATTCCAACCTTGTAAACGACGCCATACTTTCTCATGAGCTTCGCGAATGGCCTGTTTCAAAAGTGCTTGCCATTATCACTAATGATCACTTTCGGAGCATCGAAGCGGGAAAGTATGTGTTCCTGTAGGAACCTAATCATCACTTTGTTGTCATATGTCTTGATAGCTATGGCTTTCAGCCATTTAGAAATGTAGTCTACCACGACAAGGATGTATAGGAAACCAAAAGCTGGGGGAAAAGGCCCATGAAGTCAATACCTAGCAGTCAAAGATCTCAATAATGAGTATCGGGGTTAATGGCAACATGTCTCATCGGGTAATCTCCCCCATCCTTTGACACCTATCGTAAGATTTGAACAATTATTCACATCCCTAAATATTGTGGGCCAATAGAGGCCGCGTTGAAGAATCTTTTTGATCATTTTTTTTGTCGAAAAGTGACCTCCACAAGCTTCTGAATGACAGAATTAGATGACTTTTGGGATCGTCATACGGTATGCGTCGTCGGATGATTTGGTCGATGCAATATTTAAAAAGGAAGGGCTCGTCATAGAAAAATATGCGTGATCAAGTAATGAACCTCTTCTTATCTTGCGGTGTGCAATCAGGAGGGACGACTCCCGTAATAAGGTAGTTCACTATATCCATAAACCAGGGCGAAGAGGAGGTGGTAAAGAGTTGCTTATTCGGAAAATATTCGTCTATGGGTATCGGATCATTAGGTACGTCGGATGAAAGTTGCGATAAGTGGTCGGCAACGACGTTTTCTACTCCTTTTTTATCTTTAATGGAGATATTAAACTCTTGAAGGAGTAGGACCCACCTTATGAGGCTCGGCTTTGCGTCTTTCTTTGCAAGTAAGTATTTTAATGACGCATGATCGGTGAAGCAAGTGATGGGAGAACCGATAAGGTAGGATCGAAATTTGTCAAGAGCAAAAACTACCGCTAGCAACTCATTCTCTGTGGTGGAGTAATTGAGTTGTGGTCTGGTAAGAGTCTGGCTAGCGTAGTAGATGACATGAGTCTGTTTGTCTTTTTTTTGGCCCAAAATAGCTCCTATCGTATAATCGCTAGCATCACACATAAGCTCGAATGGTAAGGACCAATCCGGAACTTGCATGATGGGAGCGGACACAAGTATGGTTTCCAGTTTTTCAAAAGCGCTATGGCATGCTTCTGTCCACTCAAATGGGGTGTCCTTCATGAGAAGGTTGCTTAAGGGTCTAGCGATGGCGCTAAAGTCCTTAATGAAACTTCGATAAAACCCGCGTGGCCCAAGAAGGAGCGCACGTCTTTGAGTGATTTTGGTGGGGGTAGATCGGTTATGACATCAATCTTAGCTCTATCAACTTCAATTCCCTTAGATGAAACTATGTGGCCAAGGACTATTCCCTCGGTGACCATAAAATGTCATTTCTCCAAATTTAGCACTAAGTTCTTCTCCACATATCGGGCCATTACTTTTTCCAGCTTTACCAGATAAAGATCGAAAGAGGTGCCAAAAATGCTAAAATCGTCCATGAACACTTCAAGTCCTCTCTTAAGAATGTCGTTAAATATACCCAACATGCACCTTTGAAAGGTCGCGGGTGCATTACAGAAGCCGAATCGCATACGTTTATAGGCAAACTTACCAAAGGGGCAAGTGAAGGTCATTTTCTCCTGGTCAAGTACATCTACCTCAATTTGGTTATATCCGGAATAACCATCAAGGAAGCAATAGTAAGGGTGGCCCGCTACTCTCTCAAGCATCTGATCAATAAATGGCAAGGGGAAATGGTATTTCCTAGTTCCCGCATTGATTTTCCGGTAATCAATGCAAACGCGTCATCCGGTGGTGGTACATTGAGGAACTAGCTCTCCCATAGCATTTTCAATCACTGTCATGCCCGAATTTTTTGGGAAAACTTGAATAGGGCTCACCCACTTGCTATCCGAGATTGGGTAGATAATCCCAACATCCAATAACTTAATGATTTCGATTCTCACCACTTCTTTCATATTGGGGTTTAGCCTTCTTTACATTTCTCTCGAGGGCTTGACATCCTCCTCGAGGTGGATCTTGTGGGTGCAAATAAAAGGACTTATCCCCTTCAAATCAGTAATACACCAACCGAAAACACTTGGGTGCTTCATCGGAATCTTTAACAGTTTACCCTCCTGCTCTTCGTTTAGGCTAGAGGAGACAACAACAGGAAATGTCTCATCCTCTCCTAGGTATGCATATTTAATACGGGAGGATAGTTTCTTCAATTAGAGGGTCAAAAATTTATCGCTGGAGGGAACCATGCGTGCCTCCCTTAGCTGTAACTCCTCGAATCGAAAAACCCAACTTACATCTCTCGCGTCCTCGTCCGACGATTTCTCATCAAGCAACTCTCTCAAATCCTCAACTTCCCTCTCGAATTCAGTATACTTACCCTCACTCTCGTGGCCCGACACTAAGCAGGACCCTAGGGCATCTCCACAATAATTTTCCTCAAAGTACTCCTCTACGATCACGTCGATTAAGCTCATCGTGTGAAGACCATAATCTTCCCCCATATGTTGGGCTATATGGAAGATGTTAGTCTCTAAGGTTATGTTACCAAAGGTGAGTTGCATCTGCCCATTTCAAGTATTGATAATTGCGTTAGCCGTATTTAAGAATGGGCGCCCAAGAATGATGGGAACATGATTGCTCGAGGAGAATGAGGGCTTTGTGTCCCAAATGATAAAGTCTACCGGGAAGTTGAAAGTGTCAACTTGGATGATCAAATCCTCAACTATACTTCTTCGAATCTTCACAGTTCGATCCGCTAACTGGAGAGTTATTTTTGTGGGCTTAAGGTCGCCCAGATCAAGTTACCTATAGATGGTGTAAGGGAGGATATTGCCACTTGCTCCCAAGTCAAGTAAGGCTTTTTCAATTTTATTTTCTCCAATGATGCAGGAAATGGTGGGTGCACCGGGATCTTTGAATTTTGGCTGGAGATCATTGAGTAGAATGGAGCTCACGTTCTGTGATAGAAATAAGTTTTTCTTTACCTTCATCTTTCTCTTTACAGTTAACAAGTCTTTGATGATTTTTTCATAAGTTGGAATCTGCTTAATGACATCGAGGAAAGGTAAATTTAGCTTTACTTGCTTTATCACGTCTAGCACTTCATCACGGAGGTTCCCTTTGTGGGAAGGAACCACCCTTTGAGGAAACGGTGCCACTGTGGGTGGTTTCACTACTACCTCGGGCTCACTAGTGTATTCTTTATCACTCTCTTTCAAGGGGACATCTTTGGCCTCTTTTATACCGAGTGAAATCTCCTTGTCTTTGGTTTCGTCGTGTGGGGGAGGTGATAAATCGACGACTCTCCCATTACGAAGAGTGGTCACATCTTGACATTTCTCCTGATGTTCTATCGAGGTGGAGCTAACACTAGTTTGACCTTGGGGCGATCTTTGGCCCTGGGCAGGAAACTTGACCTTCTCTTGGATACTCAACGATGATTGCATCTTTGAAATATTTGCATTTATGTCGTTGATCATACGCTCATATCTAGCATTGGTTGCATTCTGGTTATTGATAAATTGATTCATCGTATCCTCGAGATTTCTCCGTGATGGAGTGATATATGCCCCTTGAGGTGGTGGTGCTTGCACATGTCCTTGCATGTGTGGAGCTGGTTGAAAGTGCGATGGTGAAGGTGGGGAAACATGTGAATTAGGATTCATCGCAGCATGTTGTTGCCCATAGCTAAAATCAGGATGGTTTTTCCATGAAGGGTTGTAAGAATTCCCGTGTGGTGAACCGAAATTACCCTTAAATCCTCCTATACCACTTACATGATCTTGAAGCATAACTTTGTAGGCGGGTATTATCGGGCATTCCTCTGTTGAATGACCCGCCTCACAAAATGTACACACCTTCTCGATGGGGTTTGGGATGGATCCAGTTGGTCCTCTTGCACACACCTCAAGTATTTCTAGCATTCCTTTCTCAAGTAGATCGAGTCGTCTATTCACCATAGCATTCTTTTCCACGTGAAATAGGCTAGATGCCGATGGAGTGGTGGTCTCTTGACTCGTTTGATTATAGGCATTAGGGTCAGATGTGTCCCATTCTTGGGTAGTCCCAGCTACATAACTCAGGTGAATCTCAGCATCGTTGGCGTCTAGGTCGACAAAGGGACCATCACACATGGTTTCAACGAGTTGTTTGGAGTTTATATCCAGCCCATTATGGAAGAAGGAAATGATTTGCAGTTTATCAAGTCCATGATAAGGGCACGAAGTGACTAACTCATTAAAATGCTCGTAGCGTCGATAAAATGACTCATTTTCTAGTTGTCGAAAAGTTTGAATTTGAGCCTTGATGGAGTTCGTTCGATGTGTAAGAAAGAATTTCTTGAGAAATTTAGATTGTAACTTGTTCCATTATGAAATCAAGTTTGGAGGTAAAGACCATAGCCAGGTCTTGGCCTTGCCCTTTAGCGAGAATGGAAAGAGTTTGAGGCGGATCACGTCTTTTCTGCAAGTTTGATCGCTAAGGGTCTCGCACGCCTCCTCAAATTCCATGATGTGGAGATATGGATTTTCTGAATTCATTCCATGGTAGGTGGGAAGTATCTGGATCATCCCATTCCTAAAGCGAAATTGCCCTGCATTATACGAGAGTAAAATGCATCCCAGAGTGACAGTGCGATCGGGATATAAGATTTCTCTTAACGGGCGGTATGGGGCCTCTTCCTCCCCCGAGGCTGTACTACCATGTTGTGACATGTCTCTCTCTCGTAATGACTCTGAGTCCTCACTTGGTATGCTCGGAGCGTGCTCTGAAAAATGTCCTAAGAGGGAAAACAAAGTGTTATTTGCAATCGAGTGTGATGGTGTGGGAGTTGGAACCCCGAATTGTGGAGCGTTAAGAGTGAGGGCTATCGAGGTCGTACTCAACTATCGAGTTTTCGTGAATGTGGGTTGGAGTATTATGGGGAGTTGGAGTGAGTTCAAAATTTTACATTAATAGGCTTATGAGAGATGATGAGGAATATTTTTGTGCCTTTAAATTTTTTTATGTTTTTGAATTTCTGGAAATTTTTGGTCAAAGTTTGAGATTGACTTGATCTAATCCTAAGTCAACCTAATTCCCCGGAAACGGCGCCAAAAACTTGACGAGACTAAGAATGTGTCTCAGAAGTGCGTACTCTATAGACTCAAGTGAAAGCCTGTCGCTCAAGTAATAATCCGATAAGTCGTCTATCGATCCTCGGGGAAATAGGACAACGGAGTTGTAACGACGTTGGACAGACAAAGGAAACCTAACTTTGACTCTAAGGAAAAGGGAAAGATGATTTGAATGGTGAAATAACTACAACTATATGTAATTTTGAACATTATTAACTAGAGAAATCATGGTTGAATGAAATACAATTACTCTAAATTATCTAAAATATTGACGATGATTGAACTAGACTTGAACTATATGATGAGGAAAACAAGACGGGAATACAATCCCTCAACCTTAGTGTGTTGCTAGCACAAAATTAATTGTAAATAAAAGTGATTAATTATACCCGGAATTTAGTTCTCCCAAGCATTACATATATGAGGTTTAAGCCCGCACCATACATATCAGAGGACGAGTAAATCGGTATTGCGATAGCTACACTCGAATTGCATTATGAAGCATTATGGTTATACTGAAGCAAACAAGATCCAAAGATCTACAATGGTTGTGTCGCTACACAATATGGTCATAGTATATCCTTAAGTTTAGAGTAGTAATTTTATACACATGCAACTATCACATCGAATTGAGTTCATGCATCCCGATCCTAAAGAATCTAGTCGGACATGTTCTACCTAACTATGCATGAATTAACTACGTTGAATGCGAGAGAAGTCATAATGAAACTATCTTAAAACATGCAAAGAAGTGTTATGAACCCATAAATTATTTGAATCATGTAAGGAAAATAACCATGCAAGAACAATAATAAGAAGAATGAAATTTGGATTAAAACTTGAAAACAAACCCGGAATGAATCAATCTTGAAGCAATAATTCAAACTATGTTCCTAGGTGTTCTTCTATTTTTTTCTCTACCAAAAACTAATCAAAACACTATTTTTTAAGTCATTACCATCGTACAAATACGTTTTAGAAGAAGTTGTAACAATATAAGACTCTTTGGACCAATCAACTGTCAAGAAAAAAATCGCGAATCAGGACCCCCGAACCGGTTCGACCCCGAACCGGTTCATAGTGTGGTTCGGTAATTTCTACTGGTTTTTGGGTCTCATTTCTTCAATTCAAAACTTCGAATTTGTTTCTTCTTTTCTTCTTGGATTTTTCCTCAAGTTCAAATGATCGTAACTCTTCAACCGTAGCTCGGATTTGGGTACCATTTCTTCCCATATTCTCGTTGTTCCGAGATTTTCAACTTTCTAGTTGGCCCCACCTCCGGAATCCAATTGTAGAATTACAAAAATGCCCTTAAACTTGCCTTCCTATCCTTTCTTTCGTTGTTTCAATTTCTCTTTTGCACCGCTTGCATAATTAACCTGTAAAACAAATAAGAGAAACACAAAACACGAAATACTTGCCAATGAAGGTTAGTAGCATAAATATGAGTTAAATCCATATCAATTGCATAACTTGGGTTCACACAGGTATCGAAATTAAGGGGATACATATACAATATTTATGCCCAATCAATAGTCTATTGTCCAGCGGGACGAGGACCTGTCATATACTATATATATAGGAGAGGAGAAGGAAGTAAGATAGACAAACGTCAAAGCAAGAAAACAAGCTATAAGATTATAAGATGTACTTATAATGAAAGCACACTAGTCATTACTCGTCTCGAGTAATTAAGTTGTTCAACTACCCAACCAATGTTCCTATGTCGTGACTACCCAATCCAAATTTGAGTAACGTGTATTCTTATATCGTATAATGATTGATCATTATTAATCTCATTTTAGTATTTAATGTATCAAAATATTTCCATCAACTATAATATCAATTGCATCGATTCGGGATATTACTTTAAGACAAGCATAATATCTCACACATCAACTCATATCGGGTCACTATCATTACCCGAGGGAACAAGTCGTGACACTAGGCCTACCCACGAATATTCCCTAATATTACGTGGCAAGGGAAATCATACTAAGTCCTAAATCACATGGTGTTCCAAGGTCTTTCTATCCGACCCGTACTGCAACCATGTGTCCGGTTCTAGTGGTTTATCTCCGACACGGCACTCGAGCGGAACATAACCGGATCAATCACAAAAAAAATTTCATTCAACATGTGCCTACGTCGATCGGAGGACTAGTCTAGTGTATACTCGACAATATACATGTATAATAATTTCACACTTATGTATATATACAACCGTGTCAAGTCTCTTACTTGAGTTATATAAAATAACATAATTTACATCATTAATTTACTAATTCAACATCAAATAATTTCAAGGTTATATATCCCTAATAACCATAAGTATGTGATAAAGTTAGGATATTTGGTACAACATCATAATTATCTTACTAACAACATGAAAAACATTAGCACTCTTATTTCAACAACTTTCTCCTCAGAATTGTAAAACGCCAATTAGAGGATTTTTCGATGCGTTTTTCAAAAAACTTAAAACTACAAAGTTGTTCAGAACGTGATTTTCTACAAGGGCGCGTGAGCATGCTACCATATCCTGCATAAAACATACCCGAAAAAACATATAATATTCACCATTGTTTTCGACAACTTTCTGCCTAGAATTGTAAAACACCGATTTGGGGCTTTTTCGATCCGTTTTTGGAAAAACTTAAAACTACAAAGTTGTTCGGAACATGATTTTCTACAAGGACGCGCACGCACACTACCATAGCCTTCTTAAAACAGACCCGAAACTAACATATACAGTTCGGACCTGTTCACGACAACTTTCTGCGCAGAACTGTAAAACGCATATTCAAGAATTTTCCGATCCGTTTTTGAGAAAACTTAAAACTACAAAGTTGTCCATAATATGATTTTCCACCGGGCAGCGAGAAAGAAACATCCATTTTCGGAATCAAAACAACTCAAAATAGTTTTTAATATGACGATTTACTCAATTTCATAGATTTCTTAAATTCAAGAGGTTGTTCTACAACTCAATCCTTATAATGATGTTATTGCATTTGAATCTACATGGAGGATGATCCTAATACATTGCATATCATTTTTAATATCAATTTCATATTAATTTAGGGATCCAAATACATGTTCATGTGAAGTTTCATTATAGATACATATTATACACATATAGGTTATTAACTTGCCTTGGATTGTATGGAGAAATTGAATCCTATTTAAATACTCTTAGCTTTATTCTCTTCTTAGTGTCTCTCTCTCTGTACCAAACCCTAGCCCCCTTTTGTGAAATGATAAAATGAAGACTTCTTCTATTCTTTTCTATTTATACATAGGGTTAGTTTATTTACAAAAATATCATTGCCGCAAATTTAACCCTCTCGATCATTTTACGCGTTAATTCGCTTCTAATATTTGAGTCGCACATTCGTATCTTAATGAATTCATTTTAACCTTTCACTTCCAAACATTTCAAATATATATACTGGCATAGTTTCATTCGAATATCTATTGGCATAGTTTTATTTTTATTTTTTTTAATACAATTTCAATTCAATAAAAAATGCGGGGTATTACATTCTCCCCCTCTACGAATGGGATTTCGTCCTCGAAATCCAAAATAAAACAAATCAATTCAAGCCAAGTAAGGTAGTTTCGCACGTACCTTCCATGAAGAGATATGGAACACTAATTCGTAAGTCATCATCTCTCTCATAAGTGGACTCAGAGTGATCATGATTACTCCACATAACACGAACAAGAGGAATGACTTTTGACTTTAACTGCTGCTCAGGACGATCTAGGATCCTGACCGACCTCTCCTCGTAGCTCCCATCGGGCTGCAGCTCAACCCCATTTAAATCTATTTGTAGGTCTGAGTCCTCGGGACGTAAGAACTTCCTCAATATGGATACATGAAAAACATCGTGTACCCACTGGTGCTGGTCGGGTAGGGCTAAACGGTAGGAAACTAACCCCAACCTGTCCAACACTGTAAACGGACCAGCGTATCGCGGTGAAAGTTTCACTTTGGCACCAAAGCGAACAATGCCTCTCATGGGTGAGACCCTCAATAACACTTGGTCCCCAATGATGAACTCTAACTTCCTCCACCTTATGTCGGCACAAATCTTCTGACGATCTTGTGCGGTCTTCATTCGTGCACGAATCAAGTCAACCTTCTCCGAGGTCTCCCTAACAATATCCGAACCCAGCATCTAGTGCTCTCCAAACTTAAACTCAAATGAACTCCCATCTCCTCCTGAAGATCTCCCTAAAAGTGCGAGATGAAGACACTATCACGATCGGACATGATATCACGCGGTACCCCATGCAACTTCATAATATCGTTAATAAACACCGTGGCGTACTGTACTGCCGTATAATATGTCCTCACTGGAAAGAAATGAGCCACCTTTGTCAGTCTGTCGATGATGACCCAAATCGAATCATGACCGCGCTGCGATCTTGGCAACCCAATAATAAAATCCATGGAGATACTTTATCATTTCTAACTGTACAACCGAACTCTCATCACGAAGGCTAACATAACTTAACTACTAAGCTGATCCAGAAATCAATACCCCCAAGTCTTGACTCGCTATGTTTCGTGCGTGGAGTGTCTCACAAGAAAAATCTAAATAAGAAACCCCTCCGATACACTACTGTCAGCTTGTCAAGATAAGGAATTTGTCAACTCAAGACCCCTAACGATACAAGAATCATCTAACTCCAAAAACCACTTATCTATGGACTCAACGGCTCATCACACAACAAATAATCCAACTTCGCCAATTCAATACAGATGTCACCATTCATCAATCATGCCTCGATACTCAACTCAAAATCAACTAACAATGTTGCCCCAGCAACACTGTGAGTCGTGATCCCAGACATCAGATACCATATAAAACAGATGGTACTGAAAGCTCAAAAGCCAACTCTACTCCAAGTTATCAATAACAATTGCCTTATACTTAAATTGATGGTGAGTCAACCGATATGGAGACCCTTATTATCCACTAAGGTTGCACATGTGCATAAGCATACAACTCCTATGCACTTATAAATATTGTTCCATCTTTCCAAGTCTAGACTTAGGTAAATAATATCAGCAAGGTTCATACTCTCTCGAACAAGACAACACCGACAAAGTTGCATTATGGGCTTTCAATGATCCCTCACCTAAAGGTTTCGAACTAACCCGAGATGCAATATGCCCCCTTGCACACCCCCACTTCTCACCATTTGGCCACTCTAACCCAAGCCGACAGACCCTCGCTTGACTCGACTTGCCTCTCTTTTGTTAAAAACACATATAGGAATTCAACCGCTCCGACAGGATTTTCCTTGGACTGTGAGTATATTAGAATTTTCTCACCGAACATGAAATGAACTTGGTTCTTCAAAACACGAATACTGCTTGTACATTTGCCAAGTAATAAGGTAAGACCAAAAATTCCCACTTATCATACCAAATCAGAATATTGAATTTGGTATACTCACTATCCGGATACTCATCTTCCAGCACACTAATGCTACCTGATCTTTATGAAGAACGGTGTGTTATCTAACAGGTCAAAGGTCATAAATATAAAGTATCGGGTACCTTCACGTACCGTGACCCCAGTTAACACTTAGTACTCCACACATAACTGAAGTGAAAATAAAATATCTTACGAACCCATTTACGGGTGTTTGCCCAAGAGTACACATCCTCATTACAAAACTTCTCAACAGCGGTCGAAACACTCTCTTGTTGCCCCCCTACAGTGGAGGTTATGACAACCATTCAATGAATAGGTCCAACATTTGAAACCTCAAAATGTCTCAATCCTTGCCATTAATGATGACACTCACTTGGAAACACTATCATCAATCACGCAAAAACTGACTGAGCTACACGTGACTCTACTATTATCAAAAGACCATCATGGTGTGACTATTCACTTGTATAGACATCACCATAATCAAACATCTTACACTTGGTTTCGAAAAGCGTCTTTAATCACACACGATCTAAGTAAAAAACATGTCACTAACTACTCACTCATGCTCTAATTCACATTAATACATAACGAGGGCCACAACATAGCCACATTACCATATATGATGGATTCAAAATCAAGCACCACCATTATCATGGTGCAACAAATTAGTACCCCCAATCACCGGGTGATAACATAAAATAGAACTCATGGATATATCACCAACTCAAGCGATCACACTCGCATAAAATGAAACGCCTATTGAACACTCCCTCGTGATGTTCTCACTCGAAAACTTGTCCCTTGAGATTCTCTACTCACCGTAGGGTTCACAACAGGTAACTCCATATTAAGTCCATCCCTTCGTACACCCATATTCATGTCCCGATCTAGATAAATTTTAATAAATATACCGATGTTACAAAATGAGATAACCACATCTTATCAAATACCCATTCTAATCTAGGGCTTTACGAAGAACACTGAACTCCAATCATTACCAAATATTGAAAGAAGACTCCCTCGACAATTCTGGACTTATCCATTGTCAATCCTCTTATGACCTTGCGATACGGACTTCCTCATTCCTAGTGTCCATGGCCAATACATCGCAACATTACTAATACCTTCTCATGAGCTTGTTCGGGATAACTCGTCGGAACATTCCACTTTGAACATGTGAGTACCCAACCCACTAACATATCTTGTGCATGACCAAACACACACCTAATTGGCCTTAAGTTGATTCCGTTACGGATTTTATCAAATCAGAACACTATGGAACCACTGTGTCACCCCCAATACGACATATATCGCTTGTGTGGACAACGTGTAGGGTTACATGCCTACCAAACTTCCCTGATACCGACACAATATTTTAAGGATAAATACTTATCCATTCCAGATTCTGACTCGTGAATCTACCATTATACCTCATCAAACGGATGAATCTAGTTCTCACTTTTCATAAGTACGATAACACTCTTGCGTACACCAAAATTGGACCCCTCATGTCATCCTTTAACGGGGTGGGACATACACCGATTTGGAGTAGTCCTCTGTCAAATCACAACCCTTACTTTACATGTTCATGAGTAATAATATACACTTTTTATCACAAGACTTACTTCGTTAACCATTAATTGATTAATACATCATCGAATGCCTAAACAGTCTGTCCATCACGGGTGGAACGCGATAATTTCTTCTCAGGAAAATGTCACAACAACAAATGGACCACATAATTTTGAGGTATGCCATATCTAAAGCTCTACCCTTCCACATTAGAAACAGCTACACACGCAAGTGGTACCAACAACTCAATGGTACTACAGGGTGGGCAATAACTTATACCAACTTCTTTACAGCCATAAGAGCGACGATATTCAAAGTTGATAATGCACAACAAATATACTGGTGTTTCCTCCCCCTAAAGTACCAAAATTCAACTCAATCATTGAGTTCAACATCGGTGCTCTCACCTATTGGTGGGCGATAAAACTACGATAATTGCACGTGAATCGCGATCTCCTAAAATGCTTGGACCCTATGCCCTCCCAGAGTCCATGTCTCATCAAATCACCATCTTAAAAGATAGTAAGTTAACACGTATCCTAAAAAAAATTATTCAAGTGGAGCACTATTCATAATTACAACAAGTGCTAACACACGGACCTCACGCGTACTATCCCGTGGTCGATCGGAGATTCACCTCATGCATGGGACGTCTCACGAATAAAATCCAAACAAGGAACCCTCCTTATACACAAGGCTAGCTCCGAATCGCCCGTCGAAATCGTAGCGTGAATATCTTCCAAGTCATTGAATACAATTCCTAATCGTAAGGCTCTACGTATCAAGGAAACAATGCGCGAAAAATGTAACGGACGCTCTCAAATCCTAAAGGCTCTAAAATCGTGGTTTGATACCAACTGTGACAACCCTTCTTTTTATATCTAATTCGGTTAGCTATGCCCAATTAAATTAAAGCGGAGCGTCAATATGTTGGCATTAAAAACATAATTTAAATACACACAATAAAGTAAACATGTTTCATACGTGTGACTATATCACATCATAACAATTATAACAAGTGAAACAAACTCATAACTATTAACTGTAATAATCCATCAATAATGTCAAAATGAGAATATAAAATGCCAATACATGCGGCCCAACACAAAAGGGAAACCGTAATACAACAATTCTCTCAAATCCCATGTATAAACAAAGTGATATTAATCTCTGATACCACCCTTAAGAAAAGGGAAACAAACGACATAAATTAAAATAGAATAACTCCAAGGCTACAGGAATCCTAAGATTGATATGATCTCATCAAGCTCCATAGTTTATTGTCCAACGGGACGAGGACCTGTTATATATTATATATATAGGAGAGGAGAAAGAAACAAGATAAACGTACGCCAAAGAAAGAAAACAAGCTATAAGATTATAAGATGTACTTATAATGAAAGCACACTAGTCATTACTCGTCTCCAGTAATTAAGTTGTTCAATTACCTAGCCAATGTTCCTATGTCGTGACTACCCAACCCAAACTCGAGTAACGTATAGTCTCATATCGTATCATAATTGATCATTATTAATATCATTTTAGTATTTAATGTATCAACATATTTCCTTCAAGTATAATATCAAATGCATCGATTCGGGATATTACTTTAAGACACAATTATAATGACTCACACAACAAGTCATATCGGGTCACTATCATTACCCGGGGGAACAAGTCGTAACACTAGGCCTACACACGAATATTCCCCAATCTTACGTGGCAAGGGTATTCATACTATGTCCTAAATGACATAGCATTCCAAGGTCTTTATATCTGACCCGCATTACAACCATGTGTCCAGTTCCGGTGGTTTATCTTCGTCACGGCACTCGAGAGGAACCTAACTGGATCAATCATAAAAAAAATCGTATTCAACATGTGCCTACGTCGACCAGAGGACTAGTCTAGTGTGTACTCGACAATATACGTGTAAAACAATTTCACGCTTATGTATATATACAATCGTGTCAAATCTCTTACTCGAGCTATACAATATAATATAATTTACATCATTAATTCACTAATTCAACATCAAATCATTTCAAGGTTATATATCCATAATAACCATAAGTATGTGATGAAGTTAGGATATTAGGCACAACACCATAATTATCTTGCTAACAACATGAAAAACATTAGCACTCTTATTTCAACAACTTTCTGCCCAGAATTGTAAAACGCCAATTTGAGGCTTTTCCGATCCGTTTCTGGAAAAACTTGAAACTACAAAGTTGTTCGGAACGTGATTTTCTACAAGGACACACGAGTACACTACCATAGCTAGCATAAAACATACCCGAAACTAACATATAATATTCGTCCCTGTTTTCGACAAATTTCTGCCAAGAATTGTAAAACGCTGATTTGGAGATTTTTCGATCCGTTTTTGAAAAAACTTAAAACTATAAAGTTGTTCAGAACATAATTTTCTACAAGTACTCGTGGTCATTCTACCATAGCCTGCTTAAAACAGACCCAAAACTAACGTATACAGTGCGGACCTGTTCATGACAACTTTCTGCATAGAACTGTAAAACGCATATTCGAAGATTTTTCGATCCGTTTTTGAAAAAACTTAAAACCACAAAGTTGTCTAGAATATGATTTTCTACCGGTAATCCTGAACAAAACATCCATTTTCGAAACCAAAATAGCTCAAAACAATTTTTAATATGACGATTTACTTAATTTCATAGATTTCTCAAATTCAAGAGGTTGTTCTACAACTCAATCCCTATAATGATGTTATTGCATTTGAATCTACATGGAGGATGATCCTAATACATTGCATATCATTTTTAACATTAATTTTATATTAATTTAGGGATCCAAATACATGTTCATGTGAAATTTTATTATAGATATATATTATACACATATAGGTTATTAACATGCCTTGGATTGTATGGAGAATTGAATTCTCTTGAAATCCTCTTAGCTTTCTTCTCTTCTTACTCTCTCTCTCTCTCTCTACCAAACCCTAGCCCCCTTTTGTGAAATGATAAAATGAAGACTTCTTCTCTTCTTTTCTATTTATACCTAGGGTTAGTTTATTTAAAAAAATGCCATTGCCCCAAATTTAACCCTCTCGATCCTTTTACGCGTTAATTCGCTTCTAGTATTTAAGTCGCACATTCGTATCTCAATGAATTATTTTTAACCTTTCATTTCCAAACATTTCGAATATATATATACTGGCATAGTTTCATTTCCAAACATTTCGAATATATATTGGCATAGTTTTTTTTAATACAATTTCAATTCAATAAAAAATGCGGGGTATTACGAATGGGATTTCGTCCTCGAAATCCAAAATAAAACAAATCAATTCAAGTCAAGTAAGGTAGTTTCGCATGTACCTTCCATGAAGAGATATGGAACACTAATTCACAAGTCATAATCTCTCTCCTAAGTGGCCTCAGACTGATCATGATTACTCCACATAACACGAACAAAAGTAATGACTTTTGACTTCAACTGCTGCTCAGGACAATCTAGGATCCTGATCGGCCTCTCCTCGTAGCTCCCATCGGGATGCAACTCAACCCCATCTAAATCTATGTGTAGGTTTGAGTCATCGGGACATAAGAACTTCCTCAATATGGATACATGAAAAACATCGTGTACCCGCTGGAGTTGGTCGGGTAGGGCTAAACGGTAGGCAACTAACCCCACCCAGTCCAACACTGTAAACAGACCCGCGTATCGCTGTGAAAGTTTCACTTTGTCACCAAAGCGAACAACACCTCTCATGGGTGAGACCCTCAACAACACTTGGTCCCCAACGACGAACTCTAACTTCCTCCTCCTTATGTCAGCATAAATCTTCTGACGATCTTCATTCGTGCACGAATCAAGTCAACCTTCTTCGAGGTCTCCCTAATAATATCCGAACCCAGCATCCAGTGCTCTCCAAACTCTCCAACCAACATGTAGGGGATCGATAAGGCTTGTCGTAAAAAGCCTGGTATGGTGCCATGCTAATAGTGTGATGATAAATATTATTGTATGCGAACTCAACTAGTGGCAAATATGTATCCCAACCACTTTTGAAGTCCAACACACAAAATTGTAACATGTCCTCTAAAATTTGGTTTACCCGCTCCGTATGACCATCAAACTGAGGGTGGAACGCAGTAATAAAACTCAACTGAACTCCCATCGCCTCCTAAAGATCGCCCTAAAAGTGCGAGATGAAGACACTGCCACGATCGGACACGATATCATGCGGTACCCCATGTAACTTCACAATCTCATTAATAAACACCGTGGCGTACGGTGCTACCGTATAATCTATCCTCACAGGAAAGAAATGAGCCACCTTTGTCAGTCTGTCGATGATGACCCAAATCGAATCATGATCGCGCTGCGATCTTGGCAACCTAATAATGAAATATATGGATATACTTTCCCATTTCTAACTGTACAATCGAACTCTCACCACGAAGGCTAACATAACTTAACTACTAAGATGATCCAGAAATTAATACCCCCAAGTCTCGACTCGCTAAGTTTCATGCGTGGAGTGTCTCACAAGCAAAATCAAAATAAGAAACCCCTCCGATACACTACTGTCAGCTTGTCGAGATAAGGAATTTGTCAACTCAAGATCCCTAATGATACAAGAATCCTCTAACTCCAAAAACCACTTATCTCTGGACTCAATGGTTCATCACACAACAAATAATCCAACTTCTCCAATTCAATACAAATGCCACTATTCATCAATCATGCCTCGATACTCAACTTAAAATCAGCTAACAACGTTTCCCCAACTACACTGTGAGTCGCGATCCCAGACATCAGATACCATATAAAACAAATGGCACTGAAAGCTTAAAAGCCAACTCTACTCCGAGTTATCAATAACACTTGCCTTGCACTTAAATTGATGGTGAGTCAACCGATATGGAAACCCTTATTATCCACTAAGTATGCACATGTGCATAAGCATACAACTCCTATGCACTTACAAATATTGTTCCATCTTTCCAAGTCTAGACTTCGGTAAATAATATCAACAAGGTTCATACTCTCTCGAACAAGACAACACCGACAAAGTTGCATTCTGGGTGATCAACGATCCCTCACCTAAAGGTTTCTAACTAACCTGAGATGAAATATTCCCCCTTGCACATCCCCACTTCTCACGTTTTGGTCGCTCTAAGCCATGGTGACAGACCCTCGCTTGATTCGACTTACCGCTCTTTTGTTAAAAACACGTATAGGAATTCAACCTCTCTGATAGGATTTTCCTTGGACTGTGAGTATATTAGAATTTTCTCACCGAAAATGAAATGAACTTGGTTCTTCAAACCACGAACAACGCCTGTACATTTGCCAAGCAATGAGGTAAGAAAAAAATTTCCACTTATCATACCAAATCAGAATATCGTATTTGGCACACTCACCATCCGGATACTCATCTTCCAGCACACCAACGCTACCTGATCTTTATGAAGAATGATGTGCTATTCATCAGGTCAAATTTCGTAAATATAAGGTAGTGGGTACCTTCACGTACCGTGACCCTAATTAACACTCAGTACTCCACAAATAACTGAAGTAAAAATAAAATATCTTACGAACCCATTCGTGGGTGTTTGCCCAAGAGTACACACCCTCCTAACAAAACTTCTCAACAACGGTCAAAACACTCTCTTGTTGTCCCCTACAGTGGAGGTTATGACAACCATTTCAATGAATGGGTCCAACATTTGAAACCCCAAAATGTCTTAATCCTTGCCAATAATGACGACACTCACTTAGCAACACTATCATTAATCACGCAAAAAATGACTGAGCTACACGCGACTCTACCATTATCAAAAGACCATCATTGTGTGACTATTCACTAGTATAGACGTCACCATAATCGAACATCTTACACTTGGTTTCGGAACGCGTCTTTAATCACACACGATTTAAGTAAACAATATGTCACTAACGACTCACTCATGCTCTAATTCAGATTAATACATAACGAGGGCGACAACACAGACACATTACCATATCTGATGGATTCAAAATCAAGCACCACCATTATCACGATGCAACAAATTAGTACCCCCAATCACCGGGTGATAACATAAAATAGAACTCATGGATATATCACCAACTCAAGCGATCACACTCGCATAAAATGAAACGCCTATTGAACACTCCCTCGTGATGTTATCACTCGAAAACTCGTCCCTCGAGATTTCCTACTCACTGTAGGGTTCATAACTGGTAATTCCATCTTAACTCCAACCCTTAGGACACCCATATTCACGTCCCTATCTCGATAACTTTTAACAAATATACCGATGTTACAAAACAAGATAACCACATCTGATCGAATACCCATTCTAATCTAGGGCTTTACGAAGAATAATGAACTCCAATCATTACCAAATATGGAAAGAAGACTCCCTCAAAAATTCTGGACTTCTCCATTGTCAATCCTCGTATGACCTTGCTCTACGGACTTCCTCATCCCTATTTTCCATGGCCAAGACATCGCAAAATTACTGATACCTTCTCACGAGCTTGTTCGGGATAACTCGCCAAAACATTCCACTCTGAACATGTGAGTACCCAACCCACGAACATATCTTGTGCATGACCGAACAAACACCTGAAAATCTCTCTCCATAAGATACTAATTATGACTCATGCATTTTTGTACAATACATCACCAGAGCATGGTAATATTAACAAAAAATATGTCTCGTGTTGGGTAGGGGGTCACTTTGTAATGAGTGTCGGCTTTGCTGGGGCACAGTTAACCTTTGTGATATGGCTCTTACCTTCCATTGGTCTCGTACATTCGACATATATCAAACAGTCCCCCTGCATCATATTGCTTGACCGAAATATATAGTAGGGAACTTATTCACGTACGTTGAGTATATCAAATTTTCTTTGACACGTACTGTCCCCAAGAGGTATTCGTGAGTCAATTCTCATACACTCAATTATATCAAATGGCTTATCCACACGTACCGATGAATGATTGCCCTTATAGGTTAGAGGTATATTGCGAAAGTCATGTGGGGGGGGGGGGGGGGGGGGGGGCACACTTCCACTAACCCAACAAGTGCATAAACCTAATATAGGCCTCAACGTTAGGGCACTCATAATTAGTTTTCTAGTTACTATGTGAAACTCTGTCCAAATTTCGGGTCAACATACCACCTGAATTTTCGCGCTATTTTACGATTTAAAAAAAAAAATGAGCCTAGAAACAAGCCAAACTGTTTCTTATATTTTTAAACCCTATCTTTCCTAGGCTCGGGTTCTGTCCGACATTTTTCTTGCATTTAGGCGAACATTATACAAGTGAAAACCTAATAATAACAATAATAATAATAACCATGCTATTATTTCTCTCATTTTTCCCTCCTTTTCAAAAACCAAAAATACCAAAAATATTTTTTCCCTTTGTCAAAAAATTCTAGAAATTCTCCCTCTTCCAAAAAAAAAACCCAAATCATTTTCCCTCTCAGGCCAATTGCACATCCGACTTTGGCCTGGATCCTTATTGGTTTCGATTTTTTATCAAACCGCCCTAAGATCCGCTGCTTCTTCTAATAATTCAACCAAATTTAGAATCTACCTCCACAAGCTATTCATGGAGAACATCGGCCAAGCACCGAATGTTCGGCTAGATCTGATGGCCATCCTAGGCCAACTCAGTGCCAAGATTGATAACCTTCAAACTGATGTCCAAGAAATGATATGACATCGAGCCCAGACTCCAAAAGCTCATGAAACTGAGATCCTCTTTCCTCATTCTATGGGTCTACCTACCCCCAAACTGCCGTCGAAAAAGTTTGACTAAGTTAAGATCTCTAAAAATTCCATAGACTACACCCACATGTCTCCTTATCCCAAGGCTAGATTGCCAGAAAAGTTTAAAATGTCGAACATCGAGAAGTTAGGGGCTAGCGGGTCCCCAATTGTGCATTTACGCATCTTTTACTCAACCATGACCCTTCTTGGTTCCTCAAAGTAAATAATGGCCCAAATATTCCAGCAGACCTTGAAAGAAAGTTCTCTCCTATGGTTCTTATCTCTCAAAGAATCCAGGATCCGTAGTTGGGAGGATGTGGTACGGGAATTCATATCTGAGTACGAATAGGATGAAGAGTTAGAGGTCACACATAGAGACCTAGAGCTTATAAAGAAAAACCTCGAGGAATCAATCAGTGGCTTGATTGGAAGTTGGAGAGAAAAATCCACCACTTTGACCCACAATTCCTCAGAGGAAGAACAAGTGAGCATTGTTAAAAAGAACTTCTTGCCTCATATTCGAGCATCTATGGGAAGACAGTGCTACCCAAACTTTCGAGCTATTCGAGAGGTTGGTGTGGAAATCTAAGAAGGTATCACCAAAGTAGTGTCTGAACCGAAAAAGCCGATCAAACAGTTTATACCCCAAAAATATGAGAAGCTCGCTAATGCCTCAGTCTCAACCATCAACAACATATCATAACATACTATTTCTTAGGCACCAAAAATCACCCCAATCCTTTTAGAAAATATTACACCAAACTCCATGTACTCCTCTCAAAAGTATAACAGGACCTGCTAGCTCAAAATTTGATCAAACCATTATAATCCCGACCATTACCCAATCCATTCCCTAAAAACTTGAAGCATGATACCCGCAGTGACTTTCTCCAAGTCTCTTGCCATACTACCAACCAATGATTTCACCTAAAAATGTGATCTAAGGCCTGATAGACTAAGGTATCATCACCCCTCCAACTAATACCAAGCCCAAAACCACTCACAACCCTCTCCCATGCATGGAACTGGAATAAATGCCATATTCCTAAAGAATAACCAAGATTTTGACCCTTCTACCCAATTTTTTTCTTATTAAGCTACCTAGTACAACCATAGTCTCCCCCAAACCTCTCAAGGTTTTCTCATCCTTTCTTTTTTAACCTGCATTCCTTGTTGATTAAGCTCTATCGCTCTGCATGAGGGCCTTTATTGTCACCCGCACCCAATTGGAGGGGGATGCATGGAACTACTTGTGTTATAATACTCTGAAAGTTTGGGCAAAAATTTCCCGTTGAAATGTCCATCGACTACCAAAAAATTAGTGGTCTGTTCATGAAATCTCGAAAGTGGGCTCGAGAATCAGATGAGTTGGTGCTATTCATTGAGAAAATTAGCCCAGATGACATTATGCAAACTATGGCCAATATATGTTTCCATAAAGGAGAAATCTGCAACATCTTTGAGTTTCCCACTTCATTAAAACTTCAGGGAGGCCTGGCCCTTCACTCATGCACTTCCCCACTGGGTAGGAAGACATCATCACTACCAAATGGGGGGATGACTTTGATATCTCAAGTGATGAATTGAATCATAAAGAAGTCAATTCAGTTGCCAATTTGTGTGGAATGATCTCTTTCAAAGATTTGGTGGGGGAAATCAATAAAGTGTCCATTCTACCCGAAGTAGACGAAGACATGGGATTCTTATTCTTCCTTACCTATATGAACCATATGACCAGATCAGGGAGGTACTACAAAGATCTGATTTCCCATTCATACAGAGTAGACAAAGGAAAAGGAGTTGTCGAAGACCTCCCAATGAAAAAAATGACCATTAAAGAAAGTAAAATTCTCGATCATTTGAAGAAAACCCAAGCCAATATCACCTTGTGGGGACTCTTCAAGTCCTCCTAGTTGCATCGAAATGCCCTTATAAAGCTTATCACTAGACCCACAGGTTCTCCATCTACTACTCTCGAAAAATTCATGAATGTGGTTAAATCCGTAACCTTTACCAAACTTATCACTTTCTCTGAATAAGAAATCCTAAAATTTGGCCCTGATCACAATTATGCTTTCAACATCTCCGTCGATGTTTTGGAAAACATAGTTTCCCTCTCACTTGTTGACAATGGATCCTCTCTCAATGTCTTTCCTCTCAGAACCTTCAACAACTTAGGATTAAAATTAAGTGATCTCACTTCCACATTCTCCAACATGCGTGCTTACGACAACACTCGTCGAGAAGTGATGTGATCTGTAAACTGACACTAGTGGTTGGCCCTATCAACCCTTTGACCGAATTATAAGTCATCGACATACCCGCATATTTTAGTCTGTTCTTCGGCCATTCATGGATGGATCTACAACATCCGTGGGGTATCCTCTTCTCTTCATAAAAAGGTAAAATTCTTCACTGAAGGTAGAATTATCACTGTCCTAGGAGATGATGATAGTTTAGACATTGCCAGTACCATCAATCCAGTCTTGAAGATTTTTCATAAGACCAATGACATTTTCCTCTCCGATTTTAAGATCGACCCACTCCCTGTCCTAACAGGGAATAATTTTAAAGATCGAGTATGTCCAGAGCAAAGCCCTCACGACAACATTAATGTGATCCAGATGTTCAAAAACATGCACTTTATGCCTGAAATGGGGTTAGGGCGATGTCAATAAAGAATCCTTGAGCCCATAGTCTTAAAAGAATCCTTTCCCTATATGGTCTGGATTATCGACCTTCATCAGTTGAACTCAAAGAAATCCACCGACCATGATAAAAAGAAGCCCAGAGAATGAAAAAATTATTTCGGGAGACTCTTTAAATGGAAGATGTATAAAGGAGGGTGAAGACTTCCCCTTTTGTGGATTCTCAAAACCGTGGTATGATCTTGTTGATAAGAAGATGAAATCGGGGATGGAGATCTTTTTTAAGACAATAACATCTAGGATGAAGACTGAAAGCATGAAGTACAACCTCTCACTGAGAAAACCATGCAAATTATCGAGAACTCCGAGGGAAGTGACTTTGAGGAAACCTTTGATTACAGACGTTGGGGATAAGTCTCTGCATGATCCACTAAGATAATGTGTCTCTAGACCTATCTGTCCAGATCATAACTGCTGATGCATTTATTTGAAGATGGCATGCCATCTCAGTCCAGCCAGCTCCGGCTCAGCCAAACCCTACTTTTCATTTCATCTAAGAAATATCTACACCTATTTATGTTTCTCCTTTTCCTGATGTAAATGTAACTGAGATCTCTTATGACGAGGTTCTCAATGTTGTTTTCCTAGAAAATAAAATAAATGAGGATTTTGAGTACCCTGTTGTGCCTTACATTAATTGCATTAATTCTAATAAAACTTTTGATGATGATGATGATTTTGTAAATGAACAATTCTTAACTGATCCCAATAAGGAAAATAATAAACAACATAACTGCATTCAAACTAATGATGATGGGACTATTGTTACTATCCTCGGTTATAGCCATCAACACGAGATTAGGATAGGGTCCACCCTTAATGAGAATGAGAGGGCGCAATTTGAAGAATTAATGGAAGAGTTCATAGACATATTCGCATGGTCCTACGATGACATGCCTGATATTGATCTAGAGATAGTTCAGCACGAGATCCAAACATTCTCAGAATGGAAACCGATCAAGTAGAAGTTGAGAAACTCCACATGGAATGGTCACTCAAAGTCAAAGAAGAGGTAGTCAAGCATCTAAATGTGGGTTTCACATAGTCGAATACCCTATATGGAATGCAAATATCGTCCCGTGCCAAACTCGAGAGGAAAATTCCGTATGTGCATCGACCATCGGGCTTTGAACAAAGCATCCCCGAAAAATGATTACCCATTGTCAGACATCAACATGATTGTGGACAATATGACTAGCCATGCCCTCAAATCATTTATTATCTAATTTTTCGATTATAACCAGACTAAGATGCACCCAGACCACCAGGAGAAAATTTCCTTCATTACCCACTGGGGAACTTTTTGCTACACCGTTATGCTATTCGGGATAAAAAAATGCTAGGGCTACCTACCAAAGGGTTGACATAACTATCCTGCACAACCTTATTTACAAAGAGGTAATAATCTATGTTGATGATATGATCATCAAGTCTGAGACTCGAGAAGGTCATATCCTCGCCCTATGGATATTATTCAAGCGACTTTGACAATTCCATGTGCGGCTTAACCCATAAAAGTGCATTTTCAGCGTCACTAAGGGGAAACTCCTTTGTCTCATGGTCAGTGAGAAGGGAATTGCAGCAAACCTCACCAAGTTGAAAGACATACTCAATAACCCACCACCTTGAATGGAGAAGGAAGTACGAGGATTCCTGGGTAAATTACAATACATTAGTCGGTTCATCGGATAACTGGCTTCTATCTGCGAACCCATTTTTAAACTACTCCGAAAGGATTCAAACAAAGTTTAGAATGAGTCTTGCCAAGAATACTTTGACCAAGTTAAGAGATACCTCACCCAACCTCTAGTGGTCATGCCTCCGTAGCTAGGTCTCCCCCTTCTCCTAAACTTGACCGTCACTGATACCGCACTAGGGGATTTACTATCCTAATGCATCAAAGAATCCCACAAGGAAAAATCCATCTATAATGCTAGTCAGTAACTAGTTAGGTATGAAGGCAATTAAACTACTTTAGAGAAGACATGCGTCACCCTAGTCTGGGTCATGCAGAAATTACGACACTATATCCTTGCTTTTCCTGTCAAACTAGTATCCCAAATGGATCGCATCAAATTCCAACTAGAGAAAGCTGCTTTGTCAAGACGAATGGTGCACTGGTTGATATTACTAACTGAGTTCGATATTATGCATGCCACACAGAAAGCCATGAAACGAAGAGCTATCTTTGACTACTTTATCGATTATCCTATATAAGGAACCGATGTTTGGGTCTTTGAATTCCCAGATGATGACATTCTCTGCACCTTTTAGGAGGATCTCAGATGGTAGATGTTCTTTGATGGAGATGCCAATAAAAAAGGATATGATATTGGGATACTCTTGATTTCCCTTGATGGACTCCCACATCTCTATTACCATCAAGCTAGACTTCCTTTGTGATAACAACATGACTAAATACAAGGTGTGTGCCGTAGGCCATAAGATCGCCCTCGAGAAAGGCATCAAGAACCTAAACGTATATGGGGACTCTACCCACATTGTTAGACAAATGGAAAGTCAAGCATGAGAAGCTCCTGCCCTTCCACTCCCACCTAGAAGAGCTTGCCTCCCCGAGAACTGTACAATATGACCTTTTCCTGGCCCTTCTCCACCTAGGGCGTAGATATCATAGGGAAGGTCACTCCGAAATCTTCCAATGGTTATGAGTTCATCCTAGTCGCCATTAACTACTTCATAACATGGGTCAAAGTCGAGTCATACATAGTGCTGAATGCCAACAAAGTGGTTAAGTTTATAAAAAAAGAACATCATTTACTGATACGGGGCTCCTCATGAGTTGGTATTAGATAATGGACTCCAATTTGAAGTCGAGGTTACATAAATGGTCAACGAGTAAGGAATTCAGAGGCACAAGTCTTCTCCTTATCGAACCCAAACCAATGGCGTTATCGAAGTCGCCAATAAAATCCTCAATACAATCATTAGTAAGATGATCGAAAGTTACAGAGACTAGGACGACCGGATCCTATATGCCCTTTGGGGCTACCTCACCTCCATCAGAACACCTACAAGGGCTACCCCTTATTCTCTGGTATACAACATGGAAGTAGCAACTAGAAGTTCCCTCTCTACGTGTCATGCTCGATAACAGTGTTAATGAAAAAGACCAACATCAGAGATGCTACGACGAACTCTAACTCTTAGATAAAAAGAGACTTAAATCTCTATACCACATACAAGGGTACCATAATCAGATAACGTGATCATTCAACCGGACAGCCACATTAATAACATGATAGGGCTCCCTTGCGAAAAGTCAAACCGACCTTCCTTCCAAGTATCAAGACTATTCACGATCTTCGCCAGCACCACCGTCGTAGAATTACGATGATAATACACCCACACCACTTTTTTGGCCACCTGAGAATTGGACATCAGGTCACTTGTCACCAGTAACAGCCTGGTAATTAGGCGCAAGGCAACTGCTGTCAATTTTTAAAATACCGCAAGTGCACCAGGAATTATAGAATAGCGAGTGTAAGTATGAGTCGAACCCACAAAGATTTGTCAATTTTTTCGTTCAAAATAATTGTGACTGTCCAACTAGACTAAATGTGATAGAGAGTGATTACGAACTACACTAAATAAAAACAACTATGATAAACGAGAGTTACACAAGAGATTTGGAAACAATTAGGAAATAATTAGGATTCGGGGTCCATTTATCACGTAACTAATATTTCACACTAATTTAATGTTGTCATTCCCTTTTTATAACTCAAGTTAAACCGACTCTCGCCGCGTTTAATTTGAAAAATATGACGATTATGACCAAAATATTTTTAACGTCTCTCATAGACGGATAAAATCCCTATTCCCTTAGAAAATACAAGTTTTAAACAACGCAAATGTATTTAAGCATGGACTATCAAAACAATCAAAGTGCAAGCATAATCCATAAAAAAATACTATCTTCAAATTTCAAAACTTGATTGACAAAACAATTTTGAAGGTTTTAAAACAGACTCTCGTGTCGTTTTAAAATGAATACCGAATCTTTAATAACAATTAAAACAAGTAAGGAATAAATAACGATAAAATTAACATGGCAATATTAGCTAACTATGATAAACTTCACCCTACTCCTAATATAAGAATCAAGCTACCATAATGAAAGAGAAATTGCAAGAATGAGTAGATATCTTCATTAATAAACAAAACTTACAAATAGTTATATCACAAAAATCTCCAATCCTCTAAAAAATGATAAAAACTTGGCCCTCAAATTGATTACCGTCACTCAAAGTTGCTCCCCAAAATCCTCCACAATATTCCTCTCTAATTATCTCCGAAATTATGAGCCCAAGGGTCCTTCTTATAGGACAAGCGGTGAGGTATTTGAGTTGTGGTGGGTCTCTTTCTGATTGGCCGAATGGTGTTTGTAGCTATCTCTCCACCTCTTTAATCTTTGGATCGTGATGCTTTTTTTTAAATGACCGTAAAAATCAGCTTTTTCGCGCCTTTTATGAATTGATCATCAATTTGCACCAAATTCCATCATTACCTGCAAATATATCGCAAGGCAACGTTTTTCACAAATTAGCACAAGAATATTATAAAATTATCGAAGTGCCCATTTTTTACTTAAAATTTCCATTTTTAATATGAATTCAATCATTCTCATATTTTTTCCTCTTTTTAATAAAATAGTCCTAAGAACTTATTAAATACACTAAAATGGGACTAACAAAGTATAAATTTGGGTATAAAATATATAAAATAATGCCCTCATCAAATACCCCCCAAACCTAAACTTTGCTAGTCCTCGAGGAAAACTAAAGTTAAAAATCTAACTCACTTTCGTAGGAATCACGATTGCACTTAGCATGTGCAACAAGATGCTAAACCCCTAGGTTACCCTAGTGGACGAGTTTTGTCTCGTGAGGCTTTGCAGTGAATATACCCACAAAATTCAAAAACTTGACTCAATACAAAAGATGCAAAAGTAATATAACCAAGTTTGAATGCAAACTTCATAAATATAGTATAACTTCATTTTTCAATCTCAACTTATCGTGGTGTGTGCATAGCCAATATAATCATCCATTTCAAAAGATTTGATTGTTACATTTCTTATCCGAAAGCTCGTCTTGATTTTAAAATCTCATGGAATGCACTCACAATCGAACATTCAAAAATGGGTTATTTTCTCTCGGTATATGTGAATAAAAGAGTAAATTTAATTGAACAAATTTTACATATACATGATGAAAAATTGACTTTTTATAATGGATGAATATGATCTCATGAACGAAAAATCGATTACCTTTTGAAAATATTGAATCACACCATAGATCCTATTCATCTTCTCTCCACACTTTAACTAATTTCTCTTGAGATCGACTAGGACTTTCTTTGGATGTATTGTAGGCTCATTTGGATAGAAAGAATGGTTTTTTGGAGTTCAAAGTTTCCGAGAATATAAAGGTTTTTCGGTATTTTGACTTTTAGGCACTTTTCTTCCAACCTCCATTTTTCTTTTTCTTTCGCCTTTTCTTTTCAAACTCACATTTTTTTCACCTTTTTTCTTTTCTTTTCTTTTCACACATTGATTTGTAACCTCCTTTTCTTTTGGTCTTTTTTCAACTGTAATTTTACCCTAGTATTCTCAGAAAATGGGTATGGCTTCTTTTTATGGGATTTAAACTCCCAGCTGGAGTTGGGTAGGATGGTGGGCTTTCAACAAAAGGCTTATCTTCTTTTTGGCTCTAATGGGCTTGCAATGTAATAATGTAAAAAATGTTGGAGTTTGGGCTTAATTTTTTGGGTTTTCAAACGATGGCCTAATCTCATTTCTCAAGTTTCATTATGTTGATTTGAGTCTCAAGACAACTTACAAAGACTTCTAGTGCATAGGATTCACATTTTGACTTTTTTTTTTGTTTTCAATAATCTAACAAATCAATGAATTTGAGATCATCAACAAATTTATCACTGAAGGAAAGTTTGAGTTATTTTAACTCGGATTTATTTAAATCTCTCGAAAATGATGAATGGCTCGAAAATCTCACCAGGCTAAAATCTCCACATTCATTCGTTAAGTAGATTAACTTTCGTCTCAACATCCGTTTTCGATCATATTATTGGCTAACGTGTAAAAATTTCATAAGATGAGATATTCATGAATTAATTCTGTATAAAAGAAATTGTTTCAAAAATGAATTATATTGAAAATCTTTATATTTTTTTTTGAATTTTTTTTAATATTTTTTTCTTTTCAAAAATATCATCCTTACCCCCAAACCTAAATTTTACATTGTTCTCAATGTATGCTCAAATAAAAATATGGAAAAAGAAAATAAAGTAAAGAAGTGAAATGACGATATTACCTGTGAACTTCACTTTCCTACCAATATCCACAGTAACAAGTGTATGTTAACAAACACAAAAAAGAAAAGAAAAAGAAAAAAATACATTAGTAATATACAAGCCCATGAAAATTTCCATCATCACCATAAATTAATAATTGAAATAATTGTGGGTCATTCCAATTAATAAACTTTATAGCACTAAGTACCAAAATATCATAAATTTGAGAGCATGACCGCACAACGCAAATTTCAATCTTAAATCCATGGTCATAATGGTGTGCACCGACATCAACAATAATAAACATATTTGAATCGCATGAATCATATGTCGATGCATCACATGAGGATATAAAATCAGAATAAGGATCCAAATATTTACTATCCCATTTTCGAAAGTAGTCAAGTAAAATTGGGGATGCATACTCCACTCCTAAATGTGAGATTTTATGAAAAGCGCGGGAATGAGAGGTATCACGACCCGATACACTTTCTTCATAAAAAATAGGAGGTCTGTCATAAATACTTGATGTATCACTAAAATCGGATGACGAATCCTCAAATAAATTTTTCCACATATAAGAAGAATCAACATTTTTCTCAATTAAATTAGGAGAAAAATCTCGACAGAAATTAACATCCAGATCATCACAACTATTATATGTGTCAAGATTGTTAAATTTTTCCTCCTCACAAAATTGATTATCCCCATTTAATTCATGATTATTTTTAGAAATAACATCATTATACCGTTTGTTTACCTTTTTCCAATTGATACACTTTGGTCGATAAATAGTAATTACAGGGGTTGAATTCTCATCCATACCTTCTTTAATTTTTAAAATGACTACTGACCCATCAGACTCAAATTGAAATACATAGTCATCTAAATTTTTAGTATTTTGTAAAAAAAGTCCACAGGATCAATTGAGGAATATGATAAAGATGACGGGATAACAATATGAGGACCACCCATTGTAATTTACAACGCATGAATTTTTATCTCTTTTTTATATTTTTTTCAAAATTTAGAATGAAAAAGCAATTATAATTGACTCAAATCTAATTAAACAGCCCATACTCTTTGATAAGGGAGAATTTAAAAGATAACCAACTACGGTTATCGCCTCAAATCCCGCTTTTTCCTCCAGGTAGGTCGTCGCTACAAAGACTCATTAAAAACCACCAATCCTAGACAAGGTAAAACAAAATCAATTTGATAAGTTCGCGTTGGACTAACTTTTAATTCTACCCTCGTTAAGAGTTTTTTCCTTAAGTCAATTTCTACAATGTGCTAATTTAAATGTGAAATTAAACCACCTAGGAGCACACAAAAATGTTCCCTCGGCGTGGACTTTTTACGGTCACTTGTTTACGCCAGGACGAAGTTTAAGTTGACGTCGATCGGGGGGGGGGGGGGGGGAATTCGCTTAGGTTTTAGTCGTCCTCGATAGTTCCTTGTGCTCGTGGCAAGATTGCACAAGTTTCTTCACGTTCGCTCATTGCTGCACACTTTTCTGAATTTTTCTTCACTTTTGCTTTTAATTTTTTTTTTACGGATTACCTACTAAAAAAATGATTTTAGAAACTTCCAAAAAAATATTTTTTTTCTTCAGGTTTTTTCAATTTTTTTTTTTGTATTTTGGTATAATCTAGTGCAAAAAGTAAAAAAAAAACTAGTCCAAAAGTCACAATTCTTTAAAAAAAATTGAACAAATCCCTGGCAACGGTGCCAAAAAACTTTTTGTCAATTTTTAAAATACCGCAAGTGCACGGGCAATTATAGAATAGCAAGGTTCTACAAAACGCGGGGCGTGACCAAGGCGTGGAGGCCAAGACTTAAGCCTTAGATGCCTAGGCGGGCCTTAGACGTGAAAACACGTGAAAAGGCGTTAGACCTTTTTAATATATTTTAATATTTTTTTAACTATGACAACGCTATTAAAAATACTAAAATAGTTCATACCATAAAAATATATCTAAATATTTGTAAATTAAAATACTATTTTTTAAAAATACTACAAAAATAAAATAAAAAAACTCTCATTTTTTCACGCCTTACTTCTAAAAAACTCTCGTTTTTTCACGCTTTACCCTAAAAAACGCCCGTTTTTTCACACCTTACCCCAAAAAATGTTCACCACGGTTGACCATGCCTTAATCCACGCCTAGGAACAAAACTTGGCTTATCTAAAAATCCTCGCGCCTAGGCGCATTTTTTAGAACATTGTAGAATAGCTAGTGTAAGTACGAGTCGAACCCACAAAGATTTGTCAATTTTTTTGTTCAAAATAATTGTGACTGTCGAGCTAGACTAAATGGGATAGGGAATGATTATGAACTACACTAAATAAAAGCAACTACGATAAATGAGAGTAACACAAGAAATTTGGAAACAATTAGGAAATCATTAGGATTCGGGGTCCATTTTTCACGTAACTAATATTGCACACTAATTTAATGTTGTCATTCCCTTTTTATAACGCAAGTTAAACCGACTCTCCCCGCGTTTAATTCAGAAAATATGACGGTTATGATCAAAATATTTTTAACGTCTCTAATATACGGATAAAATCCCTATTCCCTTAAAAGTACAAGTTTTTAAATTCGCAAATGTATTTAAGCACGGACATTCAAAACAATCAAAGTGCAAGCATAATCGATAAAAAATTACTATCTTTAAATTTTAAAACTTGATTGACAAAATAATTTTGAAGGTTTTAAAACACACTCTTGTGTCATTTTAAAATGAATACCGAATCTTTAATATCAATTAAAATAAGTAGTGAATAAACAATGATAAAATTAATGTGAAAATATTAGCTAACTATGATAAACTTCATCCTACTCCTAATATAAGAATCAATCTACCATAATGAAAGAGAAATTGCAAGAATGAGTAGAGATCTTCATTAATAAACCAAACATACAAATAGTTCTCTCACAATAATCTCCAGTCCTCTAAAAAATGATAAAAACTTGGCCCTCAAATTGATTACAATCACTCAAAGTTGCTCCCCAAAATTCTCTATGAAATTCCTCTCTAATTGTCTCTGAAATTATGAGCCCAAGGGTCCTTTTTATAAGACAAGCTGTGAGGTATTTGAGTTGATGTGGGAATCTTTCAGATTGGCCGAATGATGTTTGTAGCTATCTCTCCACCTCTTTAATAATTGGATCATGATAAGGGACTGAATTTCCCCCCACTCGTAAACTTTTATCTTTTTTTGTTGAACACGCATGCTAAGTTTCGTCCAAATCGGAGAATAATTTTTTTCGAAAAAATAGTTTTTTTTCAAACGACGAAAAAAATCAGCTTTTTCGCTCCTTTTTTGAATTGATCATCAAGTTGCACCAAATTCCATCACTACCTGCGAAAATTTCACTAGGCAACATTTTTCACAAATTAGCACAAGAACATTATAAAATTATCGAAGTGCCCATTTTTTATTTAAAATTGTCATTTTCAATATGAATTCAATCATTCTCATATTTTTTCCTCTTTTTAATAAAATAGTCCTAAGAACTTATTTAATACACTAAAATGGGACTAGCAAAGTATAAATTTGGGTATAAAATATACAAAATAATGCACTCATCAACAACATCTCCGAAAAAGCTAGCATAATAGATATACCTCTAGCACACCAAGTTTATAACTATCAGGAGGGAGATATTCCCTCCATGGACCAATGGCTAAGCCATCAAGGGAGAGATATGAAGTAACTCAACCAAAGTCACCCGAGGTATACGGGATAAGTCGAGCATAGTTGTCGCTGGACTAGAGCTAACACCCAACATTGCTAAAAACTTCTCATAAGTCGAGCACTCCTTGTCTATGTCAAAACAGAAAATGTGATCTCTGGGGTACCAAAATCATACCACTGCCTCTAGCAGATTCTAGTCTATAGCACGGTTGCACCATAAGGAGACCCAATGCAAGCTAAGGGTGTCATAGTCGTCGTTATAAAGGTCCATTGCCTCTAAAACTTCAAGGTAGGAAGAAAAGACCTCAGACATTGGGAGGTAGATTTTCAAAAGAGAAGAAAGACACAAAATAGAGAATGTGGATGGTGGTGAAGAATGCACTCCCTAAACCCTTTGTTGTACCCAAAAGTCCTCACAAGAGACAAGCCGCTTGAACCTCATCAAACCCTATGCCCATACAATACTCCAACTATACAGAATGTGTAATTAAAGCCAGATGAGTGATTTGACTCGACCCTTATGTTGATAGGCAGGACAAGGGGTATGCCGATCGACAACCCCCTTTTTTAGAAAGATTCCCATTTCCTCTTTTGCCTAAAAATCAAATTTCAAAAGTTCTTACTTGCAATAAAATTAACCCCTTGGATTTCTTTTTTTATTACTCTTCTTTTCATATAATAAACTTTTTTCTTCAAAATCATTTTCATATTTATCTCTTTCTTTTCAAATAAATAAGAAATCTCAGTAGAAAATTAAACTGCATGTAGCATAAGTCTCTAAATCAAGAAAAATACCAAAAGGAAATGCATTTCATATATAATCCTTATTTGCATTGTTACAATTTTACAGGAACAAAAGAAAAGGAAAAATAAATACAACGAGGCATTGCCTGAACCCTCTAAATGCCCTCTCTAAACCAACCCTAGCCTCCACGGTTCACGCACTTCCCCCTATGGAGGGCAGTGAACCCTCCATTCTCGGAGCTAGAACCCTCATCAGAAATAGCTGATGGCCCCATACAGGAAGTCAATGACTTCTTTACGTAGGGAGACATAGACGTTATCCTGTCCTTGATATCCCATAGCCAATTTGTTGACACCCTTACAATCTACAAAGATAAAGAAAATAGAAAAACAACAAAATTCGAGCAAGTAAGTAAAGAGCAAAGAAAAATAAAGTGGGAAACAAGAATTGAAAAAGATAAAGAAGAGTATACCTCAGGACAGAGCACCTCATTAGTAATTCCAGTGAACCCGACTACCGACGCATGAGGATAATAGGGCACCCTCAATGTTTGCCCACTACTCAACCTGAAGTGATAAGAAGGAGGAGTCACGTGAATAAGTGGAACCTCCTTTGTCACTGTAGATGCTTCACCTACCGTGCTATGGGACGATGCCACCGGTGCAGTGGTACCCTTACCTGAAGTATTGGTAGGTGGCGGTATATTATCTACGTCATATATGCAGGAAGGCATCAACCAACTGGTCACAAAATCTAGTAGTCGTAACTCTCTGTTATATCAATGTAGAGCGTGTAGGGCTCACCCATCTTCGTCCCCTCCCAGGCATCATCGGTCATCTCTCTCACCCACCTCATGTACATAGAGGGCATCGATAGTGTGACCTCCACCTCTTCCTCCACAATCTGCCTCACAACTCTCTCCGTAAGGTACCAAATGTACCCAAACTCATGCGTCAACAACCACTGTATCTGTGTGTGCATGTTCATAACCCCCATGGACTACGTGGAAATACTATGTGGGTACAAAGTCACCTATATCCCCAGAAAGGAGTCAGTATCCACCAAAAATATAGATTCCAAAGAACTTAGAAAAAAATCCAAGAGCTAACCTGATCGCTCATCTGGTCATTTAGAGCCTTTCGCACATCGTTCAAAGACAAGGATTGGTTCGACTGCTTATTCTACTTTCGCCACCGGTCCATCCTACAAAAACCCCTAAACCTGCTATCTGTTATGGAAACCAACCCCAAGTTGCACCCTATATCACCTCATAAAACCATGTCTACATGAAAATAAGAATTAGAAAAAGGAAGCAAAAGAGGACTGTAAGAAAGTAAAGGAAAAAAACATAAAGATTACCGCCAAAAGGTACGTGGGTCGTGTGAATGCTTGTCGACAAAAATGATTGAACACATCCAATAAAGCATAAAGGGATGCCAAAGTAAAGCTCCCCTAATCATACATATATAAGTTCGAAATAATCCACAAATACGGCAAAAACCACAAATGGACGACGTCGCCACATGTCGCCACCATAAATCCTCTAAGCAACAACAAAATAACCAAACGGGTTGTCTGTCTCACCTGTTGCCCATCTGTCTCGCTGATTTGACACTTTAGCAGCGTTTCCCGCAACATAGAAATATGGATAGAATCCCCTAACATGATTTTACTAACATTCCCCAAATCATATCGCACTGCCTCTTGTGTGATCCACAGAGTACGGTCCACCATAATCTAATTCCCCACACAATCTAGCCCCATAAGCTGCTGAACGTCCAAAGGAGTGACGGTCATCTCCCTGACCCCCAGATGGAACGTGTGGGTCATGTCCCACCACCTCTCACAAAGTGCACACAATACCACAGATGAGGGTAGCATCTCATCCAGGTCACCTGCAAATGGACCAAACCCAATAAACGACACCATCCAGCGCACCTCCTGAGGAAGACAGTCCCCAGAATCCTTCAAGCTTGTTGTCCCTTGGGACCAAAGGTTGGAAGAAGCAATATCATTCTACAAAAAAAATTCAAACCCTTTATTAGACCAAGAAGAAAAAGAGAAAAAGGAAAGGGAAACCAAAGGTCAAAATACTCACATAGCCATTGGGGTCCTTCATCCTTGCCGAATGGTGGTGCACGGACTCACGCAACAAAACCTTCTCTCAACAACTTACTCAAAGGAGTCGTAGGCATTTTCATTTCCCAGTGCAAGCGGCACCACAACCCACCATTCCAAACCCGCCCAATCGACGACAGACAACTACTTGTTTTTAACTTTACCAAAAGTACCCAACTTTGAAGTATTAAAGAAATAAGGACCTAGGAATGACTCTCAGAGAGAGAAAGAAAGAAATTCAATCCCTTGAAGGTATGAAAAATGAGGAGGGGACACCCCCTTTTTATAGAAGGCTAAGGGGCATGCCGATCGGCACTCACTGGACCATGCTAGCCGACAGTGACCTCTCCTCTTCCTCGAGAGGTCGGAGAGTTTATGCCCTATGCCGATAGGCACCTCCCCTGACCTGCCTATCGACAGTCCCCTCCAAATCCCCCCCCTCCAAATGCTAATTTTTTGAAAAATACGCAAAATATTCCCAAAAATTCCCATAAAATCCCTGAGAAATACAAAACATTATCTTTCCTAAGAAAATCATTTTTGGAGAACCAAGCCCCTTATGAATTCTCAAAATCCCCAGTTGGATAAATCATACATTCTTATTATCAATGTACTCCCTGGAGGAGACAAAAGTGCACCTGCACCCAAAACCTACTACACCCCCTCAATAGGAACCACTGTTTAGACAATCCACAATGGAATCGAAAAAATAACACATTTCCCAGCGAAACTACTCCCCACGAATCACAAACCTAAGGTCCGTAGAATTGGCCTCGGACCGCATAATTTATCTTCCTAACTTTAGGGCCTCAGAACTAACCTCGACTCACAGAATCGATCATCTCTCTTAAGGTTCTCAGAATCGACCTAGGCTCACAAAATTGGTTATCACAACCAATGATACAAATTATGGTACTACCAAGTAATATAGTGAGATATCAGTCTAGAAAACCTTGAAGGCGCAACAATGGTGGAAATCAGATTTATAATCATGTGAAGAAGGAGGTGAGGAAATGGAGAGATATAAGCTATAAAGTAAGTGGTTCAACCATCTAGCCTACTCCACTGTGCAGGTGTGAGTGAACTACACTATGGAAATGGCACTAATGGCCTTGTGATACAAGTTACTTAACTTTCTTTCTCTACTGTCCTTTTAACAGAGTATTGGCTCGGGTTTTCAATATGCGAACCTTTACATTGTTGGAGAATATAGGTATACATATAGTGCATGGGGGATGTAGTGTACATCCAAGCATGTAATAAGCATGTGTAGTATGTAATAGCCAATAATGAGTAGCCCCCCTGTCACATGTAGATCACGATGATGAAATATTCCCTCACGTGTGAGGGAGATCTAGTTATAATGGTTTTGTGCACGTGGGATCTGTAACCCACATGCACCTTCTATGCGCTCCCCAATCCACGCACTCTACCAACTCTCAAATATCGGTCGTTCGGGTCGAGGCCGAGTTATTAACTTAGATCCTTTGATAGTATGGTAATTATCGTGTTGATATATCTTCAACCGGCCTCTGTCTTCCAAGTGAAGGATGAGGTCAAGAGTACTTAGGTCAAAATACCACTGATATTGGAATTATTGACTGTGTTTTGAGATGAGGCCAAGCATATTTGGGCAAATGTTGATGAGACATCTTTTTAGATGTTAAGCTTGTAAATTTTAATGAAGACTTCGAATTGACACTTAGCAACCACCTTATGGATTGGCGTGTTGTTTAAGAATGGCGACTGTAAGTGTGCCATATGGTTTTGTGACCTAATGAAGTCTACCTTATAAGTTGTGCACAATGAATATGGGTATTTAAATGTTTTAAAAAAAACCATTTTAGTTTCTTGTTTCATCTTCTTCGCGCTAGCATTTGTTTCTCTCTAACAGAGTTTATTCTTCTTCTTTCTCACTACCGTTCAAGCGTTTCTAAAAAGGTTATTTAGGGTTTCTCTGGTTCCTCAGACTTATTCTATTTTCAGGTACCCTTTCCTCTATTTTCTCCTGTTCATTTCTTAATTTTTTAGCCATTTAAGCTTTTTCATTTTTTTCGATCACCTTTATTAAAAATTCGACCACCGTAATTGGTGGTTCTAGGGCTACCACTAGGTGGTTTTGGTGGTTTGGTCAGTAGATTTTAGGTTTTTCAAACTTTCTTAGCCTTATCTTCTCTTAAATCAGTCACTGGTAAAACTTTGATGAAACTCCGGTTGATACTGTTTTTCATTTGTTCTTGAATCAAAATGATCCAATAGCCCACTTTGATCTTTGGGTCAACTTTGGTCAAATAGCAAACTATTTGTCCCTTTTTACCTTTATCCTTTATTCTAGCCAAGTTAAGCCTCAGCTACTTGGATGTTAAAAACCTTCTACGAGCTAGAAAAATAATACCCCACAGTTAGGGAGTGGTATTTCCAGGAAATACACATGATTGAGAGCAAGGCCGAGGTTCGTAGCAATGCTGGGGCCGATCTTACATGCCCAATCTTTCCCATTCCTTTAAGGTCCGCTTTACCCTCATTATCTAAGGTCAATAGGGACGAGATTCCTAACTCGCCCTCTACCCCATCTGAGAGTAGGTACACCTTTGAAGAGGCAATTAGGTTATCGTTCACAGATTCTGTAGGGTTTGAGGCAGCCGAGAGCTCATCTCGAACTTCATCTTCCAGTAAAGATGAGTCGTCTGGTCAAGATGACTCTTATGTTCAAATTATGTCTCACACTGACGAGCTGAGTGTTAATGCTGTCATCCCTCCAATTGTTGTTCCTCTCTCGAATATGAATGACAAATAATTCCAAGAGAGATTTCCAAACGGGGCCTTAGCCGCTGAAAATGCTACCAATGATGATGACTCTGAGGGTGAGGAATTAATTGACTATTCATATGCAGAGACATTTCAGACTACCGTTAGAGAGTCCGACCTCCTCTTTTGGAAACATTTGTATGATGTTAAGTCTGATGTTGTTATGCGTGTCCTGAGCGAGGATGAGAGAGTGCTTCATGGACGAGAAGGTGAAGTCGTAGATGGGAAGATGCTTAAGGTCGACTTTTAGATCCTTTTTTATCCATCCGTTCGAGCTATACTGTCCAATCTGGTGATTGCTTCTTCTCAGTTGGCGCTCAATCTCATGGAGGATCTTACTCAACTATATCTCCCTCTAGATGAATTAATATGAGGACGACCCTTTAGTGGATATTTTTAAAGCTTGCTAGAATACCTCGTCCTCAAGGGATCAACCCGACTATTTCCACTAAGGGTTTAGGAAACTTGATAAGAAAATAATTTGCGTTGCCCAACCATCAAATCACCACTGGAAGATGATTTGTTTGAGGATGAGCTAAGGGTTCTGTGCGCAAGGGCTAACCCATCTATATCGGCCAAGCTTGATCCCGGATTTATCAATGTCGATAGGGAGAGAGTTCAATTTTTAAAGAGTTGAGGATAGAAAGGATCTTTTCATGAATATGAAGACTTGATGTCCGACGACTTTCTAGAGGACTCTTTTCTAGGGGTTGACCCCTTGAACGAGTTGGGTGAGTTACTGAACTTTTTTTTATCACAAGTCTTTTCTCGTCTTTTATCTTCATGACTGATCATTTTTTTCTCATTTGTAGACCGTCCTCCTCATATTATGGATGTAATTTATAATATGACAACCCCCAGCCGAAAAAATTATTTACTCAAGAAGGGAGACAAGCAACCCGTAAAAAAGACGGTTGCCAATGGGCTAGCCAATCCTGAGGTCGGCCATAAAAAAGGGTACCCACTCTTCCCTCAAACACTCATCGAGATCAGTACACGAGGCATATGATAAATCAACCTCCGTCCGGATCTACTTCGAGCACCTTTGGTGGTTCTTCATCACAGGACTTTGAGACTTTCTAGGCAGCCAACATAGCCCAATTGAAGGCATGCCCTGACTCGATCATTCCATTAGCGCCGAGGTTAAGGACTGCCATATTTGTTGTCCCTTTCAAGGGAGACTATGAGTTTATAAGGAAGATTCATGCTTTGAAGACCTATGACTTTGGTCTGCATCATCTGGCATAGGTATCGGCTTCATCTTTAACTTTAATTTTATCTCGTCTAATTTTTACTTTGTTCTATTATGACATTTGACTATTTTTATTCTTCCGTAGTCTGTGTACGCCTTTACTTCTGCTATAAAATGGGTCACTAATAACTTCTCTAAAATTTAAGAGGGTGAGAAATCCCTCCAGGACATGGTCGACCTTAAGAAGAATCTAAAGAGCACTAGGAAGATAACAATAAGGTCCTTGTTCAGCTAAAGTTAGATAATGCCTACGACTTGAAGGCTAAGGATGGGGAACTTACTTCTCAAGTTGTGAAGCATGCCACAGACCTTGATACCGTTATCCAAAAAGTTAAGGACGATGCCCATTAGACCGAGGCTATACCAAAGATCAGAGACGAGGCCCTTTCTGTCGAGGCCATAAAGAAAATTCAGGATGAAGCCATTGAGGCTTACAAAGCATTTGATGAATTTGACAACTTCGGCATGGAGTATATTAAAATAGGTATCAAGACGGCCTGTCGATGGTTCATCACTAAATTTTCTGAAGTTGTCTCATCCATCCGTCCCGATCTGGAAGCCCATGACCTGAAAGATCCCCTTATGGCCTCAGCCTTGGACTATGTTGAATACATGGCCTCAGTCGAGGGAGATGAAGATATGGCCAAGGTCCCAATTGAAGATGATATCAACACTACTGCTATTGTCAGGGTTTCTCAAACTGAGGATGATGCTAGAGGATCGATCGTCAATGAACCAACTGTGTAGGGTGGTCATCTATGACCAATACCCTTTTTTCTTATAATTAATGTTTTTATGAACACTTAGTCATTTATAATATCTTTGTATTGAACTGAATGTTACGAATAGAAGTGGGGTCTAGTATTTTACTTTTCCTCTTCTTCTTAGTGAATGAATATGATAACTTTTCCAAATTTGTTTCTCGTCTTGGCTTGCATGTTTTGAGCTCGTCCTCATATTTAGATGAGGAATAATAACCAAGCCATTAATTTTTTAAACAGAAGATCACCAAGTTAATAATGTGGTGTCAAGTCTAATCTCTTCCTCAAATGAGGGGTCACTGAACCATAATTAAATGATTTTTTGAATTTGAATGCACCAAATTAATGGCATTTAATTGCAAGTCCCCTCTCGTCATTTTGAGAGTGTATGAATGAGAATCGTCTCATCCTACACCGTAGTCTCGATCGAGAGAGTTTCACTCTAACTCCACCAAATTAATGATGTTTAACTGAACCGTAATTAAATTATTTTTGAATTTGAATACACCAAATTAATCGTGTTTGATGATGCTGAGATGGAGGGTTACCATTATCGATCCATCCATAGGGTTGTAGGTGATAAGTATATATAGGTCTTGGGGGGTGCAGTGTACCCCCCAAGTATGCATGGGCAGGTGAATGATGATCTAGCCAATATCTTGTTGACACCAGTAGATGCCAAATGATGACATAATATTCCCTCACGTGAGGGGGTGATATTGTTATAACGGTCTTCCACGTGCCATGTGAGCCTCACGCGCACTGTTCCACGCGTCTCCCAATCCACGCGCTATGATAATGTCGCCCTCGGCCTATGATATGAGGTCGAGGGCAAAGTTCCTTCTGGTAGTGAGTCTATCCTAATTTAGGCCTCGTACTGTCGTACCCTCGGAGGATCATCTGGAGCCTGATGGAGGGTCGGCCCCTCGAAGGGTCGTCTGAGCCTGATGGGGGTCGGCCCCTTGGAAGGTCGTCTGAGCCTAATGAGGGGTTGGCCCCTTAGAGGGTCGTCTAGGCCTGATGGAGGGTTGGCCCCTTGGAGGGTCATCTGGGCCTGATGGACGGTCGACCCCTTGGAGGGTCATCTGGGCCAGATGGAGGGTCATGAGACCATCTTGGGCTTATCTTGTTGGAGGGCACCCTCGGCCCGGCCGAGGGTATATATGGGTATATCAACCACCCCCCAGCCCTTAGCCATAGATGATGCTGAGATGGATGAGGGATAATGTTGCTTCTGAGACAAGTGTATGGTCTGTTTGGTGAGTGACACCTATCAAGCTGTCGTAACACCTAGGTAGATACTCATTGTTGTTTTTATTTCCAAGGCTTGACGGCTGCACACTTTTCTTGGGGCTTTATGCCCTAATGATGTCCTCCTCGTGGGCTATGCTCTGCATTGGTTAGTGGGCCCACTCATTGGCAAGGTATTTAAATAATTTTTGAAGTTTCTCTTTCTTCTTCTTCTTCTTCGCGCCTGAACTCTCTCTAGCCTCCAGCTTTCTAGCCATTTCTGCAACTTCGACGTTTCGAGTTTGGTAGTTCTACTATTTCTTCTCAGGTAACCACTTTGCTCTAGTGCCCTCTTTATCTTCATTTCTGTTTGCTTCTTATTTTAGGGTCATAGGGTTTGATTTTCCTTAGGCCGTTTCATAGCATTTCCGACGTATTCTCTGGTAGTCTGTTCTGGAATATTCTTGATAAAACCCTTTAATTCTTTAGTTTTGATCGAAAAGTCCAACTTGGTCAATTGTGAGATTGTTTGTGGTTGTCTTAGACAAATTCTTCCAAGTGGAGGGTCTTCCCCTTAATGCTTAGGAGGCTTTATAGTTTAGCTGAGGAGTTTCCATCCATGAGGGAGAAGTTCTTCGTAGAGATTAGGCGAATAGAGGAAGAGGAGGAGAGAAGATGAGGGGCCGACCCTAATTGGGTACGACCCATTTTCCCCATTCCTCTAGCCACAATAAATCCTTCTGAGTCTTGTGGGTCGTCCTGTCGTCCAGTCGAGAGTCGATCAGGAGAGATGGATGAGAGAGCCTCCTCACCATCAGGTGCTGGCCCATCTGGGAGGAGAGAAACATCTGATCTTAGCCCAGGCCGATAGGCCGAGGGGGTGGTCCCTTCCGAGGCTGTTCCTGTGTCCACTTTATCCCCTCATGCCTTCCAGATGGCTTTTCCTCATGGGCCTTTGACGGGTGATGAGGCCGAGGGAGAGGGGACTGAGGATGATGGTGAGGACTCAGATGTTGACCCAGATAACACCTCCTATGCCTCATCCTATATCTCCTCCGTCAGGGATCGTGACCTCTTGATTTGGAGGCATGCATTTGGTGTGCCCCCCACCATAAATATGAGGGTCCCCTCTGAGTCTGAGAGGGTCTTTGAGGGTGAAGAGGGAGAGGTCGCAGTATACGAACAGATGTTTAAGGTCGGTGTCAGGTTCCCTCTACACCCTGCTGTTGTGAATATCTTATCAGCCCTCGGTGTTTTCCCCTCTAAACTTCCTCTCAACTCCTAGAGGACAATCCTTGTCTACGTCTCCCTAAGGAAGAATGCCTTTACTGATGAGCCCTCGACCGATCTATTCTTGGCCTCCTATAATATCACTTCCTCATCTAAGCAGCTTGGGTACTATCATCTGGGGTCGAGGAAGTCTGATAAAAAACTTCTCCACATGGCACAAACCTCCAACCACGATTGGAAGAAGAGATTCTTCTTCGTCTCTGGAGAATGGGAATTTTTCGACGAGGCTCAACCTTTAGTCGATAGTCCGAGGGTCCCCAGAAGATGGTCTAACCCCTCTATGAAGGCCAGGTCAGACCCCGGACTTAGTCTAGATGAGAAAGACATAGTCAAATATCTGAGAGAACGAGGGAAAAAGGGTGAACTTGCAAAGTTTGAAGATATGATGACCCCTCGGTTCGTCAAGTAAGCTGGTCTGAGGGTCGGCCCCTTGACAGTGCTATGTGAGTTGTATTATTTTTTGCCCGATCTTTGCTTTTTTCAAGTGTTTCATCTTTACCTTTGCATTTTTTTGACGTGTTTTCCTCCTTTCAGGTCATCCTTCTGGTATATCTGAACAACTCTGGGAAATGACTGCCCCAAGTTTGCTATCTGGCTTGGGCAAGAAGAAGGCCAAGGAGCCTCAGCAAGCTCCGAGGAAGACGAAGACCGTGGGGCCGATGCCTGCTGAGCTGACCTCCGACAGACAAAAGAGGAAAGAGCCAGAAGTCCCTGTCAACCCTCGGCCAAATTCATGGACGAGGGCAAGGGTCGAGGCATCTGAGGGGACCGCCTCTTATTCCAGTACGGGGGCCTTCTGGTCCCAAAACTTTACATTACTGAAGGCTGAGCCGTCTTCTCTGATTGCCAACCTGAGGGCGGCCAAAGCGTCAATGTTTTCTACCCCCTCGGTTGCCGCCTCTAACGAAGGTGTATGACTATGGTCTGCACACTCTGGCTTAAGTACTTGTCTTTCTTCATTCCCTTAATTTCATTATTTCACAAACTGTTTCCTCGACCTCTTAACGAGTTTCTTTTTCTTATGCAGTCTGTCTGTGCTTTTACCTCTGCCACTAAGTGGATGGCTGAGAACCAAGCGAAATTCCATGAAGCTGAGAGGGCTATTCAGCACGAGGCTGATCTACAGTCAGAGCTTGAGACTGCAAAGGCTGAGTTGGAGAGCGCCAGGACTGAGCATGCGAGGATACTAGATGAGCTGATGAGGCAGCATGATGCAGACATGGCGGCCAAGGACTTTCTTCTTAAAGAGAAGGATGAAGCCTTGACCCATCAGGGGGGCCCAATTTAAGATTGAGCTATCTGAGGCCGTGAAGAAGGCAGAGGCAGATGCTGTGGAGGCCTACAAACTCTCGGATGAGTTTCACGGCTTCGGCCTTGAATACTTAGAGAGGGGGACTATGACGGCCTGTCGGTGGGTCGTCCTTAAGTTTGCTGACGCAATATCCTCTGTCCGCCCCTCTATTGAAGCAGTACAACTGGACGACCCCCTGATTGCTGAGGCTTTTGCACATGTGGAGTCTCAACTGCATGTCGAGGGTGTCGGCACGTCAGAGGATCAATCTGTCATGGTCATTGAGGAGACTTCTCTAATTGATGTTGAGGCCCTGCCCTCTGATGCTTCTCAACAGGGTGGCTGTTTATAGCCGATACCCTCTTTATGTACCTCATGAATGCACTTTATTTTTTGGAGAACAAACATCCTTTTGTAATATTTTATTTATAATATCATCTATCTTGTTGTCTTTCATACTCGTCTCTTTTGCATTGTGAATTTTTTATATTAGTAATACCACTAACCCCTCCCTCGTCTTTCTTGAGGGTGAATGAGGGGTCGTCCCCTGCATTGACCCTCATTATAGACGAGGGTGGTTTTTAACCAATTTTAATTGATGCTCAAGTCCCCCCTCATCTTTCTTGTGGGCAAAGGAGGGGTCGTCCCTACCATTGACCCTCATCATAGCCGAGGGTTACTTCTACCAAATTAATGATTTTTAAGAAAGAACTCCCTTGTCTTTCTTGAGGGCAAGGGTGGGGTCGTCCCCACCATTGACCCTCATTATAGCCGAGGGTTACTTTTACCAAATTAATGATTTTTAATTAAGTACTCCCTCGTCTTTCTTGAGGGCAAGGGTGGGGTCGTCCCCACCATTGACCCTCATCATAGCCTAGGGTTACTTTTACCAAATTAATGGTTTTTAATAAAGAACCCCCTCGTCTTTCTTGAGGGCAAGGGTGGGGTCGTCCCCACCATTGACCCTTGATCGTGTGGAAAACCATGCGTCCATGTAATACGCTAGTCGTTGTTATCGGCTTCCAACCACAATACAAAAACCTAAACTATAACTACACTCTTGTGGAGTATAGTGGCTAGTCTGGGTATCGAATCAACAGGGAACTAGGACGAGTGAACGTAACGACGTTGGATAGACAGATAAATCCTAACTTTGACTCTAAAGAAAAAGGAAAACTGATTTTGTTTTGGGAATGATTAAACTAGGTGCAAATATGAAATTATGAAAAGATGCAATTATACTAATTTACCTAAAATACTGATGAAAAAATGATTGGAAACTTTAAACTATGTATGAGAAAAATAGGACCGGAATACAATCCCCCAACCCTAGTGTATTGCAGTTATAATACTAATCATAAATTTAACTCATTGATTTGACCCGGAATTTAGTACTCCCAAGCATTACGTATACGAGGTGCAAGCCCGCGTCATACTTAATCTGAGGATGAGTAAATCGGTATCGCGATAGCAACACTCGAATTGTATTCTAAATCATCACGGTTACCCAGAGGCAAACGAGATATAAAGACCTACAATTGTTATGTTCCTACGCAATACGGTCGTATTCAATCACTGAATTCAGAGGATTAATGTTATACACGTACAATTAACACATCAGGCTGGGTTCATGTACCCCGACCTTAGAAAATCTAGCCTAGCATGATGATAGTGATGGAAACAGTGATTGATGTGCAGGGAGTCATAATTAATCTAAGGAAACTTGTGAATTAATGTAGAATGAAATTGAAAAGAGGGAATTACTCACTAATTCTTACCAAAGCAATAATTGAAGCAATGAATAAAACTAGTAATCAAATAAAATCTGAACAAAGCTTCAATCTTGGAATCAAATCTGGAATTTTTATCTAAACTAGGGTTTTTGGAAAAAAATAGAAAACTATCTAAAATCTCCTCTAATCTACGTGCTAAGAATGATAATAAAATGGGTTTATAAACCCTACAAGACTCCAAGAGTTTTAGCAGCACTAGGACTCTCTATTAGAGGAAAATTAGAAAATTAAAACTGCAATAGCCGGACCGGTCCTCCTCCTCCCCCGGATCGGTCCCAGGGCGGACCGGTTCCTTTATTTTTGGCGGACCGGTCCCAGGGTTTGACAGCTTTTTTGTTGGATTTTTTTCTCAACTTCAAATTGGCATAACTTTTTCACCGTAGCTCGGATTGAGGTGCCTCTTTTTCCAGTGTTCTTGTAATTGAAAGATATTTAAATTTCTAGTTGGCCCCACCTCTGGAATAAGGCTGAAAATTTACGAAAATTCCCTTCAACTTCCCGATTCTTGGTTTCTTTCACTATTTTGAGTTCTCTTTTCCATATTTGTTGCATGAAATACCTGTAAAACACATAAGAGATACACAAAATATGAAATAATTTCCAAGAAGGGTTAGTAGCATAGATATGAGACAAATCCAAGCTATTTACACCGCACGGGATCATAAAAATACCGAAATTAAGGGGATAAATGTGAAGAATTTATGCCTAATCAACCTTCATCATAGCCGAGGGTTAATTTTACCAAATTAATGGTCTTTAACAAAGTACTCCCTCGTCTTTCTTGAGGGCAAGGGTGGGGTCGTCCCCGCCATTGACCCTCATCATAGCCGAGGATTACTTTTACCAAATTAATGGTTTTTAATTAAGTACTCCCTCGTCTTTTTTGAGGGCAAGGGTGGGGTCGTCCCCACCATTGACCCTCATCATAGACGAGGGTTAATTTTACCAAATTAATGGTATTTAATAAAGAACTCCCTCGTCTTTCTTGAGGGCAAGGGTGGGGTCATCCCCACCATTGACCCTGATCATAGCCGAGAGTTGCTTCTACCAAATTAATGGTTTTTAATAAAGTACTCCCTCGTCTTTCTTGAGGGAAAAGGTGGGGTCGTCCCCACCATTGACCCTCATTATAGCCGAGGATTACTTTTACCAAATTAATGGTTTTTAATAAAGAACTCCCTCATTTTTCTTGAGGGCAAGGGTGGGGTCGTCCCCACCATTGACCCTCATCATAGCCGAGGGTTGCTTCTACCAAATTAATGGTTTTTAATAAAGTACTCCCTCATCTTTCTTGAGGGAAAAGGTGGGGTCGTCCCCACCATTGACCCTCATTATAGCCGAGGGCTGCTTTTCCCAAAAATGATCCCAGATATACTAGAACTGACAAACACAAGATGAGAGGAAACACTGTTATTTCTCATTAAGATTCCAAGTGTCTTGTTGGAGAAACACCCATTACAATTACGGTTCGTCAGGACATTACGACACTACTGGTAGTTTCTCTTCAAATGATCTGCATTCCAGGGGTTGGAAAAGGGTTCCCCTTCTAGGTTTTCTAGTCTATAGGTCCCAGGGACAACTTCATCGATGACCCTATATTGGCCATGCCAATTCGGGTAGAGCTTGTTGGGATTTTGCCAAGTCTTTTTGAGGACCAAGTCTCCCACTGCAATTGGTCTCTGCTTGACCCTCTGATTGTAAAACCTTGCAGTCCTCTGCTGGTAGGCGGCCTGCCTTATCTCGGCGTCTTCCCTCCTTTCCTCAATCAGGTCTAAGTCAAGTCTCCTCTCTTTCGTATTTCTCTGGGGTCATACATTTGGACCCTATGAGTATGAAACCCAATCTCGGTGGGGATGACAGCTTCTGAGCCATAAGCTAGCATGAATGGGGTCTCTCCGGTAGAGGTCTTTGTCATCATCATGTAGGCCCATAGTACAGAATATAACTCCTCAACCCATCTTCCTTTTGCCTCTTCAAGTCTCTTCTTGATCCCGTCAAGGATCATCCTGTTTGTAACTTCTATTTGCCCATTACCCTGAGGTCGACCTGGGGTAGAGAAAAATTGTTTGATACTCACTCTTTCACAGTACTTCTCCAGAGATGTATTCTTGAATTGAGTCCCGTTATCCGAGATGAGGGTGTTGGGGAGACCATATCTGCATATAAGATTTTTCCAGAAGAACTGGAAGGTCTTCTGCTCGGTAATCGTGACCATCGGCTCTGCCTCCACCCATTTTGAAATATAGTCAATGGCCACTATGAGGAACCGATAGTTATTGATGGTCCTAGGCAAGGGGCCTACTAGGTCAATCCCCCATACTACAAATGTCCATGGGGATGTAATGGAAGTAAGAGGCTGATGAGGCTGGTGTGGGATGGTGGCAAATCTTTGACATTTGTCACGCTTTTTTACATATGCCGTGGCATCTTTCCCCAAGTTTGGCCACCAGTACCCTTGGGTGATCACCCTCTTCGATAAAGATCTTCCCCTAATGTGTCTTGAACATGACCCCTCATGCATGTCTCACAAAATACATGGGACTTCAGATGGGTGTACACACCTAAGTAAGGGGAGCAAAAACCCCTTTTTGTACAAGGTGTCTCCGATGACAGTGAATTTTGCAGCTCTGTATCTCAGCTTCTTCCTTTCTTGCCTTACTCCTGGAATCTCCCCCTCTTTAATGTATCTGATCAGAGGGTCCATCCATGAAGCTTCCTTAGAAACATTCAGGCAATTGCCAAGTGTTCCCTCAGCATCTTCAATAGTTGGTCAAAGAAAAATTTCCACTGGGACTGTCCTCCTGATATCTGTCCTAGTTACTGAGGCCAGCCTGGCAAGTGCATCGGCTCGATCATTGTCATGCCTAGGTATCCTCTTCAATTTCACTTCTCTGAAGCTCTTCAGTAATGACCTTACTTTCTCAAGGTACTTGTCCATCCTCTCATCCTTGGCCTCATAGGCTCCTAGTATTTGATTCACTACTAGCCTCGAATCACTATGGACCAGAATCTGGACGACACTAAGAGACTTGGCCAAGGAGAGGCCTGCTATTAAGGCCTCATATTCGGACTCATTGTTGGAGGCTTTGAAGTTGAACCTCAGGGCGTACTCAATGTCTGTGCCATCGGGTGTTGATACTATCAGTCCAGCTCCACTTTTGCTGTCGCAGGAGGACCCGTCAATGAAGAGGCTCCACACAATCTTTTCCTCTGAGAAATTTCCCTCGGCGAGGGATCCCTGTCTAAAGAGGTATCTTCCATCTTCGTTTTCGGCCACTTTTCTTCTAGCGGTGCCTGTTTCAGCCTTATCTGCAGGTGTGTCGGTGAGCCTGTCTTGTTGGGTATCTGTCTTCCTGAAGCTCTCTTCCTCGGCTTCATCATATTCCCAAGTAAACTCGGCCACAAAATCTGCCAATGCTTGTCCCTTAATGGTCATCCTAGGTTGATACACAATGTCAAACTCCCCCAGCTCTATAGCCCATGCCATTAACCAGCCTGATTTTTTTGCCTTGTGTAGGACCTGCCTAAGAGGAGAGTCAGTGAGGATGACTATTAGATGGGATTGGAAGTATGGTTTCATCTTCCTTGAGGCATGGATCAAGGCATAGGCTAACTTCTCCATCCTCAGGTATCTTTGCTCAGCCCCCTGGAGTGCCTTACTGTTGAAGTACACAGGCTTCTGTACCCCGTCTTTATCTCTCACAATGGCTGTGCTGATGGCTGATTCTGAGACAGCTAAGTACACATGTAGTTATTCGCCCTGCACTGGTCGGGACAACAGCAAGGGAGACCCTAAGTATGACTTGAGCTCCCTGAAAGCCTCATCACACTCTTCACTCCATTTGAAGGCCTTCCTAAGGATCTTAAAGAATGGCAAACACTTGTATGTGGCTCTGGATATGAATATTCAAAGCAGCCACTCGCCCCGTGAGCCTCTGAACATATTTGATGGTCTTGGGGGTCTTCATTTCCAGGAGGGCCTTTATTTTCTCAGGGTTGGCCTCGATGGCTCTTTAGTTGACAATGAACCCCAAGCATTTCCCTGCTCCGACCCCGAAGACACAGTTGGCCCGGTTGAGCTTCATCTGGTACTTGTCCATCGTATTAAAGGTCCTCTCTAGGTTAGCCACATGATCCTCTGCCTTCAGGCTCTTAGTCAGCATGTCATCTACATAGACTTCCATAGATTTCCTAATTTGGTCATCAAACATTTTATTTACAAGGCACTGATATGTTGCCCCTGCATTCTTTCAGGCCGAAGGGCATGACTCTATAACAGTATATCCCCTTGTCGGTGATAAAGGCCATTTTCTCCGAGTATTCAGGGTCCATGAAGATCTGGTTGTACCCTGAATAGGCATCTATGAAGCTCATGAGCTCATAGCCTGCGGTAGCATCTACCATCTGGTCAATGCGGGGGAGAGGGAAGTTGTCTTTGGGACAATACTTGTTGAGGTCGGTGAAGTCCATACATATTCTCCACTTCCTATTGACCTTTGGGACAATAACTGCATTGGACAGCCGTTCAGGGTAGATGACCTCTCTGATAAACTCTGCATTTTCTAATTTTTTGACCTCATCCCTTATGACCTCATACTTTTCTCTAGAGTAAATTCTCCTCTTCTACTTTACTGACTTTGCACCTTCTACCACGTTGAGCTTGTGGCACATGATCTTGGGGTCGATCCCCGGCATATCTGCATGACTCCAGGCAAAGACGCTTTGTCTTCTCCTCAATAGTTTAATGAGGTCTTCCTTGATATTTGGCTTCAGAGACTTGCTGACTTGGACGGTTTTTTTTGGGTCATCCTCATTGAGGATTGTTGATGTAAAAAATTAGATCACTCTAATAATTTAATCACAGATAAATAAATGAGACATAATATTTTAAAGTGGTTCAGCCTTGTATGAATGGCCTACGTCCACTGTTATGTTATTGCTGAGTGTTTAGGAATTCTCGATTACAAGTTCTATCAAGAAATTCCGGTCCCCCTGAATGAGGGTGATACAAGGTATTTATAGCCCTTAGGCTATACATGAAAGGGTGTTACATTAAATGATACACATATGAAAGGGTAATTAATTTAATGCTCTTCAAACGTGTGCGTCAAGATGATAAGCATTCAATGAATAGTTGAACTGTTGATTATCTGATAATTAATGCTGCGGTCGAGATGCAGCTCGAACCGCCTTAGTTGCTCATCGTCCAAGAGTTCCTCGGAGCATTGGAGTTCCTCGGAGGACAAGAGTTCCTCGGAGGGTTGGTGTTCCTCGGAAGACTGATGTTCCTCGGAGTACACCTGTTTCTCGGAGTGAGTATGTTGGTCGGGGGAATGATCTTCCTCGTTGCTATTGTGCCAGGTAGATTGACACGTGTCTTCTTATTATTTGTCCACATCAGCATACTAATTTTGGTATCAACAGAAGCCCCAATGTTTCATATTTTGAACTTTGAGGAGTATGGAACATTCTTTCTCGGTATATGGAAATATTAAATGACCTTCCTGGGTTTTAGGAGCCTTTTCTTCGTATTTGAATTTCCTTCCAAATTCGCAGAATCCGCCTTTTTGCATTTTTATAAGCGCTTTGATCCTCGTGCCCTTTTTGTCCTTCTAGCCGCCGGTAGCGTAATAGTTTCTTTTTTGTAATCATTTCTTTCGTCGTTTCCCAAGACAAAGTATTTAAGCTTCAGAGGCAATCCCATCGTCTTCTACCTTTTCAGTTTCTGCTTTCGAGTTTTCTATAACTTTTCTCTCTCCTGTGCGTTCATCCATTTCTTCGTTTGTTTATCAACAGATCTCCTTTTTCCTGTAAGATTTTCTTCCTTCTCCTTCATTTCTTTTTATTCACCATGGTTTATATTATCGAATCTCTTGAGAAATTCCGTTCTGACTTTTCTATTCCTTCTTGGGTAACTTTGGAAAGTCTTTCTGAGCCTTCAAGTTATTTTGATTTGGCTGAGGGACATAGGTTCCCTAGCCTCTTTATTGCTGAATGTGGATTTTCTTTTCCACCAAACCCTTTATGTTTAGAGTTCTGTCAGTATTTCGATGTTGCCCCTGCAAAAATAGCCCCCAACACATGGAGAATAGTTAATGGGGTGTATAGGTTAAATCAAACTCATGGAACTCGTATAGGAATTTCTGAGATTATGTACTGTTATAGATGGGCTATTTTAGACAATGTTTATTATTTAAAAACTAGATTTTTGAATAGGGCTCTAGTAGTCAACCTCCATGATGCTAACAGGGATTATTTTGAACATGGAGTAGTTATAAAAAATTGTCAACATGACCCTTTGGTTGGAGACGAAGTATATGAGGGTCCCAAATGCCCTCCATATGGCAATGGGATAGGTTATTTTCATTTTATTTTATTTCTGAAATTGTGATTTCATCATGTTTGAATAAATGCATGATTGACATTTCAATATGTTTTTGTTTGCAATTGACAGCAAGAGAAAAACTCCTAAAGAATCAGAAGTTAATATAAATCATTTGAAACATATCTGGAGTTTGCATCAGAAGGTTGCAGACGAGCACATCAGGTCTGCTTCATACTTGCTGCAGTACAGGAGCTATACCTCATCCTTTACTGCTCGTCCTGTGGTCAGCATTAGTGAACCGTTTCCCTCTTTTGAGGAATCTTCACCAGAATCTCACATTCCTTTGAGTCAGAAGATGGGTAAGAGAAGAGTTCCTGCTATCTTCGAGGAGACCTCCTCATCTAGTGATGGAAAGAGAAACAAGGTTGATGTCCCAAAGGGGACAAAGAAAGTGGATGCTGTTCCTTCTGTTGCTGCTCAAAAGGCTACCGAGAAGCCTCCAATGGCTCCGAGCAAGAGAAGTACTTTTGTGGAAGTGGTCACCATTTCCCCCACCAAAGGTTCTTTGGCTGAAACTGCTGAAGTACCACTGAGGAGATTGAAAAAATCCTCCTCGGTCAGTTTTTCTGAAGCCATTCCTCAGCTCCAAGCTAGTGGAGCTGGTGTTCCAACCATTATTCCCCCGAGTTCTGCAATGAGCTCGATAAAGACTTGGACTATTCCTAAAGTCCAAGGAATTGAAGAAAACATGTCTAGGGATATGCTGACATACCTAGCTACTCGTCACATTGCTTCAGTAAGTTTCTCTTATCCTGAGGTTTTTCTTTCTTTCAGTCAATATATGTATCTCGGCACTGACTTTTCATTACCTTCTTTTTCAGCTGGTGAGTTGCTTTAACACCATAGTGAAGAAAGATGAAGCGCTCAAGGCTTCAAGCTCCTCGTCTGGAGTAGAGGATGCTTTCCAGGGTTTAGCCCAATCTCTGAAGGAATCCCGTCAAAAATACAACGAGGATAGGGGTGAATGGGAAAAGAAGTTGACTGCGTCTGAGGCAGAGAAGGTGCAGTTAGGCAATAAAGTGTAGGATTTGGAGAAAGAGAATAAAAAATATGCCGAGAAGCTCACAAGCTTTGGGGAGCTTGAGGATAAGTTTAAATCAGCTGAGGAAGAGCTGACCCTTCTGCGAGAAGTAAATCGCCAGAAGGAGGAGGTGGAGGCTAAGTTGAAAGCCACCGAGGATCTTCTATCCGAGAAGCTCTCCTCGGAGAAAATGAAGAGGAAAATGGCTGTGAAAAAATCCTTTCGAACTGGTTGGGACAAAGGATGGGATAGGGGTGGCAGCAATGATGACCCAGGTGCAATATGGGAGTTTGAAATAGTTTCGAGATGGTTGGGTTGCTGCCTTGCAAGAATTGAAAGTGAACAAGGACTCTGAATTATTTCAACAACATCTTCCTGGTCCTCCTCCAGCTATTGAAGATGAAGAAGAGGATGAAGCTGCATCCGAGGAGTCTTCACTATTAGTGGGTGATCAAGTCATTGCTACACAACCCAACTAGACATCTACTGAGGAGATTTCTTCTTTTCCTACTCCTTCTGAACAAATCCCAACTCCAGCCGACCAGATTATTGTTCCCACCGAGCAACCAAGCTCCTCGTCCCAGCCTCCCGAGAAAGTCTTGGGAGACAAGGAAAAGGTGTGAAGTTGTTCGGTATTCTCTTTCTGTTTTTATTTTTACTTGTACTTTGTATCCCAGATCTTTGTAGCTTTTCCTTATGATCTAATAAAATTTGAGTTCTTTTCTTCCATATGATTGTCTCTTCTCTATCTGCACTCTGTCTTGATCTTCTTTTTCTTTCTCTGTTAGTTTCTGGCCATGATGGATCTTCTGTCTGCTAATGACACAAAGTTGATGCAGCAATGCCATAAATATTATAAAGCTGGTCACACAGACCTAAGTGCATCAGAAGTTGCCGACATCCTTGGCCATGGTGCTTCAGAGCAGGCAGTAGAAGCTTATCAATACCTGAAGGGCTTACTTGATCGAGTTGTGGCCAATAACGTGGCTTACTATGATTTGATCGAGGAGCTTGAATATACTCTAGAAGATCTTCAAACTCAGTACAAAGAATCAACTGCCCTTTTGCACGAGGGGTATGAAAAGAGGTATCAACAGCTTTCTGCCGAGACAGGCCACAAAAAGATCCTTACTGGGTACAATGTCAGGGAGAGGACCTTAAAGGGAGAAGTTGAAGCTTGTAGACAAATTGCTGAACTGCTAGAGCAAGAGAATAATAATTTGCAGAAAGAGCTAGCACAATATAAGTCTACAGCCTCTTCTTCAACAGCGGTAATCCTTGTGACTGATGAGGGATTTTCCTTCTTAGAGGTTGAGAATGCCAAATTAAGGCACGAGTTGGATATCCTGAGAAGGTCTGGTACTTCTACTTATACTCGGGTACGAGGAAGAGGTTCTCGTGGGCGAGGAAGAGTTGCCCAGGATGTTGTCGAGGAACGAAGTACTCCACCTGCTTAGGGTCGATCAAGAACTCCTCGTAGTATTGAAGAAGCTTGTACTCTGTCAACATTGGAAACTCAAGCGTACCAATTGAATGCAAAAGATCAGGCTTTGTCTGAAATGTCCAAGAATATTAGAGACTTGGAACTAGAAATCTCTACAAAAGAATCTGAGTTGGAGACTAATAAACTTTTCATCCAGAATCTTCATGAGAAACTTGAGAGGTTAACATTCCAATTCCATAAACAACCCAGGGAGTTTTGGATGGCTGGATATAACGAGGCGCTATTCCATTTAGATGCTCGTATCTAGAATGCCAATAATGAGGGCTACAAACAAGGCTGGCTGAATGCCTTATGTGTGTTGAAACTCGAGCAGGGACACTATTTATGGGACTACTATGATCCTGGATTGCTTGATTTGCCTGTGCCACCGTTCAATTTGGAAATGGAATGGGTCCCAACTCGTGCCATTCCTCGGAGCTTACTTGCTAAATACCTTGGTGACTATAGTTTGCATTCTCAGTTTGAAGTATCTCGTCCTGAGCATCTCCTAGATCGACCTCCTCTGATGAACGTCAGGATGCTGAAGGATTTGAACTTCATTAACTCTCCTCAGACTTTAAATGATCCGCCTGCTGGCGAGGAACCTATTTCAAAAGCTGAGGGAAAGAAACCAATAGAGTAGGGATCTCAATGTAATAGTTATTACACATATGTAAATTGTAATTCGTTTTGAATTTTAATGAAAGACTTTCATTTTCTGTTTGCAAATCTGTATTGCTATTGTTTTGTGCTTGTCAAACACTTTATATTTGTGCTTGCATAACAATATTGTGTGGTTCCTCGACCAACTTAGTAATAAAAAATTACAAGTATTAGTAATGTTGCTTGATCACTTAATAATAAAGTAATGAGTATAAAAAAAATGTTTAAAATTTCTCCAACCAACCAAGGTTGTCAAATTGTGAGGTTGCCAAATTGTGCTCGTCGACCAATTATAGTTAGTGAGAATTTTTATCCCCGACCAGCTATACTTGGTGAATTTTTGTCTTTTTCATAAAATGTGCCCGACCAACCAAGGTCGATGATTTTTCCTTGTCGACCAACTATAGTTAGTGGGTTTTTATCCCCGACCAACTATACTTGGTTCAGTTTGGAAGATCTGTTCTTCGAGGAGCTTTTATGTAATAAACTTACTTCCCGACCAACATAAGTTGGCATTTGAGAGCATATCTTGTTTCCTAACCAACCGAGATTGGCCTTTCATCGATCATCTTTTGTTCTCGCCCTTTTACCAACCGGAGTTGGTCATGGGTCTGAACTATCATGTCCACTAGCTCTTTTACCAACCTGAGTTGGTCACACTAGTGTACGCCTCCTAACCAAAGGAGTATAGTTTGTTCTCTCCCTTTTACCAACCGGAGTTGGTCGTGGGTTTGAACTATCGTGTCCACTAGCTCTTTTACCAACCTGAGTTAGTCACGCTAGTGTACGTCTCCTAACCAAAGGAGTATAATTTGTTCTCGCCCTTTTACCAACCGGAGTTGGTCATGAGTTTGAACTATCGTGTCCACTAGCTCTTTTACCAACCTGAGTTAGTCACGCTAGTGTACGCCTCCTAACCAAACGAGTATAATTTATTCTCGCCCTTTTACCAACCGGAGTTGGTCGTGGGTTTGAACTATCGTCTTCTTTTTACTATCGAGCAGCGTAGTGTTAAACACACTAGTATTCCCCGAAAAACTTTCAATAAAAGGAGAGAAGATTGTGAAATATCATCGTTTTATTCATATTGATGGAACTGCTTTACATTTTACATCACTGATAATACTTGGGTAGGTGTTCAGCATTCCATGCATTATTAAATTCCTCTCCTTCTAGAGTTTCTATTCGGTAAGTTCCTGGTCAGACAACTGCGGTAACTCGGTAAGGTCCATGCCAGTTTGCTTCCAACTTATTATGCTTCTGAATGACCTTCTTTAGCACGTAATCTCCTTCTTTTAAGTCGCATTTTTTCACCCTCTTGTTGTAGAACAGGGCTGTTCGCTGTTGATAAGCAGCAATCCTAATGGATGCCTCTTCTCTAACTTCCTCGAGCATGTCCAAATCTAATCTCCTCATCAGGTCGCTGACTGGGGAATTGAAATTCATTACTCTGTGTGTTGGAAGACCTAAGTCGGCAGGTATTACAGCCTCACTTCCAAATGCCAGCATATATGGTGATTCTCCAGTCGCTGATCGGGGAGTTGTTCGGTAAGCCCATAATACTGACTGCAGCTCATTAATCCAATTAGCTTTAGCCTCACTTAGCCTCTTCTTCAAACCATTTAATAATGTTCTGTTCGTCACTTCAGTCTGCCCATTGCTTTGAGGATGGCCTGGTGCTGAATGAACCTTCAAAATGTTTGACTGATGACAATAGGCGGCAAACTCCTCGTTATCAAACTGTGTTCCATGGTCTGTGATGAAGGCATGAGGGAGACCATATCGGCAGATGATATTCTTCCAAACGAATTGGTACACCTTATCGTATGTCATATCAATCAGAGGCTCAGCTTCTACCCACTTAGTAAAATAATCCACTGCGACGACGAGGTACTTGAATCTTCCTCGGGTCGTTGGCAGTGGTCCAACCAAATCAATTCCCCACATGGCAAAAGGCCAAGGGGAAGTTATGGGTGTCAATAATGCTTGTGGAGTTCGTCGGACGGAGGAAAAACGTTGGCATTTATCACATCTCTTAGCATAGGCTATAAAATCAGCCCTCATCGTTGGCCAGTAGTATCCCTGCATCATCACCCTTTGCAACAGTGTCCGACCTGCTACATGGGCTCCACAAGACCCTTCATGGATCTCTTAAATCAATTCTTTCACCTCGGAGGGATGTACACATCTTTGCAAACCTGCCATAATTCCTCGTCTCTACAAAACCCCATTAGTTAGTACATACCGAGCAACTTTAAACTTTAATTTCTTGGCAGCGATCTTATCCTTCGGTAATTCTCCTTCCTCGACATATGCCCTGATGGGATCCATCCAAGATGGTCCTAAATCAAGGGAAATAACATTCATCGTCAGGCCTTCATCTATGCTTCGACTTTCTAACACCTCAATTGGTATCGTTCTTCGCAACTCGGTACGAGTAGCTGATGCTAGTCGGGCCAGTACGTCTGTTTATGCATTCTCCATTCTTGGTATTCTGATCAACTGAATGGCATCAAATTCTGCCAACAACTCCATCGCCTTTGCATGATACTTGACCATTAATTCTCCTTTAACTGCATACGTTCCCATCATCTGATTCACAATTAATTGAGAATCACTGAATACCATCACTTGTTGCGCTTCCATAATCTTTGCTAAATTAAGACCTGCTATCAAGGCTTCATACTCAGCCTCATTATTGGAAGCTTTGAATTGGAATCGTAAGGCATATTCCACGTCAATCTCGTCTGGGGTGTTCAAAACAATCCCTGCCCCACAACATGTTGTGCATGATGACCCATCTACATATAATCTCCATGTAGGTAACTCGTCTTCAAATTTCTTTTCTGACAGAGTTCCTCGGTGAAATATCTGCTGTTTCCTTTCATCCTCCCCTGGTATTTTTTGTTCTTCGTCGACCATCTCTTCTCGCCCTTTTACCAACCAGAGTTGGTCTGGGTTTGAATTTGATGATCTTTCTACATCCACAAGCCCTTTTACCAACCGGTGTTGATCTGGACTCATGTCTGTTGATCCTGTAACATCCACAGGTTGGTTAGCGAGCAACTTTTGCTCCTCGGGGGTATCAGGATATGTAAATTCTGCTATAAAGTCTGCTACAGCCTTCCCTTTTAATGACGATCTGGGTTCATATACAATATCATATTCACGAAGATCTATTGCCCAATACATCAGTCTTCCTGATTTTTCTCGCTTATGAAGGGCTTGTCTCAATGGCATGTCGGTGTATACGACGATGGTATGGGTCTGGAAATAAGGCCTCATTCTACTACTTGCTTCAATTAATGCCAATGCCAATTTTTCCAACTTTGGGTACCTGATCTCTGTACCTCGTAAAGCCTTACTTGTGTAATAAATTGTCTTCTGGACTCCATTCTCCAATCTGATCAATGGCGAGCTGACTGCATTCTCTGATACTTCCAGGTATAAGTACAAATTTTCTCCCATTACTGGTCTGGACAGTAGTGGAGGTGTTCCCAGATATTTCTTCAAGTCTTGAAAGGATTTTTCACATTCATCATTCCACTCGAAAGTTTTTCGGAGTGTTTTAAAGAATGGAAGGCACCTATAAGTTGCTCGAGATACAAATCTATTGAGCGCTACAACTCGTCCTGTAAGACTCTACACTTCTTTCTTCGTCGTTGGAGATCGCAACCCTAAAAGACCTTTGATCTTTGCTGGATTTGCCTCAATGCCTCGCTGGTTGATGATGTACCCGAGGAACATTCCTTCTCGTACTCCAAAGGTGCACTTCGTTGGGTTGAGATTCATCTGGTATTTATCCAGTTGATCAAAGGTCTGACCTAAGTCAACTAGATGCTCAGCAGCTTTCTTGCTCTTTGTCAGCATATCGTCGACATAGACTTCCATATTGCAACTGATTTGTTTGGCAAAAACCTTCTTCATCAGCCGCTGATATGTCGCTCCTGCATTTTTCAAACCAAAAGGCATAACATTATAACAATAAGTTCCCCTAGGGGTAATAAAAGAAGTGCTTTCCCTGTCTTCAGGTTTCATTTTGATCTGGTTGTAACTAGAGTAAGCATCCATGAAGCTGAGTAGCTCGTGCCCCGAGGTAGCATCCACTAGTTGGTCAATTCTGGGCAATGGGAAGTGATCCTTTGGGCAGGCCTTGTTGAGATCAGTGAAATCAACACACATTCTCCATTTATTATTTTTCTTCTTTACCATCACCACATTTGCCAACCAGTCTGGATACTTCACATCTTCAATGAATTGGGCTTTCTGGAGCTTCTCGACCTCGTCTTGTATAGCTTGATTCTTCTCGGGACTAAATACTCTTCTTCTTTGCTTTACAGGCTTGATCTCCTTATTCACATTGAGCTCGTGACATAAGAAGTTTGGATCTATTCCTGGCATGTCCTCATGACTCCATGCAAAAGTTTTCTTCCTGTTTCTCAAGAAAGTTATCAACTCCTGTTTTATTGAAACATCCAACGATGAACCTATCTGGGTTACTCGTTCAGGGTGTTCGTCGTCCAGAATAACATTTTCTGTAGATTCCACTACCTATCCTTTTACAAGTTGGGATTCATCTCTGGGATCAAGTGTTTCAATTTCTGTACCTTCCTCCACCTGGTAGGTAGTAGTCTTTTTCCTTGATTCTTCAAGCTCCTCTTGCTCGGCAGACGAGTAATTGCATTCCCGAGCTACTTTCTGATCACCTTTCATAACTCCTACTCCGAAATTTGTTGGGAATTTTAAACACTGATGTACTGTAGATGGAGCTGCTTCGAACTTCTTCAAACCAACTCTCCCCATGATGATGTTGTAAGCTGACTGCACATTCTTATCCATCACAAAGAAGCGTATTCTTTCTGTTCGACAAGCAGTCCAAGTTCCAATGAATATATCCAACTTGATCGTCCCAAGTGAAAAAACTTTCTCGCCAGCAAAACCCAATAGAGGTCTGTGATAAGGTTCCAATTGAGATAATTTCAATTTTAAACTGTCAAAGCATGAATAGTACATGATGTCGGCCGAACAACCATTATCTACTAGCACCCTTGAAATCACTACTTCTTTCATCCTCATTTTGATCACCAAAGGGTCGTCGTGAGGGTAAAGAACACCTGCCAGGTCGTTTTTTGAAAATCCAATGACCAGCTTCTCTTTGTTTACCTTCCTCGGGCGATCCTCTTCAGCCAAATTTATCCGCTGAATGTATGAGCAAGCCTGAGCCTCACCGAGGTAAGCTTTTCTTTCTGCAGTAAGGTCTCCTCCTCCTGCATCTCCTCCTATAATGACATTACAATCAAATGATCCAAAGCGTATTGAAAATACCTCTCGTTCTGGTTGCCTCGGTTTCTTGGGAAGATCGGGGTCATCCTCTGTATCATCTTCATGATCCCTTTTCTTTTTCTCCTCTACTCGACGAGGATATCTAGACCTTTCTCTAGTTCGATCATTATTTCTTCTTTCGCCTCCCCGATCAACATACTTTGCTAATTTCATCTTCGGATGAGTGTTTCAATCTCGTTCTGAAGAGCTATGCAATTTTTGGTCATATGGTCGTGATCCTTATGGAACTCGCAATATTTATCCATATTCCTTAGGTAAGGGTCTGACCTCAGTTTCTTTGGCCACTTTACTTCCTCGTTATTCTTGATTTCTTCCAGGACATGATTAATACCCATTTTCAAAGGAGTATAATTATCGAATTTCTTCAGGACTTCCTATGACGACCTATTATTCTTGGAATGCTTGTCACCGTCATTTCCCTTATGCTCTTTCTTCTTGGATTTGTCATCTTCCACCTTGGTTTCTTTATCCATATTCTTCTTCGCAGCCATAGCCTCCTCGGCATTCATGATTTTGGTCGCTTTTGCCATCAACTCTGACATAGTTGTAGGTGGATCTTTGGCCAAAGTGTAATACAACTTGTTAGGTAACAACCCACTCATCAAGGCGGTGATTGATGTCTTTTCCTCATAATTTATGACTTCCAGTTTCTCATTATTGAAACGAGTTATGTAATCTCTAGTGCTCTCACCTGATTTTTGTCTAACACTTAACAAGTGTGCTACTCTTTTTACTGGCTTTGCTCCAAAACAAAAATTGCCGATGAACAGCTCGGCCAACTGAAAGAAAGTTGAAATCTTACCCCTAGGAAGATTGTTGTACCATATCTGGGCAGCTCCAGTAAGAGTTCCTGAGAATGCTCTGCATCTCATCTCGTCGGGGACAGCATAGATATCGGCGGTAGCTTGATATTGCTCTATATGAAGAACAGGATCTGTCTTTCCATCATATTTGGGGTCACTACTGGTGCTTTAAATTTCGACGGGGTAGGAAAACCCACAATGGCCTGGACAAAAGGTGTCCCTTGAATAAAAGTTCGTTGTAAGGGATTCTTCGCCTTGGCCATTTCTCCCAATCTATCCTCCAAGCTCTGAATGGAACCTTTCCACGCATCGTTTCCTTCCTCGGGCTTATTAGTTAGAGCAATTGATTGTTCTGATGTGGCCTCCTGAGATATATCTTGACGAGCAACTGGTTGTGATTGTGCTGATCCTTCTCTTAGATCTGATGGTCGTCGAAAACTCCTCGACATGGTCTTAGGTGGACTCCTATTCCTCCTCGGGCCTAATCGACTGAAAGGAGACACCCTACTCAGTCTTTCCAAGGCACTGGGTCTTTCTGGAGAGAGAGTGATACGTTGATCAGTATCTGTAGCCCTTATTGACGAAGTTCGCCCAGGTTGATAAGAGAAATCATCAGACTCCTCATTACGATATGACTCAGTACGCCTGGATCGTGAAGAAAGTAAATAAGTTTGCCTCTGACCACTTCGCTGTCCTGAGCGTGCAGGTGCACCGCCATGAAGGGTTTGTATGAGCTGCCTCATTGTTTCTTGCATGACGGTTTGTCCTTGAGCTAGATTCGTCATAATCCCAGCCAGATCTGGAGGTGCAGAGGGATTTAAAGGATTTCCAGCATTTCCATCGTTTCGATTGCTGGATTCCGGATTATCTGCCATTGATGATGAACGATTTTTGGTGAAAAACGATAATAACAATCGTTCCCACAGATGGCGCCAATCTGTTGATGTAAAAAATTAGATCACTCTAATAATTTAATCACAGATAAATAAATGAGACAAAATATTTTAAAGTGGTTCAGCCTTGTATGAATGGCCTACGTCCACTGTTATGTTATTGCTGAGTGTTTAGGAATTCTCGATTACAAGTTCTATCAAGAAATTCCGATCCCCCTGAATGAGGGTGATACAAGGTATTTATAGCCCTTAGGCTGTACATGAAAGGGTGTTACATTAAATGATACACATATGAAAGGGTAATTCATTTACTGCTCTTCAAACGTGTGCGTCAAGATGATAAGCATTCAATGAATAGTTGAACTGTTGATTATGTGGCAATTAATGCTACGGTCGAGATGCAACTCGAACCGCCTTAATTTCTCATCGTCCAAGAGTTCTTCAAAGCATTGGAGTTCCTCGGAGGACAAGAGTTCCTCGGAGGGTTGGTGTTCCTCAGAAGACTGATGTTCCTCGGAGTACACCTGTTGCTCGGAGTGAGTATGTTGGTCGGGGGAATGATCTTCCTCATTGCTATTGTGCCACGTAGATTGACACGTGTCTTCTTATTATTTGTCCACATCAGCATACTAATTTTGGTATCAACAAGGATGATGGATTCTACCTCTTCCGCGGCCTCTCCTTTCTTCAACTTCATCTCGTCTCTGGGGTCTAGGGTATCAATATTATAAGTGGCCGTAACCTTCTTGTGCGCCTCTCTTTCTTTAGCGGAGTTATAGTAACATTCCCGCGTTGTCCTCTGGTCGCCCTGAACTTCCCCCACCCCATAAGGGGTTGGAAATTTAATCATCTGATGGACCATAGATGGCACAACTTCGAACCCCTTGAGGGCTACCCGTCCCAGTATAATATTGTAGGCCGAAAACACATGTTCATCCATCAGAAAGAAGCTGACCTTCTTGGTATGCCATCTCGGCCACTCGTCCGCCATCCTGATATCGGCCTCATACACTCCAAGGGGATGAACCTTTTCTCCATTGAACCTAATCAATGGGTGATGGTATGGGACGAGTCTAGCATGACTGAGACCTACCGCTTTGAAGCATGGCCAAAACATCACATCCGTAGAGCTACCCCCATCTACCAAGATCCTAGGCACTTCACATCCATGTACCCTGGTAGTGATGATGAGAGGGTCATCATGTGGGGCTAATAGGCCTTTGAAGTCCATTCTTGAAAACCCCACAATCAGAGTATCCACATCGACCTTTTTTCTTTTTTCTGACTTCGCCTCCAGAGAGGTTGAGTGTACTGTCTTCATCACTGCCTTGTCCTCAGCCACATGTGCCTTCCTGTCAGTGACCTCTGACCCTCCTCCTTCTAGACCCCCGGAGATTATTTCTACTCCGAGCGAGATCATATTAAGCCTCTTGACAGGGCCTTGGTCGTCTCACGGTGGGAGGTCAGGGTCGTCTCCATCGTCAAAAGGGTCGTCCCCTCTTTTTTGGGGACCTTCGCTACATGCATCGCCTCGCTTTTTTCTGGTGTCATCCCTTAGGCCCCTCTTGAAGGCACATTTGTCAACGTACTTCCTGAGCTTCCCTTCTTTCAGCATATTCTCAATCTCATCTTTCAGAGCAAAACATTTGTCTGTTACGTGGCCATGGTCTTGGTGAAATTCACGCCATAGGTTTTTATTCCTCTTATTCGGGGCTGCCTCAACTTCTCAGGCCACTTCAGAGATTGGTCACTTTTTATCTCATTGAGAATATGTTCACAGCTGATCGTTAGAGGGGTGTAATCAGCAAACTTGTCATTCGTAGACCTCTTCTTCCCCTCTTTGCTTTTCTTATGGTACTTACCCCCACAAGCGCCTCCTATTTCGTCTTCGTAGACCTCTTCTTCCCCTCTTTGCTTTTCTTATGGTACTTACCCCCACAAGCACCTCCTATTTCGTCTTCGTATTTTGCGGCCAACGCCTCTTCGGCGTTCATCACCTTTCTTACTGTTGACAGCAATTCAACCATCATCCTCGGAGGGTCTTCAGCAAGCTTCCATAATAGCTTCCCTTTTTGGAGTCCTCCAATCAGGGCTGTCATAGCTATGCTCTCCTAATAGTCTTCCACCTCCAACTTTTCTTTGTTGAATCTGGCTATGTAGTCCCTTAGACTCTCATTCTTCCCCTGCTTAACATAGAGCAGGTGGGTGGTCTTCTTCTATGGCCTCACCCTAAAGAAAAAGTTATGGATAAACTGGTTTGCCAACTGCTTAAAGCTTTCAATGGAATTTTTTGGAAGAGACATATACCAGACATGTTTAGCCCCCGTCAGAGTACCAAAAAAGGCACGACACCTCATCTTATCTGAGATAGAGTATATGTCTACCTCTGATTGATACATCTCAATATGATGGACAGGATTAGTACTCTCGTCATACCGTGGGGTGAACACAGGTGGCTTAAACTTTGATGGCGTAGGAAAGTTGACTATCCCCGCCATAAAGGGAGAGCCTATGGAGTATCCTCTATGAAGAGGGTCCCGAATTTTCAGAATATCACCAATCTTTTCCTCCAGTCGCTGGATTGAGTCATTCCAGGGCCTCATAGGGTCGGTCTGGTCGATGTTATCCCCCGCCGCCTCTTTAAGGTGGACGGAGGGTTTTGCGGCGGCAGGCCTATGTAAGCTATTTACTTCCCCCTGACCATCGTCTCGTCCTAGGGGTCAGCCCCCATGGGGTCGGCCATCTGCTGCCTCCCTGCTGGACCTCGCAGCGCTCCTTGATCTGGACAATTTTTCTCACAGTTCATTTACTGGGCCCAGACTCTCAAAGGCCGACCCTCTGCTCAAGCGATCAAAAGTCGAGCCTCTTGGGCGATCGACAGGATTTGGTCTCCCGCACTTCCCTCTACTCTCCTGTAGAGGCCGTACAGTATTGTTGAAGACCTCATATGGTTCCCAGCATTCTATTGGAGCCTCCTCTTCTTCCAGATCGTCATACCTGTCCTCAGGGCAAGGGTTTCCTTGCCTCTCCAGGCGTAGACGCCGGGGGTCAGCAACATCCCTACGCCGCTGAGGGGGTCGCAGGTCTTTGCGTGGTGCCTGGGATGGTCCCCTGGCCTCATGCTGCCCTGGAGCTGCTGCCGGAGTAATCATCTCAGGTGAGACCCCGGGAGGTCTTAGTATGTTTTGGCTTAGAGACAGGAACATCTCCTGCATGATTCGTTGGCTTGCTGCCAGAGACTTCAAGGATGCTGCCACATCAGTCATCTCAGACTGAGGTGGTGGCTGACTAGAACTGGGTCCTACTCAACTATCCAGTGGAGGGAGTGGTGGTGGTGGCATCTCTGGTGCCATATGTTTGAGCTATGAACAGCTGAACTGGAAAAAAGACTGGTGATCTTGAGAACCTTAATGGGTCTCTTTCAATGGTGAAACATCTCCTCTCAGGGGGAGAGTTGGTTCACCGCCAGAGCACCCAGTGAGTTCAAGCTGTACAAAGAAATAGATGTCTTCTCGTTCCCACAAACGGTGCCAAACTGATGATGCTGAGATTCAGCACCTCCAGATAAGTGATGATGAGCTCAAACAATAGTAACCATGGTAGCCATAGAGATGTAAGTGTATAAGTATGTAGAAGGAGATGAGTATAAGAGGAACAAGACAATGATGTATAGTGGTTCAGCCAATTTGGCCTAAATCTACTGTGAGTGTGTGATCCACTAAGTATGGGCACTAATGGCCTTAGATACAATGCACATAATCTCACTTTCTCTCTTTATTGTGTATAAGTAGAGTTTTCGCTAGGGTTACCATTATCGATCCTCCCATAAGGTTGTAGGTGATAAGTATATATAGTTCTTGGGGGGGTGTAGTATACCCCCGAAGTATGCATGGTGCATGTTAATGATGATCTAGCCAATATCCTATTGACACCTGTAAATGCCAAATGATGACATAATATTCCCTCACGTGAGGGGGTGATATTGTTATAACGATCTTCCACGTGCCATGTGAGCCTCACGCGCACGGTTCCACGCGTCTCCCAATCCACGCACTGTGATAATGTCACCCTCGGCCTATGATATGAGGCCGAGGGAAAAGTTCCTTCTGGAAGTGAGTCTGGCATAATTTAGGCCTCGTACTATCGTACCCTCGGAGGGTCGTCTGGAGCCTGATGGAGGGTCGGCCCCTCGAAGGGTCGTATGATCCTGATGGGGGTCGGCCCCTTGGAGGGTCGTCTGGGCTTGATGGAGGGTCGACCCCTTGGAGGGTTGTCTGGGCCTAATGGAGGGTCGGCCCCTTGGAGGGTTATTTGGGCCTGATAGAGGGTTATGAGACCATCTTGGGCTCGTCTTGTTGGAGGGCTCCCTCGGCCTGGCCGAGGGTATATATGGGTATATCAGTGTTTAATTGCAAGTCCCCTCTCATCATTTTGAGAGTATGGATGAGCTTCGCCTCGTCCTAAACTGTCATCTCAACCGTGTGAGTTTGACTCTAACTCCACCGAATTAATGATGTTTAACTGAACCATAATTAAATAATTTTTTAATTTTAATGCACCATATTAATGGTTTTTAATTGCAAGTCCCCTCCCGTCATTTTGAGAGTGTATGGATGAGCATCGTCTCATCCTACACTATCGTCTCGGCCGAGAGAGTTTTAATCTAACTCCACCAAATTAAAAATGTTTAATTGAACCATTATTAAATGATTTTTAAATTTCCTTTGTTTATTTCACCATCAAAGATGATGTTATCACACTATTCCCCCCTCTTGGTGTTTTTGAGAATGCATGGATGAGGTGAGCCCCGTCTGGATTTTCATGTCATCGAGAGTGAGTTAATATCATTTCACTATACAATTGATGTTTTATTTCTTCATACGACTTGAAACATATAATTTGATCAATTTATATAATAAATTATAAGGGACCACTTGAAAATTTTCATTCATCAAGATTTTCATTACATCTCTCATACATTGGTGATGGTAATATAAACAAAATACAAAATCATTGATAATATCTCTTTAAGTGATCAACGGTCTGAGGGTTTGAGAACGGCTCTCCCTCCAAATTTTCAAGCTGATAAGTGCCAAGAACAACCTCTTCAGTAACTCTGTAGGGGTCATGCCAGTTTCCATGGAAATTATTTAACTTCTACCAGGCTTTCTTTAACACCAAGTCTTCAACGACTATTGGCTTATCCTTAACTCTCTTGTTGTAGAATTTTGTAGTTCTCTATTGATGAGCAGCCAACATAACCTCTTCATCCTCTCATCTTTCTTCAATGAGGTCCAGATCTAACCCTCGCTCCTCAGAGTTCATATTTGGGTTATATGTCTAAACCATGTGACTTGGTAGGCCAATTTCAGTAGGTATCACTGCCTTTGAGCCATAAGCAAGCATAAATAGGGTATCCCCCATTAGTGTTCTCTCCGTCGTCCTATATGCCCAAAGAATAGCTTGTACCTCTTCCATCCAAAGTCCCTTTGGCATATTCTAATTTCTTCTTGATTCCCTCTAGGATAGTTCTATTTGTCACCTCAGTTTGGCCATTTACTTGAGGTCGGCCTGGAGCTTAGAAAAACTGTTTAATTCCAATCCTCTTGCAGTAGGCCTCTAGAGATGAATTCTAGAACTATTTGCCATTTTTCGAGATCAAGGTGTGGGGAAGACCATACTTACAAATGATGTTCCTCAAAATTAATTTGAAGGTCTTCATCTCTGTGATAGTTATCATGGCCTCAGCCTCAATCCATTTAGAGATATAGTCGATCGCCACAATAAGGTATATGTAATTACCTATTGTCCCGGGCAAGGGTCCTACCAAGTCAATTCCCCAAACTGTAAACGTCTAGGGGAAGTAATAGATATCAAGGGTTGATGAGGTCGATGAGGGATTTTGACATATCTTTGGCATTTATCACATCTTTTCACATAACCGACTGCATCTTTGGCCAAGGTCGACCGCTAGTAATCCCGAGTGACTATTCTTTTTGCCAATGATCTCCCTCCCGTATGACTGAAATAAGACCATTAACGTACTTCTTTCAGGATATATTCTACCTTCGTTGGATGAATGCATCAGAGTAAAGGGATAAGGAACCATTTCTTGTATAAGACAACTCCTATAATTGAGAACTTGGTTGCCTTGTACCTTAACTTCTTTATCACCAATTTTGACTCTGGCAGCTCACCATCCCTGATGTATCGAATGAGAGGGTCAGTCCAAGATACACCCAGATTCAAGTTTTAGCAGAACTCCACTGTGCTGTGTTGTCTTTTTATTCAATGGTTGGTCGATGTAGTATCTCTACAAGCACTGACCTTCTAATCATTGTTCTGGTCATAGACGCTAATCTTGCTAAGGCATCGACTCAGCTATTGTCCTGATGAGGGATACTTTTTAGCTTCATCTCATTTATATTCTTCAGCATTGCTTTTACCCTTACTAGGTACCTGGCCATTCTCTCATATTTTGCCTCGTACACTCCTAGGATCTGATTCACTACTAATCGTGACTCACTATGAACTGTCATCTCCTCAATATTTAATGCCTTGGCGAGGGAGAGTCCTACCAGAAGAGCCTTATATTCTGACTTCTTGTTAAACACCTTAAAACTAAATCTCAAAACTTATTCAATGTTAATCTCGTCCGGGGCTGATACTATCAAGCTGGCACTGCACTCAGTCTCATAAGATGAGCCATCTACAAATAGTCTCCAAACATTATCTTCCTTTATGAAAGTTCCCTCATCCAGCACTCCATTTTTGAATATAAATTTTAATTCTTCATTCTCGTTCACCGCAGTTTTGGTACCACTCATCTCAGCCCCAATTGGGCTTGCACTTGCTTTTTCTGGTTCATTTACTGGATCTATAAACATGGTAAAAGCCTGCCCATGTGAACTTGGCTACAAAATTGGCTAAAGCATGCCCTTTGATGGCTATTCTCGGATGATAGACAATATCAAACTCCCCCAACTCTATCTACCAGGCCATCAACCTACCCAATTTCTCAAGTTTATGGATGACCTGTCTAAGAGGAGAGTCTGTAAGATGACCATCGTATGAGCCTAGAAATAGGGTCTCATTTTCCTCGATGCGTGTATCAAAGCATAAGCGATATTTTCTATCTTTGGATACCTCTGCTTGTCCCCTTGAAGGTCCTTACTATTAAAATAGACTGGATATTTTACCCTATTATCATCTCGTCCAATGGAAACACTAATGATCAACTCAAATACGACGATGTATAGATATAGCTTTTATCCCTGAACAGTCCGGGATAATAAAAGTGGGGAGCCGAAGTAATCCTTCAGCTCCTGAAAAGATCGCTCGCACTCCTCATTCCACTCGAAGTCTTTACTCAACACTTTGAATAAGGACCGACATTTATCTGTAACCTTTGAGACGAATCTATTCAATGTAGCAATTCTTCTAGTTACCCCGTGGATGTCGTTTATGGTTTTTAGGGTCTTCATCTCTACCAATGCTTTAATTTTTCTTGGGTTAGCCTCTATCCCTCGTTAATTGATGATGAACCCTAGGAATTTTCTTTTTCCAACCCCGAATACACATTTGGAGGGATTGATCTTCATTCGATACTAGTCTATTGTGTTGAAAGTGCGCTCGAGATCGGCCACATGCATCTTGACCTTGAGGTTCTTGGTTAACATGTCATCAACATATACCTCCATGGTTTTTCCTATTTGATACTCAAAAATCTTATTTACTAGTCTCTGACATGTTTCCCTGGCATTCTTGAGGCCAAAGGGCATGACCTTGTAGTAATACATACCCTTATTGGTGATGAACGAGATCTTATAAACATCGAATGTGTCCATAAATATCTGATAATAGCCTGAGTAGGCATCCATAAAACTCATCAGTTCATGCCTAACTGTGGTATCAACCATCTGATCAATCCTCGAGAGGGGGAAGTTATCTTTTAGGCAAGCCTTATTTAAATTGGTGAAGTCAACATACATCCTTCACTTGCCATTAGTCTTAGGCACAATGACTGCATTAGCTAGCCATTTAAGGTAGACGACCTCCTTAATGAATTTTTCCTTCTCTAGATTCTTCACTTCATCTCTTATGACCTCATATTTTTCCTTGGAGTATATCCTCCGCACTTGTCTAACCGAATTGACTCCTTAATCTACATTTAGTTTATGGCAGAGGATCTTTGAATCAATCCCCGACATGTCTGCATGACTCCATGCAAAAATACTCTGTCTCTTCCCAGTAGTTTGATCAACCCTTCCATGATCTTTTTTTCAGGGCTTTGCCTATCTGTATGGTTTTTTGAGGATGTTGAGTTCTACCTCCTCAGTAGCCTCGCCCTTTTTTAACTTCATCTCATCCCTAGGATCGAGAGTATCGATATTGTAAGTGGTGGTGGATCTGTTATGAGCTTCTCTTTCTTCAACCGAGTTGAAGTAGCATTTTCTCACCTCTACCTGAGCAACTTGAATTTCCTCTACTCCATAGGGAGTCGGGAATTTTATCATTTGGTGAACGATAGAGGGCACTTCCTCAAATTCTTTGAGGGCTACTCATCCCATTATGATGTTATAGGATGAATAAACATTCTCATACATCACAAAGAAATTTATCTTCTTTGTTATATATCTCGGCCAGATCTCCCCCATACATACATCCATTTCATAAATCCCAAGAGGATGGACATTTTATCCACTAAAGCCAATTAAAGGTTGATGATATGGGATGAGTCTCTTCTTTCTTAGTCCCAACCCTTTGAATCACTCCCAGAACATTACATCAGTCGAACTTCCACCATCGACTAATATTCTAGGAACTTGTACCCATGCACTCTCGTTTTGATCACCAGAGGGTCGTCGTGAGGGGCTAAGATCCCTTTAAAGTCCAACCTCGAGAACCCTATTACCAAGTTGTTCATGTTAACTTTCTTACTCCTACCCGAATTTCAATCGACAGCAGCCGGGTTTTAAACTTCACTCTTTGGGATAACCTTTGGCTCTGCAATATGGTCTTTATGGTCGGCTATATCTTTATTGACACTTGCTAACCAACCGCATATCATTTTCACTCCGTGAGAAATCGAATGCATCCGACCCTTGGGATTAGTTTTCTTAGGTGGGAGGTCAGTGTCAACCTCATCTTCATCATCTAAGGCATCATCATCACTGTTTGCTGGGACATCTCATTTACACTTGTCATCCCATCTCCTTCGGGTGTTATCTCATCCATCTCTTTAATCACTCCTATCCAAATATTTCTCAAGTTTCTCCGCTTCATCATCTTTTCTATCTTGTCTTTAAGTGAAAAACATTTGTCCGTAGTGTGGTCGTGATCCTGGTGGAACTCACACTGCTTATTTTTACCCCTCATGTGAGGAGGGGCCTTCAATCTTTCTGATCATCTCAAGGCTCAATCATTTTTTATTTCATTCAGGATCCTCTCTAGAGTGGATATCAATGGAGTATAGTCAACGAACTTATCGTCTTCCGACCTCTTCTTATCTCCCTTTCCTTTGAACTTTTGGGATTTATTTCCACTTCCTCCTTTCTCATTATTTCCTTTGGCCGCCACGGCCTCCTCCGCATTCATGACTCTCCCGACTATAGCTAGGAGTTCTTCCATGAACTTTGTAGGATCTTCATCCAGCTTCCATAGGATCTTTCCCTTTTGTAATCCTCCTATCAGGGCAGCCATCATAATACATTCATCACAGTCTTCCACCTCCAATTTTTCTTTGTTGAAGCGAGCAATGTAGTTTCTCAAAGACTCATTTTTTCCCTATTTAACATACAATAAGTGGGTGGTCTTCTTCCGGGGCTTCACTCCAAAAAAAGTTATGTATGAACCTCTTAGCTAGTTGCTTGAAATTATCGATAGATTTCTTTGGGAGATAAGTGTACCACATATGCGCAACACCGATCAAAGTGATGGAGAAGGATATCTCATCTCATCAAAGACTGAAAAGATATCTGCATTCGATTGGTACATTTCCATGTAGTGGACTATATTGGTGCTTCCACCATATTTTGGGGTGACAATCGATGACTTGAACTTAGTCGGGGTTGGGTAGCTTACTATTCTAGCTGCGAACGATGACTCTATCATATAACCCCTTTGTAGGGGGTCTCGGCTCTTCAAAATGTCACCAATCTTGTCTTCAATCCTCTGAATAAAACTATTCAATGGCTTGTCGACCACAGCTACAACATTTACCTCATCTATAATAATGTTATCATCATCCCCTTTCTATCGACTGACCGTTGTACTAGCTCTTTGTCTGCATTCCTTTGACGACTATTGATTTCTCTTTGTTCCTCGTCTCGATTACGTAGAGGCTAACAACCAGCACAACAACCATTTCATCTGGAACCAGCTATACTCTGAGACATGAAGAGTTGATCTCTCAAATCACCTGTAGAGCCGAGTCTATCACAAGCAGATCCTTTATTGAGCCTATCTATTACCGAGGCAGGCGGTTGTCCATCTTAGCTTGACCTGGCATTATTTCCCTTACTGACTTGAATATGGCACATAATATCCCCAGAAATCTCATTGGGTTGCCAATATTCCACATCATCATTGCATGGGTCATCTTAAAACTCTCAGCCTTGCCTCCACAGGCATAATTTCCTAGGGTCAGCAACATCCCTTCGTCTCTATTATTTCACTACCTCTTTATGTGGGGTCGGGGTTGGTCCCTCTATCGCCAAATTGACACCCTCCCTGGTGGCCGAAGTAATCATCTCTGCTCCAGCATTAATGGCTTAGTCAGAATGTTTTGGTTGAAATTAACTAGTTTCTCCTGCATCTTTATCTGGATAGCCTCCATTGAGTGTAGCACCGTCGCGACCTTATGCATCTCTGACTAAGGCGAAGCTTGGATAGAACTAGGGATAACACCTAATGGAAATTCTGAGGCCATTGAATCCGGTGAGCGTATAGAATAAGTGTTGCACTGGAAGAGTTGAATTATCTAGAAGAAAGCTTGGACAACTCAAATTAGAGATCTTTTAATGGTGGTTCAAGCCCTTCCAAACCTGGATTTGGACCAACACTAGAGAATTCGGTGAGGAGTATGCTGTAAATGAGAGGAAAAAGATGATGATCTTGGTTCCCACGGATGGTTCCAACTGATGATACCAATTATGGAACCACTAAGTAATATAGTGAGAGCTCAACCCTTCATGGATGATTTTCTTGGCAAGCATGTGACCATTTATATAGGGACCACATTCCCCATTCTGGATTTTCTGTATCATTTCGTTAATGTTATCCCATGCTATGAAATGTAAATAGGTTCCATTGAAGTTTCTCTTAAAAATTTCTTTATCGTAGATGTCTATTGGGCATCCAATTTATGAAAGGTCGCACAGTCTTTCTTATCTACATCACAAGGATACCTACCATGTTTGAGGAGGTGCCATATATCATTGTACCATAATCCCACCATGTCAGAGTCTTCTTCGGTGATGAGCTCAATGTGGTAACAGTGGGAGGGCTTAACCTCTTTCTGAACTAGGAAATGGGCCATTGTTATTCCCTCGAGCATATCAACCATGGAGGCCTGATTTGTAAGGGTGTCATCTAGGTTGTTCTTTTAGCGAGGAATCTAATGGAAGGTGATAACTTTGAATTGTCAGGCGAGCTATTCTAGGTGGGCGTGGAAGGGTATAATCTTCTCGTCCTTGACTTTTCATTTTCTGAGAATTTATCCAACAGTGAGGGTAGAGTCCCCATATATGTATAGGTGCTTGATGCCTTTCTCAAGGGTGATATTTAGGCTTACAATACATTCCTTATACTCAGCCATATTTTTGGTTCAAGAGAAGTTTAACTTGATGGAAATGGGTATGTGGGAGTCATCAAGGGCGATCAGGAGTATCCTAATATCGTATCCTTTTCTATTGGTAGCTCCGTCGAAGAACATCTACTATTTGAGATCCTCCGGAGAGGTGCAGAGAATCTCTTCATCTGGGAATTCAGAGACCAAACATCAGTTATCCACAAGGTAGCCAGGGATAGCCCCCCCTTCATGTTATTTTGCATGACATAAATAATATCAAACTCGGCTAGCAATATTAACCATTGGGACATTCGGCTTGACATAGCGAGTTTCTCTAATAGGTATTTTATGGGATTCATTCGAGATACTAGTCTTATTAGAAAACCAAGCAAGTAGTGCCATAATTTCTGTGTATTCCAGACTGAGGCGACACACGTTTTGTCCAAAGTAGTGTAGTTAACTTCGTACCCGACCAATATTTGACTAGCATAGTAGATGGATCTTTCCTTGTAGGATTATTTAATGTATTGGGCTAGTAAAGTCCCTTATATGGTATCAGTGATGGTTAAGTATAGGAAGAGGGGGAGACCTGTCTACGGAGGCATGAGTACCGAAGGTCAAATGAGGTATCACTTAATTTGGTCAAAGGTTTCTTGGCAGGACTAATTCCAGACTTTAGTTGAATCCTTTCTAAGAAGTTTGAGAATGGGTTCACAAATAGAGGTTAGTTGGTTGATGAACTGACTGATGTATTGGAATTTACCTAGGAATCCTCATACTTTATTCTCTATTCGAGGTGGTGGCATTTAGAGTATGGCATTCAAATTTGTGGAGTCTTCTTAAATTCCTTTCTCACTGACCATGAACCCAAGGAGTTTCCCTTTAGTGATGACAAAAATACATTTTTGCGGGTTGAGCCGCATCTGGTACTATCGTAGTCGCTTAAAAATTTTTCGGAGGGCAGGAATGTGACCTTCCCTAGTCTTGGATTTAATGATCATGTCATCAGCATAAACCTTGACTTATTTGTGAATAAGGTCATGCAAGATGGCTGTGGAAACCTTTTAGTAGGTAGCCACAACAATTTTGAGTCCGAATGGCATGATGGTGTAGTAGAAGGGTCTCTAGGGGGTGATGAAGGCAATTTTCTCCTAGTGGTCAGGGTGCATATTGATCTGGTTATAAATAGAAAATTCATCGACGAATTAATTGATGGCATAACTGGTTGTATTTTCCACAATCATGTCAATATTTGACAATAGGTAGTCATGTATCGGGGATGCCTTGCTCTGATCCCAGTAGTCGATGCAGGTGCAGACCTTTCCTCCCGAATTCGGCATATGGATGATGTTATCAAGCCATGTAGGGTATTCGACTACACAAATGGAACCCACATTCATCTGTTTGACTCCCTCCTCTTTAACCACGAGGTACCATTTCGTTTGGAGTTTCCTCAACTTCTGCTTGATTGGTTTACATTCTAGGAATGCCAAGATCTTATGCTGAGCTATCTCTGTGTCAATGCCAGATATGTCATCGTAGGACCATGCTAATACATCTATGAACTCTTTTAGTAGTTCTTCAAATTGAGCCCGCTTATGCTCGATAAGGTTGAACCCTACCTCATCTTACGCTAATGGCTACTAGAACCGAGGTTAATTACAACAGTCTCATCATTATTAATTTAGATGCGGTTATGTTGTTTATTTTTTTCCTTAGTGAGATCAATTAAGAATTATTTATTTATAAAATCACCATTATCCAGAGTTTTATTAGAATCAATGAAATTAATGTATGGCACAACAAGATACTCAAAATATTTATTTATTTCATTTCTTAGGAAAATAATATTGAGAACCTCATCAAAGAGGCCTCAATAGCATTTATATCGAGAAAAGGAGAAATAGAAACAAGTGTCAAGATTTTTTAGATAGGATAAATAATAGGGTTTGTCTCTGCTTGAGCAGGCAGAGCTGGGATAGCATGCCAGTTTAGAAGAGGTACATCAACAGTTATGATCTGGGCGGATGGGTCCAATGGGGCAACATCTTGGTGGATCATACAAAGAGTCATCCCAAGTGTCTGAGGGTAAAAGGATTCGTCAGAGTCTCTTCCTTCGAATTTTTCAATGATTTCCATGGTTTGTTTGGTCAGAGGTTGCACTTCAGGATTTCGGTCTTCATCCCAAGTGGGGAAACCTTCGCTTTCAGATTCTCCAATTAAACTTTTAAAGTGTTCACCCCAATCGGTGGTGATGATGTATTCTTATCAGAAGTAATCAACATTCTTGACCACCTCTATGGCTTCATCATATAAGTCTTCCCACTCATCGGTGAAGTGCAGGAGTGAACGGAACAAATGTCCATGAAGTTTCAAGGCCATAAGTAACTCAGATATGCTGCAGGTTTCTCCTATCTGGCGGAACATATCGGACGTGATCTATACAATGTAATCTAAACTGATTTCCTCAACAGGTACCACCAACTCATCTCATTCTTGAGCCCACTTCCGAGATTCCATGAACATCCTATTGAATATTTGGTATTCGGTGGATGTTTTCGCGGTAAATTTCAGCCCAATATTTTTGAGTTGGTCTAGCACAGTAGGTAGTTTTGGTCTGAAATTTACTGCTAAAACATTAAAGGTATGAGGCCAGTGGAAAGTGAGAATCATATTGATTAGGTTAACTGCACCCCAGTGAAACCAACACCCATCACGAAAGTACATGACAAAATTTTGGTCAATATTGCCATGCTCTGGTGATGTAGTGTTAAAAATGCATAAGTTTTGATTAGTATCTTATGGAGAGATATTTTTGTTTATTTTCATGCTAAGTAAAAGGGGTATTACCACTATGAGGCAAGTATCATGAAAAGAAGAGCTAGCATCACACATGAAGACTATACTAAGCATGGTGATAGTGAGGCATGTGAATATATGCATTTGAGTGAGGTATATATGCAAAGTAAGAGAATGACATGGGAATGGTGTGAGTGATCATGTGAATATGTGCACATGAATATGTGTGTTAGTGAGCCTAATCATGGATCAACTATAAGTGGTGTGTGAGATGTGTAAGTGAGCATGGAGATATATAAAAGTGTGAAATGAGGGTATGTGCTAGTGAAACTAAGAATGGATTCTCTACAAGTGTTATGTAGAGCATGTGAGTAAGGGTGAAACTATATAAAAGTGTGAGTAAGTGAAATGAGCATGGAGAATATATATAAGTGTGTGAAGTGAGCATGTACAAGTGCATGAAAAGAGATACATACATAAGGAGGGAGCATGGCAGAGATAAGCATGGGATAAATATACAAGCAGTAAGAAAAGGAGTAAAATGAACTTACAAGTGGGAGCATATGTACACATGTAGAAAATCAGGAGGCTAAATAATAACACCCATATAAAAATAGTTTAGTCCTCTAAAAAAGTCCCCAACGGAGTTGCCACTGTGGCCATTCGGGGTTGGATTCCTTGTCATTTTATGTTTAAATATTAGTATATTTTTTGTTTTAACCTTAATACTTTATTATTTTGACTTTTAATCCCTTAAACTTTAAACTTCTTAAACTTTCTTCACATAAAGTAGAGTCATTTTATGTGACTAATGTGCTGATTTTTCCAACATTATTATTTCATCCTTTAAGGCTTATTCAAATGTAGTTCCAACATATTAAGCCCATTTTCCAAAACGACATATTATTTTTTTCATGAATGAAAGGATTTATACCAAATAAATCTATATATGAATCCTACATTTCTTCACCAAATCCATCTTATCATTTGTCATGAACTAACTAGTCTAAACACGATTTTCATAAGGAATAACTTCATTAGACATTTTGAAATTTTAAGTTAATTCAAACATTAACTTTTCACCATTTTTATTACATATTTATCAACATATATCCATATATAGTGATAATATTCATAAATAGTCATGTAAATCATATATATGTATGCATATAATTAGCATGCTTGATGTTAAAGTTGAATATAGTGTAGACTTCCTACCTCTTGTAGGTAATAACTTTGATGAAGATGTTGAAAAGAAAACTAGATAAGCTTCAAAATTTATGAATTTTAGTTCTTCTAGCAATCCTTTTTCACACCCAAAATAATACCTCTAGTAGTATTGGAAACCCTTGATTGTGGAAGGGTAATTGCATAGATTAGTGTGAGTGAACTATAAATATAATAAGTAAGTTATTGTTAAGATACATTAGTAGAGATATGGTGTATTCACGAATTTGATTAAATGGATATTTTCATTCTCCATAAATAGAAGAGAAAATCCATTAGGTACTCCCTGTAAGTCACCCTACATGCCTCCTATATGGCACCCTTATGCCCCTTATCCATTTCCCATGGCCCCTACCCATTAGGGGTTATTATAGCTTACTACCTAAAGGGTATAAGAATGTCTAGAAAGTGGTCAAGATCTTAAGGGATCCATCCAAAAGTAATCCTACAAAGTTTATACTTCAATCTACCCAAATTGAATAGTCACCAAAATAGGCCTTTTATGATTTTTTTGAGAAAATGTAAAACATGAATGTTATTTAAAATTAAATTTTAAATCGATATGGCAATTTTCAGAATTTCTAAGCATTTTTATTCATTGAAAGAAACCCATTGTTATATTATTATTATTATTATTATTATTATTATTATTATTATTATTATTATTATTATTATTATTATTATTATTATTATTATTATTATTATTATTATTATTATTATTATTATTATTATTATTATTATTATTATTATTATTATTATTTTTCTTTGAATTTCCTTCTTTTATAGTTATGATATTGTAACGTACTTATAAGTGTGATTACATAATTTATTTCATACAATCATCTTTTATTGTAAAAGTGTCGCTCAATTTAATACGCGTAACGGGATATTTTTGGATTTTTCTTCTTAGTTTTAATTACAAGATTATTTTAATTAAATCAATTCCATAATTGCTCATAACATGACTTTTATTAATTTATAAAAATTCGGGTGTTACAACCTTCCCGCCTTGGGAATTTTCATCCCCAAAATAAAAAACATTAGACATTTCTAAGTAAACGATTCGGCATGTTGCCTTCTCATCGTAGATTCTAATTCCCAAGTTGCTCCCTTAACTCCGTTGTTATCCTAAACAACTTTGATGGGGGGAGTCGTCTTCTTATGAAGAATATTCAATTTATGGTCTACTATTAACATTGGCCTAGTCTCATAGGAAACATCGTCCTGAAGTTCTAACTAGCCCCAATTGATTATATGAGACGAATTCGAAATATAATTCTGTAACATAGATATGTAAAACCGTTATGAGCATTAGCTAACTAAGTCAGTAAAGCCAAACGGTATGATAATGGACCAATAATATCCAAAATCTCAAATGGTCTTGTGTACCTTGGTGCCAAATTTCCCATCTTGCCAAACCCTATAGCCCCTAGTTTAGCCTTAATCTTCAGAAATAAATGATCACCCACACTATACTCTAAATCGAAATTTCGTACATTAACATAGTTCTTCTGACGGATTTGAGTAGTTTCAAGTCATGACCGAATGACGTGGACTTTACCAGTGGCCTTTTCAATTATCTCTAACCTTAGAATGTGATTTTTGTCGACCTCTGCTATTAAATTGCAGAACGAAAAGGTCTCACGTATAAAGATTAAAATGGTGCCATTTTAATACTAGCTTGAAAGTTGTTGTTGTATGAAAATTCTTCTAATGGTAGATGATCCATCAAACTACCCTAAAATTTTATAGCGCAAGCCAGCAATATATCTTCGAGTATCTGAATCGTTCTCTCAGATTGTCCATCCGTCTACGGATGATAGCCTGTGTTGAGGTTTAAATTTGTTCCCAGCTCCTGATATAGTTTATTCAAATTTTTTGAGACAAACCTCAAATCCCTGTCCGAAACAATGGGTAAAGGTGCACCATGCAACCTTATGATTTCACGAATGTAGAGTCTGGCAATCATGGAAACATTATCCTGACTTTGATAGGAAAGAAATGCGCCGACTTAGTATGTTGATTAACCATGACCCATACTCCATTTTTCCTAGCTTGAGTCCTAGGCAAGGCTATGATGAAGTCCATTATTATGTGTTCCCACTTCCACTATGCTACTGGTAGTGATTGCAATAATCATGCTTGCTTCTGGTGCTCGCCCTTTACTTATTGATAAGTGAGACACTTTTCCACAAAAAGTACGACATACCTTTTCATTCCTGACCGCTAATAGTCTCTGCACAAATCCCTTTAAATCTTTGTACTACTTGGGTGAATACTGAAACGAGATTGGTGAGCTTCTACTATGACTTCTTCCTTGAGATCCTCGATATTAAGGACAATCAACCTCCCTCGAAACCTAATAACCTTATCTTTATCGATTGATAAATCCTTAATTGGTTATCCTACTAAAATTCTATTTTGAAAGTGCATCAAATGATTATCACAAGTTTGTGCATCAAGCACCTTTTATTGTATGACCATTCTTGACACCATCCCGTAGATGTAGGCGTGATGCTCTCCCCGTTTAACCCTCAATTCATATCTTTGAAGGTCTTGCATCATCTTATGACGGTATAATTTCATTATCGCCAAAGATATCCCTAGTTTCCCACTCAATACGTCGGCTATAATTTTGGCTTTACCAGGGTGGTAATGGACACCGAAGTCATAATATTCAATGAGCTCCATCCATCATCTCTGCCTAAGATTTAGATATTTTTGAGTGCAAATATGTTGAAGGCTTTTGTGATTCGAGTATATCTCGAACCATTCCCTATATGAGTAATATCTCCGACTTTTAAGGTCAAAGACAATTTCTCCAAGCCTATAGGTCATGCGTTGGGTAATTCTTCTCGTAAACCTTTAACTTCTTTGACACATAAGCTACAACATTCATTTCTTGCATCAATACCACTACCAAACCTGCCCCTGATGCATTATAAATACACGGTGTAACACTTTCCTTACTCTTAAAGGATAAGTACCGGTGTTAAAGTCAATCTAGTCTTCAACTCTCGGAAGGACTTCTCCCAATTATCTGTCCACTCAAAGAAAACATCTTTTTGTGTGAATCTGGTGAGTTATGAAGAAATTAGTGGGGACCCATAGAGGAAATGCCTATATTACCCGACGATTCCTAAGAAACTCCTCACCCCTGTGAATGTCTTCGATTCATCCCAGTTCACCACTGATTCAACCTTTGATGGATCTACTAAAATCCCTTGTCATGAGATGACATGGCCAAGAAACCTGACCTCGTCCATCAAGAACTTGCACTTTTTAAATTTGGCATACAAATGATTTTCACCAAGCACTTTTGAGGTCGTGCGAAGGTTCTCCTCATAATCCACTATTGAAAATGAGTAGATTATGGTATCATCAACATATACCACAACAAAATTCTCTAGGTACGGGTGATAAATACGATTCATCAGGTCCATAAACCCTGTAGGTGCATTCGTTAACTTGAATGGCATCACTAAGAATTCATAATGCCTATATTGCATCCTGAATGCTATCTTCTGAATATCCTCAGTTTTCACCCTCATCTGATGATAATCGGATCGCAAGTCAATCTTCGAGAATACACCCCTACCTCGTAATTAATCTAAGAGGTCATCAATTCATTTCATGGGATACTTATTCTTGATCTGAACATAATTCAACTGCTTATAGTCAATATAAAGTCTCAGGGTATTGTCCTTTTCTTGGAAAAAAGAGTTGGCTCGCCCCACGGTGACACATCATGTCTAATAAGACCCTTTGATAGTAAAACCTTTAACTGTATCTTCAATTCATTCATCTAGGCTGGAACTAAACGGTGTGGAGTAATGCAAATAGGTGAGATACTCCCATGCACCTCAATTGTAAATTCTATCTCCCTCTGTGGTGGTAACCCTGGAAGCTACTCTGAAAACAAGTTCGAGAACTCTAGTATAATCAGATGATTAAGGACCATACTATTGGGGCCATCCTGTGCCTCAAGGCTTGGAAGCCATCCGAAATAATTCCTCTTCTCCTTAATTCTAGTGTATTTACAAGGACAATCCATGATCTGTTCACCGTTAAATCTATAACTGGACCCGTCCAGTAATAACACCAAAACACTGTACCGATGACATTCAATAGTGGCACTAAATCACGAATCCAATCCATCCAAAGGATCACCTCAAAACCCTCCATATTCATGACAATTAAATCATACTTGAGCACATAATCTCCCATAAGATGAGCCAAGCACGACATACGCGGTCTAAAAAAAATACCCCCACTAATCGAAAGTCCAACGAAGATAGGGGACATAAATAATCGACTTCTAAACCCAAACTAAAAGATACTGTACTTTATATAAAGGAATGCAATGCGCCAGAATTAAATAAAGCTCGAACCCACATATAGAATATTAAAATCACACCTTCCATCATTGTGTCATCTAGCTAAACCATAGGTTGAGTAAGAGCATATGCAAGCCTCTGTGTGAATCTATTGTTCTGGTTACCTTATTGGTTCGACTACCCATGTCCACCAAAACTCTGGTTGGGTCATAAACTATCAATATTTCTCCTTCCCTGTTGATACCCATTATGTTGTTGCAACTATTGGGTGGGGGTGGTAAAGTTAGAATTCCATATTGGTTGAAAGCTAGAACCCAGGTTGTTTGTTTAAGGATCATCATGACTTTTGGGACTTTCCCTCTTCTAATGTTTAGGTTCCCCACATATGAAACACCCATTCCTTAGCTGCATAGTCCCTTTCCCTTCACTCTGGACCTGTGAGGAACCAGTATCCACTGCCGTTTTTAACTTTGCAAAGAACCCCCTGGAACCACCATTCTTATGCTTTATTACTAGGCGCCCTCTTCTTTTTTTGATCAACCCCTTATCCTGGTACTCCAACTCTAGTCTACTGGCTTTGTTAATTGTATCTCCGAATCCTTAAGAATCCTGATCGACGACAAGCCTCTGAATGGATGGGGTTGGAACCCTTTATGAATAAGTCTTTTCCCTGTCATCACTGCATACATGCTGACTATAATTCGATAAGGTTTAAAATTTTATCTCGTATTCTCCAATAATCATCTTTCCCTAGAACAAGTTGTCGAACTCGTCCCTTTTCCTATCACGATAAGCCTCTAAAAAGTAACGGTCCAAAAATGCTGCATGAAAATCTTCCCAAATGGTTGCCCTGTTCACATTGGCCTAATGGGACATCCACCACGTTTAATCCTGGCTAGTGAACTGAAATGTAGCCACTCGGACACTGTGAGTAGGATATACCTCAAGTACCTCAAATATGCACGTGACATGCTGTAACCACTCATCAGTTCCTTTGGGCCCCATAGTACTGCTGAACATTGGGGGTTTGAGTTTCGTAAACTCCTGTAGTATTGAGGCGGACCTACTAATCTCTACCGAGCTATCGTTACCTTGGTGCTGTTTGGAGAGCGAGTCATGTAGTTACATGACTGCTTGAGTCATCTGGCCAACTCATTGCTGTTTCCACTAGTACGTCCTCCACCTCTAGGTGTCGTCATTCTAAAAGGGGAATGATATTTTAGAATAAAATAAAATATAGAGTGCTACTATTTAAAGTAAAATGAAACGTAAGCATACTCTCCAACATACACGTAACCTATGCTCTGATACCAAGTTATGACGCTCCGATTATGGGGGTCAATTGCGAAAACCCTTTTTGTACTTTGATTTCATTTAGATAAATCCTCTTTTTTTTTTATAAAATCTTATTTCCTTATTTTTTGCTATAAAATCCATTCAATCCAACTAATAAAACGATGTTCAACTTATAAAGTTCGTAAGAACACTTGAAATTAAAGTGTTTTTAATTTCATAGATTAACTAACAATTTAAAGATAATCCACATCATATAATCTTATTACAAATTCAAATTAAAGTAGTTCCAAATATTTCTAAATAACATAATCAAAAGTTCTGTTTGAATTACATCTCAAAAGTAAATAGTAAACAGATCTCTACTGATGCGCGAACCATTCTTTACCTCTTATGGGTTCCTTTCCTTTATCTTTTCCTGAAGTACTTAGGGGTTTGGCAATGGTGGGTGTGGACATCCCTCCCCGGATGTTTTCTTCTCCTTCTTCATCTCTGGGGTCGGTGCTCGCACGTGCAGTGGAGAAAGAGAGAGAGAGAGAGAGAGGTCTCGCGCCTTTCCTAGGAACGCTTTGACCGTTGTTGATGTGCGGTGATATAAAGAGAGAGAGTCACCAGCCTATTTCGCACAAAACAAGCAAAAGAACATGTTGCCACCTCGAGATAATAGCATCAAAGGAAAACTGATGCTTGCAAAACCAATTAGATTAGAGCATTGGGGGCTAAGTTATGGAATGGGAAGGTATTAGGAACCCATTCCACCCTTTCATTCTTCATGGGCTCATGTTACTATTTTCCTTAATTTCTCCATGAAGTGTGTATGTGTGTGTGTGTGTGTGCGCGCGCGTGTATATAAAAGTGGAGATTGGAATCATTCGACTCACGTCATGGAAAAGACATAATGAGGTCATCCATAGGAGTGTTCCAAAAATAATAATTAAAAATATGATGTGTGCTCTTATTGAGATATTGATCATTATGATGAAACACAAGTATGAATCACAAGTATGATATATATGGATAATATATGGATAAAATAGAAAAATAGAGGAAAATGAAAAAATAGTACTCGAGTCTCGGGTCTTAGCTCGAGACGCCTACGTATCCTATAAAGGCATCAAAGTCCACATAGTATGCATGCGACACGAGGGTGAGGTTTATCCCATAAAATCAAATGGGGATTTTATTATATGCGTGTGTACGAAAAATGTATTTTTAGTTTTGAGAAAATGTGGTGAAAATCCCGTTGGAATTTATAAGTGTAAACCTCTTTTTCTTTTCTTTTTTTTAATAAAAAATATATCATTTACAATATTACTATTGAATGATTGAATACTAATATGTGTACGATTAAAAATAAAAGTTAAATTAAAAACTTATATAACTAACGTGAACATAAAGAAATTTAAAGAGAGAGAAGAATGTCTGGACCTTCTTTAGAGACTTGAATATTGATCTTGATTGTTGAAGAGATTCCTTGCAAGTGGGTGAGGAATGTAGGGGGATTTTGCTAAATTGGGTGAGAAAGTGATGGAAATGAAATGTGGAGAAAGGTTTCAAACAAAAAAAAACTCGCGGACTTAAGAAGAATATTGCTGAGATCACTGAAGTTGATGCTTCTAAGGTTATTTTAAAAGTTAGGTGATATCATGCTCTCCTTATATAGGGTCAAGGGAATGATGATCGACATTGTCCTTGCCGGTATGTAACCCTAGACACACTGTTGATAGGCATGAAAATGGACCTGCCAATTGGCAGTCTCGTGAAGATTTTTTGGGAAAACAGTCATAAAACGCTATTTGTAAGGTTATTCAGAGACCTTTGAGAAGACTTCGGGCCTCTTCCAGGTTCAGGAGTTTACTTTGGTTCAAACGGGGCTCGAAAGTGTCTATTGGTCCTTTCGACAGGAGATCGTTGGACGATGATGGGTCTTTCGTCCAAACCGTACGTCCAAATTGCACAAGGGGCGGATCGTTGGAAATGTTATATGAGGCACTTTGATGTTCCAAAGATCTTCACTCGGTTCATAGAGTTAACTTTAGTCAAATGGGGCCTGTAAGCGTTGGTGACCTTTCAAAGTAAAATGAGTCATTCGTCCGTACCGTAAGGCTGATTCATGCACGGGGGGGTCCCCTTAGAAATGGTATTCAGTGACCTTCGATATTCATTCAGCCTCCTTTGAGCTAAAGAGTTGAAAACACTTTATTTATGATTTCTACTTAAACTTAACCTTTGAATTTAAAATACCCATTTTTACACTTTAATGCAGTTTTTCATTATTCATGCACACATATAAACTTACATTTTATACACTTTGTTAAAGATGCTCCTTTTCATTTCCTTTACAAAGTATGAGTTTGCCCCACATAAAATCCAACTATTTTAGCTAAAGTTCTTTAATTTGGAAAATTTGCTTATAAGCCCAAATTTTTACATAAAATGACACTTTTGTACTAATATATTACTTTTGTCATTTCAAGATTTATATTTCCTATTTGTTATTTCTTATCATTTTATATGTTCATATTATTCCATTTTAAAACCAAAATTTTAAAATAATACTCATGTTTGCAAAGATTATTACTAAATCCATTATTTTCATAAAATGGAAATTTTGTCCAAAAAACTACACTTTTAACATTTCAAGACTTATTCTTACAAATTGAGAATCTTTCTTTATGGACATATGTATCCTTGTCATTTAATGTGTAAATATTAGTATATTTACTGTTTTAACCTCATTACTTTACTATTTTCACTTTTGATCCCTTAAACTTTAAACTTCTTAAACTTTCTTCACATAAAGTAGCGTCATTTTATGTGACTAATGTGTTGTTTTCTCTTACAATGTTATTTCATATTTCAAAGTTTTTTTCATATATATTTCCAACACATTAAACCCATATCCCATAACTACATCTTATTTTGTTCATGAATGAAAGGATTTATACCAAATAAACCCATTTATGCATCCTACATTTCTTCACCAAATCTGCCTTAACGTTTGTCATGAACTAACTAGTTTAAACATGATTTTCATAAGGAATAACTTCCTTAGACATTTAAAAATTAAAAATGAGTTCAAACTTTAACTTTTCACCTTTTTATCACATATTTATCAACATATATCCATATATAGTAATAATAAGCATAAATAGAATGTAAATCATACATATGTATACATATAAATAACATGCTTGATTTTAAACTTGAAAATAGTGTAGAATCCCTACCTTTTCAAGATAATAACTTTGATGAAGATGTTGAAAACAAAACCCAATAAGCTCCAAACTTTATGAATTTTAGTTCTTATAGAAATCCTTTTTCACACACAAAATAACACCTCTACAACTCTTAGAAACGCTTAATTAATGAAGGGTAATTGTGTAGAATAGTGTTAGTAAACTATAAAGATAACATGAAAGTTCCCACTGAACTAAAATAGTAAAGATAAGGTTTATTTTTTAATTTGACAAAATGAACATTTTCATTCTCTATAAATAGAAGGGAAAATAGAGTAGGTAACTCCTATGAAGCACCTTACATGCCTCATATAAGGCACACTACATGCCTCCTATCTATCTCCCATGGACCCTACCCATTCGGAGTTACTGGCCTACTGCCTAAAGAGTCCAAAAATGGTTAGAAAGTGGTTAAGACCCAAAGGGAGCTATCCAAAAATAACCCCACAGAGTTCATACTTCAATCTGTGAATTGAAAAGTCGTCAAAACACGCCGTAGGTAATTTATTTTGAGAAAATGTAAAACATGAAAGTTGTTCAAAATTAAATATTAAATCGATTTGGAGATTTTCAAAAATTTCCAAGCATTTTATTTTTTTGACAAAAATCCATTTTATTATTATTATTATTTTTTGACAAATAGATCGAACTCTTTGAAACCAGAGTGAATCGGATCACGATTCATTATCTCACTGAATACAGGTATCTTTGAGCCCTAGCAATTAGAAATTGTGGAAAACAACATGGTTAGCCTTTTCTTATAGATGTCACAAAAATTGTTATCACTAAAAATTGTTATGTAGTTGATTTTATCTAAGTGCACTAATTACTAACTAATAAATAAGTTTAGAGACATGATTACTGATACACAAACACAAAATTGAAGTAGAGAGTAAAGGGATAAAGAAATAGACCCGTATTTAGGTTGTTCGGCCCAACTTGGTACCTACACAAGTGTAAATTTATCTATTGATTAGTGGTTAAACGTTATTACAATTCACAAGCTCATAAGTTCTCTCTATATTTTGGCAGAATAACATTACGTAAAATATCCCATACTTTATAAGAGGTTCGTGTGTGCTATTTATAGGCTACTAGAGATGAGAGAAGAGAGGAACATACGTCTCACCTTTAGAAGTGAGGTGAGATCATGTTTTACAAATCACATGAGAGAATAGTTACAAGTTATTGGAACATGACTAATAATAATTGTATATCTTCTTTTTGCCTGCACTGCACATATATTAATTCACTGATGTTATCCAGTCACAAGGTGCATGCCTTCCAAGACGATGTTAACTAACAGAGTTTTTCAATTCTATTCGCTATTGGTCGTGCCGATATGCATGTGAGCCTATTTCACTATATGATCTCGAATGTTCCTTTATATACACATTTGTCTTAGACCATCTCTTATGCCATATGTGGCCTTCAGGTTGATCCGCGAGTCCCTCCATATTTAGGGTATAACAATGAAGATTACTTAATGACAGTTTTAGTAATATAATAAGTAAATGGGTCCAATCGTGTTTAATATTGGTATAATGTATCAACCCATATGAATTAAAATGACATGTCATTTTAAACATGTGAAAGAGGCATGCCACGTTAAGGTGATAGGTAATTTTAAAGTATGTTTTTCCACACACGATAAAAAATCTCTCGTTTAAACATGAACTCAATAAGACTCAAGCCAAAGAAACTAATATGAACACGACCCATTACCAAGTATAACCATAAGTTTAGAGGGTGCTTAATCGATCCAGAATTGGGATCTCCAAACATAGTGAAAGTTTGTGTTAACCATTCTTAAAATGTGAACTAAACACATTTAAAATAACCAATGAAGTGGGATCCTAAATTGAAGTCTATTACCATGATATTAATAATGTTCTTATATAATTCATTTAAAGATAGTTTAAATACACAATTTATGTATGTGGAAAATAATATACCAAGGACATCACACAAAATTTAGCCTTATAAAGTTATGTGATGAATTTAATTGCGCAAACAATAAATCAATCACTTAACACAAAGGCATAACGAGGAAAAAAACATAAAAGGAAAAAATTTGTGATGATCGAATGACAAATGAAAGATAGTGAGACTCACGAACATTGATCATTGTCACACAACATCTTTTCATAACTTTCTCTATAGTTCTTTCACACCATATCTCCTGACTTGGGAAAGCCCCACGTGATGAAAGTCACTTCACTACTACGATGGGTTTCTCTTCATAACTGATGTCTTTGTTGTCAACCCAAAAGGAAAAGTTATTGGGGGTACGATATTATACAACATGTTCAATGCTATATGTTTATAGACAGTAAAGATTTTTCATTTCAAAGAGAAAAGGATTCGCAGAGGCGGTCAATGATGGAGGTCATGACAATAATTGTTAAAAAGGTTTTGGATAGAACCACAATAATCTATGGTATTCTCTATGGTTATGATGGACTTTGTTGAAGAGAAGCTCCAGTGACTAGGATGCGAGTTCAGTTAAAGAGTTGGTTCATATAATGAATTTGAATATTGGACTTAAAACCATTATTCAACTAATATATTTATGCAATTTTCTATAAATTAATTTATATAAGAAGAATATTATGCATATATATATATATATATATATATATATATATATATATATATGTTGGAAAATTGGAACTTAAATGGGTATTTAAAGCTGTCCAGATTTTTAAGCAACTTTGAGCTCAAATTTAGGTGGGACCCACACTACGAAAATTGTGGGACCATATACGAACGCGTTCACCTCCGCAAGGAGATTAACGTAGTATATTCATATGTCCAATTTCAATAAGTTATGAATGATAATTATGTCCCCAAAGTGACTCACAAAGCAATGAAAGTTAATGAATTGGGTGTGTTTTAACTCTTGTCCCACATTGGAAGAGTAGTAGAATTTTGATGAGTTAATAACACCCCAAGTATGGACTAAGGCTTGGATGCCTTAGGGGTATCCCAACTCTTTGAAGGGGAGATGACCTAAGCTATGCTCGGGTTGACTTTCGGTTAAAAGTCCACACACGGGCGCGCGTCCGGCCGGCTCGGTTTGGGCTTGGGCTTATAAAAATTCTTAAATTTTTGGGCCGAATCTAATTAACTTTCTGGGCTTTAATTAATTAATTACGGAATTAATTAATCTTTAATTAACTGATAATCAGTTAATTCCAAGAGTCAGCAGTTAACCAAATTAACTGCTTTGACAGTTAATTTCGGTTTTGACTGTTCCCAACAGTCAAGACATTTACTATAAATAAAATGTTTCCCCCTCAGTTTTTAACTACTGAAAAAATAAACTCTCCAAAATTCCAAAATTGCTACTGCATTATTTCCTCTGCCCAGAAAATTCTTTTCTTCATTTTCTACATTGCATGTTCTTGGTTGTGTTGAGTACAAAACACAGAAATTGTGTTCGCTGGGATTAGTCATTGCTGTGCTGCTTGATTAAATTTGAAAATCCGTTCTATCTTGGGAGGCAATTATTCATTAAACTCAAGCACGTTGGAGGAATAATTTTGTCTTAAGGAGACTGTTCAACAGGGCTCGGATTTCTTTCTAATTATTATTATTTCTGCAAATTCTAGTAAGTATTTCATTTCTATAATTCTGTTTCTATTCTGTCATTGTTCATAATTCTGTATAATTGTTATTTATAAATAGTAGACATAACAATCTTAAGTCAAAATTATTTTAGTTCTACTGTTTTTTAGTGTACATAATTTTTTTTATTACAGAAATTTATTTATTGGAAATAAATCTGTTTTGACAGAAAAAATGAATTAATTTACTACTTTATTGTAGAAATTAGTAAAACAATTTTGATATAGAAATTAATTTCTATATTGGTTTTATATTCTGTTTTAGAAAATAAAATTTTATTTGTGTACTCTTGTTAAAATCTGTTTATCTAATTTTTTTTTAATCTTAAATTATAATTCTGTTTTGTACGGAATTCTTTTTATTATTAAAAATTAGTGTGACACAGATTTTATAATTTAATTCTGTTTTGTACGGAATTCTGTTTATATTATACTTTAATTCTGAATTTTATTTGGAATTCATTTATTGTGAATTATATTTGGAGGAAATTGTTGCACAGAATTTTGTATTCTGTTTTGATTAATTCATTATATATGAATTTTATCATTGATAAAAATTCTTTTTTTTGTAACAGAAATGGAATCACAAAGTACGAACACTACTCCTACGAAACAGATTGTCACCAACACAAGTGTGACTGCACCCGTATCTATGCCACACGGGGAGAAACCTGAAAAGTTCATTGGGGCTGACTTCAAACGTTGGCAAGGACAAATGTACTTCTATCTCACTACCTGCCAACTGGGCAGATTTGTATATGAAGATTGCCCCTCTATTCAAGAGGGAGATAACGCTGAAAAGGTTGCTGCTGTCGATGCTTGGAAGCACTCGGACTACCTTTGCCGAAATTATATTTTGGCATACTTGGACAAGACTTTGTACCATGTCTATTGCACTATCAAAACTTCCAAGGAATTATGGAATTCTTTGGAAAAGAAGTATAAAACTGAAGATGCTAGGATGAAGAAATTTATCGTTGGGCGTTTTCTGGACTTCAAAATGGTTGATTCTAAATCTGTAATCTCGCAAGTGTAAGAACTCCAAGTGATTCTCCACGACATTCATGCTGAAGGAATGTCAATTAGTGAAACTTTCCAAGTTTCTGCAATTGTTGAAAAGTTGCCACCTTCTTGGACTTTGTTCAAAAACTATCTCAAGCACAAGCGTAAGGAGATGAATGTGGAGGAGTTGGTGGTCCGGCTAAGAATCGAAGAAGACAATCGTGAGTCTCAAAAGAAAAGTGGGAAGAATCCGATGGAAACAAAGGTCCATGTCGTTGAAGGTCCTAAGAAGAACAAACGAAAGTATGATGGGGAAGGCACTTCCAAACATAACAAGAAAAAGTTCAAAGGCAAATGCTACAATTGTGGTAAACCGGGACACCGCTCAAGTGAGTGTCGTAAGCCTAAGAGGCAAAATAAAAATAACTCTCAAGCAAATGTGACTGAGGGTGAGAATATCACCAATGATTTGGCGGATATGAATCTTTCTGCCGTTGTCTCTGAATGTAACTTGGTTGGAAATACCAAGGAATGGTGGGTGGACACTGGAGCCACACGACACATTTGTGCAAACAAATGGATGTTCTCCACCTATAAGCCTTTGGAAAATGAGGAGAACCTTTTTATGGGAAATTCTTCCACTTCTAAGGTGGTGGGACAAGGAAAGATTGCTTTGAAAATGACTTCTGGAAAGGAACTTACTCTCAACAATGTTCTTCACGTGCCTGATATCCGAAAGAATCTGATTTCTGGATCTCTCCTTACTAAGAATGGTTTCAAGCTTGTGTTTGTATCAGATCGCTTTGTGTTGTCTAAAAATGACATGTATGTAGGAAAGGGCTACCTAAATGAGGGGCTCTTTAAACTGAATGTTCTTACTGTAACCCCTAAAACATCTGTTTCAATGAATGAAGTTGCTAGTTCTTCTTATTTGATTGAGTCATCTAATATTTGGCATGCTAGATTGGGACATGTTAATTTTGATACATTGCGTAGATTAATTAACTTGAAATTTTTGCCAAAATTCAATATTGATAAAAATCATAAATGTGAAGTTTGTGTGGAATCTAAATTAGCTAGATTACCTTTCCATTCTATTGAAAGGATAACTGAACCTTTAGATTTAATTCACACCGATATTTATGATTTAAAATTTGTTCAAACTAGAGGTGGAAAAAAGTATTTTATTAATTTTATTGATGATTGAACAAAATATTGCTATGTATATTTGTTGCATAGTAAAGATGAGTCTATTAATGCATTTAAACAATATAAGAATGAAGTTGAGAATCAATTAAGCAAAACGATAAAGGCTATTAGAAGTGATAGAGGAGGTGAATATGAATATCCATTTGAGGAATTTTGTTCTGAAAATGGGATTATTCATCAAACAACTGCTCCTTATTCTCCTCAATCGAATGGTGTTGCTGAACGCAAAAACCGTACTTTGAAAGAAATGATGAACTCAATGTTATTAAGTTCAGGAGCTCCACAAAATTTGTGGGGGGAAGCCTTACTTTCTGCTAATTACATTCTCAATAAAGTACCTCACAAAAAGACTCACAAGACACCTTATGAATTATGGAAAGGTCGAAAACCTTCCTATAAATATTTACGAGTGTGGGGGTGCTTAGCCAAAGTGATGGTTCCTAAACCTAAAAAGGTAAGAATAGGGCCAAAAACCGTGGATTGTGTATTCATCGGTTATGCTACTAATAGCAGTGCATATCGATTTCTAGTTTGTAAATCTGAGATTTCGGACATTCATGTAAATACGGTTATTGAATCGAGGGATGCTTCATTTTTTGAAAATGAATTCCCGTATAACATGACCCGCGAATCTGGTCCTCCTAAAAGGACAAATCAAGCTACTACAAGTGGTACTCATCAACCTATTGAATCAATAGAGGATGAACCAAGATGTAGTAAAAGAGCAAAAACCTCGACTTCTTTTGGTCCGGATTTTCTAACATATTTGTTAGAAAATGAACCTCAATCGTATAAAGAAGCTATATCCTTACCTGATGCTTCCAATTGGAAAGAAGCAATTAATAGTGAAATTGAATCCATATTACAAAATCATACATGGGAACTAGTGGATCTTCCACCAGGTTTAAAACCGTTAGGTTATAAATGGATCTTCAAAAAGAAATTGAAGGCCGATGGATCAATTGATAATTATAAAGCTAGACTTGTAGCTAAAGGCTATAGGCAAAAGGACGGGTTGGATTACTTCGACACATATTCACCGGTAACAAGAATAACGTCCATTCGGATGTTAATAGCAATAGCTGCTATTAATGGACTTGAAATACATCAAATAGATGTAAAAACTGCATTCTTAAACGGTGAACTAGATGAGGAAATTTATATGGAGCAACCTGAAGGGTTCAAAGCTCCCGGACAAGAAGGAAAAGTATGCAAGCTTGTTAAATCACTATATGGATTAAAACAAGCACCTAAACAATGGCATGAAAAATTTGATAATGCAATGTTATCAAATGGTTTCAAAATTAATGAATGCGATAAATGTGTTTACTTTAAATACATTCATAATGGATATGTCATTGTATGCCTCTATGTTGTAATATGCTTATCATGGGTAGTAACTTGGAAATTGTCAAAACTACAAAACAAATGTTGAGTAGTAGATTTGACATGAAAGATATGGGAATCGCCAATGTTATATTAGGAATTAAAATTTCTAGAACATCGGATGGACTTATATTATCTCAATCTCATTACATTGAGAAAGTACTTGAAAAATTCAAGAAGTATGATATTAGTCCTACCAAGACACCTGTAGATGTAAATTTACATCTAGCAAGAAATAATGGTGAAAGCATATCTCAACTAGAATATTCTCGTATTATCGGCAGTTTAATGTATATCATGAACTGTACGCGACCGGACATAGCATACTCAATAAGTAAGCTAAGTCGATTTACGAGTAATCCAGGAAGAGATCACTGGAAAGCAATATTAAGAGTTTTGGGTTATTTAAAATATACTCAAAACTATGGATTGCATTACTCAAAATATCCAGCTGTTCTTGAAGGACATTGCGATGCAAATTGGATATCTGACACAAAAGACTCTAAGTCTACGAGTGGGTATGTGTTTACCCTCGGAGGTTCAGCCGTATCTTGGAAATCCTCAAAACAAACGTGCATTGCTAGATCGACAATGGAATCTGAATTCATTGCACTAGACAAAGATGGAGAAGAAGCTGAATGGCTTCGAAATTTCTTAGAGGATGTTCCAAATTGGTCTAAACTTGTACCCGCAATATGTATACATTGAGATAGCCAATCAGCGATTGGAAGGGCACAAAATCACATGTATAACGGAAAGTCACAACATATTCATCGTCGACACAATACCGTTAGACAACTTCTCTCAAATGGAATTATCTCAATTGACTATGTAAAGTCAAAAGATAATATATCGGATCCACTAACGGAAGGTTTAAACCGAGAGCAAGTTGAAAGATCATCGAGAGGAATGGGTCTAAAGCCTATAAATAAATAAGAATCAATATAGTGGCAACCCAACCTAGCTGACTGGAGATCCCAAGATCTAGGTTCAATGGGCAAACCGAACTACGTTGTATTCAGTAAGCACTGGAGGATATATTAATCCTATCCATTCCAAAGATGAGACAGTGCATATCTGTCGCGAAATTAGGATAAGTTATGCTTTTAATGACATCTATATCTTAGTACGTCTAAGTGGAGTATTACAGAATACTCTATATGGAAGTCACCTACGTAAGTAAGAAGGGGGCCACTTCTATGAGAATAATGAAAGGCATATTCTCTAAAATACTTGCGGAACCAAGTGGTGTTCACGGCCAAAATGAACACAAACGTGAGAACCAACTGTGTTGAAGAATTGTTGTGTGAATACTGTTGTCTAGGTTTCAAAAATGGTTGACGGTTCAAGGACGTGAAGTTTACTGATTAACCAAGTAAATCCGATAGTATATCACTAAGGAAAGTTCAAGGCCACTAGGCTACTTCTCCCGATGCAATAAGTCTTCAGTTTTACTCAACCTGTGTCTGAATCTGCATCAGCATCTGTTTTGTTTTATTTATAGCGATATATCATTCATGTGGGGGATTGTTGGAAAATTGGAACTTAAATGGGTATTTAAAGCTATCCAGATTTTTCTGGACAGATTTTTGAGCAACTTTGAGCTCAAATTTAGGTGGGACCCACACTACGAAAATTATGAGACCATATACGAACGCGTTCACCTCCGCAAGGAGATTAACGTAGTATATTCATATGTCCAATTTCAATAAGTTATGAATGATAATTATGTCCCCAAAGTGACTCATAAAGCAATGAAAGTTAATGAATTGGGTGTGTTTTAACTCTTGTCCCACATTGGAAGAGTAGTGGAATTTTGATGAGTTAATAACACCCCAAGTATGGACGAAGGCTTGGATGCCTTGGGGGTATCCCAACTCTTTGAAGGGGAGATGACCTAAGCTATGCTCGGGTTGACTTTCGGTTAAAAGTCCACACGCGCGCGCGCGCGCGTCCGTCCGGCCGGCTCGGCTCGGCTCGGTTCGGTTCGGTTCGGGCTTAGGCTTGGGCTTGGGCTTATAAAAATTCATAAATTTTTGGGCTGAATCTAATTAACTTTCTGGGCTTTAATTAATTAATTACGGAATTAATTAATCTTTAATTAACTGATAATCAGTTAATTCCAAGAGTCAGCAGTTAACCAAATTAACTGCTTTGACAGTTAATTTCGGTTTTGACTGTTCCCAACAGTCAAGACATTTACTATAAATAAAATGTTTCCCCCTTAGTTTTTAACTACTGAAAAAATAAACTCTCCAAAATTCCGAAATTGCTACTGCATTATTTCCTCTGCCCAGAAAATTATTTTCTTCATTTTCTGCATTGCATTTTCTTGGTTGTGTTGAGTACAAAACACAGAAATTGTGTTCGCTGGGATTAGTCATTGCTGTGCTGCTTGATTAAATTCGAAAATCCGTTCTATCTTGGGAGGCAATTATTCATTAAACTCAAGCACGTTGGAGGAATAATTTTGTCTTAAGGAGACTGTTCAACAGGGCTCGGATTTCTTTCTAATTATTATTATTTCTGCAAATTCTAGTAAGTATTTCATTTCTATAATTCTGTTTCTATTCTGTCATTGTTCATAATTCTGTACAATTGTTATTTATAAATAGTAGACATAACAATATATATATATATATATATATATATATATATATATATATATATATATATATATATATATATATATATCAACAATCCAAATGGACATACAAGTTTTAAACATGTTCTAATTTATAAAAAATTAATTTGAATGAGAAAAACATATGAAATATGTTCGTTAAAGTCCAATAAATTCAACCTAAAGTGGAATTATATACAAATGTGAATGTGAATAAGGCCGGGATGAAGATGTTGATGTATGGTGATTAGATCTTGATCATGTAGCTTTCTGGAACGACTACTTGGACTAGACTCAAAGAATTATTTGGCAAAATGCAATAAGACAATAAAATAATAAGGAGCACACGAGTATGATAGATTCTTGCATTTCCTCACTTTTTATTCCTTAAAAAACATTTAATAAGTATATTACAAGAATATTAAGCAAAACTAATCAACCTATGAATAATGACTCAACCTTGCCATAGAAAGAAGGAAATATTAACGCATACGATGATGATCTTCATAACAACTCAAAGAATTCAAAATGATAGACTTTGTACCTGAACGCATTCCAATATGAACCTCATCGTTTTATATTGTACCTTCAAATATCCCGAATCTTGGTATGGCTAACCAGACCTATTTGGCATTCATAGCCTACTTTCCCAAGGTTTCCCCTACATTTCGGACCATTTTAATCCTCGAGAATATACAAGTTTAGAAGGTTGCTAAACATAGAACATGGAGGTTTTTGAATTATTTTTTCCACAACATAGATTATGTGTGAATCAGATAATGTGAAAAACATAGATAAGTGCCTTAAGGGTCCAAATTAATTAATTAATTTATCAATAAGTTAAAAAACATTAAGAACCCTTTTTAATTTGAAACAAATTTTAACTCACCGAATAAATTAATTTTAGTCCAAAATGCATGCATTTGGTAATTAACAATAGAAGCAAATATAAACACAAAGAACAAAAGGATTAGAGTGGCAACCCTCTTGGGGAAAAACACTATCGCATCTAACCCATAAAAAATTCATTAGTACACGACAACGATTACCGCCACGATATTTCTCCTTGCATTCTGCTCTTTTGCCTCTGCTCATACTAATGATGGCCACTCCAATCCAAGAAAACCTCCTCGCAACTTCCAAGTCCTCAGTAGCCACTTGGTTGGTGAATTATTTCCACACATAACATTACATGTTATTCTTGTTAAATGGACAAGACCACTAATGATTTGTAGACATAGAGTCTACTTTATTTTCATAGAGTTAACATGCTTTTTAAAATGCAAGGACTATTGAAAAACCAGTTCTAGGGTTCTGAAAAACAAGGCTTCATCGATTGAAATATATGCCTAAATGTGTTTAAGTAGTTTTGGAGTGAATAATATCTATTTAAACATGTTTTTATGACAAATACCCTCGTTCGAACGAGAGCATTCAATCAAGGGACTCTCAATCAATAAGAAATTCGATCGATGGTCATTTTTTATGGTTAATGAGCTTTCGTTCAAAATAGTCTTAGATTGAGGGTTCATCATCTGAAGAATAAATTCAATTGAGGTCTTCTACATTAAAAATAAATCTCGATTGATACCCTTAACAATATTTGTAGAAGACCTCGTTCAAACTATGTTCAACTATAAATACCCTTAACAATATTGTTTAAAAAATCTTTCAAAACTTTTTCACAAATGGTTTTCATAAGTCAAGTCTTGTCATTTCCTATACATTAAAATTAACTAAAAGTAATTAGAAAACTTAAAAAACCGATACCCTTACCAAATCTTTATTATGCAATGTAGTTGTGTGATTCGATATGGTAATCTCTGCCATAATACCTTTTATCTCTAGTTATAATGTATCATTATAACTTGGTAGAGTCGATACAGAGACACAATAACTTAAAGGTTTATTCTGAAGTTAAGCCAAGCCAAAACTAAAATCTAAAGGGAATGTAAAACATGCACTGACATACTAGGTTGTAAAGATATGCTCAGAAAATAGAGTTTACTCCGAAAAGTTCTAGGCACCTACTGTGATAGCCATTATATATATAATAATTAGGTTGATCAAATCTATTTATTAACATTATATATGCCGTCTAAACAATTAATTATCATCCTTAGCATGTAACAAGAAACAAAGACTGAAGTTCAAAATGATGTAAAGAGTGATATGAGAAAACCACAAACTTGGATATATATATATATATATATATATATATATATATATATATATATATATACACGTTTATAATTGTCCTCCCAAGCTCAATACATACTAAATCTCTTAATTCATAAATTGAATATAATTGCGAGATACCTCGCATCACTCAATGTAAATTAAATACACGTAAAACGGATCATACCGTCTAATCTTTAAGACTTTATAGCTAATGCAAAGGAATACTAATGTGCTCAAGTAGAAATACTATGCTGGTACACTAGAGGACCTGAAACAACGTGAAGGGTCAGGTCCATCGCAACAAGACAATAACTACGCACTCAAGTAGTAAAACTATCAAACATGAGTGTAAATAATAATCCTACATTTAAAAAAAATTCAAATAAAACTTTTACGATTATTACGTTGACCATTATACTCAACCTTTAACGATATCAAAACCATTAAATAAATTTTATCTTTACAACCCCCACCCTTACCTGTGTCAAAACCATTAACTGATAACACTACAAGAAATCTGTCTAATTGTCACGGTCATTGACCTTGACAAGTTCAACAACCGTGACAATTCTGGGTGAGAAAACTTTTTTTGTCACGGTCATGGACCGTGACAAGCTTGTTATAATTGTCACGGTCGTGTCATGGTCCCTGACCGTGACAAATCTTATCACGGTTTTAAACCGTGGAAATGCCCGTGATATTAATAAAAAAATTTCACGGCCAATGACCGTGACAAGTTCGTGACAACTTTATTTGTTAAGGACTTATCACAGTCATTGACCGTGACAATTCTGGGCAGAATTGAAAAAAAATCTACTGGACAGTATGGCCACTGCCACTTCCCAGCAGTATATTTGTACCTGTTATAGCAACGTTGTACATGTTCAAACGTCATATATCCAAATAAACTAGAGAAAATGGAAAGATACATTCAAAATAAAAAAAAATATACATCACGATATATTCCAAATATAATTCAAATGTACCAACTTAAAAACAATTCAAATGTACCAACTTAAAAACAATACAATTCAATTCAAATAATGTCACTACATGTCTTGGGTAAGGTTAAATCCGAGGAGGTGAGTAGGCCACACGATATACGAATTGACACACCCACTCATATACATCGTGCCGCATTGTTCGCGCAACCACAACGGGGAGTTCTCCTTACCGGATATCACATGCGTGACGAGCACCTTGGACTCGATGTCTTGATGCTCACATCCATGAACTAGTCCACCCTGGATGATATTTGGGTCCCTCAACCCCCCCTATCCACTGACCATCAAATATGTCCAGTATAAACACGCTCGGCCAACCAAGTGTCGACATCGGTCGGTCGAAGGGAGCCAAATAGGAAAGTGGATCATCAAAGTCAGCACGTGTCGGCGATGAAGCAATGTGGTCCACATAATCATCATCCTGTACCTCGTCCTCCCGCACGTGTTGGCAATGAAGCAGCGAGGTTCACACACACACGCAGCCCCCCCTCCCCCCCACCCACCCACCCACCCATCCCTGCCCCCTCCCCTCCAACCCTGCCCCACCCCCTCCCCCCTCCCCTCCCCCACCCTGCCCCACCCCCTTCCCCCACCACACCCACACCCACGCACACACAACACTACACACACACGCACACACCACACACACACACAAAGCCCCCCACCCTGCCCCACCCCCACCGATCACACACATGCACACACACACATATACACACACGCACACGCACATATGTAATTTCAAGTATGTTTCATTTAATTATCATACTATATATATATTGTTCGATATACAAAGTAATTTTCAAAAAAAGTTGAAAAATCCCACCCCCATATGAACAATAATCCAATGGTCATGCCACTTTTAAAACTAACCAACCCAACATCGATCCACTATAATCCAACAACAATGTCAACAACAAATGTGTATCCCGTACTCCTTCTAATTCATCTACTCAATTAATTATTTTCATCAATTAAACTAAAAATTAAAGTATATAATTATTAATTTACTAATTTACAATGAGGGGCAATCCTACTTTCATAATTAATCAGATATTAATTTACTAATTTATAATGAGGGGCAATCATATATTAATTTACCAAAAAAATTAATAACCAATCAATTCGTTTACAAGTGACATTACGCACAAATACGCACATACACGCACATTACACACACATGCACAAACACACACACAGTCACGCACATTCACACACACACACACACACACACACATGCAGCCCCCTCCCCCCAACCCTGCCCCCTTCCCCTTCCCCTTCCCCCTCCCCTCCCCCCACCCTGTCCCACCCCCTTCCCCCACCACACACACACCCACACAGACACAACACTACATACACATGCACACACCACACACACACACAATAGCCGCCCTACCCTGCCCCCACCTCCCACCCACCCCCCCACCACACACATGCACACACACATATACACACACACATATATAATTTCAAGTATGTTTTATTTAATTATCATACTATATATATATCGTTCGATATACAAAGTAATTTTCAAAAAAAGTTGAAAAATCGCACCCCCATATGGACAATAATCCAGTGGTCATGCCACTTGTTGATACCAAATTCAGTCTGCTGACGTGGACCATTCACTTGGAGACACGTGTCAACCTACGTGGCAATTACAAACACTTTCAACAAATAACATACCGTCACCGAGCTACTCAAGCACCCTGAGCAACTCAATCATACGAGCAGCTTAGGCGCCCCGAGAAGCTTAAGGCTCCGAGCAACTTTAGCGTACCGAGCAACTCAGGCGGTCCGAGCAACTAAACGTATAGAGCATCCAAATCAGGAGAATCAAAAAGACGACTGTGCATTAAATGCTCATTATTATCGTACAAATGTATATGTCTACCAGATAACAACGCATTGTCCTTTCACATGTATAGCCTTAAGGCCATAAATACATTGTAACATCCTCATTAGAAGGGCGCTCTGGATTTCTTGGTAAACTCACTTATCAAGAATTCTAGGCAAATAGTCAGCAATATAAAAATAGTGGCTGTAGGCCATTCTCATAAGGCTGAACCACTTTAAAAATATATTGTCTCATTTAATTATTCATTTTTATATGTGATTAAAATAATTAGATCAAAATCTAGTTTTTTACGTCAACAGATTGGCGCCGTCTGTGGGAAACGACTGTACTTAGCGTTTTTCACCAAAACAATTCATCATCAATGGCTGATAATACAGAATCTAGTAATCGAAACGCTGGGATCCCTCTAAATCCATCTATTCCCCCAAATTTTCCAGATCTGGCTGGCATAATGGCTAATTTAGCCCAAGGCCAAACGACCATGCAAGAAACCATGCGTCAACTTATACAAACTGTTCAAGGCGGAGTGCTGGACCAATCAGGACAACGAAGTGTTCAGAGAAATACCCGTTTACCCTCTTCGCGAACTAGGTGAACGCTATTACCAGAAGAATCTCAATCTAGATGCACCTAATCATATCGTACTGAGAGATCTAATGATCATTCTTATCAACCTGGTCTGAATTCATCAGTACGAGCTACAGATTCTCAATGAAACGTCACTCTATCCCCATAAAGGACTAGTGCTCTAGAAAGGTTGAGTAGAGTATCTCCTTTTGACCGTTTGGGCCCTAGGAGGAATAGAAGTCCTCCTAGGATTGCGTCGAGGAACTATCCGTGACCATCCAATCTAAGGGAAGGCTCTGCCCAATCACGACCAACTTCTCTTAATGAAAAATCCCAAGTGGCAAATTCAACGCGATCAGTTGCTCGAACTAATAGACCCGAGGAGGAAACAACACATGGAAAGGTTCTATTCAAAGATTGGAGGACAGATTAGGGGAAATGGTTAGGGCCAAGAATCCTCTACAAAGAACTTTTGTCCAAGGGACACCATTCGTGTAGGCAATTGTGGATTTTCCCATACCATCAAAATTCAAAGCTCCCGTGGTGACGCCTAAGTATGATGGAAAAACTGACCCTGTCCTTCATATAGAACAATATCAAGCTGCTGCCGACATCTATGCAGTTCCAAACGAGATGAGATGCAGGGCATTTTCAGGAACTCTTATCGGATCAGCTCAAATATGGTATAACAACCTTCCTCGGGGGAAAATTGTGACTTTTCTTCAATTGGCAGAGCTCTTTATAGGAAATTTCTATTTTGGAGCGAAACCAGAGTGTTAGACAAAAGGCAGGTGAAAGCACCAGGGACTACATCACTCGTTTCAATAACGAGAAACTTGAAGTAATTTATTACAAGAAGAAAACAACAATTACTGCTCTGATGAGTGGACTGTTGCCAGATAAATTGTAGTACACTTTAGCCAAATATCGACCTAGGACCATGGCAGAACTAATGGAAAAGGAAACCGAGATTATGAACGCCGAGGAAGCTATGGTTGCGAAAAAGAAAATAGACATTAAGGAGACCAAGGTCGAGGCTGACAAGACTGAGAAGAAGGATCAGAAGAATAATGGTGGCAACTGGCAGTCGAAAGCAAAGCAAGCACTTGAACAATTGAAGAAGTTTGGAAATTATACTCCTTTAAAGGTAGATATAAAGCACATTCTGGAAGAGATCAAGAACAACGAGGAGCTAAACTGGCCCGAAAAATGAAGGCAGATCCTGACAAGAGGAATAAGTCCAAATATTATGAGTTCTATAAAGATCTTGGTCACACGACTAAAAGTTGCATAACTCTCCAGAATAAAATTGAAGCACTCATCAGACGAGGAAAACTGGCTAAGTATGTTGATCGCCCAAATGATGGAAAGACCAGAGACTGAGGAAGGCAAAGGTCTAGGTCTCATCGTCGAGCAAAAGAAGACAAAAAGAGAAGTCACGAAGAAGATCCAGAAGATGACCGAGATGACCCCGATCTCCCCAAAAGACCAAGGCAGCCAGAACGTGAGGTATTTTCAATCCATTTCGGATCATTTGAATGTAATGTTATTACAGGTGGAGATGAAGGAGGTGGAGATCTGACTGCGGAAAGAAAAACTTACCTCAATGAGGCTCAAGCTTACTCATACATTCAACGAATAAATCTGGCTGAAGATGATCGCCCAAGGAAGGTGAATAAAGACAAACTGGTCATTAGTTTCTCTAAGAACGACCTGGCAGGTGTACTATATCCTCATGATGACCCATTGGTGATCAAGATGAGGATGAAGGAAGTGGCGATTTCACGAGTACTGGTGGATAACGGTAGCTCGACAGATATCATGTTCTATCCACACTTTGACAGTTTGAATCTAAATCTAGACCAGGTGGAACCATATCATAGGCCCCTCATTGGATTTACTGGCGAGAAGGTTTTTCCACTTGGGACGATCAAGTTAGATATGCTTATCGGTACATGGCCTGCTTGTCGAACAGAAAGAGTACGCTTTTTGTAATGGATAAAAATGTCCAATCAGCTTATAATATCATCATGGGAAGGGTAGGTCTAAAGAAGTTCGAAGCAGTACCGTCTATTGTACATCAATGTTTAAAATTCCCAACCAACTTTGGAGTAGGAGTGGTGAAAGGCGACCAGAAGGTAGCTCGAGAATGCTACTATTCATCTGCCGAACAGGAGGAACGCGAAGAATCCAGAAAGAAGACTATTACTTATCAAGTGGATGAAATAGAAGATGTAGAGATTGAAACGTTCGACCCTAGAGACGAGTCTCAGCTCGTAAAGGGCCAGGTCATGGAGGCTACCGAAAATATCATTCTTGACGACGAGCATCCAGAACGAACAACTCAAATTGGTGCATCACTAGATGTATGAATAAAACAGGAATTGATAGCATTTCTAAAGCAAAGAAAGAAGACTTTTGCATGGAGTCATGAAGACATGCTAGGGATAGACCCGAGTTTCCTGTGTCACAAGCTCAACATGAATAAGGAAATTAAGCCAGTGAAGCAGCGAAGAAGGTGTTCAGTCCTGAGAAGAACCAAGCCATACAGGAAGAAGTAGAGAAGCTATAAAAAGCCTTTTTTTTTATTGAGGATGTCAAATATCCTGATTGGCTAGCAAATGTGGTGATGGTAAAGATGAAAAACAAGAAGTGGAGGATGTGTGTAGACTTCACTGATCTTAATAAGGCATGCCCAAAGGATCATTTTCCTTTGCCCCGAATCGATCAACTAGTGGATGCTACCTCGAGGTATGAATTGTTGAGTTTCATGGATGCTTATTCTGGTTACAACCAAATTAAAATGAAGCCTAAAGACAGGGAGAGTACCTCTTTTATCACCCCAAGGGAACTTATTGCTATAATTTTATGCCTTTTGGACTTTAAAATGCAGGTGCGACATATCAGCGACTGATGAATAAGGTGTTTACAGAGCAAATCAGTCATAACATGGAGGTTTATGTTGACAATATGCTGACGAAGATCAAGAAAGCTGCTGATCATCTAATTGACCTAGGTCAGACCTCTGATCAACTAGAGAAATATCAAATGAAGCTGAATCCCACCAAATTCATATTAGGAGTAAGAGAAGGCATGTTTCTCGGATATATCGTTAACCAGCGAGGAATTGAGGCAAACCCTAAAAAGATCAAGGCTCTATTGGAGCTACGATCTCCAACCACGAAGAAGGAAGTGCAAAGTCTCACAGGGCGAGTTGCAGCACTTAATAGGTTTGTGTCACGAGCAACTGACAGATGCCTCCCATTCTTCAAAACACTCCGAAAAACTTTTGAGTGGAATGATGAGTGCGAGGAGTCCTTTCAAGAGTTGAAAAAATATCTAGGGATACCTCCATTGTTGTCCAGACCAGTGATGGGAGAAAGATTATACTTGTATCTGGTAGTTTCAGAGAATGAAGTTAACTCGGCATTAATAAGACTGGAGGACGGAGGGAAAAAACCAATCTATTACACCGGTAAGGCCTTCTGAGGAGTAGAGATAATATATCCAAGGTTGGAGAAGTTGGCACTAGCGCTGATCGAAGCAAGCAGAAGGATGAGGCCATATTTACAAGCGCATAATATAGTTGTGTATACAGATATGCCATTAAGGCAAGCTCTGCATAAATCGAAGAAATCAGGAAGATTGATGTACTGGGCAGTAGAACTTGGTGAATATGATATAGTTTATGAGCCTAGATCGTCGCTTAAGGGGCAGGCAGTAGCGGATTTTATTGCGAATTTCACGAAGCTTAATGCAGACCAACCCGTGGATATTATGGGATCATAAAATTTAACCGTCGACCAACCTCCATCCATGGACGAGCAAGAGAAGATGATCAACGAGCAGCAAGAAGTGCCGAACGAGGAAAAAAGGAAGCATAAAATGTTCCACCGAGGAACTTTGTCTGATCAAGAGTTTGATAATGAAGTACCTATATGGAATTTGTATGTGGATGGCTCGTTGTGCACTACAGGCAGTGGAGCAGGGATTGTTTTAAACAACCCGAATGAGATTGATATGGAGTATGCTCCACGCTTTCAATTTAAAGCTTCTAATAATGAGGCCGAATATGAAGCTGTGATCTTGGTCTTAAATCTAGCTAAAACCATGAAGGCAGAGCAGGTCGTTGCATTAGTGATTCCCAGTTAATCGTAAATCAAATTATGGGGGTGTATGCAACAAAAGGAGAATTAATGGTCAAGTATCAGCAAAAGCAATGGAGGTGGTATTGAGCTTTACTGTAGTTCAGTTGATTAGAATACCAAGATTGGATAATGTGAGAGCAGATGCCCTATCTCGGTTAGCATCAGCCACACGCACCGAGCTACGAAGAATAATCCCAATAGAAATCTTGGCTGGTCGGAGCATAGTCAAAGATCTGATGATGAACTTCATAGCCCTCGACTTGGGACCATCTTGGATGGATCCCATCAGGGCCTATATTGAAGAGGGGGCTTTACCAGCTGATAAACTCGCAGTCAAGAAACTGAAGTTTAAAGCTGCTCATTATGTATTGACCAGTGGCATTTTATATAGACGAGGAGTTATGGCAGGGCTACAAAGATGTGCCCATCACTCCGAAGTGAAAGATTTGATAGAAGAGGTTCATGAAGGGTCTTGTGGAGCCCATGTAGCAGGTCAGATGCTTTTTCTTTGAATAATGACGCAGGGTTATTACTGGCCAACGATGAGAGATGATTGCGTAGCATATGCTAAAAAGTGCGATAAATATCAACGTTTCTCTTCCATCCGAAAGACTCCCCAAGCATTGTTAACACCCATAACATCCCCTTGGCCATTCACCATGTGGGGGATAGACTTGGTAGGACCACTTCCAACGATCCAGGGAAGATTCAAATACCTCGTGGTTGCTGTGGATTACTTTACCAAATGGGTGGAAGCTGAGCCTCTCGTTGATATGACATACGACAAAGTCTATCAATTTATTTGGAAAAATATTATTTGCAGATATGGTCTCCCATATGCATTCATTACTGACCATGGAATCCAGTTTGATAACAAGGAGTTTGCTGTCTATTGTCATCAATCCAATGTACTGAAGATCCACTATGCACCAGGCCATGCCCAGGCAAACTGAGGTGACAAACAGAACGCTACTGAATGGTTTGAAAAAATGACTAGATGATGCGAAGGCAAATTGGATTAACGAGCTGCACTCTGTGTTGTGGGCTTATCGCACCACACCACGAACAACGGGAGAATCCCCATACATGCTGGCATTTGGGAGTGAGGCTGTCATACCTGCTGAATTAGGTCTACCCACGCATAGGGTGCTTAATTTTAATTGTCCTGTCAGTGACTTGATAAGAAGATTAGACCTGGATATGCTTGAAGAAGTTAGGGAAGAAGCAGCAATCAGGAATGCAGCATATCAACAACGAACAACTTTGTTCTATAACAAAAGAGTGAAGAAGTGTGACATGAAGGAAGGGGATTATGTGCTAAAAAAAGTGATCTAAAAGCATAACAAGATGGAAGCCAAATGGTATGGACCCTACACAGTAATATAAGTTGTTCATCCAGGGACATATAGGATTGAAACCTTGGAAGGAGAAGAATTCAAGAATGCAGGGAATGCTGAGCACCTGCGCAAGTATTATCAGTAGTTAAAATTCCTATGTAACACAGTTTTTTTTCAAAATGAATAAAGTGATGTTTCACCCCCATTTCCTTTTGTTGAAGTTTTTTTTTCGGAGTATTAGTGCAACACATTACACAAACCACAAATCTAAATTCAGAGCAACACACACCACCAACTCCGGTTGGTCGGTAAATAAATTACCACCAACTCCGGTTGGTTGGGAATCAATTCCCACCAACTCCGGTTGGTCGGGAATCAATTCCCACCAACTCTGGTTGGTCGGCAAATCAATTACCACCAACTCTGATTGGTCGGCAATCGATTACCACCAACTTCGGTTGGTTGGCAAATAGATTACCACCAACTCTGGTTGGTTGGGAATCAATTGCCACCAACTCCGATTGGTCGGTAAATCAATTACAATCAACTACGATTGGTTGGTACCAAACTAGGCAAGAAACTGGATGACCTCCCGAGGTATCCACTGTCTAGGCAACAAGGTAATCCATACGAGATTACTATAACTAAGGAGGAACATGGGATGCAAATCATTCCATTGCTTAGGCCCAAAGAGTGACAAGTTACTATAATTAAACAATAAATGGGATATGTATAATATATACATATATATTTACCAACCAACAAGCAAGGACATTATACAAATTATTTAGAAGAAAATAAAATGGCAAAAGACTAAAAATTTCTTCATTCAAATCAAGTAGAATTACATATGATGTGAAAAATATACTTCATTACATAAAAAACCCTATTCTATTGGTTTTTTCCCTTCTGCCTTTGAAACAGGTTCTACCCCAGTAGGAGGATCATCTAATGCATAAGGGAAATTTATAAAATTTAGATATCGCAGCATTCAAACATTCATCACGGAGGGCCGATCAAGCAAGTACTCTGGGTGATATATCTCAAAGTTTGCATGAAGACTGTAATCGCCGAGATACTTGGAGATCAAACATTGAGGAATTTCCCGAGCAGGAATCTAACTAATGTAAATCTTAAAAGGAGGCACGAAGAAATCGAGCATTCCAGGGTCATAATAATCCCATAAGTAGTGGCCCTACTCCAATTTTATCACACACAGTGCATTCAACTACCATTGCTTGTACCCCTCGTTATTTGACTGTTGGATTCGAGCATCAAGATGGTAAAGGGATTCATTATACCCAGCCATCCAAAACTCTCTAGGTTGTTTATGGAAATGATAAATGAACTTATCCAGTTGCTCGTGGAGACTCTTCACCAGAATTTCCTTATTTTCCACTGCCAAAGCTTAACTCTTCGCCATCAACTGAACTGCCTGATTCTCCAAGGCCGATTGAGTTCTCGCTTCTTCAATAGAAACCCAACCAGCCCTTACTCATCCACGAGAAAAATATCTTGCTCGTCCACGAGTAGATGTGGAGGGTCCAGCACTTTTCAAAGTTTCTAACTCATCTCATAAGTTGGCATTTTATACCTATAAGAAAGAAAAATCTTCATCATTAACAGGGACCAAGGCTCCCGAAGAAGATGCAGCAGATTTGAGTTATTTTATCTCTTCTTGTAAAGTAATGTTGTCCTGCTCCAACAACTTAACGATATGCCTGTTCTCTTCAACTTCAAGCTTCAGAACACTCTCTTTCTTCTCATGAGCAAAAATGAATTTATCATACCCTTTGTCTGCACTCAATTGCTGATATTTCTTCTCGTATCCTTGATGCAAAAGTGTAGAGGACTCTTTGTACTGCTGCTGAAGTTCCCTGATCATTTCTTGGATATCTTCAATCATTTCGTAGTAGGCCACATTATTGGAAACGACACGATCGAGCAAGCACTTTAAGTATTGATAAGCTTCAACTACTCGTTCAGAAGCATCTGAACCAAAGATATTAATGATTTAAGCCTCATTAAGATCTGCATGACCAGCTTTAAAATAGTCATTAAATTTCTTCATCAATTTTGTGTCATGACCTGATAAGAGCTCCATCCTAGCCATAAACTAACAAAGAGAAGAAATAAAAAGAATCAATAATGATGCAGATAGAGCAAGTAAAAGAGAAAGTCAAGACGAACAACCAAAGTTCAAATTTTTATTCATCATAAAAGGAGATACATAGTCCAAGGTTACATTAAAGAAAGTAACAAAAAAGCTCAAACAAGTTTACACATTCTCCTTGTTTTCTATGACTTCCTCAGAAGGTTTGGAGGAAGGGACTGGTTGCTCGGAGGATAAGGGTAGCTTCTAGGTATACGTGTTGGTTGGTTGGAGTTTCTCGGAAGGTTGAATAATAAGAATAGTAGGGACCTGATCTCCAGTCATCATAGAAGATTCATATAAAGCAACTTCATCCTCTTCTTCTTATCTAGGAGAGGGAGGAGGGCCATAAGTGTGCTGCTGGAATAACTCAGAATTCTCAGTAACCTTCAGCTCTTGCAAGGCTGCTACCCATCCATCCCTAAAATATTTAACGCTGGCATACTCCATTTGAGAAGACATGACAGCCAGGCCCTTGTTCCAGCCTTTATCCCAACCAGCACTGAATGATTTTTAATGGAATTTTTCCTTTTTGCCTTCTCCGAGGAGGTCCTTTCCCTAAGAAGCTCCTCGGCAGCCTTCAATTTTTCTTCCACCTCCTTTTTCTGTCGCTCAACATCTTGAAGTTTGACAACTTTCTCTTCAGCAGACTTGAACTTAGCCTCAAACTCCTTGTTGCTCTGTTTAAATCCTTATTGCTCTGTTCAAACTCCTTCAAATTCTTCTCCAACTCCTTGGAGGCATTCACAACTTGATTTCTGTCTAGCTCAATGGACTTGAATTGCTTCTCCCAAGAAACTTTATCTTCCTCATACTTTTAACGAGAATCTTTTAAAGATTGGGTCAGCCCAACAAAAGCTTCTCCTACTCCTCTCGAGGAGCTTGAAGCCTTGATAGCTTCACCCTTCTTCAAAATGCTGTTGAAACACATCACAAGCTGAAAAAAGACAGAACTTTAAGTCAATACGCGAAGATAGTATTAAAAAATAAAGAAGTCGAGCTAAAGGTACTTACTGATGCAATGTGTTGAGCAACCAAAGTAGTAATTCTCTCACGAGAAAAAGTATCTTCAATGCCTTGGACCTCTGGGACAGTCCAGGATCTTACCAAACTCACAACAGAGCTTAAAGCAATAAAAGATGGAACACTACCTTCAACATTTGAAGGTTGAGAGACAGGTTCAGCAGGTCTCCCAGAAGAAATTTTCTTTAATCTCCTCAGAGGAGCTGGAGCATTTTCAATTAAAGATGTTATCTTTATTGGTAATATGATAACAACATCACTTGAAGGAGAAAAACAACAGTCTTGCTCGGGGCCATAAGGGGGCTTTTCGACAGCCTTCTTGGCAGCAGCAGGAGGGGGTACATCAATGGTTTTTGTCCCTTCTTCTAGGACATCTTGTTTACTTTTCTTTGCCTCCATAGTGGCAGAGGTAGATTTTTCAAAAAAGGCAGGAACTCTTCTCTTCTTCATCAGATCACTGATGGGAATACTCGACTCAGAGGAAGAACCTTCCACACTAGTCTCAGAGGCTGGTACTTAGTCAAGATTAACTACCACTGGACGAGGACGAGCAGTGAAAGATGAAGTATAGCTTTTGTATTGAAATAAGTAAGAAGCAGATCTAATATGCTCCTCAGAAACATATTGATGTAAATCCCAGATAAGTTTTAAATGCTTTAAATTAACATCAGCATCTTTTGGAGGTTTTCTTTTACTGTCAATTGTAACAAACAAAAACAAATGCCAGTGATGCATTTTATCGAACACAAAGAAAACAAGATTTCAAAAAATAAAAACAACCTATTCCATTGCCATAAGGTGGACACTTCGGACCTTGATATACATCACCTCCATTTAATGGAGGGTGTTGCTAATTTTTCATAACAACCCCATGATCAAAATAATCCCTATTGGCATCAGGAAGATTGACAACTAAAGCTCTATTCAAAAACCTAGTTTTAAAATAAAATGTGGTATCACTGATAACCCATCTATAGTAGTACATAATCTTTGGAATCCCTAATCGAGTTCCATGAATTTGATTCAACCTATGTACGCCATTAACTATCCTTCATATATTTGGAGCTATTCTTGCAAGTACAACATCAAAATATTGGCGGAACTCCAAACACAGGGGATTTGGTGGGAAAGAAAAGCCACATTCGGCCACAAAAAGACTTGGGAACCAATATCCCTCAGCCAAAGAAAAGTAATCAGAAGGTTCAGAAACTTCTTATAAAATAACCCACTAAGGGATTGAAAATTCAGACCAAAATTTGTCCAGCGACTCAACAAGATAAACCATGATGAACAAAGCAAATAAAAGAAAGGGAAGAAAATCTTACAGAAAAAGAGAGATCAGTTGACAATGAACAATGGAAAGAACGAAGGCACAAGATTGAGAGGAAATTAAGAGTTCAAAGATACAGATTTGAAAAGTGAAAGACGATAGGATTTCTGCCGCGCTTAAATACTTTATCTCGGGAATAGAGAAAGGCAATGATAATAAGGGAAGACGTTTGCATTTTCGGTGGCTAAAAGAATAAAAGGGCACAAATATCGAAGTGGTCATGAAAATTCAAAATATTTATGAAGCCTGATACTATGCGTTCAAAAAGGAGTTATATACAACGAAATTTTTCCTAAAATCCATAAAAACCCAATAATCTGAGCAGTTTTCGAGCAGAATATTCCACACTTTTCTTCAAACTCAAAGTGTGAAACATTGGGGGCTTCTGTTGATACCAAATTTAGTCTACTCACGTGGACCATTCACTTGAAGACACGTGTCAACCTACATGGAAATTACAAACACTTTTAACGAACAACATACTATCATCGAGCTACTCAAGCACCCCGAGCAACTCAATCATACCGAGCAACTTAGGCCCCCCGAGGAGCTTAAGGCTCCGAGCAACTTAAGTGTACCGAGAAACTCAGGCGGTCCGAGCAACTCAACGTACAGAGCATCCAAATCAGGAGAATCAAAAAGATGACTGGGCATTAAATGCTCATTATTATCGTACATATATGTCTACCAGATAACAACACATTGTCCTTTCACATGTACAACCTCAAGGCTATAAATACATTGTAACCTCCTCATTAGAAGGGGGATCTGGATTTCTTGGTAAACTCACTTATCAAGAATTCTAGGCAAACAGTCAGCAATACAAAAACAGTGGATATAGGCCATTCTCATAAGGCTGAACCACTTTAAAAATCTATTGTCTCATTTAATTATTCATTTTTATCTGTGCTTAAAATAATTAGATCAAAATCTAGTTTTTTACATCAATACCACTTTTAAAACTAATCAACCCAACATCGATCCACTATAATGCTACAGCACAACAACAAATGTGTATCCCGTACTCCTTCTAATTCATCTACTCAATTAATTATTTTCACCAATTAAACTAATAATTAAAATATACAATTATTAATTTACTAATTTACAATGAGGGGCAATCCTACTTTCATAATTAATCATATATTACTTTACTAATTTACAATGAGGGGAAATTTTATATTAATTTACTTAAAAAGTTAATAACCAATAAATTCGTTTACAAGGAACATTACGCACAAACACGCACACTACACACACATATACACACACGTGCACATACACACACACACCTGCGAACCTTCACACACACACACACATGCAGCCCCCCACCCCTACCCCACCCCCACCCACCCATACCTTCCCCCTACCCCTCACCCCTTCCCCACCCTGCCCCACCTCCCCCCCCGCCACACACACACACACACACGCACAACACTACACACACACCACACAACAACCACCGACCCTGCCCCACCCCTTCCCCCACCCAGCCCCACCTCCTCTCCACCCACCACACACATGCACACACACACATACACACACACACATACACACACGCACATACACACACACACACACACATATATATATATATACACACACACATATATATATAAATTGAAGAGAGAGAGAGAGAGAGAGAAAGTAACCTGAAAGTAGAGAAAGAGAGGGAGAGCAGCGTAGAGAGAGAGAGAGAAAAAAGGAGGGAAGAATCGGCGGGGGGAAAAAAGAAAGGGAAAGAATTTTTTACTGGGACATTTGTCACGGACGTGTCACGGTTCTTGACCATGAAAATATTATAAGAAACGGACTTGTCACTATCATTGATCGTGACAAAAAAATCATGTTTTTTTATCACGGTCAATGACCGTGACAAGGCTAGCCGCTGGAAGGGTTCCAATTTATCCATTTTGGTGTAGTGTAATTTCAATCCTCTCATCTTTAAACCACTAATGTTTTTCATATAAAGGGAGAGATAAATAGTAGTTGAAATATTCATACAACATAACTAAAAAAACATACAAACATCTATGATACCGAGATGTGAGCATAACTAGATATAGTCTGTATATTCTTTTTTCCCACCTCCATAGTAAAGTATATTCAAAACCATGACTTCAAATGGAGTCATGCAGCATATTTTAATAATTCATACTAGTTTTATAATGTGTAGACCAAGAGACTCTAATGATTTAATAAATCCAGAAATTAATATTAATCCACCCCTTTTGAGTAAGGAAAATAACATAGAATCTATCTTCGAAAACTAACCCAATTAAAATTTCTCATATGAAAGTGTATAATTTTTTGAAACTTTATAACTCGAATCCTAAAATCAAATCTCGACAACTGACTCCCAATCCCAATATCTAATAATTATCAATTCACTCTCATCGAAAAGATCAATGGACTAAAATTAACATTGATACATGGGAGAAATATAATTAATTGACTTTTAGTATACTGTGGAGAAGAGATGAAATATAAAATTTCCCATTAAATAATTAGATTTTTCCTTATACTTTTATAGAGATTGAGATCCCTTTTGTTTAAATTTTCAATTTCTCATTTTTAATTAATAAGATTTTATCACATAGTTCATACCCAAATTCTATATTAACATTAGAAAGGGCATTTCTAATTCATAATAATAGGATATGTTTAATATGATATCCTACTATGAATGATTTCCTACTAAAAAAATCATTAACTCCAGAATATGTAATTTTCACAAATCAATTCTAATATACCAAATTTAAAATAAATTATCACGTGTAGAATTTCATGGATCGAATTCATTAGTTTATCCATAAAATCAACATTTATATATGTAAAAAACATAGATTCTAATTATATCAATCCAAATTTTATATTGGTAAAAATATTATTCAACTCATGAGAAGATAGAGTAGAATAATCTTACCTTGGATGGTTAGATATGAAAAATCTCAATTTGATGAAGATGTTGTTCCATCATTGTAGCTTTCATAATTATTTCCTTGATCTCCCATGATTTTTTCTTCTAATTGCCTCCAAAGTTTCTCTCTCACTATACCCTCCAAAGTTAGGTTTAGAGTTTAGGTTAAACATATGGTAAGTAGTTTATGATAACCCAACCTTATGAGTAAAAGTTGCTAATCCTGTCACTTTTTAAAACCCTATTTGTCTCCACCTTATGGGTCTCAAAACCAACCCCAAATGCTTCCAAAATTACCACTATGGGTACCTAACCCATAGGCCCAATTCCCCATATTTTTAACACCATTTGAGCCCCCAAATAACCCAATAAATCGCATCTAAAATTGACAAACTCATATATAATCTAATCATATCCCACAATTTTATTACAACATTTGACCTAAAAATATCCAATTATTTATATATGAAAACTATCCATGTTGATGTAAAAAACTAGATTACACTAATTATTTAATCACAGATAAATAAATGAGACAAAAGATTTTAAAGTGGTTCAGCCTTATATGAATGGCCTACGTCCACTGTTATGTTATTGCTGAGTGTTTGGGAATTCTCGATTACAAGTGCTATCAAGAAATTCCGGTCCCTTTGAATGAGGGTGATACAAGGTATTTGTAGCCCTTAGGCTGTACATGAAAGGGTGTTACTTTAAATGATACACATATGAAAGGGTAATTCATTTAATGCTCTTCAAACGTGTGCGTCAAGATGATAAGCATTCAATGAATAGTTGAACTGTTGATTATCTGGCAATTAATGCTGTGGTCGAGATGCAGCTCGAACCGCCTTAGTTGCTCGTCGTCCAAGAGTTCCTCGGAGCATTGGAGTTCCTTGGAGGGCTGGCGTTCCTCGGAATATACCTGTTGCTCGGAGTGAGTATGCTGGTCGGGGGAATAATCTTCCTCGTTGCTATTGTGCCACGTAAATTAACACGTGTCTTCTTATTATTAGTCCACATCAGCATACTAATTTTGGTATCAACAGAAGCCCCCAATGTTTCATATTTCGAACTTTGAGGAGTATGGAACATTCTTTCTCGGTATATGTCGATATTAAATGACCTTCCTGGGCTTTAGGAGCCCTTTCTTCATATTTGAATTTCCTTCAAAGTTCGCATAATCCGCCTTTTTGCATTTTTATGGGCGCTTCGATCTTCGTGCCCTTTTTGTCCTTTTAGCCGCCGATAGTGTAATAGTTTCCTTTTTGTAATCATTTCTTTCGCCGTTTCCCAAGGCAAAGTATTTAAGCCTCAGAGGCAATCCCATCGTCTTCTACCTTTTTAATTTCTGCTTTCGAGTTTTCTATAGCTTTTCTCTCTCATGTGCGTCCATCCCTTTCTTCGTTTGTTTGTCAACAGATCTCCTTTTTCCTTGTAAGCTCTTCTTCCTTCTTCTTCTATTCATCATGGTTTACATTATTGAGTCTCTTGAGAAATTCCGTTCTGATTTCTCTATTCCATCTTGGGTAATTTTGGAGGTTCTTTCTGAGCCTTCAAGTTATTTTGATTTGGCTGAGGGACATTGGTTCCCTAGCCTCTTTATTGCTGAATGTGGATTTTCTTTTCCACCAAACCCTTTATGCTTAGAGTTCTGTCAGTATTTCGACGTTGTCCCTGCAAAAATAGCCCCTGACACCTGGAGAATAGTTAATGGGGTGTATAGGTTAAATCAAACTCATGGAACTCATATAGGAATTCCTGAGATTATGTACTGTTATAGATGGGCTGTTTTAGACAATGTTTATTATTTAAAAACTAGATTTTTGAATAGGGCTCTAGCAGTCAACCTCCCTGATGCCAACATGGATTATTTTGAACATGGAGTAGTTGTAAAAAATTGGCAACATGCCCCTCTGGTTGGAGACAAAGTATATGAGGGTCCCAAATGCCCTCCATATGGCAATGGGACAGGTTATTTTCATCTTATTTTGTTTTTTGAAATTATGATTTCATTGTGTTTGACAAAATTTATGACTGATATTTCACTATGTTTTTATTTGCAGTTGACAGCAAGAGAAAAACTCCAAAAGAAACAGAAGTTAATATCAAGCATTTAAAACATATCTGGAGTTTGCATCAGAAGGTTGCAGACGAGCACATTAGGTCTACTTCATACTTGCTGCAGTACAGGAGCTATACATCCTCTTATACTGCTCGTCCTGTGGCTAGCATTAGCGAACCATTGCCAGCTTCTGAAGACTCTTCACCAGACTCTCACATTCCTTAGAGTCAGAAGATGGGCAAGAGAAGAGTTCCTGCTCTCTTTGAAGAGACCTCCTCTGTTGGAGATGGAAAGAGAAGCAAAGCCGATGTTCCAAAGGGGACAAAGAAAGTTGATGCTGCCCCTTCTGCTACTCCTCAGAAGGTCGTCGAGAAGCCCCCAGTGGCTCCTGTACAGAAGAATGCGCCAGTGGAAGTAATCACTATTTCTCCAACCAAAAATTCTTCTTTGGTTGAGGTTATTGAGAAGACACCGAGGAGATTGAAGAAGTCTTCCTCGGTTAGTTTTTCTGAAGTCATTCCCCAGCTCCAAACTAGTGGAGCTGGTGTTCCAACCATTATTCCCCCGAGCTCTGCAATGAGCTCGGTAAGGACTTGGATTATTCCTGAAGTCCAAGGCATCGAGGAAAATATGCCTAGGGATATGCTGACATCCTAGCTACTCGTCACATCACTTCAGTAAGTTTCTTCTTATCTTGAATTCTTATTTCCTTCTATCAATATATGTATCTCGGCACTAACTCATCATTACCTTCTTTTTTCAGCTGGTGAGTTGCTTTAACACCATTGTTAAGAAAGATGAAGCACTCAAGGCTTCAAGCTCCTAGTCTGGAGTAGAGGATGCATTCCAGGGTTTGGCCCAATCTCTGAAGGAATCCCGTCAAAAGTACGACGAGGATAAAGGTGAATGGGAGAAGAAACTGGCTGCATCTGAAGCAGAGAAGGTGCAGTTGGGAAATAAAGTGAAGGACTTGGAGAGGGAAAATAAGAAATACTCCGAGAAGCTCACCACCTTCGGGGAGCTTGAAAATAAGCTGAAATTAGCTGAGGAAGAGCTAACCCTTCTGCGCGAAGCAAATCGTCAGAAGGAGGAGTTGGAGGCCAAACTGAAAGCCTCCGAGGACCTTCTATCTGAGAAGCTCTCCTCGGAGAAAATGAAAAGAAAGAAGGCAATAAAGAAGTCTTTCAGCACAGGTTGGGACAAAGGGTGGAACAAGGGAGTAGCTGCTATGACGACTCAAGTGCAATATGGAAGTTTGAAATACTTCTGAGATGGCTGGGTTACAGCTTTGTAAGAATTAAAAGTGAGCGAGGACTCTGACCTATTTCAACAACATCTCCCTGGTCCTCCTCCAGCCATCGAGGATGAAGAAGAGGACGAAGCTGCCTCAGAAGAATCTTCATTGGTAGTGGGTGATATCATCCTTACCCAGCCTGCTAACGAGGAGCTTTCATCTCTGCCAGCTCCTCCAGAACAAGTTCCAGCTCCCGCCGACTAACTCCTTATTTCCACCGAGCAACCAAGCTCCTCGTCCCAGCCTCCCGAGAAAGTCTTGGGAGACAAGGAAAAGGTGTGAAGTTGTTCGTTATTCTCTTTCTTTTTTTATTTTACTTGTACTTTGTATCTCAGATCTTTGTAACTTTGCCTTATGATCTAATAAAATTTGAGTTCTTTTCTTCCATATGATTGTCTCTTCTTTATTTGCACTCTGTCTTGATCTTCTTTTTCTTTCTCTGTTAGTTTCTGGCCAGGATGGATCTTTTGTCTGCTAATGACACAAAGTTGATGCAGCAATGCCATGAGTATTATAAAGCTGGTCACACAGACCTCAGTGCATCAGAAGTTGCCGACATCCTTGGCCATGGTGCTTTAGAGCAGGCAGTAGAAGCTTATCAATATCTGAAGGGCTTACTTGATCGAGCTGTGGCCAATAACGTGGCCTACTATGATATGATCGAGGAGCTCCAATATACTCTAGAAGATCTTCAGACTCAGTACAAGGAGTCAAATGCCTTGTTACATGAGGGGTATAAAAAGAAATATCAACAGCTTTCTGCCGAGAAGGGCTATGACAAACTCCTTGCTGGGTATGATATCAGGGAGAGGACCCTAAAGGGAGAAGTTGAAGCTTGTAGACAAATTGCTGAACTGCTGTCGCAAGAAAATAATAATTTGCAGAAAGAACTAGCACAATATAAGTCTGCAGCCTCTTCTTCAACAGCGGTAATCCCAGTGACCGATGAGGGATTTTCCTTCTTAGAAGTTGAGAATGCCAAATTAAGGCAAGAGTTGGATGTCCTGCGAAGATCTGGTACTTCTACTTCTACTCGGGGACGAGGAAGAGGTTCTCGTGGGCGAGGAAGAGTTGCCCAGGATGTTATCGAGGAACGAAGTACTCCAGCTGCTCGGGGTCGATCAAGAACTCCTCGTAGTATTGAAGAAGCTCGTACTCTGTCAACATTGGAAACCCAAGCGTACCAATTGAATGCCAAAGATCGGGCTTTGTCTGAAATGTCCAAGAAAATCCTAACTTTGGAGGATCAACTTACTGCGAGGAAGTCTGCTTTAGAGAATAAGGACATTTTTGCAAAAAGCCTTAACGAGCAGTTGGAGAGACTAACCTTCCAATTCCATAAGCAACCTAGGGAATTTTGGATGGCTGGATATAATGAGGCATTATTCCATTTAGATGCTCGTATCCAGAATGCCACTAATGAGGGCTATAAACAAGGCTGGTTGAATGCCTTATGCGTGTTGAAACTTGAACAGGGGCATTACTTGTGGGACTATTATGACCCCGGGTTGCTTGATTTACCTGTGACACTGTTTAATTTGGACAAGGAATGGATCCCAACTCGTGCCATTCCTCGGAGCTTAATTGCACAATACCTCGGTGATTACAATCTTCATTCTCAGATCGAGGTATCTCGTCCCGAGCATCTATTGGATACACCTTCAGTAATGAATGTCAGAATGTTGAAGGACTTAAATTTTATTAATTCTCCTCAGACCTTAAACGATCCTCCTGCTGGCGAGGAACCTATTTCAAAAGCTGAAGGAAAGAAACCAATAGAGTAGGGATCTCAATGTAATAGTTAGTATACATGTAATTTGTAATTCGTTTTGAATTTTAATGAAAGACTTTCATTTTCTGTTTGCGAATCTGTATTGCTATTGTTTTGTTCTTGTCTAACACTTTTATATTTGTGATTGCATAACAATACTTTGTGGTTCATCGACCAATCTAGTAATAAAAGGTTACAAGTATCAAAAATGTTGCTCGATCACTTAATAATAAAGTAATGAGTATAAAAATGTTTAAAATTTTTCCAACCAACCAAGGTTGTTAAATTGTGCTCGTCGACCAATTATAATTAGTGAGAGTTTTTATCCCCGACTAACCATACTTGGTAATTTTTTCATAAAATGTGTCCGACCAACCAAGGTCGCTAATTTTATCCTCGTCGACCAACTACAGTTAGTGGATTTTTATCCCCGACCAACCATACTTGGTTCAGTTTGGAATATTTTGTATTTTCTGGAATAGTTTTACCTTCCGACCAACATAAGTTGGCATATTTTGTTTCTTAACTAGCCGAAATTGGCATTTTTAAGAATGTTGTTCTTGCCCTTTTACCAACCGGAGTTGGTCATGGGTTTGAACTATTATATCCACTAACTCTTTTACCAACCGAAGTTGATCACATTAGTGTACGCCTCCTATCCAAAGGAGTATAGTTTGTTCTCGCTATTTTACCAACCGAAGTTGATCACGCTCAAACTATCAGTGTCCACTAGTTATTTTACCAACCAGAGTTGGTCACGCTAGTGTACGCCTCCTATCCAAAGGAGTATAGTTTGTTCTCGCTATTTTACCAACCGAAGTTGATCACGCTCGAACTATCAGTGTCCACTAGTTATTTTACCAACCGGTGGCATTTTTAAGAATGTTGTTCTTGCCCTTTTACCAACCGGAGTTGGTCATGGGTTTGAACTATCATATCCACTAACTCTTTTACCAACCGAAGTTGATCACATTAGTGTACGCCTCCTATTCAAAGGAGTATAGTTTGTTCTCTCTATTTTACCAACCGAAGTTGATCACGCTTGAACTATCAGTGTCCACTAGTTATTTTACCAACCGGAGTTGGTCACGCTAGTGTACGCCTCCTATCCAAAGGAGTATAGTTTGTTCTCGCTATTTTACCAACCGAAGTTGATCACACTCGAACTATCAGTGTCCACTAGTTATTTTACCAACCGGAGTTGGTCACGCTAGTGTATGCCTCCTAACCAAAGGAGTATAGTATGTTCTCGCCCTTTTACCAATCGGAGTTGGTCGTGGGTCTGAACTATCGTCTTCTTTTTGCTGTCGAGCAGCGTAGTGTTGTACACTAGTTTTCCCCGAAAAACTTTCAATAAAAGGAGAGAAGATGGTGAAACATCATCGTTTTATTCATATTGATAGAACTGCTTTACATTTTACATTACGGATAATACTTGCGTAGGTGTTCAGTATTCCATGCATTCTTGAATTCCTCTCCTTCTAGAGTTGCTATTCGGTAAGTTTCTAGTCGAACAACCTCTGTAACTCGGTAAGGTCCATGCCAATTTGCTTCCAATTTATTGTGCTTCTGAATGACCTTCTTTAGCACGTAATCTCCTTCTTTTAAATCGCATTTCTTCACCCTCTTGTTGTAGAACAAAGCTATTCGTTGTTGATATGCAGCATTCCTAATGGCTGCTTCTTCTCTAACCTCCCCGAGCATGTCCAGATCTAATCTTCTCATCAAGTCACTGACTGGGGAATTGAAATTCAGCACTCTATGTGTTGGGAGACCCAACTCAGCAGGTATTACAGCCTCACTTCCAAACGCCAGCATATATGGTGATTCTCCAGTTGCTGCTCGGGGAGTTGTTCGGTAAGCCCACAATACTGATTGTAGCTCATTAATCCAATTAGCTTTAGCCTCACTTAACCTCTTTTTCAGACCATTTAATAATGTTATGTTCGTCACTTCAGTCTGCCCATTGCTTTGAGGATGGCCTGGTGCTGAATGAACCTTCAAAATGTTTGACTGATGACAATAGGCGGCAAACTCCTCGTTATCAAACTGTGTTCCATGGTCTGTGATGAAGGCATGAGGGAGACCATATCGGCAAATGATATTCTTCCAAACGAATTGGTATACCTTCTCATATGTCATATCAATCAGAGGCTCAACTTCTACCCACTTAGTAAAATAAATCACTGCGACGACGAGGTACTTGAATCTTCCTCGGGTCGTTGGCAGTGGTCCAACCAGATCAATTCCCCACATGGCAAATGGCCAAGGGGAAGTTATGGGTGTCAATAATGCTTGTGGAGTACGTCGGATGGAAGAAAAACGTTGGCATTTATCACATTTCATTGCATAGGCTATACAATCAACCCTCATCGTTGGCCAGTAGTATCCTTGTGTCATCACCCTTTGAAAAAGTGTTCGACCTTCTACATGGGCTCCACAGGACCCTTCATGGGTTTCTTCAATCAATTGTTTCACCTCGGAAGGATGTACACATCTTTGCAAACCTGCCATAATTCCTCGTCTATACAAAACACCATTAGTTAGTACATACCAAGCAGCTTTAAACTTCAATTTCTTGGCAGCGATCTTATCCTCCGATAATTCTCCTTCCTCGACATATGCCCTGATGGGATCCATCCAAGATGGTCCTAAATCAAGGGAAATAACATTCATCGTCAGGCCTTTATCTATGCTTCGACTTTCTAACACCTAAATTGGTATCGTTCTTCGCAACTCGGTACGAGTAGCTGATGCTAGTCGGGCCAGTGCATCTGCTTGTGCATTCTCCATTCTTGGTATTCTGATCAACTGAATGGCATCAAATTCTGCCAACAACTCCATCTCCTTTGCATGATACTTGACCATTAATTCTCCTTTAACTGCATACGTTCCCATCATCTGATTCACAATTAATTGAGAATCACTGAATACCATCACTTATTGCGCTTCCATAATCTTTGCTAAATTAAGACCTGTTATCAAGGCTTCATACTCAGCCTCATTATTGGAAGCTTTGAATTATAATCGTAAGGCATATTCCACGTCAATCTCGTCTGGGGTGTTCAAAACAATCCCTGCTCCACAACCTGTTGTACAAGATGACCGATCTACATACAATCTCCACGTAGGTAACTCATCTTCAAAATTCTTATCTGACAGCGTTCCTCGGTGAAATATTTGTCGTTTTGTTTCATCCTCCCCTGGTATTTTTTGCTCCTCATCAACCATCTCTTCTCACCCTTTTACCAACCGGAGTTGGTCTGAGTTTGAATTTGATGATCTTTCTACATCCACAAGCCCTTTTACCAACCGGAGTTGGTCTGGACTTATGTCTGTTGATCCTGTAACATCCACAGGTTGGTCAGCGAGCAAATTTTGTTCCTCGGGGGTATCAGGATATGTAAACTCTGCTATAAAGTCTGCTACAACTTGCCCTTTTAAGGATGATCTGGGTTCATACACAATATCATATTCACCGAGCTCTATTGCCCAGTACATCAGTCTTCCTGACTTTTCTGGCTTATGAAGGGCTTGTCTTAATGGCATGTCGGTATACACGATGATGGTATGGGCCTGGAAATATGGCCTAATTCTTTTACTTGCCTCAATTAATGCCAATGCTAATTTTTCTAACTTTGGGTACCTGATCTCTGCACCTCGAAAAGCCTTACTTGTGTAATAAATTGGCTTCTGGACTCCATTCTCCAATCTAATCAATGCTGAGCTGACTGCATTTTCTGATACTGCCAGGTATAAGTACAACTTTTCTCCTATCACTGGTCTGGACAGCAATGGAGTTGTTCCCAAATATTTCTTCAAGTCTTGAAAGGCTTTTTCACATTCATCATTCCACTCGAAAGTTTTTCGTAGTGTTTTGAAGAATGGAAGGCACCTATCAGTTGCTCGAGATACAAATCTATTGAGCGCTGTAATTCGTCCTGTAAGACTCTGCACTTCTTTCTTCGTCGTTGGAGATCGCAACCCTAAAAGAGCTTTGATCTTTGCTGGATTTGCCTCAATGCCTCGCTGGTTGACGATGTACCCGAGGAACATTCCTTCTCGTACTCCAAAGGTGCACTTCGTCGGGTTGAGATTGATCTGGTATTTATCCAGTTGATCAAAGGTCTGCCCTAAGTCAACTAAATGCTCAGCAGCTTTCTTGCTCTTTGTCAGCATATCGTCGACACAGACTTCCATGTTGCAACTGATTTGTTCGGCAAAAACCTTGTTCATCAGCCGTTGATATGTCGCTCCTGCATTTTTCAAACCAAAAGGCATAACATTATAACAATAAGTTCCCCTAAGGGTAATAAAAGAAGTGCTTTCCCTGTCTTCAGGTTTCATTTTGATCTGGATGTAACCAGAGTAAGCATCCATGAAGCTGAGCAGCTCGTGCCCCGAGGTAGCATCCACTAGTTGGTCAATTCTGGGCAATGGGAAGTGATCCTTTGGGCAGTCCTTATTGAGATCAGTGAAATCAACACACATTCTCCATTTATTGTTTTTCTTCTTTACCATCACCACATTTGCCAACCAGTCCGGATACTTCACATCTTCAATGAATTGGGCTTTTTGGAGCTTGTCGACCTCCTCTTGAATAGCTTGATTCTTCTCGGGGCTAAATACCCTTCTTCTCTGCTTTACAGGCTTGATCTCCTTATTCACATTGAGCTCATGACATAAGAAGTTTGGATCTATTCCTGGCATGTCTTCATGACTCCACGCAAAAGTTTTCTTTCTGTTTCTCAAGAAAGTTATCAACTCCTGTTTTATTGAAGCATCCAACGATGAACCTATCTGGGTTACTCGTTCAGGGTGTTCGTCGTCCAGAATAACATTTTCTGTAGATTCTACCACCTGTCCTTTTACAAGTTGGGATTCATCTCTCGGATCAAGTGTTTCAATTTTCGTACTTTCATCCACCTGGTAAGTAGTAGTCTTTTTCCTTGACTCTTCAAGCTCCTCTTGCTCGACAGATGAATAATATCATTCTCGAGCTACTTTTTGATCACCTTTCACCACTCCCACTCCGAAATTTGTTGGGAATTTTAAACATTGATGTACTGTAGATGGGACTGCTTCGAACTTCTTCAAACCAACTCTTCCCATGATGATGTTGTAGGCTGACTGCACATTCTTATCCATCACAAAGAAGCGTATTCTCTCTGTTCGACAAGCAGGACAAGTTCCAATTAATATATCTAACTTGATCGTCCCAAGTGGAAAAACTTTCTCGCCAGTGAAACACAAAAGAGGTCCGTGATAAGGTTCCAATTGAGATAATTTCAAATTTAAACTGTCAAAGCATGAATAGTACATGATGTCTGCCGAACTGCCATTGTCTACCAGCACCCTTGAAATCACTACTTCTTTCATCCTCATTTTGATCACCAAAGGGTCGTCGTGAGGGTAAAGAACACCTGCCAGGTCATTTTTTGAAAAGCCAATAACCAACTCCTCTTTGTTTACCTTCCTCGGACGATCCTCCTCGGCCAAATTTATTCGCTGAATATACGAGCAAGCTTGTGCCTTTTCGAGGTAAGCTTTTCTTTCAGCAGTAAGATCTCCTCCTCCTGCATCTCCTCCTGTAATAACATTACAATCAAATGACCCAAAACGTATGGAAAATACCTCTCGTTCTGGCTGCCTTGGTTTCTTGGGAAGATCGGGGTCATTCTCGGCATCATCTTCATGGCCTCTCTTCTTTTTCTCCTCTGCTCGACGAGGAGATCTAGATCTTTCCCTAGTTCGATCATTATTTCTTCTTTCACCTCACCGATCAACATACTTTGCTAGCTTTCCTCTTTGGATGAGTGTTTCAATCTCGTTCTGAAGAGCTATGCAATTTTTAGTCATATGGCCATGATCTTTGTGGAACTCGTAATATTTATCCCTGTTCCTCGCATCAGGTTCTGACCTCAGTTTCTTCGGCCACTTTACCTCCTCGCTATTCTTGATTTCTTCCAAGACATGATTAATACCCATTTTCAAGGGAGTATAATGATCGAATTTCTTCAGGACTTCCCATGATGACTTATTATTTCTGGAAGGCTTGTCACCTCCATTACCCTTGTGCTCTTTATTTTTAGACTTGTCGACTTCCACCTTGGTGTCTTTATCTATATTCTTCTTTGCAGCCATAGCTTCCTCGGCATTCACGATTTTGGCCACTTTCGCCATCAATTCTGACATAGTTTTTGGTGGATCTTTCGCCAAAGTGTAATACAACTTATTAGGCAACAACCCACTCATCAAGGCGGTGATTGCTGTTTTCTCCTCATAATCTATGACTTCCAACTTCTCGTTATTAAAACGAGTTATGTAATCTCTAGTACTCTCACCAGATTTTTGTCTAACACTTAACAAGTGTGCTACTCGTTTTACTGGCTTTGCTCCAAAATAGAAGTTGTCGATGAACAACTCGGCCAACTGAAAGAAAGTTGAAATCTTACCCCGAGGAAGATTGTTGTACCATATCTGGGCAGCTCCAGTAAGAGTTCCTGAGAACGCTCTGCATCTCATCTCGTCGGGGACAACATAGATATCGGCGGCAACTTGATATTGCTCTATATGAAGAACAGGATCTATCTTTTCATCATATTTGGGGGTCACTACTGGTGCTTTAAACTTTGACTGTGTAGGAAAATTCACAATGGCCTGGACAAAAGGTGTCCCTTGAACAAAAGTTCGTTGTAGGGGATTCTTCGCCTTAGCCATTTCTCCCAATCTATCCTCCAACAGCTGAAGGGATCCTTTCCACGCTTCATTTCCTTCCTCGAGCCTATTGGTTCGATCAATAGATCGTTCTGAAGTAGCCTCCTGAGATTTATCTTGACGAGCAACTGGTCGTGATTGTGCTGATCCTTCTCTTAGATCTGATGGTTGTCGAAAACTCCTCGACATGGTCTTAGGTGGACTCCTATTCCTCCTAGGGCCTAATAGACTGAAAGGAGACACCCTACTCAGTCTTTCTAAGGCACTGGGTCTTTCTTGAGAGAGAGTTATACGTTGATCAGTATCTGTAGCCCTTATTGATAAAGTTCACCCAGGTTGATAAGAGAAATCATCAGACTCCTAATTACGATATGACTCAGTACGCCTGGATCGTGAAGAAAGTAAATAAGTTTGCCTCCGACCACTTTGCTGTCCTGAACGTGCAGGTGCACTGCCATGAAGGGTTTTTATGAGTTGCCTCATTATTTCTTGCATGGCGGTTTGTCCTTGAGCCAGATTCGTCATAATCCCGGCCAGATCTGGAGGTGCAGAGGGATTTGGAGGATTTTCAGCATTTCCAGCGTTTTGATTGCTAGATTCTGGATTATCCGCCATTGATGATGAATGATTTTTGGTGAAAAACGATAATAATAATCGTTCCCACAGACGGCGCCAATCTGTTGATGTAAAAAACTAGATTACTCTAATTATTTAATCACAGATAAATTAATGAGACAAAAGATTTTAAAGTGGTTCAGCCTTATATGAATGGCCTACGTCCACTGTTATGTTATTGCTGAGTGTTTGGGAATTCTCGATTACAAGTGCTATCAAGAAATTCTGGTCCCTTTGAATGAGGGTGATACAAGGTATTTATAGCCCTTAGGCTGTACATGAAAGGGTGTTACATTAAATGATACACATATGAAAGGGTAATTCATTTAATGCTCTTCAAACGTGTGCGTCAAGATGATAAGCATTCAATGAATAGTTGAACTGTTGATTATCTGGCAATTAATGTTGTGGTCGAGATGCAGCTCGAACCGCCTTAGTTGCTCGTCGTCCAAGAGTTCCTCGGAGCATTGGAGTTCCTCGGAGGGCTGGTGTTCCTCGGAAGACTGGCGTTCCTCGGAATATACCTGTTGCTCGGAGTGAGTATGCTGGTCGGGGGAATAATCTTCCTCGTTGCTATTGTGCCACGTAAATTGACATGTGTCTTCTTATTATTAGTCCACATCAGCATACTAATTTTGGTATCAACAATCCAATTGGATTTCTATACAAAAATTATCCACTTAATTTTATAAGAAAAATATCTAATTCTAATTTAATAGAAATTTATATGTCTTAATCTATAAGAATGGCTAATTTACATTTATTATAGAAATTATGAAATATTTCTAACTAAAGTATCTAATTAAAACATATATAAAACTTTATTGTTCACTTAAATAGTTATAAAATTCAAGTTTTTCATTTAAAATAATTATTCAAAAAATACTCAGAATTTAATAATTAATTATTTATTTAATTAATTAAAGTCCCTTGAAATGACAAGATATTATAATATTCCCCCCTAACAAAAAGAACTCCATCCTCAGAATTTATAATTAACCCCTCATTCACTAGAGTTAAAATTCATATCACCTCTGATAACTGAGTCAAAATACAAACACCTCGTATAGAACGAGTGAAAATATATCTCCTCATATAGAATGAGACAAAAATACCAACTCATATAGAATGACTCAAAAAAATCTCCTCATATAAAATGAGTAAAAAATACCACCTCATATAGAATGAGTAAAAATAATTTCCTCATATAAATTAATTAGAATTACCACTTCATATAGAATGAGTTAAAATAAGCTCCTCATATAAAATGAGTAAAAAATGCCACCTCAGATAGACGAGTCAATATAGTCACCTTATTCTTCATAACTCTAAAAATCCCGGACAATATCCATGTCCAAACCACCTTATAAACCAAGGTAAAATAAATTTTCATTGCCAATTAATAGTCTAGGCCCTCCACAAATAATTTTTCATATAGCCAATCGACGTTAGACCCACCAGCAAGCCGTCAATAATTGTCAAAGTAGTCAAGCAATATAGAACTTGAACATAGGATTTTTTACATAGATTATCAACAATATACCATGCACTAATAGAAACGCAAAACTAATTAAATGTAGGAATTTAAATATCCTAAACTCTCAACTCCTGACCTTCCTTATACTTCATGTGTGAGACGTCTCATAAAATGAAATTCAAACAAAGAACCCCCTTGATAAACTTTTGTCTAGGATGGACGGTCGTTGAGACACTAAAATAATCTTATATTAACTACATATTACTTATGAACCACATATTCATTTTTTATCTCCTAAACTCCCCAATCCTACCCTCTCAAGACTTTATATGTGGGACGTCCCGTAAATAAAATGCAAATAAGAAACCCCCTTGTTAACACTTCTATCTAGTCGGACGGTCGTTAAGACACTATAGTAATCATATATTAACTACATACTGCATAATAACCACTTACTCATATTAATTCCCATAACCACCCAACTCCTACCCGCTCTAGATTTCATGAGTGGGGTGTCTTGTAAAAAAATCCAAACAAGGTCCCCTCGATACACTACTGGTCTAGATTAGGTTGTTACTGAGGTGAGAACTAGGACAATCTAAATATACATCCTTTGTTTTAAGATTATTTATGCTGACACCCTTTACCCTATAGCTTACTCTATGGGGAATAAAACATATCCTACTATACTCTATCTTAATTGTTTTGCCATTTTTCCAATTATTCCTATTTTCCCCAAAAATTCTCATTTTCTACAACCTTGTTTTTCTTTTAATCGCAATTGTTCCAATAATATTTTCATAAAGAAAAATAATTCCCATTTTACTCTTTACGTTAATACATATATCCTTAGTGTACCATGTACATATCCTATTTATATCTCCCATTGTATCCTTATAAAATATCAAGCATAGAAACTCCCAAGAGTAAGTATCATGTATAAAAATCGTTCACTAACTCTTTACAACATTCTAACCTACGTCTACTCTCCTCATCATCTAGTGAGTGAAATTAAAAAAATCATTTATCATCACAACATCCTTGATGTCAATACATAAAGTTCCAATACCGATAATACTTTTCAAAAATTTAAACATGATTAATCATAAACACCAAGGAAAAATCACCTAATCGAGTATACGCCTATTAATCCAATCAGTCTTTTCGTACTTACAATAATCCCAAATCCTACAACATTCACCCACACTAAAAACCCCATAATTTCACTATCTATGATCACCACCAATAATCTTTAACACAATATCCCTATAACCCAAGGTATAATTTTCGCTCCAATAACATTGTGGAGGGAGGTTCAAGCCGAAAGATGATTATAAAACAAACGTTGTACAAATGAAGAATCAAATATGGTCACTCACAGAAGACTAAGGTTGCTCGACAGACTTCCCACATTGACCTAACCTAAGGGAAGGATATAGAATTCATACTTTGTAATAAGGATAATGATGTACTTGTATTGAGTTTTCATTATAAATACTATGTTTACTTTGTAATGTTTGTGAGGTTGATCGGTACCCTCGAGGGACCATGTCTAGCAGGGCATGGGAGAGCTTACATGCTCTATCGAGAAACCTCACCTAAGTTATCTCGCATGGATTTTTTTTAGAGGATTGGAAGAAAGGCATTGTTGGAAATACAAACCCTTTTAGAGTACTTAGGAAAAACCTTTGGTCTATACAAATAGCTAAACACATGCTCGATATACTATCTATTGGAGAACTTCCTTGAGGAACCTTCTCCCAAAAATAGTTATCCCAAAACTTAGCCTCTTTCCATCACGTACACTTCACAAGTTACTCGAGCAATCATCAGCCGAGAAACCTTCTTTCTAACAACCATCTTTCCATGTGATGTGACAACTCACCTTTACAGACTACTATTACCAACTCTACGACGTCATATCGTCTGACGTTTAGGAACTCAGTTAAATCGCACTCAAATGAGATTATTTCTAGGATGGTAAGTCTATAGCTGACACATCCCATCCCAGTTAATGTTGCTATACCTCTGATAGGCTAAATAGGTTTCCCGCCAAAATATCATATCGTGTGCATTTAATATAATATCTTTAGAATTTATTATAGTGCACCGTTGGCATTAAAATCACTCAAGTGCATTTACTGTTAAAGAAGGTCACTCGAGTGACTTTTACCCCATATAAATACTCCAAAGTTATGGCTTTTCTAGGATCATAATTCCAACCTAGAATTGCTGCAAAAAATTCTTTAACACGAGAGTTTGCTCTGAGACCATTTATTGTGTGGCCACCTTCCCTTACATTATTAATACCATTATTAATCATTTATTGTGTTTATGGTTACTACCTTTCCTTTATTGAACTAAAGGTGCTTGTTCTTTCTCCCTCCAATCAAGTCAACCGTGGGATTGCTTCTACTCATTGCAAACTCATGCATTACATGTTGTCTTTTACGGTTCACATCATAACTAGATGTGACCCAAATTTTTTTTACTTATTAGAACTATGCTAATAGGTAGGACAATCATCAAGAGCCAAGCCTATGTAGACTTATTAGCGATATTCCCATCGAGGACCTTCGAACCACCAATTGAGGAGCTTCCAGGAGATGATCTCTAGGACAATTACTTGGAGGCTATCTTAGTGTAATGGATCATGGAGTTCGATGGTTCTTCGATGAAAAAGAAAGGATGGGAAATAGTTACTCTAATAAGAGGGGTAGAGGAAGTCAGATTATCCATCAAGTTGGACCTTAGTTGCTCAAATAATGAAGCTGAGTATGAAGCCCTGATGCTCGGAGACACACCCCAACCCAGTTACTTATAATTAAGTCTGAAAGTCAAAGTGAGTCAAACCATAATTAATTTAACCAAACCATAAACACGAGTTTTAAATTTTAGAGTCATCATTGTAAAACCATATAACTAAAAGCCTTTTTACAACATCAGAGTAGTCATGTCCATAAAAACTTTCTTAAAGGATAAGATAACTTAATTACATCATTTACATTTACAAAAAAATATTATTTCTCCCATTCCTAGCTAACCCAACCCGACCTCCTAGATTTGGCAGTGATATCCCGTTACCTAAAAAATGTGAACATAGGAACCGTGAGAAAAATAGCCCAGTGAATGCATCACTACTATACTACTGCATGAATTTAAATGCAATAAATCATGTCCATATATTTATGTATTAACTTATCTGGCTCATTCATAATGAATGACCAACTTTTTTGAATCATGATTCACATATCCTGTCTAAATAGACAATTCTCCCCCATTCCTGGTCAATGAGTAACCCCTTGTCATTAATAGACAAATATCCCCCATTCTGGGTCGGGGAGTAACCTCCCATTTCGGTAAATCGAAATGAAAAAATTCACATTCATTATATTCTGATCATATCAATGACACGATACAAATATCTCTTTCCACTGAGTACACTCACCTTGAGTTGTCAACTACGTATTCACGTTTGCTTCGGGAGGAGCTGAACTGGGTTGATTAGACCTTACACCTGTTAATCCAACTAAATCAGTAATGAATCTCAATCATACGCATCATCCTAATATAATTATGTAACTTTCCATGACTATACAACGACCATATAATTCCACTTAAGTCACAATCCATGAAACGTTAGAAAAGACAAAACAATGGTGCACATATTGATAAAGTTATGAACATACAACCATAGGAAATACCTCATAAGGAATTTATAACCAAAGTCAATTAAACTTGAAATTATACTTCTCAATGTATATACACATGAAACATATACTCAAACTACCCTTTGTAAGGACGAAATACAAACATTCATTTAAGGGGTATCCAGTATGGCCTGAAATTATTGTCCTACATACTTAACCATCCTATATTCCTAAATTGTACAAATACAGGGGTCCAACCTTATCAATATGAAAACATATATGAATATACTTTCCAATACAAGTGACAGTGTAATTTTTCAAGCTTTCTAGAGCAAGTTATGACCATTTCTTTACAACACAAGAAATCTGCCCTATAAGCTCCTCTAATGTTCCTTCAACTTGAAAGAATTTTCATAATTTTTCTACAACATAAGTTTCCATGATTTTTAAACCTTTTCCATTATACATACGTAATAGTACATAATTAAAGTTTCATAATTTTTTGACTTCATTTTCTATCTCAAAAGCTTGACTAAACTTAGGGCATACCGAAATCAAGTATACAAAAAACAACTATGTACCAACATAAAAACATAATTATGGCCTAACAACAAGGAGATAAATTCTAATCTTAGGATATGATATGAATATATGAGTCTACTTTCATATCCAGTTGGAATTTATCAATTCCAGTAATCACACAAAGAGATATGCAAGTTTGAGTACAAGGGGTTTCAATACAAAGCAAGTTTAAGGGTTTCTACATTCAACTTAACATAAACTTGAATCTAACCATACATATATATAAAGGGCTGAAACTTTCATAAACCTATGATTATTTATATCATATAAATCAACAATATAAGAAAAATAACAAGATTTGCAATTAGGATTACCTTCGGGACTTTTACGTAATTTCTACGGATTTTTCTACACTTTTTCTCCTTACTTTTCCTTCCTAAACTCCCTCATTGTCTTTCCTTAAGGTAAAACCCTTTCATGACTGATTTTGGATGAAGGATAAGGCTATTTCAGGGGTATAAGGTCGGCCAAGGCTGCGTGCCAAGCCAACCAATTCCATTTGGTTTAATAAAAGATAATTTACCACTTAAAGGGAATTGACATATTTACCCCTTGTTCGTAAATTTGACCTAACTTCTTACTCGTACATCCGTTTGATGCACCGTTTATTGTGTTACAACCCTAACTCACACGTCTACAACATTTTAGTTTTTACCTCAAATCAATTGTAATGTTATAAGGGTCAAAACTAGTCTCTAACCGGAACATTTCTATCAAAAACAACAAAATTTTGTGTTTGTAAATAATTCGACCTTTCATGATTTATGAAAGTAGGATTATAATAATCATGATAACTTAACATTAGATATACTAATAACAAATTATTAATATCACATAAGATAACCATGATTTAAATATAATTTATCATAACTATATCCGGGTTGTCACAATTTCCCCCCCTAAGAAAATTTCGTCCCCGAAATTTAATATAAAGGTCACTTACCAAACAAATGGGGATACTGTTTCCTCATGCTATCCTCCATTTCCCAAGTTGCTTCTTTAACTTCATGGCTCATCCACATAACTTTAACTAAGGGAATAACTTTATTTCTCAATACTTTCTCCTCACGATCAATAATTTCCATTGGTTCCTCGATGTACGACAAGTGTTCCTTCAGTTCAATTGGTTTTGTTTTCAACTGATGCGATGGGTCCGCCAAATACTTACGAAGCATCGATACATGAAAAACATCATGTAAACGAGACAACTCTGAAGGTAATGCTAATCTATATTCCAGTGCCCCAATTCTTTCCAACACTTCATATAGTCCAATGTATCTTGGACTTAGTTTCCCCTTTTTCCCAAATCTCATAACGCATTTCCATGGTGAAATACGTAGGAATACAAAATCCCCCTTTTGAAATTCCAATGGATGCTTCCTCTTATCTTCATAGATTTTCTGTCTGCTTTGCGCTATCTTTATCCATTCTTGAATCATTTTGATCTTTTCAGTTGTCATATCTATCAATTCAGGACCCAAAATTTTCTTTTCACCTACGTCATTCCAACACAAAGGCGTTCTACATCTCCTCCCATATAAAGCTTCATAAGGAGCCGTACCAATAGTCAACTGATAACTATTATTATATGAAAATTCCATCAATGGCAAATGATCATCCCAACTACCTTTGAAGTCAAATACACAGGCTCGTAACATGTCTTCTAATATTTGAATTGTCCATTCTGATTGCCCATCAGTTTGTGGATGAAACGCAGTGCTGAACTTGAAACTTGTGCCCATGGAATTATGGAGACGAGGCCAAAACTTAGAAGTGAATGTTGGATCTCTATCTGATACAATTGACACTGGTGCCCCCATGTAAACAGATAATCTCATCAACATACATACGTGCATACTTGTCAACAGTGTAGGTGGTGTTAACTGGAAGAAAATGAGCTGACTTTGTCAATCGACCTACAATCACCCAAATAGAATCATGCCCCTTTGGTGACCGGGGTAATCCTGTAACAAAGTCCATCATTATATGCTCCCACTTCCATTCCGGAATAGGCAATGACTGTAATAATCCCGCCGGCTTCTGATGCTCCGTCTTTACTTGCTGGCATACTAAACATTTAGCTACGAACTCTGCAATCTCACGTTTCATATTGTTCCACCAGTAATACTCTTTCAAATCTCTGTACATTTTGGTACCTCCCGGATGCATAGAGTAAATAGAACTATGTGCCTCTTCTAATATATCTTTCTTTAAGGGCGGATCATTTGGTACACAAATCTTGTTTTTATAACACAATGATTCATCATTCTTAATCTCAAAGTCACTCTCTTTACCATCCGAACTTTTTGTTTCTTCTTCTCAAGGTATGGATCACTCGTCTGCAAATTTCGTATGGGTTCAGCCAATAAAGGTCTCACTATGACATGTGCTAATAATCCTCCACTTTTTGAAAACTTCAATTCAATCCCCATCGATGCCAAGTCAAGAATATTTCCAACACGGGCACATCGTATGCAACCAAGAATCCCTGATGATTTTTTACTCAAAGAATCTGCTACTACATTGGCCTTCCCAGGATGATGATGGATGGTACAGTCATAGTCTATAATCAGCTATATCCAACGCCTCTATCTCAAATTCAATTCTTTTTGTGTAAATAAGTATTTCAAACTTTGATGATTAGTAAATATCTCACATGTTTCTCCATACAAGTAATGTCTCTACAACTTTAAAGAAAAGACAATGGCTTCTAGCTCCAAATCGTGTGTAGGGTAGTTTCGTTCATGCGTCTTTAATTGTCTGGAAGCATATGCCATTACCTTCCCATTCTGCATAAGAACACATCCTAACCCTTGAAATGAAGCATCTGTATAGATCACAAAAGACTCATTCCCACATAGAATAGTAAGTACATGGGATGAAACCAATCACTTCTTTAATTCTTTAAAACTCCTCTCACATTCTTCATCCCATACAAACTTCACTTCTTTATGAGTCAACTTTATCAATAGTAATGCTATTGATGAAAACCCTTTCATAAATCTGCGATAGTTGCCTACTAATCCTAGGAAACTCCTAATTTCTGTCACATTCTTACGACTCTCCCATTCAACAATTGCTTCCACCTTCTTTGGATCAACATATATCCCATTTCCCGAGACAACGTACCCTAAAAACACAATTTTATTCAACCAAAACTCACACTTGCTAAATTTAGCAAACAATTTCTTCTCTCTCAAAATCTGCAATACAAGTCTCAAATGCTTCTCATGTTCCTCCATGCTACGCGAGTAAATCAACACATCGTCTATGAATACAATCACAAATGAATCAATGAAAGGGTGGAATACTCGATTCATCAAATCCATAAAGATTGCTGGAGGATTAGTTAATCCAAATGGCATCACCAAAAACTCATAGTGCCCATATCGAGTCCGAAAAGTCGTTTTGGAAATATCACTATCCTTTACTTTCAATTGGTGGTAACCCGATCTCAACTCAATCTTCAAAAATACTGTGGCCCCCTGTAATTGGTCAAACAAGTCATCGATACGAGGTAGAGGGTACTTATTTCTTATGGTCACCTTATTCAACTGCCGATAATCAATACATAATAGCATTGTCCCATCTTTCTTTTTCATAAATAACACTGGGGCTCCCCATGGAGAAACACTAGGCCGAATGAAACCTCTGCTTATCAGATCTTGTAATTACACTTTTAATTCTTTCAACTCCGCTGGTGCCATTCTATACGGAGCAAGAGAAATTGGACCAGTACCTGGAATTAATTCAATGGAAAACTCTACTTCCCTATCGGGTGGCAATCCAGGTAATTCCTATGGGAAGACATCATAAAACTCTCTAACCACTGGTATATCTTGAATTTTAACTGTCTCTTTACTAGTATCAACAACATAAGATAAATACCCTATACAACCTTTACTCAAAAACTTTCTTCTCTTAATTGCTGAAATAAGACAATTAGGGACAACATTCCTTTCTCCTGTAAACTGGAACTCAAGTTCACTAGGCAGATGAAATGTAATTTCTTTTCGAAAACAATCAATGGAAGCATGATACCATGATAACCAATCCATCCCCAATATAATATCAAAATCCCGAATGTCCAATGGTATCAAATCAACATAGAAATCTCGCTCAGCCATTCATAAGACACAATCTTTATAAACATGCTCAACCAGAATTATACTTTCCATTGGGGTAGAAATATATAAGGCACAATTGAGAAATGAAAATGATCTACCCAAATATGAAACAATATATAATGCCACAAATGAATGCGTAGATCCAGGATCAATGATTGCATATAAATCTTTGTTTGCAATAGAAAGTTTACCTGTAACCACTTTCGGTGTAGCATGGGCATCTTGTAGCGTCATCGCAAACACTCTTCCTCCTGCCCTCGATCCGGCTACTTGTTCTATACCTCTTCCCCTGGTGGCACTGCCTGGAGAGGATCCTTTATGAGGCCCCACACTACTGACTGAAATCGCTCTGGATAACATAGGACAATTCTTTATCAAATGGCCCTTCTGATGATAGTTAAAACATTCTATATTCTGTAACTTTGGGCAATTTCTCTTTATATGACCCGATGTCCCATAAAAGAAACAAACATTCGGATATCCTTATGCTGAAACTCCTAAACCTCTTCCACCACTAGCCTCACCCCCTTGCAAACTACTTCCACCTCTACCCTGTTGGAATTTTTTCCCTCCAAACCTTGAATATTCGGTATCGCTACCCTTTTTATAGTTTGGATCAAATCTGCTTCTCTTTACACCTCGTCTCGATTCCCTCTCTCTTCATTCACGTCCTTTTCTACCAGCAGGGCTTTGTTCACCAAGGCTAAATAATTAACAGTCTCTAAAGCCAATAGCCTTGATTTAATAACTAACTCTAGTCCATCGAGAAATCGGCTGCACATATCTTCCTCATTCCATATAAACCTAGAAGCAAATCGAGATAAGGCTGTAAGTTTAGCTTCGTATTCTCTAACTGTCATACTCCCCTGATTCAACATAAAATATTCCTTCTCCTTTTATTTTTGATACATTGGGGGAAAATATTTATCATACAAGGCTATAACAAAAGCATCCCATGAGACCACATTCTCGCCTCCTGGAGTAATCAACAAATGTTTTGTGGCATCCCATCAGTACTTAGCTTCTCCTTTCAACATATACGCCGCCAAGGTCACCTGATGATTTTCAGGCATCCTCATTACTCCAAAGATAAGTTCAATCTCTTTAACCCAGACTTCTGCCTCTGCTGGATCAATTGCTCCTTCAAATGATGGTGGGTTCATCTTAATAAATTTCTCATGCGAAGTACTCCTTTCTCCCCAATGTATCACCTCGTCAGCCCTAGCCAATGCTTGTGCCTCCAGTTGCCTAGTCTCTTGTTCTTCCATCTAAGCCATAATTCTAGCTTGCTGCTCTGCCATTAGAGTCATAGCACGTGATATTTTTTGCATATCTGTCAGTTATACTGGATCGGGTTCCACATTTATCTGAACAGGTTGCTCAACCTCCGCTTCTACTGAAATATTTGAAGCCTCGTCTTCTAGTATCACATTTACATTCCCTCTTTCCATTCTCTTATATCTGAAATGAATCAAAGATATAACAACATGAAAATATACATATCTTTCCTAACATAATCGTTAGTATCAAATAAAATATATGTTTAACATTCACTGCCAAATCCAGATTCTTCTCACTCCAGAACCTCTAAAACCTAGGCTCTGATACCAAAAGCTGACACACCCCAACCCAGTTACTTATAATTAAGTCTGAAAGTCAAAGTGAGTCAAACCATAATTAATTTAACCAAACCATAAACACGAGTTTTAAATTTTAGCGTCATCATTGTAAAACCATATAACTGAAAGCCTTTTTACAACATCAGAGTAGTCATGTCCATAAAAACTTTCTTGAAGGATAAGATAACTTAATTACATCATTTACATTTACACAAAATCATTGTTTCTCCCTTTCCTGGCTAACCCAACCTGACCTCCTAGATTTGGCAGTGACATCCCGTTACCTGAAAAATGTGAACATAGGAACCGTGAGCAAAATAACCCGGTGAATGCATCACTACTATACTACTGCATGAATTTAAATGCAATAAATCATGTCCATATAATTATGTATTAACTTATCCAGCTCATTCATAATGAATGACCAACTTTTCTGAATCATGATTCACATATCCTGTCTAAATAGACAATTCTCCCCCATTCCTGGTCGAGGAGTAACCCCTTGTCATTAATAGACAAATCTCCTCCATTCCGGGTCGGGGAGTAACCTCCCATTTCGGTAAACCAAAATGAAAAATTTCATATTCATTATATTCTGATCATATGAATGACACGATACAAATATCTCTTTCCACTGAGTACACTCACCTTGAGTTGTCAACTACGTATTCACGTTTGCTTCGGGAGGAGATGAACTGGGTTGATTAGACCTTACACCTGTCAATCCAGCTAAATCAGTACTGAATCTCAATCATATGCATCATCCTAATATAATTATGTAACTTTCCATGACTATACAACGACCATATAATTCCACTTAAGTCACATTCCATAAAACATGAGTAAAGACAAAACAATGGTGCACATATTGATAAAGTTATGAACACTCAAATGTTGAAAAAACCTCATAAGGAATTTATAACCAAAGTCAATTAAACATGAAATTATACTTCTCAATGTATATACACATGAAACATTTACTCAAAGTACCCTTTGTAAGGACGAAATACAAACATTCATTCAAGGGGTATCCTTTATGGCCTGAAATTATTGTCCTACATACTTAACCATCCTACATTCCTAAATTGTACAAATAAAGGGGTTAAACCTTATCAATATGAAAACATATATGAATATACTTTCCAATACAAGTGATGGTGTAATTTTTCAAGCTTTTTAGAGCAAGTTATGACCATTTCTTTACAACACAAGAAATCTTCCCTACAAGCTCCTCTAATGTTCCTTCAACTTGCAAGAATTTTCATAATTTTTCTACAAATTAACTTTCTATGATTTTAAACCTTTTCCATTATACATACTTAATAGTACATAATTAAAGTTTCATAGTTTTTTGACTTGATTTGCTATCTCAAAAGCTTGACTAAACTTAGGGCATACCGAAATCAAGTATACAAACAACAACTATGTACCAAATTAAAAACATAATTACGGCCTAACCACTTAGAGATAAATTATAATCTTAGGATATGATATGAATATATGAGTCTATTTTCATATCCAGTTGGAATTTATCAATTCCTGTAATCACACAAAGAGATATGTAAGTTTGAATACAAGGGGTTTCAATACAAAGCAAGTTTAAGGGTTTCTACATTCAACTTAACATAAACTTGAATCTAACCATACATATATATAAAGGGATGAAACTTTCGTAAACTTATGATGATTTATATCATATAAATCAATAATATAAGAAAAATAACAAGATTTTCAATTAGGATTATCTTCGGGACTTTTACGTAATTTCTACGGATTTTTCTGCACTTTTTCTCCTTACTTTTCCTTCCTAAACTCCCTCATTCTCTTTCCTCAAGGTAAAACCCTTTCATGTCTGATTTTGACTGAAGGATAAGGCTATTTCACGGGTATAAGGTTGTCCAAGTCTTCCTCCCAATTAATAAAAGACAATTTACCATTTAAAGGGAATTGACAGATTTGCCCCTTGTTCGTAAATTTAACCTAACTTCTTACTCGTACATTCGTTTGATGCACAGTTTGTTGTCTTACAACCCTAACTCACATGTCTAAAGCTATATAGTTTTTACCTCAAGTCAATTGTAATGTTATAAGGGTCAAAACTAGTCTCTAACAGGAACATTTCTATTAACAATAATAAAATTTTGTGTTTGTAAATAATTCGACCTTTCATGATTTATGAAAGTAGGATTATAATAATCTTGATAACTTAACATTAGATATACTAATAACACCTTATTCATATCACATAAGATAAGCATGATTTAAATATAATTTATCATAACTATATCCGGGTTGTCACACTGGGGTTGCTAGAAGCTTTGCGATAGGGGATTCAGGTGCTTATTATGAAGGGAGACTCTAACCCGGTGATGAAACAAGTGAACGGAGAGTATGCTTTAAAGTCATTAGTTTGGCACCTTAACGAATGATCATACAGAGTTTTCTCGGCCATTTACACTTATTAATGACCAAGAGCCACCCCCCGTCCATGAACAAACATGCTGATGGTTACGCCATGATTGACCAAAAAATTTCCTTTGAAGGAGACTCTACGAACATTGGAATCACTAGGAGGATAACACCCTCAACTATGATTGAGAAGTTTCCCACTAACGACAGCAATGACTGAAGGGGAGAAATAAGGAAGAAGCTGGAAACGGGGTAAAGAACACTGAGTTTGGTTGATCTTGCACAATATTTCACCACCATAGGAAGTTTGTACTATAAAATAAAGGAGGTTAGTTGTCCAGGTGTGTAGATCCAGAGGAAGCTAAGTAAAAGTTGATAAAAGTACATCGAGAAAGTTATGAGACCATAGAAATTCCTTTGTATCAGAGGATTTAAAGAGCAGGTTACTTTTGGCCTACGATGAAGCAGGATGTAGCGATGCTACAAAGAGATTATGGGAAATCCAGGTTGTATTATCAAATTGCCAAATGTAACTTCATAGAGCAGTGTTCTAACTAGAGGCAACCATATATGGACATATTGGTTGATGGGATTGTGCCCCCAGACAAAGATGACGCTACAAGATTGAAGCGACAAATAACTAGATACTATATTCAAGAGGGGTAACTATACCGAAGAGGTTATCATGACATGCCTCTAAGGTGCATCAGGCTGGAGGAAGCAAAGGAAGCACTGAAACAAGTGCATGAGACAGGCCATATTGGGGGAGAAAAATGTTGCGATTAACTTGTGACTCTGAGGTATTTTTGGTCCACTATAAATAAATAATCTACGGATTTTGTTCAAAAATGAAAGGCATGCCAACTCCATGGGAATATGATTCATGCCCCCTCGGTGGACTTTTACTCCCTCTCCACTCCTTTCCCACTCCATACTAGGGCGTTCAATCTACTAGGGGTAATCAACTCCTCCTCAAGGAGTAATATCTGGATACTTGTTGCCATAGAGTGTTTCACTAAGTGAGAAGAGGCTATACCTTTGAAGAAAGCCACAACATGGTTGGTTGAATGATTTATGGAGTATATCATCTGCTAATTTAGCATCCCAAAGGTATTTTGTTAGAATAATGACACCCCATTTGTGAATAATGATATGAGTTTGCTCACAAAAAATACTCCAGCATTCATCATAAGTCAATGGTGGCATCCCAAAAGTGCAATGGGTAGAAAAAAGCTACCAACAAAGCCTTAGTGAACATACTCTAGAGGTACCTCTACACGATACAACTTGTGAAGTGCAATTCTTCCCCACAACAAGCATGTACAATTGGAAGCACTCAAAGAGCACATAGATAATTCCAAGAGACACGTCAAGATGTATAGGAAGAAGTTGTTCGGATCCTACGATGAACTGGTGAAGCTAAGGAAGTTTTGGGAAGGAGATCTTATTTTGCAGGCCTATACAAGACATATTCAAAGCCTCACACTACCTAAGTTTGAGGCTAATTGGGAGGGACCATATGTTGTTCGAATGTCATATGACTCTGTTTATTATGAGATCTCGAAGGTTAAAGATGACGTCACTTTCAAGCTTAACAACAAGTAGCTTAAAATTTATCATGTTTAAAAGCACTTGATATTCTTACGCATTTTTTTACCCTTATGTATTATGGCAAGTCTTAAAGTTGGTAGAGAGGCTGTTCTCACAACTTAGAAAAAACACATGATTTTTTTTGCTTATATAATATGAGGATATTGGGTGGAAAATAACGCAGTGTAATGTTTGCATTATAGCACAAAGATAAGTAGCATACAAAGAAAATAGAGGAAACACCTTTGTTGTATTGATTCAAAGTCCAAACATTAGGATTACAAAAAGAGGAGCTACTACATTGGGGTACATTTTAAAAGAAGACAACGAAATAAATACAAAAAGAATAAAACCTAGTAGTCACTTAGGCCATCTATAATAAACCACAAGTTGGAAGATCTAACAGTTTATGATGATGGTTGGGCAGCATAGAGGCCAAAGATGACTATTCGCTAGTCAATTCTTCTATATCCGTCTGGTGACGGGTCATCACTTGTTGTAATTGATCTACCTTTGCTTTATCCTTGAATAAGTCCACTCGGATAGTAACAACCTCCTCATCACCTTGAAGAATCTCAAGGCTTAAACTTGCCATTTCTTCAGCAACCGCAGCCTGGGAGCGATTAGCAGTTTGAAACTTGGAATAAAATGCGAGCAGGTCAACCTTCTTTAACGACTTGTGCAAGTCAGTCAACCACTTCATTAAAAAATCATCATCAACAAGAACATTAATCTTCCCCAATAATTCCTTGATCTTGGATGTAATTAAAGATTGCAAATAGGTGTGCAGAACATCGATCAAAATGGTAGAAAATCCATACATCTTGCAAGCCATCATAACAAGCAACACTTGGATAAAACTAGAGGTGAAAGTAGAAGGATGATGATCTAGAAAGAATTCGATGAACTCCTAGAATTGCATCATTAGAATGTGAAGAAATTCCATCAAAGTTTGCCTCACAACTTCGACGGGGGAAACCTCAAGAGGATGTATGCTAAACGCTCTATCACTCGCATGAGGAAAAATAGTGTTGGAGGCCCGATCCCCCTCTTGTAAAATAGGAGTAGTACTTCATGCAACCTCTTCAATATTTTGATCAACATGGGGCAATGCAGCTTGGTCTATAATGCCCCCAACCACTGCATCACCTTCTGTAACTCTATCGGGGGCAACCTCTAAAGGCACCTGTTTAACAAAGGTAATAGGCTCCTCCACAATGGCTGGTTGATCAACTATAATCTGAAAGAATGGATAAGGAAATGGTAGTTAGAGAAAGGCAATAAAAAACATTTCTCAAGTCCTAGTGTCCCTAGAGGACCTTTAAGGTTACTCGCAAAGGTACACCGTGGTCACTTAAAAAAGTCCTAACTTACCTAAAGGACCTAAATGGTTGCTCAACTAGGTGAAATGGGCATTGTTCAAGCCCTAGTGTTCCCATATCACCTTTATGGTTACTTACAAAGGTACACTGTGGTTGCTTAAAAAAGTCCCAACTTACTTAAGTACCTAAATAGTTGCTCGACTAGGTAAAATATATATTGCTCAAGCCTCAGTGTGCCTAGAGGGCCTTTATGGTTATTTTCAAAGGTACATTGCGGTCGCTTAAAAAAAGCCACGACTTACCTAAAGGACCTAAATGGTTTCTCGACTAGGCAAATTTGGAATTTCTCAAGCCCCAGTGTGCCCAGAGGACCTTTATAGTTACTTGCAAAGGTAGACTATCGTCGCTTAAAAAAGCCCAACTTACCGAAATGACCTAAATAGTTGCTCGACTATGTAAATTAGGCATTGATCAAGCCCCAGAGGGCCCATAGGACCTTTATGGTTACTTGCAAAGATACACCGTTGTCACTTAAAAAAGTACCAACATACCTAAAGGACCTAAATGGTTGCTTGACTAGGTAAATTGGGTATTGCTCAAGCCCTAGTGTGCCCAGAGAACCTTTATGGTACTTGCAAAGGTACACTATGGTTGTTGAGAAGAAATCAAATTTATTATGTTTATTGGGAGGAATGAAGTTTGGCACTACTTCAGCCCCATTTACCTCTTCGGGGGAAACAACCACAGTATTTGCCTTCTCAATTACTACTTCAGCTCTAGCTTGATTAACACCCTCCTCCTCTGGGGCAGCTATCCTACCTTGCAAAATAGTAGGGCTAAATAACCCCACCAAGAATTACTCATTGATGGTGGTCTTGGGGGAATCACCACAAGGGCCCTAAAAGTATTGATGGGAACTTACTCTATAGGAACAACCTGAGAGCACAAAGGAGGAAAAGAAAAAAATCAGTTCATACAAAATAATGGAGTAAAGACACAAAAGAGTTCACTAATAAAGGGAAAATACTCACCACGAAGACGGGCTCATCAACTAGAGTCTCCCTTTCTTCACCAACTAGTATCTCCTCACGCGCAACAAACAAAGAGAGAGTGGGACCCAAAACTAGGGGAACATACTCCTCTAGGAGTGGGGATGATGAATGAAGATAAGGAGGAATTAGATGAGAGGAATGTTGTGGAGTTTAGTGAGAGGAATGTTATGCAATATGGTGAGAGGATGTTGTGGAGTTTGGTGAGATAAATTTTATTGTGTTTGATGGGAGGAATGTTATTATGTTTATTGGGAGGAATGATGTTTGGCGCTAGGTGTTCCTTGTTCCTCATACTGATTATCCCCAACAGTAATTTCATCCAAGATGGTATAGTCAACCAGGGGGAAGCTAGCTTCTCAGTCGAAGACATTGGACGTAATATTCTAGAAGGACTAACCAACAGATCATCCTCTTCCTCCTCTTCTTATTCATCCTCACCCACTTCCTTAAATTTCTCCAAATCATCCTCATCCTACTCTTCCTAAGTAGCTCGAATAATCCTTGTTCTGGACCTAATTCTCTTTTAACAACTTACACTAACATGAGGAGTAAAATAAATACCCCTTGCAGCTATTTGCTGGGCCAGAGTCACTCTGGCAGTCGAGGACCCTTAATCCCATTGCCTTAATGATTCCTCAAGAAAATTAGAGCATTGACTAACTATTTGAGGATTAGTTGGGACTTAGAGGGGATTTTTATGGGGAGCTTGGGAGAATAACCTTCTTCTTAGAGGGGGCATTCTTTTTGGCCTTAAAAACTGGAACGCTGGAGGCAAAAAGGGGTGTCTCCTCTCTAGTAACATCTGATACTGGGTTAGGAAAATCCTCAGCCTCCTCAACAAGTTAGGAGGTAGATCACCCTTTATTCTTTTTTAAAATATCCTCACTAATTGGAGCCACGGGAGGTAGCTCAGGAGGAATTTATCACTGGCTTCAGTCAAAGGGAATTGAGATTGATTAATAAAACAAGTTCTCAATCCCAGCTCTATTGTAGAAAAATGTTCAACTGCTAGGTAGATGGGGTCTCGCTCCATAACTGTGAGGAACCGACCGAACTAATTTGGACAAAATTCATTGAGGTAGTTGGGATACCTACTTCCTCAAGGACGTTTGGAAGGAAGGATCTTTTGATCTTGGAGTTGACTGGATAAGATGGCCACTATTTTTGTAAGGAAAAGCCCACATGCAATAGAAAAGTTGGTGGGCTTCTCAGTTATATTATCAAAAAGGGAACCTCTTGGTCAAAGCCAAACTGGATGGCCATGCAATGGGGTGAGTAAGTTATGCAAACATTTTCCCATTCAGTATAGAAAGGCAGCTAAGAAGGGGTAGGTACTAAGAGAACACTAGAAGAAGGAAAATTTAAGGCATGAGACTTAATCATTGTGACATGTCAAAAAGTCTCATCGTATAAATTATTTGTAAAAAAATGGTCAACGACCAAATAAGGAAGAAGCTGAAAACAATTTACATCATCAATAAAAGAATGGACCGACTTCATAGATTATTTATGGTTACAAGTAAGGATTCAAGGAACCTTGAAATCATGTTTTTGAGGGAGAAGACAAGAGGGGGCATAAGTGGGGAACTTAACATAGATGAAAGAGGTTAGAAGGATGTGATACATCAAACCTGTCAATGGACCTGGCGGAATTAGTTTCTACCCTATCAAGCCATGTGTGATGGCAACTAGGGAAACTTTCACCCTCAAGGCTAGTCGAACAGTAACATTGATGAGGTCCCTCCTTGGACAATCGTGAGCCTTTATAGGTAGGAATATCCTTGATAAAATGAACTAAATGTAGCTCTCTAGTTCAACACTACTTTTATAGCCGTCTCCAGTAGGAGACATCACAAGCACATGCTTACTTTTTGGGGTTATTTTTGGTAGCCTCTTGAGCATTGGCACTGGCCTTATCCTCCATGTAATAGATGCAATTGATGATCTCTGAAAAGGTACACTTATTGCATGTTTTCATACATTTATTGACAACCTCTCTCAAATCCATGCAAGCATTGACCTCATCCCCCGAGATAGTTTCTTCAAAGAAGGTGTTTGTACCAATAGCTTCAAGATCCAGGAGTTCACACACATCCTCCAATGTAACTGTGAATTCCCCCCAACCACCAGTAAAGGTATAAGTTCGGTGTCTCCAACGAGAGACCAACATCCTCAGGGTACTATTATTCTTGTCCAAGGCAAGATCGCCAAACCATAGTAAGGAGGAAAAACCAACAAGTGATAGTTATTTAACATACTTACCATGGATATAATCCGTCCACGCCGCCAAACCTTCACACGAGTCTCCATCAGACTCAAAGTCAACATTTGAATAAGGGTAATCCCCCCCCCCCCCCCCCTCAACCCTAACTCTAGTTATGGTGGAACCAGGTATATATGCCCAGTTCTCAATAACAACATGCTCCCCAACAAGAAGATTAATGTCTTATTACTTGGAGGTAAGGGAACCAGGAAATGAATTTTCCCCCACCCAAAATTGGTCTCTAGGACCAAAATAGGCGGCACAACAATACTTTCACCACTGGATTTGACTGTCAATAGTTTTAGGAGAAACCTCCCTCATAAAAGTTGTGTTTTTGGGTACCATTTCCAGAAAAATGGAAGAAACAGACGAAAGAAAGAAGTTTGGATTAGGTATTTCAAAAAATAACCATTTAATCTCTCTCTCTCTCTCCTCTCAATAAAAACAATTTTGCTCAGAACCGTAAAGGTAAAAAAGGGTTAACGGTGGAAGAAACTCTTTTTATACGGGGTAGAATTTAATAATAAAATAAACATCTCAAGTATGAACTCACGCGTGGAGAGAAGGGTAATGATCAGAATTTACGCAGTGACGCCTAGGGTTCCTTGCATGGAACACACGCGCATCTCTTTTCCTTCCACGTGTATGGCTGGGGGGATGTATGTTAGTTTCATTTAAACCAAAGTGACGTAGCAATGATGATAAAATATTGGGAAATTAAAAAAAAAGGACACTTGGATTGATTGCTTATACACTTGAGCAAGTAAAAATATTTTTCTTGGGGAAGGTATAATTTGAAAAGACCATTGTAATTGCCCTAGTAAACAATTTCTACGCAAAAAATGTAACACATTAAAACTCCGAGATCAAAATCTTAACAGTCATTCAAAAACCAGGTTGTGCGAGTAAAATAGTGTCATAGTCCCTCGTGTACCAGATAAGTTATTGATTCTATATATTCACTACCTAAATATTCAAAATAACATATGCACACAAGTTGCTTGAAGAGAGGATGTTTCATATAGATATTTCTTCACAAAAAAATAAATATCTCTACGATGGGGAAAATGTATAGCGAGGTCCAAGCCCAAAGATGAATAGAAAAATAAACATTGTACAAATGAAGAATTAAAGATGGTCACTCGCAGAAGGCCAAGGTTGCTCGATGGACTTACTATAAGGACCCAGCCTAATGGAAGGATATAGAAAGTGTAATTTATAATAGGGATAATGATGTACTTGTATTGAGTTTTCCTTGTAAATACTAAGTTTACTTTGTAATGTTTGTGAGGTTGAACATTACTCTTGAGGGACCATGTGTGGTAGGGAATGGAAAATCTTTCATGCTCTATCGAGCAACATCACCTTGGGTATATCGTGAGGATTTTGTTTGGTGGATTGGAAGCAAGGAAACTTTGGAAATAACAACCCCTTTAGAGTACTTTGGCAAACATTTTAGTTTGTATAAATATAGAATAAATGCTCGAGATATCATTTGCTGGGGAACCTCCTCGAGGGATCTCCACCCAAAAATAGTTATCCCGAAGTTAACCTCTATCCATCACGTACGCTTCACAAGTTTCTTGAACAATCATTAGCCGAGCTACCTTATTTCGAATAACCATCTTTCCAGGTGATGTGACAACACGCCTTTTATAGTTTACTGTTTCCAACTCTATGACATCATAGCATGTGCATTTAATGCAATATCTTTAGTATTTACTATAGTGAACTGTTGGCATTAAAATCACTCAAGTTCATTTAATGTAAAATAAGGTCACTCGAGTGACCTTGCCCCCATATAACTACTCCAAAGTTGTGTATTTTCTAAGATCTTAATTCCAACCTAGAATTGTTGTCGAAATCTTCTTAAACACGAGAGTTTGCTATGAGACCATTTATTGCGTGACCACCTTCCCTTACTCCATTAATACCGTTATTAAGAATTTATTGTGTTTAATGTTAATGCCTTGCTTTATTGCACTAAAGGTGCTTATTCCTTCTCCCTCCATTCAAGTAAAATATAGGATTACTTCTACTTATTGCATTCTTAGAGCATTTATGTTATAAAGACTCATTTAATACATGAGTTTTAGTTATTGAATGTGTTGGCCTCTGACTTGTACTTATGACCATTAATAATTGTTCTTTGAAACTAATCTTCATCTTGATAAGGGGTTACGCCTCATTTGACACTATTCGTATTCCAAGAGCCCACATCTTATAAACATGGGCTTAGAATTTACAGTTCTTAACATGATCTTTCCAATAATACGAATTACTCAATACTCGCCTTCCAATTTCAATATCGTAAGTATGTAATCGCACTTCTATAGAATATTTTGTAATCTCAATTAATGTATTCTTTCATTCATCAAACTAATGCTTTATAATTATATACATATAAGTTAAATTTTCCAAATTTTTTACTAAAATTTCATAATAATCTAGTCCGTATTTAAGTGGGATTCATATGTATTCCCTAACATTCAAAATAAATTGAGAGACACTTCACATTTCTCAATAATAACTTCATTTTTCCAATACACCAACATGTTTCAACCTTTTAAACATATTTTTTTAATTTTAGACCCAACACACCCATTTTTTTACTATGAGTATATTCATTTCATTATTAGAGTAATACTGGGATTGTATCCCTAAAATACCATTTTTTATATAACGACTGCTTAATTTAGTTAATACGCCTAGACATAAATATCCAATTATACTATAACCAAACCAGTTTTCAATTCATTCATGTATCGAAACAAGGTTCGAGAAAACATATACAAAAAATGGGATTTATATGAATTGCCCATGATTAACCGTGTCCTAACATCATTACAAGCAATTTGTATTGAACAAAATCAGCCTTTCCTAAAACAAATCTTCATTACTAGAAGATACTTATATGCCCCCACCAATTACTTTAATACCGATTGGAATTTATTCTCCTCCATAACAGTCACCTCCAACTCAATATTGATTTGCGCTAGACTTTTCTCTAATTCATCATTTTAAGCTAAAGGGTAGTCCTTTTTGCATAAACAACTTTCAAGTCTTACCGGCTTTTGGATGCTTCAGTCTTTTGGTATGAAAAATGGGCTTGATCTGCAAATAAGGAACTTTCCTCAACATCCATTTGGGCCATAGTGTCTAAGATGAGTGGGAGTGTTAGGACATTAGTTGTCAAATTCTAGAACACTTTATTTCAAGCCCTCAAGCTAGGAAATGAAAAAATAGGTTATTTTAAATCCTCTAAGGCAGGACAAGTCAACAAGAACCTCAAATGCCACCTTGGAAAGCTTCAAACGAGCTTCGAGGAGTGAGAGGGACTCAATTGTTAATAAGAAGAAGTTGGTTGATATTAGATAAGAAGATGTAGTTATTGTTCCACACTAGAGGTTGAAACTTCTAAGGATCGAATGGGATCTTGAGACATCACATGTAGAAGTTCTTCTTAAAATGCAATGATGGTAGCTCTTTGGGAAATCCAGGCAAAAGTGGTTGTGAAGAGATATTGAGGAGTCATAAAGGGGACATGGTTTGGTTTGTCTTTAAAGGTTGATAATTCATGACAAGTTTAGAAGATAAAGCAGAACCAGTACTTGAAGTGATCATTTTCTTTAAAGATCTTAAAGACTATGAGCATATTATTGAATCAGACTCAGAAATTTTGATTGACGTTCTTCACAAAAAAGATTCATGTCCTTGGAGAATTCAATGGCAAACTGAAAAAATTTTCTCCATTCTGCCAAATCTCAATTGTAATCTCATTCATATTCATAGGGAGCCAAATATGGCAGTAAATTTCTTGGCAAAAATTGGTAGTTCTCATATTAAATCTTTTATGTCTCACCAGCTAGATCTTCTTCTAAGGAATTTCAAAAGAATATTAATATTAGATAGACATCAAACTCCTTATCTTAGGAGGATTTCCTTTTAAATTTTGTATAGTTCTTGTTATCCACGGTGAGGGCTCTTCTCATCTGTTTATAAATAAAATCCCTATTTCGGTTTAAAAAAAGAAAAAAAAAAAGAAATGCGGTGATTTCCCCAAGTGTCATCACTCAAGAAGATTCAAAACTAGAGAAACAACCTTAGTGGGTGGTGGATTTTACGTCAAAGGAGATGGCAGTGGTTTTGGTACATCCTCAGGAACATTGGAAATATATAAGGTGCTTTAGGAATGTTCTCAGCAGGATTGGAATCTTAGTTGGTCTCTTCTTCCATAAGACTAAAAGTACTAACAACCTCATCCTTAGGGATGAAATTGGTGGAAGGAGAGTAAGAAATGATTGGAGTTGATTCCACTCCAGGAATTGGGTTTGAAGTGTGTAGATATTTTAAAAGGAATGATAAATGGATCAAATATTGGAGATGCCAGATGACGTGTCATAGGATCCCCAACTGGAAAAGGTTCCTCAACATTGGATAAAATGTCTATTGAATTTATGATAAGAAAAAAAAAATTCAAAGTCAAGATTGTTGTTGTAATGATGCCAAAGTGTATAAGGTTACTTTAAAAGGAAAAGACATTGGTATACCTGCCAACTGGACCTTATGTATAGGTTTATTGGCTAGTGTTTTCACCCGTTTATTCTTTGGAATATTGAACATGGCTGATATAGAAGGTTCATTAGGTTGATGAGTTGGTAATAGGGTGCGATCGGGAACCTTAGAAGAGGATTTTTTCTTAGTTTATCTAACAAGAGGATAAATATCTTCCTCATCTTCTTCTGCTTCTATTTATCGTTCTTTGTCATCTTCCTCAAGAATGAGTTTTCTCTTTAGATCAGAAACATAGGTCACAAGCGGTGCAGAATCTACAACACAAATTAGCTAAGAAAATTCAAAAAAAGATAAAGAAAAATTATAAGAGGTAATACAAGCCTTACCAGAAGAATAGGGCAATAAAGGCTCTATAGATTTGTCATGGCTTTAAAATTTAGACCAACGTATTTTTACCAACATGTTTCATAAGCCTTAGTTACTCCACCAGGAACTCAACTCCAATTATGCTATGGCTCTTCGAACGTTAAGATAGTTGGCAATCAATTCCAAAACAATCACTTTTGGGATTTGAGAAGATATGGAAAATAAATGAGGGTTGTAAAGACTCCTAATAAGGACTGGAATGGATTGTTAATGGTTAAATTTCCAGGAAAACTGAGAAAGCAAGTAACTTTCCCTAAAACATTTAGAATTGGGTGTAGTGAGCAGTAATGTACCACGATATAAGTCCTTGGAAATTAGTAAACTTCCCTAATAATGATCTATTTCCTTTGTTGATACGAGAAATCATCCACTAGTTGACCTCGCACCAATAAATGCGTGTATAGTGCATAATAAGTAAATAAAGAAAGAGAGATAAAAGACAAGATATAAAGTGGTTCGGCTATAAAAGAGGCTACGTCCACTTTGATGCCTCCCTCTCATTATATTCATATCGTTGATGTACAAGTTTACAATGATACAATGGGCATGCAAGATAAATGAGAGAGAAGAATACATGACGGTAGGGGTTCCGGGAGGGCCGGAGATATGACTACGATGTAAATGAGTAACCCCCAAGGTGTATGTTGAGGTTGTGCAGAGAGAATTTGGCAAGGCTTCGCCAGGTACTGTGAAAACTGACCCAGGGATTGGGAATTGAAGTGCTTTCATCCCGAGGTGTAGACCTCTATTTATATGAGTTATGTGAGTTGTGTCACGTGCCTTGAGCACGTGACATAAGTCTGGTGCAGCCACAATGAGAGGGATGCGGCTTGTATATGAGGCCTGAGCAGTGGGTGTCGTACCCTCTGTAGTATAAGTCTGCGGCATATATGAATGGACAAGATTGTGGGTGACATACCCCATGCTAAGAGGGTCGCGACCTATAAGCTTGCAGGCCTGATCAAGGCCCGCAGCCGGGTGCTATACTTGCCATATCAATAAGCCCCCAAGTCGTAGTGCGAAGAGGTAGCGATTGGGGCTGCGACTGAGTAATCAAGTCCTCTCAAGGTGCCGCGGTATCTCTAAGTCGACGCTTCATCTTCCCGCACCATGTTATATAAACTGTACCGGTCGTGGACTTTATTATGTTTCCTAAATCTTTGAGAGCATATCGAGAGTGAATTTTTGTGCATTTGTCTCCTTGCATTTTTCGGCGATCTCTAGCAGCTGCGAGTGGTGGTTAAAGGCGGGTCGAGGCTGAGTATTGGTTGTTTATTCATTTCCAGGTAATCTTCCAACCATCTCTCTCATTTTATACCTCATTTGTGTACTAGCTTCATATTTTCTGAGACAAATTCCACCTCACGGATAGGAATTAAACTCACATATCTATTAATTTCTAAGAATTAAACTCGTTTAAAAATGAATTCTCATCTATTTAATTGTTGAATATAACTGCCATATCTGTTTTTGAGAAAAAAAACCTCAACTACTTGATAGAAACTTAGGGGTTTTATTGGATAATTCTTCAATTGCTTGGATCATATGAACTTCCTTTTCTACTTGGATAATTCTTCAATTGCTTGGGTCCTCTCCTCCTGAACTTCCTTTTCTACCTCCTTTGAAGTCAAGGGCCTTACCAACTGAAGGATTTCCCCAATTGCATAGTACTAGACTCAGACTCCGCGGATGACTATAAGAAGGATTTTGAGACCACGTTAATGGAAGAGGAAGCCAACTCTAGTAACCAACCAATGGACGTAGAAGATAACGTTGCGGCAGGGGGTGCAACTAATGTTAGGGATGAACTAGCTATCCCATTTGGGAGAGCTGAGAGGCCTCCTGCTGCACTTAACATCCACACTTAACATCCGTAGCATTGATGTGCTCAGCTCCTACCGCGAAACAAAGGCCCTGCATGGTCCTTGCTGATGATCGGGCTTGTTTCCCTTTGCACGCTTTCATTTACGGTCTGCGGCTGCCCATCCCTGTTCCCATCAGAAGAATTTTTCAAACAATGAAATTAGCCCCAACCAAATTAGATCCCAATGGCTGGAGGGCCATTCTTGCAACCGTCGTGCTGTGGGAGAATAAATTCAAAAGAGATATTACTCCCGCGGAGTTTTTCCACTTCTACCACTCGGAGAAAAACTCTGTAAATTTTGTTGGGTATTACAACTTCTTCATCCGCAGCAGGGATGAGACCCTTTACTCTGGGAGGCCTACCAATGTAAAGAACTGAAAGGGGAAATATTTCTACATCTCTGGAGAAGGGTGGGAGATTCACCTTGAGGACAGTGAGAGGGAGATATCGTTTAGGATGCCGCGGAAATTAGGGTGTCTCTCCAAGCTAGGTATTTCAATTATAGCCGCGTCTCCTCTTTATAATTGCCTGTTATTCTCCACTTTGCTTCTATACCAACCTTTGAAATATTTTCTACAGTTCTTGACAATTTGTAATTGAGCAAGCGACAAGAAAAAAGAGTTGCCAAGGCCGCGACAGTTCCTGTTGAGGAGAAGAAATTCATTGTACTTGTAACTTCTGCCTCTGTATTTAAAGGAGGCTACTTCCCAAGCAAATCCATACCAAAAAAGATGGCGGCGTGAGGTAATAATTCTATCAACAGTTTTGTTCCGCGACAATTATTTTCAAAACATCAGATATTTACTATTGCATTTCTTCTTTCAGGTGAGGAAGTTGATAGGGAGATTTTGGATGCCCAACTCGCAGAGATGGATGACGAAGCAACTGTCCTTAATAACACTGCTAGGCACAAAAAGAGGAAGAGGTCCAAGACCAAGGCTCCGGGCGTAGTTCCTTCCAGTGACCAAAATCCACATGCCATGACCCAACATCAAGCCACTGAATCAACTATCCCTACCGCACCCTAACTCCAAGTTGGGGAGTTAGATCCTCTCGAGAGGCCTGAGGATACTTTTTATGATGACACTGGTGCTAATTTGGCCGTGGCAGGGCTGATGTCAACCTTCGATGGCCCAATCCATTCAAACTCAACCCCACCACCAATTATCGCAATAAATGCTAACTTAGCGCCTCCTCAGTGTCGGGCCAATGTCGGTATTGATGGCCATTCGTGGCCACAACTTAGGCTGTCCAACCCTGAATCCTTATGGGACACGAATGCAAGGGCTTCCCACAAGATAAAGAGGGTGCCAGATGCCGCGGACCTTGATAGGCTCGTAGATGAAGACCACGACAACCTGGAGGACTATGGTCTCCATAACATTTTGAGGAAAAGTGCAAATACTCTCAGCTCTATTTCTTCATTCCATACATTGCTCCTAACTCATTAACTTTTCAGGCCGCGAACGTCATGATTAATCTAAAGAGGAAGTATAAGGCCTTATACAAGCTAAAAGAGGCCGCGAAGAGGGTATATGCTGCTGACTTGGAGAGCGCAAGGAGTTCTTCATTTAAAGGTGGTAAAATGTTTGCTACTGCGGCACTCCAGGCAGCTCATATGGACCTCAAAGATGCTGTCAAAGCCATGGGGAAGCTGAGGAAAATTTTCATCAGGCTACGGAGTCTCTTAAAATTTCTCAAAACCAAACTACGAAAGCTGCCAAGGTCACAGAGTTTGCCAACAGCAAACTTGAACTTCTGTAGAAGAAGTATAAGGAATTGGAAGCCCAGGATGCTAAGGATGCTAAAGCCCATGTTTTAGTGGTCAAGAAGACGAGAGAGGATCATGGTGCGGCTCTTTAATTGGATATTGATTGAATGGTGGAATCATTCAAGGGGTCTAAAGATTTATTCCTTATTAATAATAGGGGCTACCTCTGTGGCTACCAAGAGCTCAGGCATAGAGTTATAAAAAACTTCCCAGACTCTAAAGAGACAATTATTGCCTAGGGTCTTGGTGATGATGAGCACCAGGAATGTGTGGCCAAGATCAAGATCGCGATAGAGGAAAGAGCCAGATAGAGGAAAGAGGATGAGGCCGCTACAGCTGATGAAGAGACCCTAACAATTGCGGAGGGAGAAGAGGGAGATGAAGTTGAAGATCCTGAATCTTGGGGCTGTGTCCCTCTTTATCTTTTTATTGCCTATCTTTTTGTTATCTGTAATGTTAACATTAATATTTTCCAAAAAATTTAGCTCCCAACTTTATTATCAAGGCTGTGGCCACTTTTAATGTTGACTTTCTGCTTCCTTTTCTATTAGCTTTCTTATTCCCCTGCATTGCTTGCCTGGTTGAATGAACTTATACAAATAATATATTAAGGCCGCAACACTTGTAGTATAAATTTTTTCTTCACATAGGCTGCAGCTAGATTTATTCACCTTGGACTTTACACTTGTATTCTGATATACTGTTGCAATCTTGCATGTTTGATGGTGGTTGCAGCCTCTTCTTAAACAGGGTCCCGACACCTTTGGGATTTAGAATACCATTTGCTAAGGTTTATGATTGTAGTTTAATCCTAATGTTTCTTTCTTTCTACAACATGGCTGCGGTAGGTTAAGAATTCTGCCTACCCTTATTTACCGCATCTTTTGACTGAATTCACTTAATGGGTGTAGCCATACTAATAAGGCTGCAACGCCTTTCTATCCCTTTAGGAAATTGAGTCCATCCTTTTGTAGTTTTGGCATGCTTCGTGATCACAACAACACAACCTCCTTTAGTTGCTTTGATTGCCTTTCACGACTTTTCTTTAGTCGTTTCGATTGGGTTATTATCAGTTCCCCCCGAGCTAGGTATTATAAAGCTTCCCCAAGATTATGTGGATATATATAAAGCCTTCCCTGGCTATAATAGGATTATCCGCAGATAATTAAGTCTTTGGTGCCTTTACATATAGGATTATCCATAGACAATTAAGTCTTTGGCCCCTGTGGGTTATTTCCAGTCCTTCCCGAGCTAGGTATTATGAAGCTTCCCCAAGATGATATGAGATCGCCAAGTTAATGATGTTTAGTCTCATATCCACCAAGTTAATGATGTTTGACGGGGGAGTAACCTCCCCAGGATAATGACGCATCCTGAAAGCTAAGAATGGGCATTGGAGGCCCTCGCTTCTAATGACGCATCCCTAAAGCTAAGAACGGGCATTGGAGGCCCTCGCAGCTAGTAACGCTTTCTGATAATCGCTTCTAAGAATGTATCTATCATATGCTGGGATATAGTCTCCATATGAGGCGTTATAAATTAGCTTCCCTGTCGCTCTCAATATCCTCTCTCAATAGTTGTTTTTTCTATTTCAAATTATCATTTGGTTCATATGGTTAGGCATATCGATGGGCGTTGATGGACCATTTAGGTATAGTCATTCCCAATATAATTAGATGTCTCCATATAGAATCTGTTTAAGACAAGGAGTCTTTCATAAGATATCACTTAATGGAATCGATGAAATTAAAGTATTATATTCATTAATTCGCATAAGCGTGGACATAAAAAGTCAGAATGTAAGAAAAGATAACGTTCACTATGAACATAAACAGAAGGAGATATAAACTAAATCATAAAGATAATGGAAGTATATCCCATCAAGCTAGGCTGCATCCTCTAAACATCTCTGAAGAACCTCTGCAATATTCCTTGCCCAATCATCCTTTAAATTTCATCCTTCAGAGCATAGCATTGCTCAGTGTCATGGATGTAGTCCTGATGGAATCTGCACCAAGTATCTTTGTTCCTCTTGTGAGGTGGAGCCCTTAGCTTTTCTTGCCACCTCAACTTCTCGTCCTATTTGATGAACTCAAAGATGTCTTCAATCGGGAAGGATAACGGAGTGTAGGCCTCAGATCTCCTCTCTCCTCTCTGCGTTCTCCATTCTCCTCTTTAGGGCCCTGGCCGCGGCCTTTCCTTCTGCGACCAGTGCTTTTAGCTGGGACACTTCCTCGGATGGAACTTTTGGAGCTGTGGAAGCAATGATCCTGGGTGAAGCACCTACATTGGGTGAGGCTGCTGCCTCAAGCATGAGGACCCTTTGAGTCAAATAGTTGACTTGGGTCTGGAGTGAAGCATGACTGTCGTAGAGATGGTTGAGGTGATTGTATAGCTGCACAATCTCATCTTTGACTTATGTGCTTTGGCTAGATTCTCATTCCATTTTCTGCTTTGTTAGTCTTTGCAAAGTATATATAATCTGAGACAAAACTAACAGAAGTGAGCAATCTCATAAATATTGGAGCAACAAAGTAGGAAATGGGGATGCAACGTTTGCACTGCTGTATGGTATTACTGTTGAGGTCGCGACCAGTAAGGCACATAGGTGAACTGCCATGGCATTTGTATGATATTCACCAAGGTTGAGCTGAAGAACATCTGAGTCCGTTCCCTGATATTTAGAAGCTTCTGTAAAGAAGTCGCGCTAGTAGAGGCCACGACCAGAAAGGCATTTGAACTGCCCGACCACATCCCCTCCTAGTCAGCGAAGGGAGCAATCCTAAAATTTTAAGCCCAAAACTGAGTTTTTCTCCCCCAGCACGTGGAAAGAATACCTACCAGGGCCTGTTAATGAGAGGATAGCCTCACGGTGAACAAAATGGCACAGTTTTAATGATAAACCCTAGATCATAGGTCGAGAACTGCAAAAATGGGAGTAAATACAATCCTTCCCTAACCATTTACCTTTTCGAGGTTAAAGCCCATCATGCTTTTTAGAAATATCTAGATGAAATGATGTCATTGGGTATGTAAAATAGATCTAACGTCATAAAATGAAGACCCAAGAACATATCTCAATATATGAAATACCCATTTAAGGGTGTAAATATAAGGTAGAGCTCAACAACCAAAATTTAATCATGAGATGATGACCCAGAGGATCCCCATGAATAAAATAAGGTGTTTAAGAACTCAAAATATAGAGAAACAAGATGGAAATATCTCGCTTCCCACAGACGGTGCCAACTTGTTGATATGAGAAATCGTCCACTAGTCGCCCTCGCACCAGCAAATCAAGTGTATAGAGTGGTTCGGCTATAAAAGAGCCTATGTCCACTTTGATGCCTCCCTCTCATTATATTCATATCATTGATGTACAAGTTTACAATGCTATAATGGGCGTACAAGATGACAGAGAGGAATATATGACGGTAGGGGTTTCGGGAGGGCCGGAGATATGACTACGATGTAGATGAGTAACCCCCCAAGGTGTATGTTGAGGTTGTGTAGAGAGAATTTGGCAAGGCTTCGCCAGGTACTGTAGAATCCGACCCGAGGATTGGGAATCGAAGTCCTTTCATCCCGAGATGTAGACCTCTATTTATATGAGGTATGTGTTCCTTGAGCACGTGACATAAGTCTGGATCAGCCACAATGAGAGGGATGCGGCCTATAAGTGAGGCTTGAGCTGTGGGTGCCGCACCCTCTGTAGTATAAGTCTGCGTCATGTATGAATGGCCAAGATTATGGGTGCCTCACCTTGTGCTAAGAGGGACGCGACCTATAAGCTTGTATACGTGATGAAGGTCCGCGACAGGGTGCTATATTTGCCATCTAATCCTTAATGAAGGAAGAATTTATTAAATTCAAAACTAGCTAATATAGGGCTTCAGCAGATGACAATAAAGGTGGCTAAAGAATCCTTGGTCTATAAGGCTTCAGACCTCTTAACATACCAATGAGAGATTTGGATCTCTTATTACCAGACTTAGAGAGATAAAATACATTCAGGTGGTTAAACTCAGAGCTGCCTTTGACATGCTTAATATTAGGAAAATAGGCATTCAACCACACTTAGAGGACCCACAATGGCCCAACTTGATTGACATTAAAAGGGTCATCTTGGAGTTGATAACATCTTCTATATACAGTGCCCAAGATATAAGGAGCAAGAGCCACTAACTTACCTTTCACAATAATGATATCCAAAAAGGAATATTTTAGAATAAGCCGTAGAGATTAGACACATAAAATGTTCAGTGACAACCGGAGGAAAAGAAAAAAATAATATTCCTTCTCACTCGCAGCTTCTGTATTTTTCATTTGTTTATTCATGAAAGTGGAGTAAGATAGGAAGATATATTCATTATCTAATTTCAGAGGGATCTTATTCGGTGGCATATGAGGATGAATAACTTACCCAATAGGTTGGAAGCTAGTAAATTGTCAAATATCTAAAAGAGTGGGGCTTGCCATCCCAAAATTAAAATCAAAACAATTGAATGCTGAGTTCCCAAAATGAATAATGCTGGAAATAAGAACAAATCATACTCAATGTTCACCAAGATGAGTCTGATTATGTCATAGATCCCGGACACCTCCATTTTACTGGCCTTGTCTATGAGCATTCAGTTCACCTATCTAGGACAAGCTGTGTTGTCCAATATTTTAGGCCAAAACCTAAATCTTAAGGAGGATGGTGGTTTAAGGGAAGTGGAATATTTTACGAGAATGGTTTGATCCCTAAACCTAGGATAGAAGAAACAAAGTGGCAATGGATGATCTCCCTTGAAAAAGGGGCCAACAATAAAGCAAGTGGATTCATAAGGAGTTTGGATAGGGCAAACAATATTCCCAACGACAATAGAGTTATTTGTCAAAAACTTCTTAATATTTTCATCAAACTAGTAGCAGACATGAGAGTTTATAGAGCTAGACGCCATTGATGGTGAAAGGTTCAATCAAGAAAAAATAGTTTTGAGAGCTAAAAATATGCTCCGAGAGAGTGAAGTAAATGGTAAAAGAAGAATAAACAAAGCAACAATATTAAACAACTTGATGGTGCCTTTTGAAATGAAAAAAGTGTAAAGAAAATGATACAACGCGTCTCTGAGAACATTCCTTCCAAAAAGTGGAATCATGGGTAATTGGTGATATAAAAAATCACCTTTAGTGGCTCCATCAATAAAAATACCCTCAATGTTGGATTTTCTGTTCATTAATATCCCAAGAAATTGAAATTAAGTACTGGGAGTCCCAAGGCATTCAAATGTATTGGTTGAAGGAAATTGCAAAAGTTACCCATTTTTGTGAGAATTAATTATTCCAACTAGAAACAAAAGTTAGAATTTGGACACTTCAATATATGCAATGGAATTGGTGGGACCATTGTCAATAAGAAAATATGCATGTAGAATAGACCAAAATTGAAATATCTTTAGGTTTAAAGGTACAAAAATAGTTACAAGTATATGAAACACACAAAATTTGGTTATATCATAAAATGTTCATTAAGTGGATAACATAAAAATCATGTCAAGGTGGCATAATTAGTTATATTAAGAAATTAAAGACCAAACTAATAAGAAAATGTAAAAAAATCCACAACACATTGGCTCAATTACAAGCCTTCAATAGTGATTCAAAATAAAATAATATTTTTCCATTGCTAATTCAAAGTCTTGGAAATTACAAAATAGAAAACTCGTCACCCCATTTATACTGAGTAGTAATTGGAAAAGGCGTAAGTAATAAACTGATGGAATGTATTCCACAAGGAAATTATGTGTTTTTGTTCCGAATCTAAATAGGCATAATCTTGAGCCATCTTCAACAAAAAGGCCCTATGATGCTCAAAATTTTGAACTTTCTCTTCGGATTTCTCTAATAGTTACATAAATTTAAAAGAAATTTGTTCAGGTGAGAAGGTATCATATCCATAGTCCTTAGGGTTAACTTAATCATGAACAAAAACTAGGGCGAAGTCCTTCCAATCCTCCAAGATGCGATTGGCATTAGTTTAAAGTTCATCATGTAAAGATATTCGTTTGTTGTAATGTTTGAAATCACCACCGTATTGCCTTAACCTTATAATAAAAGAAGATAAGTTTTGAAGAAGAAGGAGATTGAGCCTTGGGAATTGGAGGAGTGTATTTGAAGTTCTGAATTATTATAGTGTCCCTGATCAAGTTGTTGGTCATGAGCTTTCAAAAGCCCCCATGGGGAAAGATGGGAAAAGGTATGGATAACCTTCAGGGTTTTTCAAATAGTTTTGGAAATGTAGGAGTGAGTTAATATGTGATAACTAGTGTCTAGACCATCTTGGACATATTTATCCAAAATCTCATATTGAATGCCCAAAGTGTGTGTGTGGGAAGACTGCCATATCGAAAAGTGGAGTGTTAAAAAATATTGTCTCAGTCATAGCTATTCGAAGGTGTTAGTGTTAAAGAAATCTATAATTGAGACAAATGAGGAATTAAGGCCATTGATAATGAAATATAAGGTACGATACACAAAAGTATGGTAGGGACAATTGGCATCAATGAAACCAGAGTTAGCGGGGGGACATCACGAGCTATAGTGGGGTGATTTTTGTAGTCATCAGACGAGATAATAAGTTTTTAATTTGGTTTGTACAAAAAAACTCATACCTTGTAAGACTCATCATGCTCAACATCTATGGAATCCTGATAACTTTCTTCTTTGAGAAGATAAGGCATTGGGGTTTCAATAGCCGGTCTACTGGTATTATAGCATGTCCACTAATAGAGGGAGGAACATGGATGTCCTAATATTCACGTGTAGGCTTACTCCAAACACCAATCATCATCACATAAATTATCTAGGGAGACAATAACAACCCCCATGGTTTACACGTTGGGTTTGAGGTGGAACCAAACTTGTGGATGCAGTTGGAATATAACCATTATTCTCTTGAGAAACCATTATAAAATTAAGAGAAGATATACGAAGAAGATATAGATGCTCAAGTGAAGGACCAAAAGACTGATGAATTAAAATAAACATTTTCTCACTCTAGAGGGAGGTAAGGCTAGTGGTTGATCAAACTTTCATCTTGCACATTAAGGTGGATTAAAGAATGATGAATGCAAAAGGGAAGGACCAAGGTTAATCGGAAGAAGATTATTAAGAGGCATTTCAACAACTCAAAAGCTCGCTCAAACATACTATCAAAATTAACAAGGTTGTTTGATGGACCTTCTCACAAGAAGTAAGAATGACCGGAGAGGCTCTAAGAAACACACTAGTAACATGAACTTGGTTTAAACTTTTCCCCACTTATCAAATGTTTGGAACATATTTGTAATAATATTGAGGTTGCTTGGTACCTGCAAAGGACCATGACATCAAGGACATGGGAGAGATCACATGATCTATCTAGTGGGCTCATTTAGGGAATCTCACTGGGATTTGGTTTGAAGCATTGAGAACAAGGCAATGTTAAGAAATAATCCCCTCCTCTTTTATACACTTGGGCAATAATATCTCTCTAATAGGGTCAAGTTAGTGTTTCGAAACACCTATTACTATAGGGACCTACTTCTAGGGACCTCTACAGAAGTATCTCATTCGAGGGACCTTCCACGAAGGAACCTCATCCAACAAACACATACGAAGTAAAGTTATTTGAGCAACCTTCTCAAAGAATCTCATTTGGTGGACAAGACAGCATATCTTATTTGTACTATTTAATATTTTTGTGACGTCGTCATTTGTGACACTTTAGGATCTCGAGAAAATTGGTACTTGAGTAGGTTAATTCCTTGAAGCATTGGCTCATTTGAGGAAATGTCCTATCAGCCATTATAGAAGAAGTTTTTTTTGTCGGCTTTCCATATCCTAATCAATATAGGATACATGATGATGGCTTAAACAGTGTTATTGCCCAAAATAATATTTAATGCATTTAATACACTATCGTTGTATTAAATGCACATTACTCTTAGCATTAAATAGGGGTGCTCAGATTTTTTAATGTAAGCAAGGTTGTTCGAACGACTGTGCGTTTGTATAAATACTTTCATTTATCACACTCGTTAGGGGTTGGATTTTTGATACCTAATTTCCCCATACACAAGAGCTTCAGGTAAGTTGTCACTATCAAAATTTATCCCTTTCTTATTAGAGATTGACCAACCTTTATTGCTAATCATTTGCAATTGAGCTGAGAGGTTTTATGTCTTGCCTTTATTGCACTAAGGTTTTCGTTCTTTCTCCTTTTAACCAAGTTGGATATTGATATTCGTTCATTTATTTCGTTGAAAAGATAATTATATTGTAAAGACTCACTTAGTACATATTTTGTGGTACTGAAATCATTTATTGCAAGTGTTGGAATCAATAATTAAATGTCCTATTCTTCGTGCATTAATTATCATTCTAAAGACGTTGTGCCTCGTTGATTACTAATTGTATTTAATGAACCTACATCTTACAATCGACGACTCTGATGGGGAGGTATTATCTTTGAAGAATGACTAATGGTTACGTAGTAAATAATATCGACTTTGACCTTATACATCATGAGTAAGAATAAGATCTGATCATCTTACCGGAGGCTAATTTGAGGGTGCTAGCAAAGACATGATTGTTAGTAGACGTGATGGCAGAAACTATATTCCCAACACAAATGATTAGATTAATGAGTCTATTTTTAGAGTTTATCAATACCCTATGTGCTCAAGTTGTATTGGGAGTTTTGGGGACATCAAATTCCTTCATGACCCCACCGGTAGTGTTACCAGTGCCTTTCATCCCAAGAGGCATTGTTGCTCAGCCAAATACCAATAATTCTACAACCCCACCGATGGTGTTGACCACTGTAATTCATTCTGTTAAGATAAAAAATGTGGTTTTAACCACCCCACAAAGGATTGTTTCGCCCATGGTGGCACCCATTCAAACCACTCTTCCTCCACCCACTCTGAGGAAAATAAAGAGATATCTCTTGCGGATGATGGTAGCGTTTAAGGTTGGGGGATATATTTTCTTAATATACGATGATTTTTGTATCTTGTATGTGGAGGAGTACGATAATGAACCATACTTGAAAGGATATGTCCCCCTAGTCTTTGAGAAATATACTTGGAACGGGGGACATCCTAAAGAGCATGTGAAGAGATTTTTCGAAAGCATTGGGGCAGATTATAATGACAAAAAAATAAGGCTGAGAGAGTTTTCCAAATCTCTGACTGAGAAAGAATATACGTGTTACTCTCACCTTGCACCCAATAGCGTGGCATTGTGGGAGGATCTCCACGTCTAATTATCCAAGAAATTCTCCCTGGCGGAGCATGAATTTACTCTGACCTTACTTATTCGCGAGAAACAAAAGCATGGGGAGGATGTGGTTGCATATATTGGGAGGTTTCATAAAAAGTCTCTCGATGTTTAAGAGGAAACAAGAGAGAGCAAGTGTTTTAAGTCTGCGCGGAAGGTTTACTACCAAAGTAAGTATGCGATTTGATTAATGAAACTAGAGGATGAACATTTTCCACATTCCTAAAATCTATTAGGAATATCGCTATGGAGGTAAATCCCTTACCACCCCCACTATTTTATAATTTAATATTGAGACCACCAACTTCTTCGGGGAGAGGAATGCCCTTACGAGTCAACTGTGCTGATGATAGAGATAGAAGGAAAGGAGGTGGAAATAATGGTTGAGGAAGAGACAATAAGAGTGTGTTCGACCACAAGATGACCCCTTGAGCTGCCTTAAATGCTCGAACAAGCTTTAGATATTATGAAGATATGGTATACAATAAAATCTATAGGCCAATGAAGTTTAGCACGACAGAGCCAATGACATAGGATCATAGAAGCAATCCAACGTTTTTCCACCTCCAAAAAGAGGTGGGAAATCCAACCAATAAAATTTTCCCCACAAGGAGGCTTATTTATGCACATGTATAGAAATGGGAGATTCAATTGTCCCAGACAAATGTGAATAACAATCATTCGCCAACTCATAGGGCCATCATGGACAGTGCTTATGATGAAGAAGAAGAATAAAGATTCAAGGAACAAAGGTCATCGAAGAAACCTTTGAGGAATCTCTAGAGGAGTGTGTATTCTATATGGCCCACCTAATCATAGATCATTAATTATCCTCAATTGATGATTTGGGAAAACAGTTGGATGATTGCTCATTAGGTGTTGTGAATATAGTGATAGCCTATGACAAATCATCATATAGGGATGTTGAGGAAGTTTATGTGTTAGAGGAGGACAACATTGATCTTTGGGTCGAGTTTTTCATTATAGCACAATCGCAAAAGTTCAATTAGTTCTTCGAACAAGTGGGCTTACCATACAACTCTAGGTTGGAGGTCACTGGGGAAATTCTGGAGATTACAAAGAATAATCGGGCAAATTTGGTGAAAAGGTTCCTCTCAGAGGTCACATTCTCTGAGGCAGATTGCTTGATCAAGTATCCTCACTATAGACCACTTTATGTAATAACAAACGTGAATAGGTGTAGCTTAAATCGTGTTTTTTTGGATAGGGATCTTCCATCAATATCATGCCTATAAGATTTTTTTATGCGTGCAACATCTCTAAAACGTGGAATTTTCAAAATCCCTTGGTTATATTGAGGTATGATAATCAATCTTCCAAATCTATTGGTTATGTTAATGTGCGGATCACAATGGGTAATATCACTTCCCTCATTAAATTTCATATAATGGAATGTGAACCATCGTATCAACTGTTGGTAGGGAGGGTGTGGCTGCACAACCATGGGTTAGTACCTTTCGCTTACCATCAGTGTGCTAAGACAAACATTAAAGGGAAGGATTTTGTTATTCGATCATCAAACTAGCCATTCACATATGAGGAGGCTCATTTAGTGGATATTGCATTGTATGTCGAGCTAGACGAAGAAGCTGTGGTGTTCACCAGATATACTGGTGTCACTAGAGTGCCCATCACTAGGGAAAAGCTACATGCAAAGATCAATCTAGTTAACAATTTAGAGGTTTATGAAGTTGATAGAGGAAAAGTAAGACCGCCTAGTCGGTCTAGGCTATTAAGAGATACAATGACACCATGAATTGATCCAATTGAGCACCAGATCTAACAATAGAATGTGCTGAGTAGATTTTATGAGAGAGAGCTTGAAGAAAATTATAGAAAGAGGCTACATGTGAAGGAAGCCTCTAGACAATGTAAGATAGTCATACTAACAAATGGAAAAATCATTTACAAGTTGTGAAGGTGTGAGCGGGCAATCGAAGGTTTGGGAGATGAGGATAACCTAGTTTGTGAATGTTTTTTGGTGGATAACAAGGGGCACTACATGGTTATTGGCAACTATAATGTTCATGAGTTTGTGGAGGATATGGTAGAAAAGCATAATTCATGCATGATAGAGTAAGGCCTCTGATTTAAGAGCAAGAACAGGTGGACCTTGCGGGAGAAGGTAATAATCCTAGATCAATTTTCATCTCAAAATATTTGTATGAGGAAGCAAAAAGAGATTTGATTGAGCTAATTCAGGAATTAAAAGACATATTCACACGTAGATATAATGAGATGCCTGGTATTGACAAGGAGGTAAGTTATCATATGTTGAACGTGATGACATCATCTATCCCAGTCAAATAAGCCACCCAAACGTACATAGAAGAGTTTGACTTAAGGATCAAAGAAGAGGTACAGAGGTTGCTGATAGCAAGCTTTATTGTCCCAATATGTCATCCTAATTGGTTGTCTAGAATTGTGCCCTTGGGGAAGAAAGACAAGAACCAAATCTTGATTTGTGTGGATTTAAGGGACACGAATTGAGCTTTCTCGAAAGACTAGTTCCCACTACCATCTATAAAAATCTTAATAAAATGCAACTGGACTAACAAGATTGCCTTTTACACCCATCAAGTAACTTTATGTACACAATTATGCCTTTTGGACTAAAAAATGCAGGTGCTACATATTAAAGGACAATGATGGCACTATTCCATGATATTTTTCATGATATTATTGAGTTCAATGCGGATGATCTAGTCTTAAAGTCAAAGGAGACTTCCCACTTGGCAAACTTGAGGAAGGTCTTCATAGTGTAAGAAGTATAAGCTTAAAATGAACCCTCTCAAATGCTATTTTAGGTTAACTAATGGGAAGTCATCGGGGTTTATGGTGAACAAAAAAGGTGTTCACATGGACCTAAACGAACAAAAGGCCATCCTTAACATGCCATTTCCAAAAAAACACAAACGAAATGAGGAGTTTCTTAGGTAAAGTCTCTTATCTTATAATATTTATGCCTGGACTTACTAATATCTCTCATCCCTTGAAGGAGCTGCTACGCAAGGGAGCCAAGTTCATTTGTGAGAAACCTTATAAATAATCTTTCGACAAATTAAATAATTCCACCTAAGGCAGGTATGCCGTTATAACTTTTTCTTACCTCAACAGCTAAGTCTGTTGGTGCATTGCTAGAACAAGAAGTGGAGGGAAAAGAAAAGCCTCTTTAGTTTTTGAGTCGTATTATTCATGGGCCTGAGTTAGATACACTAGTATTTAATGAAACTGTCTAGAACTTATCTTTGTTGTTCAAAAGCTTAGGCATTATATGCTATCCTTCACAATTCACATTATAATACACAGTGATCCAATTAAATTTTTGATAGCCCAAACTATACTAATCGGCAGGGCTGCTAGATGGTTCCTAATACTCTCAGAGTATTACCTTAAGTGATTGACCCCACGAGCTATCAAGAGCATAACTTATGTAGATTTTTTGGCGATCTTACCCTTTGGTGTGTTCGAACAACCACAAGAAGAACTTCTAGGCACTGATCTGTAGACCAATTACTTAAAAACTAGCTTGGAAGAATCGAGCATGGAATTTGATGGTTCATCGGCCGAAGGCAAAGGAGGCGCGGGGGTCATTCTAAAAAAAGGAAAAGAGGAAGTTTTCTTGTCCTTCAAGTTAGGCTTTTTACATTCCAATAATGAAAATGACTATGAAGCACTAGTGCTTGGATTGTTGGAAGCTTTGCAAAATGGGCATCCATATACTCATCATCATGGTTGACTCTAACAAATTGGTGAAGCAAGTGAATGGGCAATACACTCTGAAACATATGATTTTGGTGCCTTACCGAACAATCACCCGAAGTTTGTTCGAATAATTCCATGAAGTGATGATAAAAAGACACCCCAGGACAATGAACAAACATATGGATGTTTACGTAATAATTTCCCAGAAGATAGCCATCAAAGGTGACTCGATGATCATTTGGATCACCAAGAGGACATTTCCATCTTCCATAATAGAAATGTTTCCCACTGATGATATAATTGATTTGGAGGAAAAAATAAGGGGGAAGCTTGATATATGGGAAGGACCATTGATACTGGCGTAATTGGCTCAATACTTCACTACAGTTGGGAACTTATACTATAAATATACAAGTGGCTAGTTTTTGGGGTGTGTAGATCTGGAAGAAACTAAGAAGAGGTTGAAAGAAGCCCTCCAAGATAGCTGCAAAATCACAGCAATCCCACTCTAACAAAGAATCCAAAAGCGGGCTACTTTTAACCCATGATGAAGCAAGATGCTGTAGCAGTTCAAATGGGTTATTAAAAATGCTTGTTGTTTTACCATTAGACCGAGTGCAATTTCATCGCGCAACCAAGTGATTGGAGACAACCTTATATCGATATGTTAGTAGAGGGGATGGCCCCAATGTACAAAGATAATGCCACCAATATGAAACAAAGAATATCAAAATATTACATGCAAAATTACCAGTTATATCGGAGGAGGTACTTTAATAGGCCTCTAAGATTCATCTAGTTAGAGGAACCTGAAGAGGTTTTGAAGCAAGCTCATGAGCCAGGTCGATGGGCGGGGGGAACTATATGACCAATTGATGACCCTAGGGTATCATTGTCCAACCATGGATAAGGATTTGGCTGAGTTCATTTGAAAATGCAAGGCATGCCAACTCCAATGGAATATGATTGATACTCCTTAGGTAGACCTACACTCACTTTTTAACCCCTTTTCTTTCCACACCTAGGTTTTTGACCTCGTGGGGTCCACTAATCCCTCTTTTAGGGTAAAGAACTGGGTATTAGCTTCCACTGAGTTCTTTACCAAGTGGGTAGAAAGAATACCTTTAAAAAAACTTACGACAGACGTGGTTACACAATTCGTTAAGGCATATATTATTTATCGATTTGTCACCCCATAGGTTTTCCTATTCGACAACATAAACCACTTTGTGAATAGTGAGGTGAGATCATTGTTCACCATAAGTCCACTGTGTCCTATCCCAAGTGTAATGGACAAACAAAAGCTACTAACAAGATTTTGGTAAATATTTTAGCAAATATTTTGGAGGATTTTCTCGGAATATGGGATGATAAGATACTATAGGTTTTGTGGAAATATAGAACAACAAAAAAGAATCGCACTGGTTACACTCCATTTTCCTTGGTGTTTGGTGATGGGGAAATTTTTCTAGTTGAGCGAGAATACCCTCTGCCGGATACAACTTACGAAGCATGATTCTTCCTTAGAGAAGACATGTGGATGAGCACAGAGACAAAACAATGAGACATTTCCAAATTTATAAGAAGTATCTATTAAAATCATATGACTAAGTAATGAAGTCGATAAAGTTCAAAGAATGGGATTTGGTTCTAAAGGCTTGCACAAGGCATATCTGAGATGTTTCGCTTCCAAAATTTGAAGCTAATTGGGAGGTACTTTACATATTGTGCAAAGCTCATGATTCGAGTTATTGTGAGATATCTAAAATTGAAGATGAGGTGACTTTCAAGATCAACAACAAGTGTCTCAAAATCTACCACATCTAGAAAAATCTAACTTGTAATGTTAAGTAAATTTCATGTTTATAATGGTTAATTGAGATCATTTTATCGCACGGCCTTTGCATGGGATTATTACTTAATAAACGATGGGGGTACATGATGCTCAAGCAAAGTCATTTTATGTATAAATAATAATAAAAAGGTATGACAATAATTAGCAGTGGTTTAAGCGAACAACAAAATAAATATTTCATTCAAGTACTAAAGTTGTACAAAAGGCAGGACTACTACCTTAATGATACAAGATGTGAACATCTTAATTATTGTCTGGATTATCTACGATAGGCCACAAATTAGTAGAATCAAGTAGTTTGGGGTAAAGGCATGGAAAAATAGATGCCAACTCAGCGTTCTCATTGGTGAGCACAACCATTACTTTCTCATATTCTTCCATATCGAGCTGTAACTTCTATAATTATGTGTCAGCCTGTGCCAAGGCCTCTCGTGCATCCACCACTTTCTCCTCATATTTAATGATCTCTAAACAAAGGGTGGCCATATCCTTACCTACTATAACTTGAGTCCTCATGCTGGCTTGACGTTTCACATAAACTTTCCTGAAAGACCTCAGAATTCCAACCAACCATAAGATGGTGAATCCATCATTAGTCAACATGTGAATTTTTCTAAGAAACTCTTTGATCTTGGAAGAAATAAGTTACTATAGAGGTATACTCATGATATCACCTAACATGATGACAAAATCAAGAAATCTATATTCCTCTATAACCAGTATAGCTTAAATTTAGTGAGGACCAAAGGTCGAGGGATGAAGATCCAGTAATCTCTCTATAAGCTTATGAAGAAGGGTCGAGACAATATGGAGAAAATCCCTCAAAAATTTTCACCCCAAGTCAATTGGAGATGTTTCGGGCGGCTGGAGACTGTAAGCAGTTCCACTAGCAGATGGAAACACTTTGGTTTTGAAAGCCCTATCTTCTTCTTCTTGAGGAGAAGTGATTGCACGAGACTGTACCTAAATGTTTTAGCCAGCAGTTTGCACGTTGGGTTGGTATAAAGGAGCATTAATAGCAGTAGGAGGACTGAGAATTACTTCACCTTGAATAACCTTATCGAGAATCTGGTTCATAGAAGAGGAGGTTGAGGAGGAATCATAGCGGACTCCTCTATAACCACTAGGGCAGATTGAGCAGGCATAAGCTGAAAAAAATTGACAAAAATTAGAAGAATCAAGTTGATTAATTGTCTGGCTAAAATGGTTGCTAACTCCAAGTGTACTATGATAAGAACCAGATGGTTGCTCGAACAAGTACACTTGGCCAATAAAAAAAATTCCATTCCAATTTTTTTTTGAATGGTGCCAAGTCCAAGTGTATTATGATAAGCACTAGATGGTTGCTCGGACAGATTCACTTGGCCAAAAAAAAAATTCCAGTCCAATTTTTTTTTTATTGGTGATAAGTCCATTCGTAGTATATTAAGCACCAAATGGTTGCTCCGACAAGTATCTTGGCCAATAAAAAAATTCCAGTCCAAAAAGGTTTTGTGATTTGTGCCAAGTACAAGGTTACTATGATAAGCAGTAAATGGTTGCTTGAACAAGTATAATTGGCCAATAAAAATTCTAGTAAAAAAATTATGATGGGTCCCAGGTCGAAGTGTACCATGATAAGCACTTAATGGTTACTTGAACATGTACAATTGACCGATCACTATTTAAAGGCATCATGTGTTTTCTCGAATTAACAGGCTAGTCCACAAGGAGGAAATTAAAAATAAAGAGAATGGAAGTGTAATATACCTCAGCTTGTGGGGATATGTTCAACCGCTTCACCCCCAATAACCCCACCACAAGGAGAAAACCTCGAGTATATTGAGGGAGGGAGAGAGAGAGAGAGAGAGTGAGAGAGAGAGAGAGAGAGAGAGAGATGACATTCGTGGTTTGATGGAGGCTTTAAAGAAGAAGATTATTGAGTTTAAAGAGTTTAGGATTTTGGTCGAGTATAGGATTGTGGAGTTGGAATAAAAATTGAGAGTCTCAAGTAATGTCAAATTTAATTTGGAGTCCATGTCATAAAAGTTCAATAAATTTTTAGGCACCTTCCAAATCAAAGATGATATCATAGGATTGGCTTCGATAATCCAAAGACTTTCTATTAAATACCAAAGTTTTAAGAGAGTCAACCGCTGCTAGGGGCGTTAGAAAAGTTCAACTCAAAGGTAACATTCCACATGTCCACACTTGGACACAATGTGATAAGATAGGTCATCTTATGCATTTTTGTTATGATCTTAGAAAAGGTTCTAAGAAGGCTAAGATTAGTGTTAATAAGGTTTTCCAAAACCCTAAATCACCACCTTAGACATATGTGGGTTAGAAGATCTGATTTGAAGGCACTTAATGGTAGACTTGTCGATTCTTGCATGCTATCACATGATTCTTCACATGCTATATCTTATGAGTGATTGTGGTTGAATGTTTTTCATACACTAACTTCTATGGCTCATGTTATATGCTTTTACTTTGATGTTTATCTTTTGTATTTGTATTTTCCATTTTTTGGGTCTTATTGAGAATAATACAAAAAAAAATTTATTTATATCCGAGTCATTTTAAAAAATGTTTAAAACTCAAAAAGATTTCTTTTTTATATGTAGTTTGATTTTTATGCATTTTTTATGGCATATTGGTGTGTTTGAATCAACTTCCTTTATTATATATATGTGACTAATAAATTTGATTATGATTTCCAATGCTTAAGATTGTTCTTAATCATGCTTGCATGGAGTTGTTCCAAATTGATTTGCATGATGGATTCCCTTTGTATATGCCTCCGTACAATTTACATGAGATCTTTTAGATTTTAACATATGTCACATGAGCTAAGTGAGGTGTTCTCCCATTAATCTTGTCATATACATAGTTTTTTTTTACTATGAGGGATTTGTGCATGTAAGGACCATTGCGTGAGTTTGATATTATTTGATAATTTTTTTGAGTGTTTAATGGAAAAGGGCTACGAAGGAAGAAATCTTCCTTGCGTGAAAGGCCACTGTGAGAAGAGCCTAAAAAATTGAAGAAAAAGAAAAGATTGTATTGCTAAGACCAAATGTTTTTTACATTAATTCCTCAAAACTAGATATCATTACAAGAAAATGAGAGAAAAAGATATATGTTTATTTTTAGGGTGTTTAGTTGAAGATCAATGGGATTGCACAATGAGTCCTAGTTTAGCTTAATTGTTAAAATTTATGGGCTAGTGTGCATTATGTTTGTTTGTACTTTTTGAGTTTATTATTTGACATGTGAGGCTAATTCAAATGTTAATAAATTATTGCAGTCAAATAGAAATACTTTGACATTTTTGAGTGTTTAGGTCATTTTTCCTTCTCTATAGTTAGTGCCTTTTCACTCCGTACAACCTCGTTTAGACACATTGATGGTATGCGAATGTGTTTGTGGTTATTTATACCTATATATATTTGTGGTTTGTGTTTTCATTTGATCCATTCTAGCCATATGCTTAATATTTTATTAAAATTGGCATGTGTTGTGATCATCCTGGTATCCATACTTCAATGTTTTTATCATAGTTGGTATCATTTGTTCATAGTTTGAATTATTTGTACTTGTGCTGTGAAATTATTTATCCTTGTATACTTATTTCACACCATTTCATGATATACTTTCGTTCCTTATGTTTATATTTTTTAACCTTATGGGGAAGATTCGGTTTATTATTATGAACCTTATTCTTTGTCTATTCCAGAAAAAAAGGGAGAAATGGTACCTAACTCTTTCCCTAGGATGATGTTATAGGCCGAGAAGACATTTTTGTCCATAAAAAAGCTTATCCTCAGGTCAAGTATCTCGGCCAGGTGCCCATGTAAATGTCCATTTCAAATACTCCTAATCGATGAACTTTCTCTCTGATGAATCCTATCAATGGGTCATGATATTGGATGCGTCTTTTCTATTTTATTTAGAGGCCTTTGAAACAATCCCATAACATGACATCGGTCGAGCTCCCCATCAACCAGAATACGAGACAGAATGTAACTGTGATCTCGTGTGCTAGCGATGAGCATATCATCATGTGAGGATAAAATTCCCTTAAAATCTAGCTTAGAGAAGCCTACTATGAGACTCTTCATGTCAAATTTATTTAACTTGGTCAAATTTACTTTATCTTCCGTCAGACTTACATTTTCCCTTTTAAGACCCAACTTTGGCCTCAATAAGGCCTTTCTATCCACCGACTATATTCCTCCACCAGCTATCCCACCCAGAAATAATTTTAACATCGAAAGAGATTATGTTAAGTTTATCTTTGACTATGCCAGGTCAGGGTCATCCTCCTCGTCGTTGTCCGACTCTGGATCATTCTTATTCACTTTGACTTCCTTATTTTTTGTCTTATCATCTTTCAATGAGGAATATCTTTTACAAGGACATTTTTCTCAAGTCCGATATGTTACATTTGTGTATGTCGTACGTCGCTACATTTGACACGCCACTTTTCGATATCACATGACAACTTCTATCCGAATTCTAGGAATCAAGCATTCAACATCTCCATTAAGTGTCCCACATCTGCCTCAATGACTTCATGTTCCATGATTTTAGGGATTTTATGCAAGTGGTACGCGAGAGAAGTCAAAATAATGAAAGAAAAGAAAGATAGGAAAGTTCAAGGGCATTTTGGTAATTTTAAAGCCATAGTCTGGAGGTCGGGTCAGTTAGAAATTTGAAGAGCTCGACACCACGAAGATACTCGAAGAAACGTCACCTCAATCCGAGCTACGGTGAAGAAGTTATTACCTTTTGAAGATGGAGAAAATTCCATACAAGAATGATGATTTTTTAATCCCCAAACCAGTGAGGTACCGCAAACCGCATGGTGAACCGATTTTGGGGGGAACCGGTTCGGGGTAGACGAGAACTGGTTTGGGTTACACCCACAACAAAAGTCCCACCGATTGAAAATTCTTTTGGTTTTCCTATAAAATCCAACTTCGGAGGTGTTATTTTTTAAGACTTGGAGAGACGTTTTTGAGAGTTCTATTAGCTCAAGTATTCATATTTTTGAGTCCCAAAAACTCATGTTTTGATTCACACATCATTCCCATATTTTTGTGAATCCTTTTGGAACCCAAGAACACTACTTTGCTTTTGTTCATATTTGTGGGGAGATCTCTACAACCGAGAGCTGTGTGTTATTGCTAAGGGAGTCTCTACGAAGTTTTATGGTTACGTGCCATTGAGGAGTGTTGCGGTTCTTTCTTTGCTGATTGCATTGTGGTCCATTTGGGTTCGTTGCGTGTGGATTCATTGTTGGTGACACTGACCGACGCCTGCGGCTATTCGTGTGTCACTCTATTTCATTATAATCCGTGTAAGTTGCGATTTACTTATTATAATGAAATAAAAAGTTTTGCCCTTCTGGGATTTTTCCAGAATATTTGTGTCGCATACTTTATCTATTTATGGGTTGACACACGCACACACATAGATGCATATTTAGGGGCTGAGTTAACTTTGTTTAAAAATAGACTCTAATTAAATAAGGTTTAATCTGAATCTTCTGAATTAATTTAAATCGGTATCACACACCACGTCGTCACGTTTTACATCTTTTCTTATTGTCGTCTCATCTTCCACCCTTATGAGCGTATTTTTGCAGATTTCCTTATTTCAGTAACTTCTCGATCTCATCCTTCAGAGAGAAAGACTTATCAATTGTGTGGTAATGGTCCTAATGGAACTCACATTACTTGCTCTTGTCCCCCTTTTAGGGAGGAGTTCTCAATTTATCATGCCATCGAAGTTCTTTGTCATCTTTAATCTCGTTCAGAATGAGATCAGTACTAACTATCAATGGGGTGTACTTCACAAACTTGTCATTGTTTAACTTCTTCTTCCCCTCTTTATCTTTTTCTTTATGTCGACCTTGCTCGAATTTACTGCCACTTGTCTCCTTTTTGGTCTCCTCTCATATCCTCCATGGCCTCCTTCACATTAATGATTCTTATGGCTATAGCCAGAAGTTATATCATGGACTTTGGAGGATCTTTGGAGAAGTTCTAATACAGTTTGGGGTATACCAGAATCGGTTCGGGGTACACGCATAACAAAAGTCTCACCGACTCAAAACTCTTTTGGTTTTCCTATAAAATCCAACTTCGGGGGAGTTATTTTTTAAGACATGAATAGACGTTTTTGAGAGTTCTATTAGCTCAAGTCTTCATATTTTTGAGTCCCAAAAACTCATGTTTTGATTCACACATCATTCCTATATTTTTGTGAATCCTTTTGGAACCCAAGAACACTACTTTGCTTTTGTTCATCTTTGTGGGGAGATCTCTGCAACCAAGAGCTGCGTGTTATTACTGAGGGCATCTCTACGAAGTTTTATGGTTGCGTGCCATTGAGGAGTGTTGCGGTTCTTCCTTTGCTGATTGGATTGTGGTCCATTTGGGTTCATTGCGTGTGGATTCATTGTTGACGACACTGACCGATGCCTGCGAGTATTCATGTATCACTGTATTTCATTGTAATCCGTGTAAGTTGCGATTTACTTATTATAATGAAATAAAAGGTTTTTCCCTTTGGGGATTTTTCCAGAATATTTGTGTCGCATGCTTTATCTATTTATGGGTTGACACACGCACACACATAGATGCATATTTTGGGGTTGAATTAACTTTGTTTAAAAATAGACTCTAATTAAATAAGGTTTAATCTGAATCTTGCGAATTAATTTAAATCGGTATCACACACCGCGTCGTCACGTTTTACAAATTGGCATCATAGCGGGTTGCGTTAATTTATCGCGTATTCCTATTTTCTGCAAAATCGTGTGATATAGATTTTTTTTTTAAAAAATTATTTTGTGAAAAATCGCAATTTTTCAATGGAACGCCCATTTAATGAGGAGCCTATTTTTGAAAAAATTCACGACAGTGTTGAAAATTTAAAACTTTTGAATTTGAATGCTTGCAAAAGAATTAAAGTTTTGGAAAAAGAAAATTCTCATTTTAAATCCGCGATGGATCTTTTGCAAACGATTCAAAATCAAAGAGATTTTTATCATGAAAAATTTATTTCCTTGGACCATGACTTTGTTGCTTAAAATTGTCCAAGAAGGAGAGTGATGATAGGGTCCTATTTTTAGAAATAGAATTAGAGGACCTTAAAAATTCTATGGTTTGTGTTTGTGCCAAAGAGGACAAAAATATTTTAATCAATAAATTTGTGGCATGTGAATTGACTCTTAGGAAAAAGTTTTCTTTAATTGAGGGGGAACGAGATAACCTTCTAGGTTTGATTGATAATTTGAAGAAGGAGTCCCTTAAATTGGAAGAGTCTAATTCTTTGCTTGAGTAAAAAATTTTCAAGTTAAAAAATGATTTGACAGACTCGAGTAGGTTTGATAGTGATGGTAATGGCTCATCGTGTTCTCATGCTTCTAATGCGAAAGCCAAAATCATTATTTGTTTGATAGGGTCAACTAATTTCAAAGATAGTAGAAAAGTTCAACCCATAGGTGTCATTCCACCCATTTACACATATTCATATTGTGGTAGGAAAGATCACCTTAGGCGTTTTTGTTTTGATCTTGTAAAATGTCCTAGGAAGTTTATATCTAGTGTGCCCTTGGTTCCTAAATTCCCCACACGACGTTTCACATCTATTTGGGTTAGGAAATCACTTTTAGAGGCTCTAGATTTTAGACGAGTTGATTCTCGTTTGCTTGAACATGATTCTTCTCTTTCCATATCATATAGATGATTGTGTTTGCATGTTTGTCATACGCTAGTTATGATTTTTGATATATTTTTGCTAGTGTTGTGACATGTAATTCTTGTATGTTTTATTTTTTGGAAAAAAATTGAAAAATACAAAAAGATTTTATTTTTGATAAAATTTGTGAGAAAATTCAAAAAGATTTTTGTATTTTGTTTGAACCTTTTATGGATGAACATTTAGGATAACCGAGTCACAACGTCATTCCATTTTTCATTCGACTATTTGATAGTGTTATGAGACAATAGGTCAATTCAACCATGTGCTTTATAATGTTTGGAGTCATTAAAATGTAATTAAGTGTTACTTCCTACATGTTTGACTCATAATTTCCTTTATTGCACACATGCACAGATTTGTTTGATTATTGTGCTTGTCTTATCACATGTTGATTGGGTGTTTTAACTTCAATCCTGTCCTTAAAACGAACCAAGCATGATAAAACTTGATAAGAAATTGTGCATATAACAGCCGTTTGTGAGTTTGTGTGCTTTGTTTGAAAACGGTGAAGGGTTACGAAAGATTTTTTTATCCTTTGCGATTAAGCCGCCGTTTAAATTGGACCTAAAAAATTGAGGAATTTTATTATTCGGGGTCCAAAGAGGTTTAAAAGAGCCCGAAAAATTTAATGGAAATAAAAAGAAATTCATACCAATTATGGACCAATTAGGTTTTTGCACCAATTCTCCAAAGATTGAGAATTTAGTTTGTACACCTCTAAAAGAAAATATATATGAGGGTGTTTGGATGGGTAATTAAAACGGGCTTGCACGTCCTTGAAAATCTTAAAAAAGCGCTAAATAGTTTTGAACGTTATTGGTGTGGAAATCACTTTGACTTTGATTTGTTGATTTGCATAAGGCGATGTCATCTAAATTCAATAATTTTCACACCTAAGGATACTTTTTGATGTTCATTCATTAGGAGTACGCATATGCATGGTGCACATATGATTGATTGAGTTTATGTACCTATCGAATGTGTTCACACCCATACATTCCATTTCCATGACTTGGTTGTTTGAGTTTAAATCCATGGTGTGATTCTTAGTATCTTATTTTAGTATGAAAAAATTGAAAAATAAAAAATAGTTTGTGGTTTTTTTTTAGACACTCCTTTGCATGCACGTAGTTTGATTCATATTTGCTATGCTCTTTTGCCGTGATACTCCATGTTTAGTTTGTTTCTATTTATTTGTCTATTTGGGGACATAATAAAAAGGGGGAGAATGGATTATGATTTTATGGGAGAGTTTGCATTATGGGGGAGATTTGATTATATTGATTGATTTATTTTTACATAATTTCAAGCTCGATGCGTCACGAAGGTATTTTCTTTATCTCATGTGTGTAGGTACAAAAATGATGATCATATGTTGCACACCTTAATGAGAAAAGCATAAAGTTTTGAAGAACAAACGATGAAGACTTACTCATTTGTATATTTTCAGTTTTGGATTCTTGGGAGGGTAGATTTGTATAGGTCAATTGAATGATAATAATTCGGATTTTTTATTTTTTACCGGAATAGACATAAGGGGAGATTTGTAAGGAAATTTTTCTCAAGTCCGATATGTTACATTTGTGTATGTCGTACACCGCTACATTTGGCACGTCACTTCACGATATCACATGACGGCTTCTATTCGAATTCTAGGAATCAAGCATTCAACATCTCCATCAAGTGTCCCATATCTGCCTCAACGACTTCACGTTCCACAATTTTAGGGATTTTATGCAAGAGGTACGCAAGAGAAGTCAAAACAATGAAATAAAGGCAAGATACGAAAGTTCAAGGGCATTTTGATAATTTTACATCCATAGTCCGAAGGTCTGGTCAACTAGAAATTTGAAGAGCTCGACGCCACGAAGATACTGAAAGAAATGGCACCTCAATCTAGCTACGGTGAAGGAGTTATGACCTTTTGAAGATGGAGAAAATTCCATAGAAAAATATTGATTTTTAAATCCCCAAACCAACGAAGTACTGTAAACCGCATGGTGAACCAGTTTGGGGTATACCAGAATCGGTTCGGGGTACACGCATAACAAAAGTCCAACCGACTCAAAACTCTTTTGGTTTTCCTATAAAATCCAACTTCGGGGGTGTTATTTTTTAAGACATGAAGAGACGTTTTTGAGAGTTCTATTAGCTCAAGTCTTCATGTTTTTGAGTCCCAAAAACTTATGTTTTGATTCACACATCATTTCTATATTTTTGTGAATCCTTTTGGAACCCAATAACACTACTTTGCTTTTTTTCATCTTTGTCGGGAGATCTCTGCAACCGAGAGCTGCGTGTTATTACTGAGGGCGTCTCTACGAAGTTTTATGGTTGCGTGCCATTGAGGAGTGTTGCGGTTATTTCTTTGCTGATTGCATTGTGGTCCATTTGGGTTCGTTGCGTGTGGATTCATTGCTGGCGACACTGACCGATGCCTGCATCTATTCGTGTGTCACTGTATTTCATTATAATCCGTGTAAGTTGCGATTTACTTATTATAATGAAATAAAAAGTTTTTCCCTTTGGGGATTTTTCCAGAATATTTGTGTCGCATACTTTATCTATTTATGGGTTGACACATGCACACACATAGATGCATATTTAGGGGTTGAGTTAACTTTGTTTAAAAATATACTCTAATTAAATAAGGTTTAATCTGAATCTTGCGAATTAATTTAAATCGGTATCACACACCACGTCTTCACGTTTTACATCTTTTCTTGTTGTCGTCTCATCTTCCACCCTTATGAGCGTATTTTTGCACATTTCCTTATTTCAGTAACTTCTCGATCTCATCCTTCAGAGCGAAAGACTTATCAATTGTGTGGTAATGGTCCTAATGGAACTCACATTACTTGCTCTTGTCCCCCTTTTAGGGAGGAGTTCTCAATTTATCATGCCATCGAAGTTCTTTGTCATCTTTAATCTCGTTCAGAATGAGATCAGTACTAACTATCAATGGGGTGTACTTCACAAACTTGTCATTGTTTAACTTCTTATTCCCCTCTTTATCTTTTTCTTTATGTCGACCTTGCTCGAATTTACTGCCACTTGTCTCCTTTTTGGTGTCCTCTCATATCCTCCATGGCCTCCTTCACATTAATGATTCTTATGGCTATAGCCAGAAGTTCTATCATGGACTTTGGAGGATCTTTGGAGAAGTTATAATACAACTTCCTCAGCTGGAGCCAACTGACGAGGGATGTCATAGCAATCATTGTCTTCAACTTCTAATTTCTCCTAATTAAACTGAGATATGAAGTCTCTTAAGGGATCATTCTTTCATTTTCCAACACCTAACAAGTGAGTCATATTCTTTATAGGCTTCATTTCAAAACATAAGTTATGAATATATGTTGAAACTTGACTGATACATTTCTATGTAATGGATATGGTTTGTACTTCCATCATACCCAGGTATCACAATTTGTGGCTTAAACTTGCTTAGATTTAGATAGATGACTATCCTAGGCACAAACATAGAACCTTCCATATACCTCCTATGCCTGGGGTCTTGGCTTTTGATGAGACAATAGACCTTATCCTCTAGCCACCAGATTGAGCTGTTCCAAGGCTTTTCGTCCAGAGCCGTACCATCACGTACACCTTCCACCTCAGAGATGACCCTACAAGTGGACCATTCATTTGGATTCCTTTGTGTGTTACTCATATTTCTACACTACCTTTGGTCTGGGTGGTTTCTCGACCGAGCTTCATCAAGATGACCATGAATTCTTATTCCAAAGATGCTGTCAGGGATGAGGTCTCAGCTATGAGCCTCTTTTGGGTCGAGACGATCAAATGCTGACCCCTAACTTATCTTGGTGAATGAATTGTACCTTTAATAACTCTGAGGGGCGTACTGAACACTTTTTGCCTTACTAAGTTGTAGTAAGGGCAGAACCTGGCCCATAAAACATGTCTGACGCCTCGTACCTCTCGCCATAATACCAATAGTGCTTCTGTCAATATACCACATCGTCTTCTGTACTTTGTACCTCCTTTTCGAGGCAGAAGAGATAAGGTTTTTATATCTCTCTTAGCCTGAGATCATATTAGACTTCCTTAGTTAGAGATAGGGGTGGTCCCTCGACTGTTGTTGTGCTTCCTCTCTTCTGGCCGGAGTGGAGAGATTAACAATCAGGTCCTCTGAGATTCGTCTCATGATATCTTATCTAAACACCAAGAACTGGTGTTGCATTTCCTTTTGATTGTCCACAAGAGACCTGAGAAGTGCCACTATGTCGACCGTTTTAGACTAGGGGTGGTTAGCTGGAACTAGCCTCGACATTTAGTGATGGATCGCAAGACATCTCCAATCAGATAGAAGAAGAATATCAATAAAAGTGAAAAGACCTAGAAAATAGGATGAATAAAAAAGTAAGCTGGTGAACTCCTTAATGGTGATTTCAATCAAATAATGGTGGACTTGAATCACTACTAAAGATGAGTACGAAATCCAAGATCAAGATGAGAATAAAATTCTTCTTACAGACGACACCAAAATGATGATACTAAGATCATATAATGGATTCGACGTGAGTTTTGATTTCCCACAAATATGGTAAGACAGTAAACAATGAGCAGTTTAGTAAAAGATATGAGAAGAATAAAGATGAAGATAGAGATATAAGTGGTTCGGCTACTGACCTATATCCACTGTGCAAAGTAAGATAGTGTTTTCACTATAATTGGGATCAAAAGAACATGGATGATACACATAAGGATCCATAACTAATTTTGCAGAGTAATACTAGGTTTTATAGGAGTCAATCCTGATTAAAAAGATATACGGGGTCTTATATAGGATGGGGGTGTGCAGTATCAACCTAAAGCAAGCGTTCCATGCCCAACTGATGTCATGGATAATGAGAGAGTACAAGCTGTGAGTGTGGAGGGTAGATGTTATCATTTAGAATATTCCCTCAAGTAAGTTATTGATCTTCGATAACAGTTTCATGTCGTATGACTGAAATGCCCTTATTAGGCTTTCCACGCTTGTAGAATGTGTTGAAGGTAGGAGGTCTTGGTTGATACGAGATAGCTGGAGCCTTGCACTATGTTGCGGACTGAGATGACTTGGTGGTCAATTATGACCAACACACCCATATCAGTCTGAGGTAATTACCCTATCATGCTAGTGTCATCTGAGGCTGACACCGATGTAGGTGGAGATGAGGTTGGTCTTTACCACGATATGAGGCTAGGGAGCCTGGTAGGTTGCCCGATTGTTATTCGGAGGAGTCCTTTACAGGACGAGACTACTTATGTGGGCTTGGGTGAATGTATTGGTCTATTTTGGAGGAAATCTATGACAATCACTTTCTTGGGTATCGTCTGGACAAGACCACATTCATATATATCCAATATGCATATGTTTCGAGAAGTGTATACTGCATTTATTGGATGACATATATTATTTAAGTACTTTGATTGTATTCCAAGGTCAGAAATGATTAAGCGTGTACACGAATCTTTGAAAGGGATATAATGGATGAAAGACTTTAAACTATAAATAGCTCCAAGGGGATATATTAGCAAAAAATGAGGAGTTAATGTTTGAAAATTCTCATGTGATGGAATATGGATATTATTTCTTAAAAATCAAGGCACTTTTGACAATTTTAAAGAGGATGATCCTTAAACAATTATATTGCCTAAAATTGTGATTGACAATCATTGTTTAAAAAGGCATATAATAATATTGCAAGTCACAACCTATTATTCACAACATAAGAATGTAAAGAAATCGTTCCCTTTCAGTGATAACATTAGGCATAATAAGATAACTACAGATCCACTAGCGAGAGTGTAAGAAAAGTTCATCGAGAGGAATTAGGCTAAAAGTAGGTTAAAACCTAAAAGACTTGCCATAATGGAAACCCAACCTAAATGACTGGAGATTCCAATAAATAGGTTCAATGAGACAACCTAATTCTGTACAATTCAATTAACACTAAGAAGAAAATAAATTCTTCCTCTTAGTCCTAAGATGAGTCAGTGTACTATTTGTCACGTGTAACATGATAAATTTATTTTTAAATATTTCTATATCTTCAATACATGGGTCAATTGGGATATTAGTAGGATACTTTATATAATAATTACCTACGTGAGTAAGTAGGGTCCTCTTCTATGATAATAACCAATAGCTACATTGCTAAATTCAATAACATATTCACGAAATTAGGTGTCCAAGGCAAAAACGGATAAAATAATGAGAACCAACAATGTTCGAAGAAGGACTTATGAATTTTATTTTCTCGTTTTACACAAAAAGGTTAATCAACTTAAGACATCGCGTTCATTGATTGACTAAAATACCTGATAATCTCCAACTAAGAAAAATTCAAGGCCAAAAGCTATATTTGTTGATGGAGCTCGTTTTCACTAATACTCTATAATTTGTTCATGTTCAATTGATTCTTCACCCAAATTTCATTCAAGTGGGGATTGTTGGAAAATATTATGTTTTTACACATATTAATATTTTGACCAAATTAATATATTGGTTTACTTTGAGCCATTATAAAGTGGGACCCACACCGAACGCAAGTCACGTGGTATATTCATTTGTTAAAAATAGACAAATGATGAATGGAACACTTAGTTTTAAAGTGCCTCATTTATTTATGAAATTATTAGAATATTTTATTTGATTTCTTGGGACGATTTTTCTTAACTGTCTCTAAAGGTTATGACTATTCACTATATACAGTGACCATTTTTGAAACCGTCACTAAAAGTCGCGACTGCTCACCATTAGTTGTGATTGTTAGTGAAAAATTCCCTCAAGTGACCGTTAACAAAAAGACATGTATTTTCATTAAAGAACGCTATATTTTCTATAGATACAAGACTTGTATTCATTTTATAAGAGGGAACCAATGTTTTTCAATACATTCCATTTATAATCGAATCGAAGAGATTATCAAACATAATTGTTCATGGGACACGCACATTGAAGTACTTCTTGCACTTGTCGACACTGTTTCATCTTAGGAGGCAGACGCTCATTGTCAATTATCGTAAGCGCCATTGCGGGAGGGAATTATACGAGTTGAAAGACAGAGAGAACAAAGTAGACAAAAGGCCAATAAAAGGATATGAAGCTAATAATGCTTATCGCAAAGTACTTTTTTATTTCTATGAGCCGCCTTCCCTATACTGAAACTTGGAAATGAAGCTACATTAGAGTTGGTCCACTTGTAAGCTATTACCTCACCAACTATCTTATTAGATATGAGCCATTTCTAATTGTAGTTCCCCTCCCATGGGCAGGTTCTTACATGTTACTCACACTCGACTCAGCTATCTTTTTCGTTTGTAAGTTTTTTATTGATCTAATTATTATTGCACCAATATGCTTTGTTTCATATTTTAAATTTGATGAAACACAAAGGCACATCTATTTTAGATAACAAAATAATTTGGTATATAATAATCATTTTTCTTGTAGTGTTATGAATAAAAAAAATGGGGCATATACCAAATAGTCCCTCAGACTTTTTTAAATACACGTTTAGTCCAAGCCTTTTTATTTTGCACCAAAAAGTCTTTCACCATGCCAAAAAGGCTTTACCATGACCACTACACCAAAATGAATAAATTGTCACCTTTCAGCCGACCACCCTTGTCAAGGTCATTGACCATGACAAAAACATGCATTTTGTGTTGCGGTCATTGACCTTGACATGACCGTGACAAAGAATTATCACGGTCATTGACCGTGACAAGTCCGTGTCAAATTTACTTGTCACGAACTTGTCACGGTCAATGACCATGACAATTCTTTAAATAATTGTCATGGTCAAGGACCTTGACACGACCGTGACAACTTCTGTAGCAAAAACCCTTACCCCTTCTTTTTTCCCCCCGTCGTTCCCTCCTTTTTCCAACTCTCTCTCTCTCTCTCTACTTTCAGGTTAATTTATTTCTCTCTCTCTCTCTTTCTTCCATTTATATATATATGTTTGTGTGTATATATATGTGTGTGTGTATATATGTGCGTGTGTGCGTGTGTGGGGGTAGGGGGTGGGGCAGGGTGGCTATTTTGTGTGTGTGTGTGTATGTGGTGGGTGGGGGTGGGTAGGGGGCAGGGTGGGGGTAGGGGTGGGGCAAGGGGGAATGTTGTGTGTGTGTGTATGTATATGTGTGGTTGGTGGGGGGTGGGGAGGGGGGTGGGGCAGGTGGGGGGCTGTTGTTTCAAGGTTAACTCATTGTAGATAAAAACATTCACATAGTAAGATTAAATTGAATCCATTCATATATTCTATAATTACATCCACTAAAATATAATTAATAAATGAAACAGTTTTAGATGAAAGTAAATTAATAATTAGTGCCCATTTCGTATGAAAGTAGGATTGCCCCTCAGTGTAAATTAGTAAATTAATAATTGTATATGATAATTGTTAGTTTAATTGATGAAATTAATTAGTTGAGTAGATGAATTAGAAGGAGTACGGGATACAAATTTGTTGTTGACATTGTTGTTGAATTATTTTGTTTAGTAAATGTTTGGTTGGCTAGTTTCAAAAGTGGTATGCCCACTGGATTATTGTCCATATGGGGGTGGGATTTTCAACTTTTTTTGAAAATTACTTTGTATATCGAACAATATATATATAGTATGATAATTAAATGAAACATACTATATGATTGCCCCTTATTGTAAATTAGTAAATTAATATATACTATATATAATTATTAATAATTGAATTTGGATATAAATAAGACATAATTATTTATGTGTGTGTACGCGTAGTGTCCCTTGTAAATTAGTAAATTAATGTTTTGTTGGTGTGTGTACGTGTACATGTACGGGTGCATGTGTGTGGTGGGGGTGGGGTGAGTGGGGGAGGGGGTGGGGGTGGGGGTGGGGGTGGGGGCAGGTGGTGAGGTAGGGGTGGGGGGTTGCGTGTGTGTCTATGTGTGTGTGCGCATAGTGTCCCTTGTAAAAAATTGATTGATTATTAATTTTTTTAGTAAATTAATATATGATTGCCCCTTATTGTAAATTAGTAAATTAATATATACTATATATAATTATTAATAATTAAATTTGAATATAAATAAGACATAATTAAATAAGACACACTACATATAATTATTAATAATTGAATTTGAATATACACATTTCTTGTAGACATTGCTGTTGGATTATTTTGTTTAGTAAATGTTGGGTTGGTTAGTTTTAAAAGTGACATGACCACTGGATTATTGTCCATATGGGGGTGGGATTTTTCAACTTTTGAATAATTGAATTTGAATATAAATAAGACATAATTAAATGAAACATACTATATATAATATTAATAATTGAATTTGAATATAAATAAAACATAATTAAATGAAACACAATATATATAATTATTAATCATTATTTGATTATTGTGTGTGTGGTGGGGGGCAGGGGGTGGTGTGTGTACGTGTACGTGTGCGTGTGTGTGGTGGTGGTGGGGGGAGGGGTGGGGGGAGGAATGGGGGGTGGGTGGTGGGGTAGGGATAGGGGGCTGCGTGTGTGTCTATGTGTACTAATAACATTTTTTTTATCTGTACCAATAACATTTTTTTACAGAAAATGTCTCCTTCAGGTATTAAGGCGAGGATGATGATGCTGGTTATGATGATGTCGTCTGGGCACGGTGGTAGCGGAGGCGACGAGGGCTCCTCGGCCCCTAGGCTCCCCAAATATGAAAAATTTGGGATTACCATCGAGAACAAGTCGAAGCTATTTGCGAGATCCCACGAGCTGCTAAAGGCGGTCATCGACCCGAGATTTATGAGTTGGAAGGAGGTGTCATATGAGCTCAAGTTAGCTGTTTGGGCGGCCCTACACGTAATATATTTATATTTATATGAATATTTCAATTTCAATTTCAATTTCAATTTCATTTTATACTTATATTTATATTTATTCGCAACTAACATTGTATTTGTTGGACAAGAACAATTCAACTTGGATCCAAAGCTACGCGATTCCATCTTGGAGCAGTTGAGGGACCAACACAAGACGTGGACGAAAAATATGCGGACACGGTATTTTAGAAAAACACGAGAGTCCATTATCCAATGGCGTGGATCCTTCCCGCCCAAAGAGCCGATCTCATTGGCACAATGTCAAAAGTTCATTGACAATGAGATCGATGATCGACAATTGGCATCTCGCCAATCGGGGAGGGAAAATCAGACAAAAAATACGGACGTGCATTACTCCGGCCGGACGTCTTATGCCGAGGTGGAGCATAGGGGGAAGGTAAGATTTAATTTTTCTATAACTACAGAAATATATTATTCTTCATTATTTTATTTGCGGGACCGATACTAATTTTACTTTATTTTATTTCAGGGGGTAGGGAGTGGCCCGGGGGTAAGCCACATAGGCTCGATACTTATGTGGCTCTTCGGACGAAGAAGGGGAAGGACAAGGAGGTGTCGTCGAGCGTCGCAGCCACAGTTGTAAGTAATCCGACAGTTTAATTTTTATTAATTACGTTATAATTTTTTAGTTTACTTATTTTACTAATCATGTGCTTTTTGTCGTTTTAGGCAAAGCTTAATAAAGTGCATGAGTCGCAGTCTAATACCGACAAGGCGTCTTTGTCCACAGACGCACTCAGCCAAGTGTTTGGCTCTCATCGCAAGGGGAGGACAAGGGGCGTGAGCTCGTGGGTGGACAAATCTAGGATCATCGGATTGGAGACTAGCGACACCGGGTTGGCTCGAACGGTGGATTAGCATGATGAGAAGCTGTCCCGTTTGGAGGCGATGGTCCAAGATATGTACTCATTCATGAAGCGTGCTTTGGGCGGAGATCGTAAGGGGAAAGGGAAGGAGAAGGCGGTGGAGGAGGAGGAGGAGGATGTGCGAGAGAACGAGGCGTAGGATGACGAGGATGTGGACCTCACTACTTCATCACCGACACGTGCGTACTTCGATGATCCACTTACTTATTTGGCTCCCTTCCCCAGACCGATGTCGACGATTGGTTGGTCGAACGTGTTCATATTGGACGTATTTAATGGCCAGTGGATAGGGAGGGGGTTGAGGGACCCAAATATCATCCAGGGTGGAATAGTTCATGGACGTGCGCTTTAAGAGATCGAGTCCAAAGTGCTCGTCACGCATGTGATACTCGGGAAGGATAACTCCTTATTGTGGTTGCGCGAACAATGCGGAACAGTGTATATCAGTGGGTGTGTCAATTCGTATATCGTGTGGCCTACTCACCTCCTCACATTTATCCCAGACATGTAGTGACATATTTTTAAGTTGGTACATTTGAATTATATTTGGATTATATTGTCATGTATATTGTTTCTATTTTGAATATATATTTGCATTATCTTTAGTTTGTTTGGATATATGATCTTTGAATAGGTACAACATTGCTATAACAGGTACAAATATACTGCTGGGCAGTGGCAGTGGTCATACTGCCCAGTAGATTTTTTTTAAATTCTGTCCAAAATTGTCATGATCATTGACCGTGACAAGTCCTTGACAAATAAGGTTGTCACGGACTTGATAAGGTTGTCACGGACTTGTCACGATCATTGACCGTGATTTTTTTTTAAAAATGGGTCAAGGCTTTGTCACGGTTAATAACCGTGACAAAACTTGTCACAGTCAGGGACCATGACAATTCTAACGAACTTGTCACGGTCATTGACAGTGACACGTCCGTGACAAAAAAAGTTATCTCGCCCCAAATTGGGATGGTCATTGACCTTGACAAGTTGAACTTGTCAGGGTCAATGACCGTGATAATTAGGTAGATTTAGTGTAGTGGACGTTGGTGCGGACTTTTAAAGATAAGAGAATAAGGGACTTTTTGATATAAAATAAAAGACTTAGACTAAGTGTGTATTTAAAATGTTTGAGGGATTTTTTTGGTATTTGACCCTAAAAAAACCCCTAAAAAATCCATTATGATAGATACTATTTAGTGTAAGGTGTCGAAATAACACCCTTCAAATATTGCAACTAGAAAATACAAAACTAATCACACAAACACAAGATTTTTTCGGTGTTTGCTTATCTCTTAACTTCATCCATGGGAAGGGTTAGTCGAGATTTACTAAGTGATGCAAGTACAATCTCTCTCTCTCTCTCTCTCTCTCTCTTCTTGTGGTCGAATATCAATAACATTATAATATCTTATATGGTATAGAAGAATATAAGGCTAAGTTGTTTTTCGATGATTGGGGTTGTTAGTTGAGTGGATTTTGACCCCAATCCTTTTACGACTCAAACTCTAGGTCTTTACACTCAATGATCTAGGGAGTCATTGTGCTTGTGGGATGTCATGTGTGCCTTACACCTTCAGCCACCACCTTCGACCGAAGGGTATGATTGAGCATCTTGTCAAAGTTTCATGCAATATTTGTACTTTTATATAAATAAGTTACCCTCATTAGATTACTTTTATGAAACTACTCTACTAATTTATAACATATTAGAACATTTGGTACTAATCAACACATCGCGCCCTTAATAATAGAATCAAAAAAGAGTTTTGGACATATGTTCACTTGTTAATTTCATAACTCACATTTACTTTGATTGTATGCTTTACTAGGTTACTATATTGGATTCAAATATGGTAATCTACATGTTGCTCTCTTTCTAAAAATAGCTAGTAACTAGTTAGTTTCATAAGTATCATTTTGGTCGGCGTATGTTTAAGATAACTCGTAGAGTGGGGGTGGATGTTAACCAAACTAACTCTATGAATAATAAACTGTAAGGACACAAATTTTCAATTGAGTCCTTTGTTTTTTTGTCTCAATTTTGGACAAAAACGTTTGAGTCATAGGATAGAGTTATTGATCATCCTTCAAGCCTATGACACATTAAAGTTGAAGACGTAGCGACCAAGTTCATAAAGCTTCATCAAATGCCGTATTTGTAGTACCTCATTTCTACGTCATCAAAAATATTTTGTTTACTCATAAGGTATGAATGTATTTTAATATATATATATATATATATATATATATATATATGAGCTTGGAACATTTTATATTGGGGATTGTTTCTTTAAAACGTTGTTTATTTTCAGAAAGATTTTATTAAAACTTTAAAATATAGTATATAAAGTTTCTAGACTAAAACTAAAATTTTCAACTTTCTGGAAGTTCGTTCGAAATGTCGTTCGAACGAGTTTGTCGTTCAAATAATATGTCGTTCGAACGAGTTTGCCAACGAGTTCCCCAAAAGGCCACTGGAATGTCCTTCGAACGAACTTGATGTTCAAACAAGATCTCCAATGATATTTCTAACGAGTTCACACTGGAACTTCGTTAGAAGCCTCGTTCGAACGAAAATGTCGTTTGAACGAGTTTTGGCGGGAACAATTATTTGGCAGTTTTGAGCAGTTTTTTCCCACTTCTTTTCCCACTATCTTTTGACATAACTTCTTAAGTGCGGAAACCAAGTTTTTTGAACTTAACTTTCATACTATTATAACTTCTAGAGATAGTTTTTGAGTGTTCATCTTTCCAAAGAAAAGTTCATTGTTTAAGTGTATATTTTTCCAAGAAAAATCTTCTAAACACTTGTTTCACACCCAAAGTTTGGTTATCCAAGTTCCTTTATATATATATATATATATATATTCATTGCTTGGAGTTTTGGCACCGATTTAATCTACATATTGAAGAATTCGTTTGGGTTTGCTTCTAGATCCCACAAAGAAAAAGAAGAAGTTTGCGTTGAATTACCCATTTGGAGAAAGGCTCCTTGTTCGGGTGATAGTGACCATATAAAGTCCGATCGGTGGATTCCGAGACTGCGATGGAGCTCCGTGGTTATTCGCTAGGCGGAGGTGTATACTAGAAGGAGTGTCGGGACTTGAGAGGGATCGAGTCGAGTGTTGTAAGTCTACTGTCTTGTATTTGTAAAACCATACTTAGTGGATTTGAGGCTAGGGTCGTCCGAGGTTTTTTTCCTGTTGTGGGTTTTTCCTCGTACATCACGGCGTAGTGATTCATTGTTTAATTTTATCTTGCTATATCACCTAGAACGCATGCTTAGGTAAAAAGATAAAATTTGGTTTAATCACTACTTATGTTTAATTTGGTGCTACATTAATATTGGGTAATGTTTATGTTAATTTAATTCAAGTCATTTAATTTAATTTGGTAAAATTTGGTTTGACCTAATTTGGAACTATTGAAAATATGACTTAGGCAAATTTTTAGGACTTGGGTTAAATTAATTGGTTTAAGTGAAATTTAAATTTATTTGGATTTAATCTTATTTCACTTTGTTTAATTTTAATTTGATAAGAAATTAAAATTTGTTGTTTAAATGAACCATCTTACTCTTCCGCATCTATAAAAGGAAATTATTACTTTTTGAAGTACAAAGAATTTTAAAATTGGGGGCCTATTGTTCCAACATAAACCATTTCAAAACACGAACTTTATGATACCTACTATTTGGTTTAAATTATCAAAGAAAGGCCTTAAAAAATTTGCACTCAGAATAAAGATTTTTTATACAGAATGTAGTTGCAAATTTATTATAAAAAATAGGATTTTTTAAGACAATTGAAGCACAAATAAATTTCAATTTATTGAATTAATGAATTTTTACTTACAAATAGGTTTACAAATAGAATGAAAGAATGAATTCTCAAATCAAATGGTGGGTGATAGAGTTGTTATGGTAGCTAAACAAATCTGGAATGCTTGCATTCAGTAGAAAAGGACTTGGGGGAGTCGATTTGAGTCAACGTAGTAGTTGTAGACCATGTGCTTTTGTTGCACCCAACGGAGTATATTTCTTCTGGCGGAATCAAGTTCTTAAGTTTACCACGTTTCGATGTTCATGGAGTCGATGGACCTTGAACTGCCACAAGATGACTTAACACTGTTGACATTTTGTTATGGAAAGAACGGAATATATTAATTAATTTCTCCAAGGCACGTTCTTGGAACGCTTTCTTTTAGGCAAAATTTCTCCCAATCCGGTTGAGACAGAACCAGAACCACGATGGGTTTTATAGAATCTGCCTTCAGGATACAATGCAATGTATGAACAGTTGTTTGATTCAAACTATGTACTATTTGATCAAACTAAGAACACTCTGAATTTGTAACTTGATAATGCCAAAGTATAGAGGACGAAGAGAGGAGAAACTAGCAATTTTCGGTGTCCAAAACAGAGGTCTGGAGCTCTTTTTATAGCCATTTTTGTGACTGTTCTTCAACAGTCACAGCTCTTCATGGAGTGACTCAGCAACCGTTGGATCGTACCTGTTTGGAACAGCTACGATCTAACGGTTCAGATTAGGCATCCCATCGTAAGCGAATGGACATCCCCTACACGAAATGCTACAAGTTCATCTAACGGTTTAGATCAAGTCATTTCGGATTTTAAACCCTTTGATCGAATCGTTTAATCACAACCGTTGATCTGTTTTACCTCGTCAAAACTTTAGGCTCCCACGCTCCAAGCGATGCGCACGTGTGAAGTGCCAAGTGCGCGTCAAAGCGCGCAATGCTCCCTAAGTCGCCCAATCTCCCTTTCGCGCTTACGCGTGTCGCGATTGGTGGTGCTCAAGCACCACCGCAATGCGTAGGATCATAGCCTCTTATTTAACTTGTCAACTAATAATCTTAGTTGTCCTTTAGTTGATATACCACTACTTTTTGTAGTATTCTTCCAATGTGGGACAATATGGGATTTTGAGCACTCCCATATCTTTCACACCCATTTGCTCATGTTTCTACCTTCTAAATTAATACCCAAACTATGTTTAAAATAAAACACCAATAATATAATAAAATATTAACTACTAAAAAATAAAATATCAATAACTATTGGAATTTATCCAACATTCCCCCACCAATTTCAATATACGCAAGAGAGCAAAGCAAAAAGACAATAAATAACTTTTGTCATTATCGCTAAAATCTAGTACATAAATGAGAAGTGTCTTTCGGACTTGAACTTCCATATAGTGAAAATAATTCAAAGCTTCATCAAGGTGCTGTGGTGAACATATCTTAAACCAAGTACCTTTTGAGACTAGCCGGAACTATCACACATACCGATTTCTGAGTTTGTTCTTCTAGCATGCATTTTTATGGCCTTGTGCTAATCCTGATTTCACGAGCGCTTTAGGATCAGTCTTGATTTCATAGAAAGCGGCCACACTTTCGACACTCGTATAGGTAAATCAACTTTAGTGATTCTACGAGTCACACTTATATGATTTATTAAGAAGTAACCTTCATCCTCTAACATGCAGAAAACCAACACTAGGCACATAGGAATGGAATTTTTTGTATAAATTCCTAGTGTTCCATAACTATAATTTAACTTGTCTGTACCACATTGAACTCTATCTATATTTTCAAGATATGAGTTGGGTTCCCATTAAATATAGTTGTGTTATTTAATAGACCTTAGTCCCATTCCTTTTGAGGTGATATATATCATCTCTATAACATGACCTTTAGTCAGAGGATCTGCTAAATTCTTGTTCGTTTTAATATATTCGACTGTAATTACTCCTTCCTTGAGTAATTTTCTTATAATTTGATGCCTTAGACTAATGTGTCTAGATTTTTTGTTGTAAGTTTTGTCCGAAACTTTATAAATTGTGGCTTGGTTATCACAACTTATCATATAGAAGGTGATGGCTTTTTCCATGAAGGAATGTCATACAACACATTTCTATGCCATTCTGCTTCTTTACGTGCATATGCTAGGGCTATAAATTCAGATTGCATTGTGGAATCTGATACACATGTTTGTTTCTTGGATCCCCAAGAGATAGCTTCTCCTCCTAGCGTAAAAATCCAACTAGTAGTTGACTTGGATTTTGATTCAAGATTATTCCAACTTGAATCACTATATCTTTCTAAAATAGATGGATATCCTACATAATGTAAGCCATAATTTAAAGTCCTCTTCAGGTATCTAAGCACCCTAGAAATTGCATTCCAGTGCTCTTGTCCTGGATTACTTATAAATCTACAGAATACACTCACTGCATAAGCAATGTCTGGTCTAGTGCAATGCATGGCATACATTAGACTCCCAATAATACTAGCATATTTAAGTTGTTCCATAGCACGCCCAGTATTTTTCATTAATTTTATGCTAGGATCCACTGGTGTAGTAGCTGGCTTAAGTTCAAAATGATTATATCTTTTAAGAACTTTTTCTATATAATGAGATTGAGATAACGCTAAAGAATTATCCTTTCTCACAATTTTGATTCCTAAAATCACATCAGCTTCTCCAAGATCTTTCATATCAAATTTTGATGAAAGAAACCTTTTGGTTTCTTCAACATATTTGAGATTAGACCCAAACATTAACATGTCATCCACATATAAGCAAATAATAACACCAACACCATTTTCAAATTTACTATATATACATTTGTCGGCATCATTAACTTTATATCCATGGGATATAACAATATTATTAAACTTCTCATGTCATTGCATAGGAGCTTGTTTAAGGCCATAAAGAGATTTAACCAATTTACACACTTTTTTTTCTTGGCCAGGCAAAACAAACCCTTCGGGTTGTTCCATGTAAATCTCTTCTTCTAAATCACCATTTAAAAATGCAGTTTTAACATCCATTTGATGAATAACTAAATTGTGAATAGAAGCAAGATATATCAATATCCTAATGGAAGTGATTCGAGAAACAGGAGCATATATATCAAAGTAATCAATTCCATGTTTTTGCTTAAAGCCTTTAGCAACTAGTCTTGCCTTAAATTTATTTATAGAACCATACGGATTTAATTTTCTTTTAAATATCCATTTGCACCCAATAGGTTTAGCCCCGGCGGGAAGATCGAACATAACCCAACACGATTTGACAAAATTGAGTTCATTTAATCATTTATTGCTTCTTTCCAAAAGACAACATCCCTAGATGTTATCGCTTCATGAAAAGTGGTCGGTTCATCTTCTAAATTAAGAAAAAATTTAGTTTTGTTCTTAGTCTCATTTGAATCCCCTTCAACTAAATAAATAACAAAGTCGGGCCCAAATGTTTTTTCAGTTCTTTGTCTTTTACTCCTTCGTGGTTCAACGTCATTCGTTGTTTCCGAAGAAGATATAGGTTGTGAATTTTCTTCTAAATTTGAGGAGTCAACAGTCGGATTATTATTTTCTAAATCTTGATTCAAAGTACTAAACTTTCTAAACAATTGGGTACGTGTGGAAGGTAAAAGTGGGTAAAAATCAGAGATGGAAATGTTGCTCCTTGTCTCCTTTTCCTTGGTAGTAAACATTGGTCTGGATTGTGTATGTATTTCTAGATAAGTTTCCCAAGAACACCAAATCGATCTCATCATGCCTCGGTCCTTGATAAGATAACTTCACATAGGCATTTAAGAGGGAGAAGTCATATTAGCTAATAGTAGACTCTATATGGAAAGAAGTTAGAACACATATAATTAAGATTCAAAGATGCATACGTAAAAGGTGGTGACAGTGCTAGTTGAGTTGTCAAGTACAAGCTTGAGTTACCTATCGAACCTTTTAAATAGATACTCGTTTTTATACTAGGAACCCGAGCCAGAATCCTGGTCTAGAGAGAGTGGGAGAAGCAGACCATCGTTGAGTATCTTAGCTCGTTCATTTGCCCTAGTGATTTGGGCATCCCGGTAGAAATTTCTAGCACAAGCAGTAATTATACATGCCATGACTATACAAGGTAGAAGCATCGCTGACAATTTTAGTGCTTCAATTGGGAGAGAAATATATATATAAAGATGAGATTGTATATGATTGTTGAGGTGGTAGGATGAGGTATGAAGTCTTTATATAGGTATGTCATTAACTTAAAGGAAACATCCAAGCCAACCTAGTACATAATTAGGGAATGTAAAGTGATTGAGTTGGAAAACATGGTATTAGTTTACTCAAAAATCTAGATACAACCTTAAAGTTTTACGTGGGGAGGAGATTCTAAATAAACTCTCCCTCTGGTAACACTTACAATTTGTATTATTTGCAAACTACCACATGAAATGCTTTTTATTTTCTTACTAGCATGCAACTCGCACGATGTCCGAGAATTTTGTAAAATTGTAAAAATCGAGATCTTCTAACATCAAGAAACTATAAATTTTAACTTTTGACAGTTATATTTATAGTTCCATTTATGGTTAAAGTGGAAATAGTAATGGAAGCAAGGGTTCTAGTATAAGAACCAACATTAATGATAGTGATTTAACTATAAGAGAAAGTTCTAATGATTTGGATTTGACTAAAAAATACAGGCATTTGTGGGTTCAATGCAAAACATTTTTTGGATTAAATTATAAGATTTTTTTTAGTAGTTTAGAGAGAATTGAACTTTCGATTGATATCTTCTAAGACATTTTATATTCGTACACAGGTGAGAAGTAATTCATACTATAGATATAATAAATATAAATTGAGTCCATAATCATGAAAACTCTAATTCATGAACATAGAATAACGAAGAGCATAAAATTAGGCTGACTTAATTAAAATTACAGTGTGTGTGTATGTGTGTGTCAATATATATATACACACACACACACACACTATGAAGAATTATCTTTACATTCATGTTCCTAGTATTACATAAAAACTAAAAAATAACTTTCAATAATGAAAATAATGTTATAAATTGAATATTTCTACGGTGAATGTATAAAAAAATACAACCGTGTTAAACTAAAATGCATCCTTGTATTTTTTCCACAACTAATTCGCATTTAATAATATTTTTCACATCTTCTAAATTCCCAATAAAACATTGAGAAAATTAATAAAAGAATTAATGGATGAATAAAAATAGTTTTTAAACATCAAATAACAAAATATTGAAATTTATCAAGAAAAATGAAAACCCGCCATTTTACCTTGATAAAATAATACAACTTTCCACTGAAAATGTTAAAATTCCCCATCTCTGCAACATGATATCTGCAAAGCAATACATGAAAAAAATACAAAAAATAGTACAATTTTTTATATATAATCTTTTGAAGACTCAAAGTTTAATTGAATGGGGTTTAACAATCAATTTCAATGGAAGGATTGAATAAAAAACCCTTACAAAATCAATTTCAATGGAAGAATTCAATAAACAAAACTTTTTATATGAATACTTTGATATGTTCATATGTAATTCACTAAAAAAAATGTTCGCTTACTTATTACCGGTCTCATTACTATTATATTGATAATGCATCTTGTTTACAATAATAAAAAAAGTAAATATTTAATAAAAAATAAATTAATAACCTAATACATACATCCAATAAATGAATAAAAAGTTCATATGAACACAAAACATGAAACCGGGTTCAGACTTCTGATTCAAGTAGATCATGAAAGAAAACATTCCTTTTAAAATGAGTTCAATGACATACAAAAAACCCTAATGAAGTCTCAAGTGTATTTGTGATTGACAAAAAATTAATTTTCAATAGAAAAAGTAAAAGGGCAAGAGACATATTTGTCTCCAATTGAATCCATTGTGCAAATGAAGGTCTCGTCATCATCTCCTAAACCAGCAATCACAAGTTGGCATAAATATGGACAGAACCTACAAATAGAATAATTGTAAGATATGAAATATGTCAAGCATAATTGGTCAAATATAAGGCATTAATATACACAAAGCCATAAAATGAAACGACCACCCCACAGTATGAAAGATGAGGCAAATAAATGGGTTTATATATTAATCTGGGATGTGAAACATTGGGATGAGAAACATTTTAGATGTGAGGAAATCAAAATTTATGATATAACATAATCCAATTATATATATATCCAAACGAAACAAAAACCTCATTTAATAAACATTGCAGTTGAAATAAGACAGAGATCGATATGTGAGGAACCCTCTTGGTCGGCAGTGTTCCAAATCTTGGCCTTGACGACCTTATTATCAACGTGAATGTCTCTGGTGGAGAATTCGACGCCGATGGTGGAGTTAGATTCGAGGCTAAACTCCTTGCGTGTGAATCTTGATAATATGTTCGATTTTCCAATGTCTGAGTCTTCGATCAATATCACATGGAATTAAACATGAACAACACCAAATCCTCACTCATTTAGTAGCTTAAACATTGAAAAATTTAAACGTTTGATTAAGAAGAAGAAGAGTATTCAGGCGCTGCTGGTGTGGCAATTGGTTGACCATTTGAATAATTTGTATGTGGGAAATTGCTTGATTATATACGTTTGGGAATAAGTAAAAAATGTGTAGATGAGGAAGAGATCACATACTTTTTATTTTCATATGTTGGAAGGTGAAGGTCCCATAAAATATAAAGATAGTGGGGAAGGTAGCACTTAAAGCTCTAAATTCAAACTTTTGGTTCATGGCTCACATAACTAGACCCATTAGTGGATGAGATGACAAATTAACGGATTCTAGGGTTAGTGGAACTCACAAAGATAATAAATGGAATCGAAACGGTCAATAATTAAGAATTTATTTAAATGAACTGGGGGGTTGTATGATGGAATTCGAAGGGGCTGAAGGAGAGTCATGCTGCCAAATAAGTAGGGCCTCTCCAAATTACGGGATAGAGTAAAATAATTGAAACATTTATGAAGTATACCAGTGTCGTTGTGTGAGCGCGACAAATATATTCACCATGTTTTCCTATTAGTTTTAGTTATATACTATAATTTTTTAGCATCGTTTGAACCCACTCAACATTTTTTTTGACGATCAACCCACTCAAAATTGTTCTTTCATTAAGCTTCATTGTTTCTTCATCACATGTGGTTTCTAATAATTTTTAACCCGATAAAACATTGGCAGATCCATGCACGTCCGAGGGAGTTTTCGGGTTTTTTTTATATGATATTTTTTAACAACTTGTGATCGTGACTAAATTGTCACAAACATAAATCCATGATAAATTCTGGTGACAGTTCTACTCGTTACACATTTTGTCGCGATTTTTACCAGTGACTATTTTTGTACATTGATTTCTAATAGTTTTATTATGTGAAAATTTTATTGATCACATATCTTATCGAAGTTTCTACTTGTGACCATTTATATCATTCATTTTCAACAATTTTATTCTTAATAATCTATTTTTTTGATTTATTTCTAATGCCAAAAAATTCATTTAGTTCAACTGTTAAAGAAATTTGTTTTTCTTTTCTATTAGGATAAATTTTGTCAGGAATATAAGCCACGATAAAAGTAAGTACACTATTTTCACTCTTTAAAATTTGATCACAACTAAATAGAAGTACTAAATGTTTGGTGAATAGTTTTCAATAGTTATGGAACAAAATAATTTTTTTGTTCATTTTCTTCAATAAAATTAATCTCCCATTCATTTTATTCTCTTTCATTTTTGTAGCAACAATTCCTTTAAGAGTGATTAGGGATCCTGCATGATTTTCACTTGTATCGATAATTTTCACTTTCATGTCAACTTTGTTTGCAAACAAAACAACGGGTATGACAATTTTCATTACATCTCTCATTGTAAAATTATCTTATTCCTTTACCTTTTCCACGACCTCGTATAATTTATACGTTTTTGGTGGAAACTTTTGGATCCACCTTGAATTTTTGTTTTCAACCACATTTTCTTGAAAATTCACTTTTGATTGAACAACTTGCTCCATTTTTTCTTCAAATGGCCTTTATTCTTTTTTCATGCATCCCAAGAGAACCAATTAATTCATGTAAGAACAATTTTGATAAGGCTGTTGACTCTTCAATGGCCCCAACAAGATGATCAAATTTTTGTGGCAAAATAATTCTTTTATTATCATTGGTTCTCCATAGCTTCGAATTTGATTAACAATATCAAATATTGTAATGCCCCTACCTAGGTTTCGATCAATGTTGGGTTAGCCCTCACCGAATCAAGGAGTTAAAGGGGGAGGGGGAAAGTTCAATTTTATAGTTTAAGAAAAATCCTTTAATTTCACCATTTATTAAGGACTAAAATTACCGGATTTAAATTGGGAAAAGAAGTGACCACTTTAAGTAATTACATCAATTTACAAGGTTTATTTATCAAAATATGATTTAATTCGCAACACTAATTAAATAAGAAATAAACCATAATCATCCATGTATTATTACAACACATGACCTAAGGCCCGAATAAAAGTCTAAATGCCCCAAATTAAAAATGTTTCATCAGATAATAAAATTACAGAGCTATTAACGATGTTGATCGCCCTCTGGGGCCTTACCCTCATTCATCTCGACGTCCCTAGTCGAAGTACCTGGGGTGGGGGTGGGATTTTGAACATAAAAAGCAAGGGTGAGCTAATGCTCAACAGGGTGAGTAATACTAAGCTATATATCTTTTTACTAAAATACTATAGATATAACATGTATTTTAATAATTTCGAAAATGTTTAATCATTTAGCCAGTATTAGTGCATCTACCATGGAATGCACCAGGGCGATGAGATATACTCACACTTAAGCACTTCATACCACCCTTTACCGGGTCTAGAGACTATCAATCATATTTTATTCACCAGTCTCTTTTTTATCACGTTTCATTAGGGTGTCTTACTTACACATTTTTAAGCACAGCCAATATTATTTTCCTTTTTCATTATCTTTTCTCAGAATCTTCCAATATCCGCATACTTTAACATGCTCTACATGGCCGGCTATGCTAACATATACTTTGGCCAATGATTTTGGATCTTTCACCCAGGCCTGGCCCTTTTAAATTATTTTCACAGTCATTTGAGTCCATATTACTATGTTTTGACATTTTTTCTAATGTCCACATTATTCCATCATTTTACAATTTTCATAATTTCTGTGGGTTATATCACCATTTCATCTCGTTAACGTACCATCTTATCCACTTTATCTATTTTCACCACAAACAGAATGATAAGGTCTAACAAGGAAATCCAACCTCTAGGACCCTCAATTTGTCAAAATTATTATTTTGCCCTTTCTTTCATCATAGCTTCGTGAAAAATATTTTTAATTCATTATGGCATTAAAAATTAACCCTTTCTTTCAAAACATCATTTTTATGATTTTATGTCCAAAATCATCCCTCATTATTTTAAGTCTTACTACATAAAATACATTTAGAAAAATGCCTTCTACTTTGACTTATTATCACATGTAACATCAAATATTAATTTTCTTCATTCCTAAAAATATTTGTAACACAATTTTTGTTTTTTTTCCCACAATTCATAATTATCTCATAAAACCCATTTCAACATCATTTACCAAGTCTAAAATGTCTTCTACTAGCACACTATGTGTTTCTACACATGTTAAGCAGGTTTTCCGGCCTAAAAATCCTTAAATATGCAACTAAACGAGATATAAATCACGGATTTACATTTTTCATGCTCTGTTTCCATATTTCAAGATAAAAATGCCATTTCTTCATAAAAGACCCATTTAGGATTTGCCTTCTTTAAAAATCTATTTTTTGCAAGACTTGAATATATAGCAAATATCTTTATTTTGGCATTAAATCTTATCTAGCATGCATTTTACATATTTTTCATACCTATAAACCTTGAAATCTTGGAGAGAGAGGAAAACCTTAGCTTAAGGCTTGAAAAGGAGACAAAGAAGAAGATGAATATGGAAGCACCTAACTTTAAATACTCCCAAAAGCTCTTTAAAATACTCCAAAGCTTCTCCTACTTACTTGACTCAACCCACTTCTACCCTTGACAAAGATTAAAATGGAAGAATAATACTTAGAAATGAGGTGGAAATGGTGTTTTGTGGTGGTGGCAATGTGTAAACGATGGTGGGGAAGGCTTGGGAAAGATGACGGGCTCTTGAGGCTAGAGAAAAATGAGAAAATGCTGATAAGACAAATTGGTAAGAGAACCCACCATAATCACTCTCTTAAATAACCCACAAAACCTAAGGAAGACTTTGCCCAAGGGTAACTCATTCAAAAATCTCCTTTATCTTGATTTGGATCACTAAAGGTTGACAACTCATGGATCCAAGGGCTATGGTGTTGATAACACAAAATATGTTGAATTTTTTAAATTCAGCTTTGGTCATTCGAACGACATTTGGTCTCATTCGAACGGGACCCCTGTTCATTCAAATGAGCATCTTATGGGTATCTAACGAGGCAAAAAAAAATAGGGTTAACTAGGATGTGAAAAGTACCTCATTCAAATGACAACCACTTTTGTTCGAATGACAAGGGACTTTATTCGAACATATATCTAGAGAGCTTGAGAAATTGACCATTTTCCACGTTGTGAGAAGCCCATTCGAACGACTCGTTAAAATGATAAAGATACTCGTTCAAACGACTTATGTTTCCCATGATATGAACTTTAAGCCTTAAAAACTCTGATTTGACAAGCACAAAGGCTGTGATAATGGTTAAACCTAAATATTCATTCATAAATAAAAAATTACATGGAAAGAGATAAAAAATTTAGGCACGGGTATTACATTCTCCCCGCCATAGAAAATTTCATCCCCAAAATAAGACAACCAACTAGGGAAAGAATTCCTTGTGGTTCCGTCACATCTCCAACTCATGTTCCCAAGTCACACCTTCAAAACCATGAAATTCACAAAGAACCTTTACTAAGGGAATGACCTTGTTGCGCACGACCCCGTACTTGTGGTCCAAAATGGATATAGGTTGCATTGGAAATGTATAATCTTCCTCTAAATCGATGAGGTTCCAATCGATGAAATGTTGCGGATCATGAAGATACTTCTTCATCATAGAAATGTGGAACAAATTATGAACTTGGGATAACTGTGGAGGTAGAGCCAAGCGGTACGATACATCCCCAATCCATTTCAATTTCGTAGAGGGATTGATATACAGTAGGGTCAACTTCACTTTTTTTCCCAAATCATTAACCATCGGTTCTTGCTCTAAACTTCTACACCACACGATCACCTACACAAAACTCCATGGGTATCCGACGATTATCAACCTAATTCTTTTATCGACTGTTTGTCGTCATGATTCTCTTTCTAATTACCCAAACCTTCTCTGTTATTTCCCTAATCATCTCTGAATTGGTGAGATGCTTATCTCCCACCTCAGTCCAATAAACTAAAGAGTGGAGTGGCCTCCCATAAAAGTCCTAGTAGGGAGATATCTCAATGCTCGTCTAATAACTGTTATTGTAGGAGACCTCTGCCAGATGTATGCTCTTTACCCAACCACCCAGAAAGTTGAGTGCACAAGCTCTCAGCATATCTTCAAGAATGTGGATGGTTCATTCTGACTATCTGTCTATCTCAGGGTGATATACCATACTCATATTCAGCTCAGTACCCAATTTTTATTGAAAATTCTTCCAAAACCGAGATACAAACTGGGAATCTCCGTCCGAGATGATTGGGAGTGAAATATTTTGAAGTTTGATTATTTCTTATACATACATACTTGCTAACTTAGCCATGTTGTCATGACCTGGATCAGAAAGAAGTGTGCGAACTTCGTGATGTGATTCACTATAACCCACACTGCATCATGACCATGCTCAGATCGTGGTAATGTTGTTACGGAATCTCTCATAATATGCTCCCACTTCCATTCCACCACAGGTAGTGTTTGCAATAGCCCTATTGGATTCTTATTCTCGGTCTTCACTCACTGATAAGTGTATCACTTGGCTACATATGTCGCCACATCCTTCTTTATATCGGACCACCAAAAATCTCTACACTGGTCCTTACACATCTTTGTGACATTGGGATGTAAGATGAAACACGAGTGATGGGCCTCTCCCATCACCTTGTCCCAAAGCTCATTGATAATTGGAATAATCAATCGACCCTTATGTCACTCTCCGTTGTGCTTGTCCACAGTAAAGGTTTCGAACACCTCACAATTCTGAATACGATCACGATATGGGAAAAACTCAGGATCACAAAGATGGGTCTCTAAAAGTTTCTTCTAAATGAGTGGCCTAGCCACCACACTCCAAATGTATGACCTATCATAACCTATTGTACATGTATATCAAACTTATGCAACTCACCACACATCTTTACCCAGTGGCACCTCATCGCTGCAAGGGTGAGGATAGATTTTCTTTTAAGAGAATTGACCACCACATTATCCTTTCCAGGATGGTACTCTAATGAGAAGTCGTAGTCCTCCATAAATTCCATCCATCACCTCTAACGGAGATTAAGATCAAAATATCTGAAGACGTACTAGAGGCCCTTATGATAAAAAAAAACACCACAAATCCTTCCCCGTACAAATAATACCTCCAAATCTTAAATGCTAATACCATAGCGTCTAACTATAAATCATGGGTGGGATAATTCCTCTCATGAACCTTCAGTCGACATGATGCATAAGCGACTACTTTCCCATTCTTCATCAATACTGCACCAAGTACTGACCACAAAGCGTCACAATACATGGTGTAACCCCTACCACACTATGGGAGGAAAAGAACGAGCAAAGACATTAATCTAATCTTCAGTTCCTAAAAGTATAACTCATAATGCTCGAACCACTCAAAGTTTACATCATTTTGAGTTAACATGGTGAGGGGCAATGCGACCCTCGAGAAGTCTTGTACAAACATGCTATAGTAATTGTCAAAACCCAAGAAAGTATGTACTTACGCTACTTACCTTAGCCTTTAACATCCCAGGATGGCCTCCACTTTGGAAGGGTTGATAAAATTGCCCTCTCTAGAAACCATGTGGCCAAGAAACTTGACCTCCTCTATCCCGAATTCGCACTTGCTGAATTTTGCATACAGTTGTTTCTCCTTGAGCACTTGCAACGTCATGACAAGGTTATCCTTGTGGTCTACATCCGTTTTCGAATAGATCAATATGTTATCCATATAGAACATAAAAACTGGTCTAATTATGGACAGATGCATCAACATTTCTAGAGCATTGGTCAAATCGAAAGGCATCATTAGGAACTCACAGTGTCCATACCGAGTCTAGAATGGTGTCTTAAAGGTATCCTCCTCCTTAACGCATAGTTGATGGTATCTTTATTGAAATTCAATCTATGAAAACCTGCCTTCCCCACATAACTGTTCGAACAAGTCATCGATATGAAGCATATGGTATTTCTTCTTCACCGTCACCCCATTCAGCTGCTTGGAGTCGATTCAGAGCCGTAAGGGTTTGCCTTTTTTCTTAACAAAGAGGACTGAAGATCCCCACCGGGACATATTATGGTGAATGAATCTCTTGCTAGTCAAATCCTCTAACCGAACCCTTAGCTCCTGTAATTCTGTCGGAGCCATTCTATGAGGTGGTATGAATATGCGCGAGTGTAACGACAAATTTTGAATTGAGTCAATTTGTAATTATTGGATTAATTTTGGACAAAACTATTTGATTCATAGGATAGAAGTTTGTAACCTTTCAAGCCTATGATGTTTGAGTTGAAGACGTGGTGGCCAAGTCTAATAAAGATCACATCATAGCCGTGTTTCGTGCCTTGTTTAGCGTCATCAACTTTTCAATTTTCCAAGGTCTCTCAAGTATGAATGAACATGTTATATAAAGATTTGGATATCTTTATTGGGTGTCTTTTGTTAAAATGATTTTTTAATATTTTAAGAAAAAAATTAATTTTTTTGAAAACTCGTTAGAGTATGTCGTTTGAACAACCTCGTCTGAACGAGATTACCAGGTCGTTCGAACGAGGTATATAGCAACTTTCCTCTTTGGTCTCACTGAATTCTTGTTCATATTGTCATTTGAATTGTAGTATGAACGAACCTTGATTTTTGGAGCTACTACTTTCTCATTCAATATATTGTTCGTACGATCCCGTTTTCTCATTCGAACGACACAAGTTTCCCATTCGAACCACCGAGCTGTTCAACAGTTTTTTAATTAACCTCCCACTAACTTTTTCCACACATATTTTAGTAGTGCATGAGTAACCATTTTTAGGGGACTTTTGAGCAGACTATCTTCACATTTTTTTAGAGAAATTTTTATCCAAGATGTCCTTCTGTTTTTGTAAATCAAAATGATCTAATTTGAACACAAAACAAGTTTACACCCATATAGTTTACTCGATCCAAGTTTCAACATAACATTTTCTTTGAGATCGTTGGTTTGGCACCGAGTTTCAATCTCTAACCAAAAGTGATAATTTCTTGAAGAGGATTATGTGGTTGTGATTTTACATGCGGTGGATTCCATGTGGTTGACGGTTTCTTTGCCCCATCGGTGGATTTTGAGATGTAGGTGGACTCCTACATTGTCGACTAGGCAGTGGTGGAAGGAACGAAGATCGTCAAGGCTTGCGAGTGCGTCGGGTTATTGAGAAAGTCTTCTTGTCACGTCCTTGTATTAAATCTGTACTTAATGAACTTATGGATGGACCGTCTAAGGTTTTTCCCGTTGTGGGTTGTTCTTGTACATCGCGATGTTATGGTTGTGTTTATTTTTATCTATCTTACAAAATATCACTTAGATGCATGCTTAGGCTTAGCAAAATAAAAATTGTTTAACCACATAAAAAAATTGTTTAAGTTGGTGTAAATTAAATTAGGTAATTTTTAATTTACTTTAATTCAAGTAATTTGTTTAATTTCATGTTTGTGTAAATTTGAACTTGAATTGAAGTTGTGTTTTTTTGTTTTTTAGAAGTGAAAATTTAATTTGAAGAAATTTAATTTGTGAAAGAAAATTAAATTTTGGAATATTTCGTGAACCACCCCTTTTAAAATTTAAAATTCAAATTTTAGCATTTACAAGTGATATCAGAGCATATAATTTAAGAAATCACGTTCTCAGATGTGTATCAGAGCATATAATTTAAGAAATTATATTATCCGCGTGATTCTCTGATGCACCTCTATGGTGAAATCTACCTTCCACTGTGGTGGTTACCTAGGAAGATCATTCAGGAACACATCGGGAAAATCGTGCACCACTTGGTAGTCCAACATCATAACATTTGACTCATTTTAAGTCGTGATACTGCTTAACTAGCCAAATTACCATTTCTTCTCACGCACGATAGAAAACTTTCAAGGACAATTAACGCCTGCTCACTATTAAAATGATGGTGAGACTCATCTGGAAGTGTTACTAAGACACTGCGTCGATGGAATTCGATGGTAAATAACCTCAAACCTATCCATGTCCAGAAGGATCAAATCATACTCCAGAACATAATCTCCAACCATAACCACACATCTTTGGCATACCCTATTGAGAACTAGGTCACCACCGGCCGGAAGCCCTATGAAGATAATAGGATGAAATTGATATACTCTAGTCCCAAACTGAATGCCAAAGAACTCGAAATGAAAGAATGCGATGCGCTAGAATCAAATAGTACGTTAAACCAAATACTAAAAAAAATAATCATACCTTCCATCATCGATGGATCACCGGAAGGTGCAGTAAACTGTGACATGGCATAAGCTCGCCCGGGGTTAAACCAGTTACTCTGGCTATCGGGTACCTGACCAGGATCATAGTTACTCTACCCTTGCCCTTGACTTGGGTCGTTCACACTGCCTCTTGAGATGATGATATCCTCGGGATAACTTCTTGTATTTCTGCCGGGTAGGGCTTTTGTAACTCGAATTATCGTCCAACAAAAAATTAACAGTCTGCTAACTCCCTGCTAACTGCTAGAGACTCATTGTGGGCAATATCTCTTAAAATGACCAGGGGATCCACAAGAAAAATATGTCCTTAATATGGGGGTTATAGGACCCTAATTGCTGGTGCACTGGGTTAATGAAGAATCAACCCCTAAGGTGGCCTTTAGCTTCATAAAGAAGCCCTGCACCTGGAATTCTTTTGATCGCTGCTTTGGGATCCACTGGGATCTATCTACTTTTCCTTAATGGCCTTGCCATCCTTAGTATCTATATCCAACCATATAGCCTTATTCACTACCTTCCTGAAGTTTTGCATATTCAAACCTTCCAAGATTTGCCAAATGCCAAGGCTGAGGCCCTTAACAAATAACTTTGTCTTCTTTGTCTCATCTCTCTGCGGAGCATCAACATACTTACACAAGCTTTCAAAATTGACCAGGTGCTAATTCATATAAGCCTTCCCCTGCATCAATTGTAGGAACCGGTCCTTCTTAGAATCCTTAAATACCCATGGAAAGTACCGATCAAAGAAGGCAACTCTAAACACTACACCAAAATGGGTAAATTGGCACCCTTCCAGTGGCTAGCCTTGTCACGGTCAATGACCGTGACAAAAAACACGCATTTTTTGTCACGATCATTATCCGTCACAAGGTATTGTCACGGTCAATGACCATGACAAGTGACAACTACACTTGTCACGGACTTGTCATGGTCAATGATCGTGACAAAATTTATAATATATTCACGGTCACGGACCGTGACACGTCCGTAATAAATGTCACAGTAAAAAACCCTTTCCCCTTCTTTTTTTCCCCCGTCGATTCTTCCCTCCTTTTTTCCCTCTCTCTCTATGCTGCTCTCCCCCCTCTCTCTCTAAATGTACTCTCTCTCTCTCTCTCTCTCTATCTATCTCTATCTCTCTCTCTTCCATTTATATATATATATATATATATATATATATATGTGTGTGTGTGTGTGTGTGTGTGTGTGTGTATGCGTGTGTGTGTATGTGTGTGCGCATGTGTGTGTGGTGGGTGGGGTGGGGCAGGGTGGGGGGAGGGGGCAGGGATGGGGACTCTATTTTGTGTGCATGTGTGGTGGGGGAAGGGGGTGAGCCGGGGTGGGGGGAGGTGGCAGGAATGGGTGGGTGGGTGGTGGGGTAGGGGTGGGGGGCTACGTGTGTGTGTGAATGTACGCGTGTGTCTATGTATGTGCGCGTGTGTGTATGTGTGTGTAGTGTGCGTGTATGTGCGTGTTTGTGCGTAATGTCCATTGTAAACGAATTGATTGGTTATTATTTTTTTAGTAAATTAAAATATGATTGCCCCTCATTGTAAATTAGTAAATTAATATATGATAAATTATGAAACTAGGATTGCCCCTCATTGTAAATTAGTAAATTAATAATTATATAATTTAATTGTTAGTTTAATTGACGAAAATAATCAATTGAGTAGATGAATTAGAAGGAGTACGGGATACACATTTGTTGTTGACATTGCTGTAGGATTAGAGTGGATCGATGTTGGGTTGGTTAGTTTTAAAAGTGGCATCACCACTGGATTATTGTCTGTATGGGGGTGGGATTTTTCAACTTTTTTTGAAAATTACTTTGTATATCGAACAATATATATACAGTATGATAATTAAATGCAACACACTTAAAATTATGTATGTGCATGTCTTCTTTTAATTCATTTTGATATGTACTAATAACTTTATTTTACAGCAAATATCTCCTTTAGGTATTAAGGCGAGGATGATGATGCTCGTTATGATGATGTCGTCTGGGCTCGGTGGTAGCGGAGGCGACGAGGGATCCTCGACCCCTAGGCTCCCCAAATATGGAAAATTGGGGATGGCCATCGAGAACAAGTCGGGGCTATTAACGAGATCCATTGAGCTAGTAAAGACGATCATCGGCATGAGGTACATTAGTCGGAAGGAGGTGCCATATAAGCTCAAGTTAGCTATTTGGGTGGCATTACAGGTAATGTATTTATATTTATATTTATATTTATATTTATATTTATATTTATATTTATATTTATATTTATATTTATATTTATATTTATATTTATATTTATATTTATATTTCAATTTCAATTTCGAGTTCAATTTCATTTCATATTTATATTTATATTTATTTGCAACTAATATTGTATTTGTTGGACAAGAATAATTTAGCCTAGATCCAAAGCTACGCGATTCCATCTTGGAGAAGTTGAGGGAGCAACACAAGACGTGGAAGAAAAATATGCGGACCTGATACTTTGGGGAGACACGAGAGTTCATTATCCGAAGGCATGAATCTGTCCCACCGAAGGAGCCGATCTCATTGGGACAATGGCAAAAGTTCGCTGACAATGAGATCGGGGAGCGACAATTGGCATCTCGCCAATCAGGGAGGGAAAATTGGATAAAAAAAGCGGACGTGCACTACTCCGTCCGGTCGTCTTACGCCGAGGTGGAGCATATGATTATGGTAAGATTTAATTTTTCTATAACTACAGAAATATATTATTTTGCATTATTTTACTTTGTGGGGCCGATACTTATTTTACTTTATTTTATTTGAGGGGACAGGGAGTGGACCTGGGGGTAGGCCACATAGGCTCAATACTTATGTGTCTCTTCGGACGAAGAAGGGGAAGGACAAGGAGGTGTCCCCGAGCGTCGCGGCCACCATTGTAAGTAATTTGAAAGTTTACTCTTTGTTAATTACGCTATAATTTTTTAATTTACTTATTTTACTAATCATGTGCTTTTTGTCGTTTTAAGAAAAGATTAAGGAAGTGCATGAGTCGCGGTCGGATGCCGATAAGGCATCTTTGTCCATAGAATCACTCAGCCAAGTGCTTGGATCTGATCGCAAGGGGAGGACAAGGGGGTGAGCTCGTGGGTGGCCAAATTTAGGATCATCGGATTGGAGATGAACGATACCGGGTTGGCTCAAACGGTGGACTCTCATGATGTGAAGCTGTCCCGTTTGGAGGCGATGGTCCAAGATATGTTCTCATTCATGAAGCATTGGTTGGGCGGCAAAAAAGCCATGGGGAAAGGGAAGGAGAAGGTGGGGGGAGAAGGTACGGGAGGACGAGGTGTAGGATGACGAGGATGTGTACCTCGCTGCTTCATCGCCGACACGTGCGGACTTTGATGACCCACTTCCCTATTTGGCTCCCTTTGATCAACCGATGTCGACACTTAGTTGTCCGAGCGTGTTTATACTGGACATATTTGATGTCCAGCGGATAGGGCGGGGGTTAAGGGACCCGAATATCGTCCAGAGTTGACTAGTTCATGGATGTGAGCTTCAAAACATCAAGTCCAAGGTGCTCATCACGCATGTGGTACCCAGGAAGGAGAACTCCCCGTTGTGGTTGTGAGAACAATGCGGCACGATGTATATCAGTGGGTGTGTCAATTTGTATATCGTGTGGCCTACTCACCTCCTCGGATTTAACCTTACCCAAGAGATGTAGTGACATTATTTGAATTGAATTGAATTATTTTTAAGTTGGTACATTTCAATTGTTTTTAAGTTCGTACATTTGAATTATATTTGGATTATATCGTGATGCATATTGTCTCTATTTTGAATGTATATTTTCACTATCTCTATTTTATTTGGATATATAATGTTTGAACAAGTACAACGTTGCTATAATAGGTACATATATACTGCTGGGCAGTGGCAGTGGCCATACTGCCCAGTAGATTTTTTTTTAATTCTGCCCAGAATTGTCACGGTCATTGACCGTGACAAGTCCTTGGCAAATAAACTTGTCACGGTCATTGACCATGACAATTTTTTAATAAATGTCACGATCTTATCATGGTTATAAACCGTGACAAAACTTGTCATAAATCAGGGACCGTGACAATTCTAACGAGCTTGTTATGACCGTGACGAAAAATGTTATCTTGCCCAAAATTGTCATGATCATTGACCTTGACAAGTTGAACTTGTCAAGGTCAATGACCGTGACAATTTAATAGATTTGGTGTAGTAAAAACTACCCCAGTTTATGGTCTTTGTAGTACTGGCTATGTAGGTGCTCCCTCAAGGTAAGCTTGCTCCGTGAGCTAGAATGTAACTATCTTGACCTCGTGCCGAGTTGAAACATTAAGAGCCTCAATTACCCTATGACTTCATTGAGTCACTCCTTTGCATCATCGGGGCCAGCTTCCCATTGAAGGTGGGTTTGTTAAGCCTCATGAACTCCTTAAGGATGGAGGCGAAGGTAGCGCTTTCAACCATCCCACTACGGTTGGCCCTCTGCTATTATGAGAGGGAGTCAACAAGCTAGAGAATGGATTTATCCATGCGTCGAAGCTCGTTATTACTCGACCCACTAACTACATCAGACTTGGAGGCATCTACACAAGAAAGAAGAGTTCAATACACAATGATACGAATTGAATGTGACAGCAAAAGCGATGTACTTAAATCGTAAATAAAGCATTAGCTACAAGAAAACTTGTATGGAAGATACCTAAGAAAGCGTAAAAGTTTCCTCACACCCGAGGATTCTATTGCTATGATACAATTTGTAATGCCCCGACTAGGGGTTTGGGTCACCGTTGGGTCAACCCGCACCTAATCAATAACTTAAAGGGAGAGGGGGAAAGTTCAATTTTATTATTTAAGAAGAATCATTTAATGTCACCATTTATTAGGGACTAAAATTACAAGTTTTAAGTTGGGAAAAGTAAATTAAGTACATCAATTTGCGAGGTTTAATTATAAAAAATGATTTAATTAACAACACTAATTAAATGAGAAATAAATCATAATCATCCCCGTATTATTACAACGCATGGACTAAGTCCTGAATAAAAGTTTAAATGCCCCAAATTACAAATGTTTCAAAAGATAATAAAATTATAGAGCTACTAATGACGTTGACTGACCTTTAGGGCCTTACCCACACCCTTCCCAATGACCCTACTCGAAGTACCTAGGTGGGGGTGGGGGTGGGGGTTTAAATATAAGAAGTTAGGGCGAATAAATGCTCAGCAGGGTGGGTAATAGCAAGCTATACATTATATATATATATATAACGTATATTTAATCATTTCAAAAACATTTTACCATTTAGCTAGTATTAATGCAACTACGCTCAGGTGCATTGCATTGTAGTTGCATTAATACTAGCTAAATGGTAAAATGTTTTTGAAATGATTAAATACACATTATATATATATATATATATATATATAACATGTATTTAATCATTTAAAAAACATTTTACCATTTAGCTAGTATTAATGCAACTACAATGCAATGCACCCGAGCGATGAGCTCATACTCACGTTTAACCATTTCACACAACTATTTACCAGGTCTAGAGATTATTAATCATATTTTATTCATTAGTATCATTTTTATCACATTTCATTAGGTTGTCTTAATTACACATTTTCAAGAACAACCAATATCATTTGCTTTTTACAATATATTTTCTCAAAATCTTTCAATATCTGCATACTTTAACGGGCTCTGCACCACCAACTATAATACCATATGCTCTGGCTAGTTATTTTAGGTTTTTCACCACAGGGCTTCGAGCCCTTCTCTATTATTCTCGGTGTCATCCGAGTCCAAATTAATGTGTTTTAACATTTTTGCTAATGTCCACATTATTCCGTCATTTTACCATTTTCATTATTTCTATGGTTTATATCACCATTTCATATTGTTAGCATTCCATTTTATCCACTTTATCTATTTTTCACCAAAAATCGACCCATAAGGTCTAACGAGGAAATCCAACCATTAGGGCTCTCAATTTGTCAAAATTATTATTTTGTCCTTTCTTGCATCATAACGTCGTGAAAATCAACCCTTTCTTTCAAAACATCCTTTTTATGAACTTATGTCCAAAACCATGCTTCATTATTTTATGTCTTTCTACATAAAATACATTTAATCATTTAAAGACCATTTTAGCAAAATGTTTTCTACTTTGTCCTATTATCACATGTAACATCAAATATTGTTTTTTTTCATTTCTAACAATATTTATAACACAATTTTAGGGTTGTTTTTCCACATTTCATAATTATCTCATAAACCCATTTCAACATCATTTATCAAGACAAAAATGTCTTCTACTAGCCTACTACATGTTTCTACACATGTTAAGGATGGCTTCAAGTCTAGAAATCCTCAAATATTCAACTAAAGAATATATAAATCACGAGTTTACATTTTTCATGTTTTCTCTCCATATTTCAAGGTAACAATGTCATTTTTTTCTTTCATAAAAGAACTATTTAGGGTTTTTCTTCTTTAAAAATCTATTTTTTGCAAGACTTGAATATATTAGCAAATATCGTCATTTTGGAAATCTTAGGGAAAGAGGAAAACCCTACCTTAAGGTTTGAAGAGGAGACAAAGAAGGAGATGAATATGGAAGATCCTAACTCCAAATACTCCAAAAGGCTCTTCGAAATACTCCAAAGATTCTCCTACTTGCTTGAATCAACCCACTTCTACCCTTGCTAAAGTTTGAAGTGGAAGAATAATACTTGGAAATGGGGTGGAAATGGTGTTTTATGATGGTGGCAAGGTGTAACAATGGTGGGGAAGGCTTAGGGAAGATGATGGGCTCTTAAGACTATAGAAAGAGAGGAGAAAATGTTGATAACACAAATGGGTAAGAGAACTTACCCTAATATCTCTTTTAAAATAACTCACAAACCTTAAAGAAGCATTTTCCCAAGGGTATCTTATGCAAAAATCATGTTTATCTTGATCCAGAGCACTTGATGTTGACATCTCATAGTTCCAAGGGCTATGGTGTTGACAACAAATTAAAAATATGTAGAATTTTTTGAGTTCATCTCAAGCCATTCGAATGACAACTGATCTTGTTGGAGCGATACCACTCTTCGTTCGAATGAGCATCTAATGGGGTTCTAATGAGGCAAAAAAAACAAAGGTTAACTAGGACATGAAAAGTATATCATTCCTTTCATTTAAACTACAAGGGACTTCGTTCTAATTTATACTTCCAAAGAGATTCCAGAGAGCGAGGGAAATCAACCAAGATGCTTGTTTGAACGATAAAGATCCTCATTTGAATGACTTTTGTTTCCCATAAAATGAACTTCAAGACATGAAAACTCCAATTCAACAAGAAGGAAGGTTACTATGATGGTTAAACCTCAATATTAATTGATAGATACAACTTTACGTGGAAAGAGATAAAAAATCTTAGGCACGAATACTACAAGTACTCTTGAAAAAAACACTTGAATTATTTTATTATATTTCATCATCAAATTATCAAATTCTCTTAAAAAGATTAAAGTTTTATGGATATTACCTTTTTCGATCCTTGAAATTCCACTTTTGAGATATCCTATGCTTCTTTTGAATCTCCTGCACTCATTATTCTTAGGAAAAAAACTATCGCTTATTACTTGTGGATGACTAGATATGTCTTAAAATTGTTTTTCTTGTTTTCTTTATACTCCTTTTGTTTGTCTTGAGTCGAAGTTGCAAGCGCTATTGCATATTTTGGTTAATCGTACTTGTTGTATGAAAAAAATATTCATCAACATGGACCAATGAGAAATGGACACCTATCCTATTACATCGAAATTCTCATAGTTCTTACTTTCTTGGTAGGCTCCAGAGATGTTTGGTTGGACAACTGCCCGACCAACCTCTAGAATACGAACCGTCAAGAATAGCAGAAGTCACTCGGGTGGAAAATCTAATCGCTCTTATATTCGTACCTATGAATATGAATAGTCTTATTTATTATATACAAATATAAATTCCTGAATATATAAAGGCATTCCATCTCTTGGTTTCCTAATCGCTATAAATACATGATCTCCCTTAATTCAAGGAGACGATTGAATAAGGCACAAGCATACTCAACTCTGAGTTATTATAACCATTAGAAATACTAAAAACATTGGACGTAGGCTTTTCTCATAGATGAACCACTATAAAAACCCTGGTTGTTGTTCTCTGGATCGATTATCTTTATTTTATTAGTGATTATAAATTTGGACCCACTCCATTTTTAGACATCAACAGTACCCCTCTTCAACAAACTCACATAATACTTAAGATATGAATAGAGTCTTCATTTGGAGACTCCAAAAGTCTGTATAAACCCCATATTAGGACCCCCTAAGCGTCTCCTTAGGTCATAACCACTCACTCATTCACTGCAAACCCTAGGTTATACCACGAGTACCGATTTAGAAGCCACCGAGCGCTCTCGAGCCCCGTTTGACTCCAGTCAACTTTCTTATTTGATAAAAGGCTCAATGAATCTTTGAAGGTCTCTAAATACGCTTTACAAAAGACTGCCCTGCACATGAATCAACCTTACAATTCGAATGAACGTATATTTTACTATCAAATATTGATTTGGAGGCCATTGGGTGCTCTTCGGCCCTATTTCGACTCTGGTCACTTCTTCTCCGTAGTGAAAGATCAATAAATCTTTGAAATGCTATGAATACCCTTTCCAATAACTTACCGCATTCTTGAATTGACTATATGATTTGTACGAGCGATCCATTTTAGCTTAAAAACTGATTTAGAGGCTATCAGGCGCTCCCGGGCTCCGTTTGACTCTTGTTAACTCTTCAGCTTGAATGAGGCTGAATAAATTTTCTAAGGTCACTCAATACCCTTTGTAACTGTCCACCTGGTGCAAAAATCCGCCTTATAGTATGGATGAACTACCCATTTTTCTCCGAAGGGTCATTGGAAACTTGTGGGACCTATTTGACATAGGTAAACTCTTCGAACCAAATGAATATGAATGAAATCTCTAAGGTCATTGAATACCCTTTCAACCGGACCATCCTGTGCACGAATTGGCCTTACGATTTGGATGAACGCTCCATTTTTTCTCTAAGAATTTCCTATCTAATGACTAATGTGTGCTTTCAGGCCCCGTATAACTTCGTTCAAGTCTCGAACCTGGGATTGGATTAGTTAATTCTTAAAGGTCTCTGAATACCCTCTCCAATGATCTTCCTCGTGCACAATACTAACTACCTATTCTCATTTTATGGTCATTTTTCTAAAATACCTGCCTCAAACTACTAATTGGGAGCCCTAGGACCCTTCTTATAGGCAGTGTGTCTAGGGTTCTATGCTAATAGGCAGGTATAGGACCATGTCAATTGATACCCCCTTATTACTATAAATAGAAGCCATGACCTCACTTTAAAAGACACACTTGAACCGCTAAACATCCCTCTCAACAATTCAGAGAGAATTCTTTCAAATTCAGAGTTGTTATTTCTTTAAAATCCCATTTCCCACATTCCTTCCATCATTTTCACACTTTTTTGTGTAAATTCCCACCCATATCTTCAAACCACCATCAATTCATCTTGATATCAATGCATGTACAATCAATATCTACTTCGAGTCTTCGTAAGGGTATCTAATTCTTACCCTTTCTCTTTAAATCTTCTTATTTTTTCATTAATTATTTCATTTTCTCTTTAGTACTTTACTTCATTACATCACACATCTTAAATTCGAACTTTTTTATGATTAGTATCCACACATACTTTGATATCATAGAAAGATTCAAAAATAAGAAAAGAAGGTTCACTTGTAAGTTTTAAACGCGGATTTCTCGTCACATTCTCTCACACTAAAACACCTTTTTCAACATACACACACACACACACACACACACACACACATATATATATATATATATATATATATATATATATATATATATATATATATATATATATATATATATATAAAGTCCTCGGTTGGATTTAAGGCTTAAACCCAACCTCATATTATATTCTAACTACATGGACTTTGATGCCCCTGGGCTATGTAGGCGTCTTGGGTAAATCCCTTGACTCGAGTCCTCCCACATATATTTGTTACTTTATTCTCATCATATGATCATGATATATGCATTTTATAAGCTTGTTTGCTTGTGTCTTGCCCGATATACACAATCATTCCTTCATAATGATTTGTGAATCTACAAACACTTACATAAGTTTTTATTACTATTTTGGAATGCTCCTAAAGATTACCTCACTCCATCTTTATCCATGCCACGATTCTAGTGATACCATCCTCCATTTATATTATGCACATAACCACATACATCACAAAGTTATACGGGAGACGATTAACACATGCCCATAAGAGATCGAAATGGAGGGATGGGTACCTAACACTTTCCCATTCTTTAGCTTAGTACTTGTACCCTTGAACTACTTGGTTTCATAAGCATCCGTATTATCCTTGATGTCGTTCTCTCGAGGCGATAGAATTTCTTTTGCCTGTTTTGTGAAAAATAGCTTGGCGATCCCTACATATCACCCCACATATATGACAGTCGAGAACCCTGATAGAGGATGAAATCCCACGCGCACACTGGAAATGGACTGACGAAAATTGCCCCTCGGGATGGCTACAGTGGTGACTCTACTGGGGACTATTATAAGAGGACTAGACTCTATTTTTTCATGGGAATTATTCTTTTCTTCATGAGTGCATATTCACCTATATGTATGTTCTCTTTTCACCTCTATTCACCATTTTGTATATCTCTCTCTCTATCTCATGTATATATCACTTTCCACTCACTTATAAACTTCACAAACTTGTATATACTCTCCACGTACACTTCACACGCTTACACTTAGCTTCAGTTTGTCCTCATATGCTTCACACATCACTTAGAATATCCATGCTTAGGCTTCACTAGAACACAACCACACTCCTTAAACTTCTATATATGCTCACTTACACATATCACACATCACTTGTCGTTGATCCAGGTATAGTCTCACTACCCCACACACACTCACTTGTATATATACTCATATGTATCCATGCGTAGTATAGTTTCCATACTAAATTTACTTGTATATACTCCCCATTAGTGTGGTATTCCCTTTACTCATCCTTGAAATAAAAAATGATAAAAAAATACTTTTTCTCCTTAGTATATTAATTAAGACTCATGCATTTCTTCACACTACATAACTAAGAGCATGTCTATATTCACCAAAAATTTGTCTCATATTTGGGAGTCACTTTGTTAGGGGAACTGGACTTGTGGGTCACAATTACCCTAAGAGATATGACTATCACCTTCCATTGGCCTCGTACCTTTGATGTATATCGAATGGTTCCCCCCGTATCGTACCGATTGACTGAACTCAAGATGAGAGGTATATAGTAGGGAACTACCTCACGTACGTTGAGTATATCGAATTTTCTCTCACACGTACTGTCCCCACGAGGTGTATAGTGAGGCAATTCCTACACTCAGGTATATAAAATGGCTTGTCCACATATATCGATGAATGATTGCCCTTCTAGAAAAAATATATATCATGGAAGTCATGACAAAGGGGGGAACCCTTCAACTAACCCAATAATTGCATAGACCTCATATAGGTTTCAAACCTAAGACACTCATATTTAGTTTGTCGATTATCATATGAAACTCTGTCGAAACTCCTGGTTGGCATGCCACCTAAAGTTTCATGGAATTTCTCCCCTTTTTAAAATAGGACCCTATCTGTGAGCCTGAAAATAAGTCCAGCCATGTCTTACATAATTTTCAAACCTTATTTTCCTAGGATCGGGTCCTGTCTGACTATTTTGTGCATTTATCTAATACTAGTGAGAACCTAATAATAACAATAACAATCATGATGATATTCCTCTCATTTTTTCCTCCTTTTCTAAAAATACCAAAAACATTTTTCTCCACCTTACGAAATACCCCAATTTTTTCTCCTTCCTTCTTCCAAAAATTAAATTCGAGCTGTTTCCCTCTTAGGTCGAGTGCACACACGATTTGGCCTCGCTCCCTATTATCTTAAGTTTTCCATCAAACCGCTCGAAGCTTTGTCAGTTCTTTTATCTCATCCGAGTTTGGGATTTACCTTCACGAGCTCTTCATGGAGAACATCGACTAAGCATCGAATGTGCATCCCAATCTGATGACCATCTTATCCCAACTTAGTGACAAGATAGACAACCTTCAAATCAAGGTCCATGAGATGCAGCATCAACGGGCCCAGATTTCTAAAGAAGATGAGGTTTTCTTTTGTCGTGTCATGGGTCCAATTGCTACCAAACTATTTTAGTTCCCATAAGAGTATCAGCATGCTCTGCACACCCTTCCTGCTAATGGGTTGCCACCAATTTAACTCCTTATTTCGAACCTTACCCAACTAGGGGCTGACCTGCTAGTATCCACATATCCTAAGGAAGAGGAACTGAAAAAGTTCAAGGAGGACCTTAAGCTATTATTAAAAAAGTTTGAACAAGTCAAGAAATTTGAGAACTACATGGATTACACCAACATGTCTGCCTATCCAAAAGTTAAACTGCGAGATAAGTTCAAGATGCCAGTCATCAAAAAGTTCAGGGGAAGCGGACCCCCAATAGTCCACCTTCGCAGCTTTCACCAAGTCATGACCCTCCTTCGTGCCTCTAAAGAGATAATTGCCCAGATGTTCGAGCATACCTTGAAAAAAAGTTCCCTGCATTGGTTTTTATCCTTCGAAGAATCCAGAATACATAGTTGGGAGGATGTTGCTCAAGAATTCATGTCTTAATACAAGTACAACGAGGAGCTAGAGGTTATGTGTTGAGATCTATAACTTCTTAAGTAGAATCCTAGGAAACAATCAGTAGCTTCATAGGAAGGTGGAAAGACAAAGCTATTGCCATGACCAACAAACCTTCTAAAGAGGAATAAATCAGTATCATGAAGAAGAACTTCTTACATCACACTTTCGAGCCCTCCGAGAGGCTAGTGTAGAAATTGAGGAAGACATTACCAAAGTTGAATTTGAGTTAAATAAAGTTACTAAACAATTCACTTTGCCAAAATATGAGAAGCCTGCCAGTGCTACAGTCTCAACCATCAATAACATTTCCTAATTCGCTACCTCTTGGGCACCGAAAAGTCATCCTAACCCTACCAAGAAAGAGTACATTGAGGTCCACGCTCCCATGTCAAGTCTACCAGGCCCTTCTGAGTTGTAATCTCATTAAACCTTTAGGCCCTCATCCACTACCAAATCCACTTCATTACATAAAAACTTCAAAGCCAATGCCCATTGTGATTCCACTAATCTATAGCCATATTATCGACTAATAATTACACCTTAGGAATGTGATCCAAGGATTAATTTACCGGTGTATCATTGCCCCACCAACTAATCCTAAACCCAACACCACTTATAAACCACTTCCAACCCATATAAATGCCATATTTTTAGAGAATGACCTAAAATTTGATCCATCTGCTCAAATTATGCTCAGTAAAGCACCCATTTTACCCATAATCTCACCCAAACTGCTTAAAGTTTACCTATATTTTCTCCTACAAGCTACCTTCTTTTCTGATCAAGGTTTGTCACTCCTCACAAGGGCCTGTATCCCCGTCCATACACAGTCTGAAGGGAAGGATATGGAGTTGCCAACTGTGTTGAACAACTCTTAGAGTTTAGGATAAAATTACGAACCGATATGACTGTCGATTGTAGCAAATTTAGTGTCTTGTTCATGAAAGCCTGAAAATGGGATCGGGAGTAAGATGAATGGGTGGTACCCATTAATGAAGTTAGTGTAGATGACATAGTATAAATTATGGTTGTTGCATTTTGATAGATATGTGAAGTTTACAGTATTGATAAGTTACTCACCCCTTTGAAGCTTTAGGCATGGTTGGTTCTTTCACTCTTGTACCTTCTTGATGAGCAGGAAGATTTGTACGATGAAGCCATTAAGGTTGTTGAATACATTGATTTCTCTTGGCAAGAGGACATAGTCTCACTAGATAGGGGATGACTTTGATAGTTTAGATGACGATCCCATTCGGGATAAGACCAACATAGAAGCCAGTCTGTGCAGAATGAAATCCTTCACAGATTTTTTGGGGAAAATCAATAAGGTATCCATTCAGCCAGAAATAGATGAAGACCTGGGGTTCCTGCTCTTCCTTACCTCGGTAACTCACATAACCAGGTCATGGAGACACTACAGACATTTTATTCCTCATGTGATCGAGACAGATAAGGGAAAGGGAGTTATCAAAGAACTTCCTATGCCAAAAATGACCATCAAAGAAAGTAAAGTCCTTGACCAGCTCAAGAAAATCGAAGCCAACATCACCTTTTGGATTTTTTTTATGTCCATCCAGTTGCATCAGAATGCTCTAATAAAACTCCTCATCGGGCCTATATTCTCTCCTTCCACCACTCCTGAAGAAGTTATAAACATAGTTGCGTCCTTGACCCCTTCTAGACTCCTCTTCGTTTTTGAAGTAGAGATACCGAAGATCGGTCCTGACCAGAATTATAGCCTTAACATCTCCGTTGAAGTATTTGGAAAAACAGTTCCACTCTCACTTATTGATAACAAACGTACCCTCAATTATTTGCCCTTTTAGAACCTTCAATTCCTTGGGCTTGAAAGTCAGTGATCTAACTCCCACTTTTGCCACTGTGCGTGCTTATAACAATACCCGTCGAGAGGTAATGGGGTCCATAAAACTTACAATAGGGGCTAGCTTTATCAACCCGATTACTAAGTTCCAAGTCATTGACATCCCTGTATGTTTTAACATTCTCATTGGCCTTCCATGGATCAATAATATTTAAGAGGTATCGTCTTCCCTTCACCAGAAACTAAAATTCTTCACTAGTGGCCAAGTTATCACCATCTTGGGGGATGACGATAGTTCAGATATTGCTAGTATAAGTTACCCAATATTTGAGATCCATCATTGGATAAATGACATGCCCCTCCATGGCTTCAGAATTGATCCACTTCCCCTTCCAGCAGGAAATAGTTTCAAAGATCGAGTCTATTCAGAACCCTCGTGGAAATGTCAACGTGATTCAAATGTTCAAAAGCGTGCACTTCATACCCGGGGTGGGGCTAAGGCGACTCCAGTAAGGGATCCTTGGTCCAATAGTCCTTAAGGAGGCCTTTCCACCATGTTGCTTGGGCTACCAAACCTCACCATAATAACTAAAGCCCTCTGGCGACCACGACCCAAAAGAAGTTTAACATAAGAAATAATTGTTTGGAGAGACTCCTTGAATGGAAGGTTTGTTAAGGAAGGTGAAGACTTACCTTTTTGAGGCTTCCCCAAACCATGGTATGACAATTTTAATAGGAATATGAAATCGGGGCTAGAAATCTTCTTTTAAGGTAGAAACCGACGGACCGAAAACTGCCAACATGAAGTTCAACCACTCACTAAGAAATTCATTAGAGTTATTGGGGATTGTAAGAAAAGTGATTTCGAGGATTCATTCAACCTGCAGATACTAGGTCTGAGTCTTTGCATGATCTGTTCAGATTCCACGTTGTCAGACCCATCTACTAAAATCATAGCTATTCACATGCCTGTCCTTAACTGGAATGTCGTGCCTATCCCACCTACCCAAATTCAATCTAACCCTACTATCTACCCTATCCAAATCTCTTCATCTGATATTTTTGTTCATTTTTTTGATATCAATGTAACCGAGACCTCATTTGATGAGGTTCTCAATTTTTTTTCCCAAAAATGAAATAAATGAAGATTTCTAGTATCTTATTGTGCCTTACATTATTTGTCTTGATTCTAATCAAACTCTTGATGATGATGAATTTGTAAATGAACAATTCTTAATTGATTTTAATAAGGAGAATAACAAACAACACAATCACGTTCAAATTCATGGTGACGAGACTCTTGTTATTAATCTCAGTTTTAATAGCAATCAAGGCGAGCTTAGGATAGGTCCCACCCTTAACGAGCATAAACGTGCACATTTGAAGAGCTATTGAAGGAATTTGTGGGCGTCTTTGCATGATACTATGATGATATGACCGACATAGACCCAGAAATAGCTCAACATGAGATCCCAACATTCTCATAGTGTAAACCGATCAAAAGGAAGCTATGGAAGCTCCTCACCGATTGGCCAATCAAAGTCAAAGAGGAAGTAGTCAAGCAATTGAATGTGGATTTCCTTTGTGTACTCATATGTCCTACATGGCTCGCCAATATTATCCTTGTGTTGAAGTTCAGAGGAAAAGTCTCCACGTGCGTCGACTACTCGCATTTGAACAAAGCACCCCTAAAGGATGATTACCCAATATCCAACATATACATGATCATGGACAACATGGCTAGCCACGTCCTCAGGTCATTTGGCAATGGATTCGCCGAATATAACTAGACCAAGTTGCATCCTACCTATCAGGAGAAATTTTCCTTCATCACCCCATGGGGAACCTTATGTTACACTGTCATGCCATTAAGACTCAAGAATGTCGAGGCTACCTACCAAGGGGCTATCACAAGCACATTATATGATCTGATTCACAAACAGGTCGAGTTCTACGTAGATGATATGATCATCAAGTCTAAGACTCGAGAAACTTATATTTTTGCCCTCCATAAGTTTTTTGAGCAACTGAGGCAACACCAGATGTGACTAAACCCACAAAAATGCATTTTTGGCATCACGAAAGGAAAAGTCCTGGGATTCATAGTCAGTGAAAAAGAATCTAAGTAGAACTTACCAAGTAGAAATCCATACTTCAGATGGCACCACCACGAACAAAAAAGAAAGTTCGAGGATTCCTGAGAAAACTAAAGTGCATTAATTGGTTCACCAGTCAGTTAACTTTTATCAATGAATGCATTTTTAAACTTCTCTAAAAGGATTCTACTAAAGTCTAGAATGAGGCATGTCCTGAAGCCTTTGAGAAATCAAGTGATATCTTACCCAACCTTTGGTGATTATGCCTTCACGGTTATGTCTCCTCCTCTTCATGTACTTAACGATAGATATCGCATCAGGAGATTTACTAGACCAACACATTATTGTAAGGCAAGAGCCATTTATTACCCCAACTTAAAATTAGCCGAGTACGAAGTCAACTACACTGCTTTGGAGAAAGCATGTGCTGCCCTGGTCTAAATCACATAGAAATTATGGTATTACAAGATTTCTTTCCCCATAATACTTGCATCATATACGGATACCATCAAGTACTTGCTAGAAAAACCCGATTTGTCCAGTAGAATGGCCCGTTGGTTGATGTTGCTAGATGAATTTGATAATGTGTACATCATGCGTAAAGCTATGAAGGGAATATCCATATGTGACTAACCTATTAATTAAACTATGGAAGAAGCCGATATTTGGGTCTCTTAATTCGCGAATGAAGATATTTTATGTACCTCTGATGGAAAATGTTCTTTGATGGAACTAAATAAGAAAGGATATGACACTGAAATACTCCTAATTGCCCTGATGACTCTCATACCCCAATTACTATCAAAATAGACTTTACCTGCACCAATAACATGAGTGAGTATGAGGCATGCACTGTAGACTTTAAGATCTCTCTCTAGAAAGGAATTCGGCAGGTAGACCTCTAGAGAGACTCAACCCTTATCGTCGGTAAAATCTCAAAAAATGGAAAGTCAAAGAGAAAAAGATACTACCCTTCCATGACCACTTAAAAGAACTGGCCTCTTAGTTTAATGATGTCACCTTCCACTACTTGCCCCTGCAAGAAACAACCTAACCGACTCCCTTGTTACCCTAGCCTTAATGGTCGACATACCTGAGGCAATAACAATGGCCCCTTTCCTAGTTCAGAAATAAGCTATGCCCACCCACTGGTACCACATTGAACTCGCTACAAAGGAATATTTTGATGTGGGCGAGTTAGGGTATTATGACATTTGAAACCTCCTCAAATATGGTAAGTACCCCCAAGATGCCGATAAGAAAGACTGTGAGACCCTTCACAAACTGGCTGCCTAGTATATCATTTAGATAAAGTGTTGCTCAAGTGAAACTTCAATCGAATCCATTTGCACTTCACTACAGAGGATGATGTTAAAGAAATGATGTAAAAGATCCACAGTGGGGAATGCGGACCCCTTATGAATGGTCACGTTCTTGTCGAAAAAGATCATCTGTCAGGGGTATTATTGGACCATGATGGTTCAAGATAGCACTTCCTATGTTCAAAGATGCCTCAAATGCCAACATTTTGCCAATATCCAACTCCTGAATCCCCACGAGCTATACAACATGACCTCTCCTTGTCCCTTATCCACCTGGGGCATTGAAATTGTGTCCAGCCCGTCAAGGTTGTGCACCGCTTCCTCTTCTACCTCTCGAAGGGGGATGGGAAAGGAATGAGGATTGGAAGGTCTCGTGCCCTACTTTGGAACGCTTTGGCTGTTGTCGGTGTGGGGTAAATGTAAAGAGATGGAGTCACCAACTTATTTTGCACAAAATAGGCAAAAGTACATGTCGTCGCCTGGAGAGAACGATGTAAAAAACAAACAGATGCATACGAAACTAATAGTTTGAACGGTTCGGGGTCTAAGTTACGGAATGGGAAGGTATTAGACACCTATCCCGCCCTTCCAGTCTCACATTGGTTATTGTTATTGTTTTCCTTTATTCATATGTGTTGTGTGTGTTCGTGTAGATATAATGGAGATTGGAATCACGCAACTCATACCATGGAAGAGATAGAGTGAGGTTATCTATAAGAATGTTCCCAAAATGATATATAGAAAATATGTTGTATACGTTTATCACGATATTGATTGTTATGATGGAGAGTTTATATGTGTGGGATGAAATGCTAACAAACGTAATATGTATACTAATGTAAGAATATGATAAATGGTGAAATGGGGGATTTAAAAAAATTATAAAATTTAGAAAAAAAGCTTAAAACTAGGAAGTTGGAAAATTAGAAAATTGGACTCGAGTGTCGGGTGTTAATCCGAAATGCCTACGTAGCTTATAGAGGCATCAAAGTCCACGTAGTTAGAATGCGGCATAGGGATGGGGTTTATCCTATAGATTTGAATGATATTTTATTATATGATTGTGTGTAGAAGAATGTTTTTAGTTTTAAAAAGGTATGATGGAGAGTCCGATACGAAATTTATGGGTGTAACCCTCTTTTTGTTTCTTTTTTTTTTTATAAAAAATAAAGTATGTGCAATATACTAATAAAAATGTAGATATTAATGAGTATGAAATAAAGTAAGGACTAACTTATGATTAATGAAATTTATGTAAAACAAGAAATTTAAAGAGAGAGGGAAGGATTTGGTCCTACTTTAAATCTTGATATTTGATCTTGAATGAACTCCCTTGAATGTGAGATGAATATTGGATGCGAGAGAATGAGATTTTGCCAAATTGGGTATAAAAAGGATGGGAATATAAGCTTGAATGAAACTTCACATGGAGGAACTTCGCTGATTTCGAGAGAATGTTGCTAAGATCACTGATGCAGATGGATCTTTGGTGTGCTTTTGGAGTGAGGTAATGCCCTCTATTTATAGGGTGAGGGGTGGTGTAGATCGGCATTGACCTAGTCTTTCCAATCACCAGGTGACCATAGACACACTATCGATAGGCAGAGAATTGGACCTACCAATTGGTAGTCTCGTGCATATTTTTCCAAAAAAGGGTCGTAGAATGCAATCCATTGATCCAAATCATGCACAGGGTATATCGCCAGAAAGGTAATTCAGAGATCTTCAATAGTTTTCTGGACGCTCCCGGGTTTGGGCTCGAAAGCACACGTTGGTCCTTTGAATGGGAGATCGTCGGATAAAAATGTATCATTCGTCTGAATGGTAAGTCAGAACCGTGCATGGGACAGACCGTTGGAAAGTCTAGGTGATGTAATTAGACATTCCAAAGAGTTTTTCTTTGTTCAGAAAGTTGACATTGGTCAATCGGGGCCCGAAAGCACCCGGAGACCTCTCGGAGTAAAACAAATTGTTCGTCCGTACCATAAGTCCTAATTGCACATGGAGCAAACCGCTGGAATGTGTATTTAATGCCCTTCGAAGATTCATTCAGTATAATTAGAGCTGAAGATTTAAACTTGGTCAAACGGAGCCGAGAGTGCCCGATGGCTTTCGAATCGATTTTCAGGGAAAAGTTGACTGTTCGTTTGAATTGTTATGCTGTTTCATGAATGGAGTGGAAAATTAGAAAGTGGTTTCAGTTCCCTTCAAACATTTAAAGAGATTTTTCTCTAACGATGAAGTTGATTGGGGTCAAATCGGGGCCTGGGAGTGCCTGATGGCCTATAAATTGATTTTCGATGGTAAAATGGTGTCTTTGTCTTAACCGTTATACCGATTCACTCATGGAGCAGACTATTCGGAGGGGATTCAGTGCCCTTATAGGATTAAATGAGCTTTCACTCTGACAATTGAGTTGAGCAGAGTTAAACGGGTCCTAGGAGTGCCCTATGGGCTCTATATCAGTACTCTAAGTATGACCTAGGATTTGTAGTGAAACGGGGGAGTTCTACGTACCTAAGGAGGGACTTAGGGGGTCATAGAATATGGTGTCTATAGCACCCCTCGACGGGTGAGTTTGGAACATGTGAAAGCCGTCGAATAGACACCACATGATGTTTTGGAACGACGTCGATTATGCGGACCTAAGGGATGAGGATTATCGATTCAAAGGGTCGAGGCCAATTCTGAGGACCTTAGGTGATGCTAGGGATGGGAGATTTTGAAAACGTTAAGGAGATGACAACTGAGGTCAAAGGGTCGGGACCGACCAATTCTGCAAGTCAAGGTCAATTCTGGGGACCTAACTTGTGGCGACCAATTCCGCGGGTCGAAGAAAATTCTGAGGGCTTAAGTAGAAGCGGCCTATTCTCCATGTCGAAGCTAATTCTGACGGATTAAGTAGAGATGACAAATTTTTTGGGTCAAATCCAATTCTGTAGGCTTAAAATATAGGTGACCAATTCTGAGGGTCAAAGCTAATTTTACGGGCTTAAGATATAGGTGACCAATTCTGAGGGTCAAAGCCGATTCAAAGGGCTTAAGTAGAAGCGAGAAATTCTGAGGGTTGAAGCCAATTCTGTGAGCTTAAGATAAAAGCGACCAATTTTGAGGATCGAAGCCAATTCCGTGGGCTTAAGTAGAGAGGTCCAATTCTGAGGGTCAAGGTCAATTTTATGGGCTTAAGTAGAGATGAATAATTCTACGGGTCAAAGCCAATTTTGTGGGCTTAAGATAGAAATGACCAATTCTACGAGTCAAAGGTAATTATAAGGGCTTAAGTAGAGATGGCAAATTTTGAGGGACAAAGACAATTCTGAGGGTCAAAGCCAAATCTGTGAACTTAAGATAGAAATGACCAATTCTGAGGGTCGAAGCCAATAAGTACAGATGACCAATTCTAAGTGTCGAATCAAATTCTGAGGGCTTAAGTAGAGATGACCAATTATAAGGGTCAAGACTAATTCTGAGGGCTTACGTAGAGATGGCCATTTCTACGAGTCAAAGCTAATTATGTGGCCTTAAATAAAAGAGACCAATTCTGAGGGTCGAATCCAATTCCAAGGGCTTAAGTAGTAGCGACCAATTCTGAAAGTTAAAGACAATTCAGAGGGATTAAGTTATCTTTTGGAAATTTGGGAACACCACTGGGGATACATACCTTATGGTTCCGATGGGGATTTAGGGGAGCATTTGATTTTAAATTCCATTGGGGCAGAGGGAATGATCCAAAGGTTGGATGTTTCATAGTTGGGAGATTTTTGCGGTGTCTTTTGAAAACATTGTGGGGAGGATATCCAATTGATTTTGGGAATCCCGCTGGGGAGGTGAGAGTTCCACTAGGGAAATGAGTGTGATAAAAATTCTTTTCTTAGTGAAAAAGGTTCTAAAATTCATTTGGTATTTTAAGGAATTTTCCAAGGAATTTTCGGGAGTTTTTAGCATTTTTTCAGAATTTTGTAGCAAATTGTATAGAGGATGCTGAGAGACGGGGTTTTAAGGGTGAAAAAAGGTAGTGGAACGATATTTTGGGGTACCTCGAGTAGGTGGAGGGACAGTGCCAATCGTTGGGTGGTAGGGAGATGCTGATCGGCATGCGCGCTAGCCTCCTATAAAAGGGGTGGGTTCTCCTCCTTTTTCACAGTTTTTTGACTTGCCTTCTTGTGCAATTACCTTTTGTGAAGTGTTTTAGATTTCCAAAATCAAGAGATGGATTATTTCTTAAGTAGAGCAACATAAATGGCATGGCTCAATGATGATGATATGGCCAACTTGGAATGGATGGCTAGGGCGCCCCTTGCATTGGGCAGTGAGAATTCCTTCGACTCATTCGAGATTGTTGCAGATAAGAGGACCCTCTTGCGTGAGCCGTCACTTCATGGTTCTCCTAAGGTGGTGAACCCTAGCGGCTATGTAAGTATTGATGACCTTCGGTATTCTTTTTCTTTTTTCTTGTTGGTATTTCCTTACTTTTGGAATTTTGAAAAGGGTTTTTTCCTTTTTGTCTTGGACAGTCTGATGTCTTTATGTTGAATTTGTGTGATCGAGGGATGACAGGGCTTGGGGACGTTTGGGAGAAAGTTCCATTAGTGGTACATTGGGGGGTGTCATCAATCGGTTTTGGGAGATTAGCGGTTGCGTTGGATGAGACGCCTTGTTCAATGGTTGTTCTTTGTGCTATTGGGGAGAGGTGGTGGGACACCACCCACACCTTTTACTTTGGCTTTGGGGAGATGACGGTGACTCCGATAGACATGCAGTAGCTTCTGGGGTTGGATTGTGATGGGGTATAGATTAAGGTGGATATGACTTTGAGGGTGACGCCAGCGGCGGTGACGACGACGTTGGGTGATGTGGAGAGGGTAGTCCTTGGGGACTCTCTTAATTTGTCTCTTTTGAGGGAGTTATTGCTGAGTAGGAAGATTGACGAGAATGACAGGTGGTAGGTGTGATAGATGGTTCGTTTGTTTATTATGCTAGTGTTGGGAGGTTTCTTAGTGGCAATGAGTGGCGATGTAATCAACTTTAGGTTTTTATCATTTCTGAGGGTGTTTTTGAACATCCATATTTATGACTGGGGGAGTCTGACCTTGGTGACCCTTTATTCTTCCCTTGATGGGTTCTGTTGATGCTTCCGTCATACTTTTACTTGATACACTTATCTTCTTGAGGTATTCTTTATTTTTCATATTTTCTATTATGCATTCGCATTTTTGCTTTATGTGTTTTATTCTTGATTTCTTAGTTACTGACCTTTTGCCCTTTGCAGGCGTGGTTCTATAAAGTGATTGAATTTAACACCTAATTGATAGCTTTGAAGGACACGAGTGTTGGGGATTTTTGCTGGGTGTATCGATGGCGAAGGTCCAGTCGATAGTCGAAGAAGTCTCTGTAGCTAGAGACGATGCGTCAGGTCTTGAATGGCCTGATGAGTGGGAGAGTAAATCCTTCTTTATCTTATGAGATTATTTTTCCTTTATGATCTTTTATGATATTGATCTTAATCTGCTAGGGATTTTACAGATGACCTTCTATTAATAGGGGACGACCATTCAGTATACAGGGTTGACTGGGGGAAACGTGAAGATACGGCATTTGCTGGTGCATGAGTTCAGCTACTCCTGGTACCTCGATGAGGGAGTAGTTAGGAAGGTTGTGGAAGATGAGTTTGTGGTGCCACCGGCGAGGCCCCTTGTGTATATAAGGTGAGTGCGGGAGATGTTGGATGATGCGCGAGTAGCCACGATGATGGGAGAGCCTTACTCGCCATATACCGACACAGTGGTGGCATATAATTATATGAACTTTGTGTCGAGCTGGTTGATGTCGTCCGGTATATATGACGTGATGCCTATCCTCATGAGGGTTCAAGTCGGTCATTTGGGTCCTTCCACAAGGCGAGTGGTGCGTCAGCATTAGCAGCGACAGCGGGGATGACCTCAGTGGTATCTTTCATGCATCTTGCCCCTCTTTCTTATAACATTCGATGGGCTGATGGAAGATGAGTGCGTTTGCTGCATCATCCTACTGCGATGGATCCTGAGGAGATGGGTTTGACTGATGAGGTCCTTGAGCCACTTGTATACTTTTCATTTCTTTGACTTTTTGATTTTTTGATTTCTTCCTTTGACTCATATTTTCTCTTTTATGTTTCTCTTTGCTGCATATTCGAGTCTCCACCACTTGGGTCAAGGATGTTTGGGAATGAATATCTTTGGCAACCGCCCACATTCGGGATTCAATTTTGGTTCTTTCTTGTTTGGTTCCGTCTACCAAATCTTAGGAAGGGTCTGGATTGGGGAGTAGAGGTATGTCATCTCGTCACCATGGGAAGAGTGCGCGCCATAGGGAAGGAGGATCCTAGAGAAAGAAAGATAAATAGAAGAGAGAGATGTTGAGGGTGAAGAGAGAGAGATAATATAAGTGGGTGAGATAGAGATAAAGAGAAATGTATGTGGGTTCGGGCTGAGTCCCATTGTATTCTATTTATTTCCTAGAAAATCGATGTAACAGAACAAATATCTATGCAGATAAAATGAAGTTTTTGTTGATTTTTCTTTTTAAGGACTTAATGCACATGTTCTTTTTACTTTGTTGTTGAGACCGTAAAAAGGAATAGTAATGATTTGGGAGAGAATTTATTATAAAGAGAAGAAAATTCGGAATACTTTGAGAATATAAATTATTTTTATATTGAGTTTTTTGGTTTTGACAAAAAAAGAAAAAGGGGAAATTTCCAAAAATAGGGGGTTGCTGATTATTATGACCGTTGTCCTGCCTATCGGCATGTTACTCCAGTCTAATCAATCTAAGGCTTTGATTACACTTTATTCAATTTCTTGGTACTTGATGGGATCAGTTTTTTTCCGATTTCTCTAGGATTCTTTGTCTTGGTTTGAGGGTTTTCAATTATAAATAGGGGTGTGGATAGAGATTTACACCTCTTTGCATTCTTCTTTGCTTACTATATTCTTATTTTATGATATGGCTCTCCTTGGAAGTGGTGAGTTTGCAAACTACCTCTATACCCTGGAATCTATATACTCCTATAATATTGACTATGATGATTTCAACATGCGTCGAGTCTCTTTATAGCATAATCACCCGAAAGGTGGAACATGCTAATGGCAGCGGTGGAGTTCTGGTACCCCTAAGACTATGTCTTTAACTTTTAGTTGGAGGAGATTTTTCCAACCTATGAGGAGTTCTCTACCATATTGGGGATAAATCCTAGTATTTCTGCGGATATGACTGAGTTTTCCTATTCCCCTAGCCAGTTATTATCGAGACTTCTCTATATCTCGCCTTCGGCACCCAGGTCGTTGGTTAAGGGGGGAATGATCTTTCTTCTTGTGGTGATGCAGTCTGTACATTTGTAGGATGTCAGTGTCGTCATATTGGGCTTCGTTTTAAAACTGTTGTTGGTGACTAGGGAATTGCTAGTGGACTTATAACTGATAGACATTGCGTCTTGCATGTCCTACCGTCGTAAATCAGCGTCAGTGATACTGGAAGAGACTTTGAATGGTTTGGATACCTAGTGTTAAGGTCATTCTAACTTCCTGAGGGGTAGCCCTATAATGCTATTCGTGTGGCTGTCAGATAGGTTCTGCATGGTGGTCCCATCCGAGTATGCTTTAACGGTTGTGACAAATTTCTTTCTTTGCAACTTTATCAGTATAGGACTGGTCATTGAGAGATGGGAGAATTGATTTATGGAGCACGGGGCTTGAGGCTTGCATTGGTCAATGCCTTGGTGAGGGAGCTGCTGCCCATTATGGAATTAGTGGAATACCAGTATGTTCGATTAATTGGCCTCAAGAATACCTCTTTATACTTTCCCTGGCATCTCCTGTGCTAATTTGTCTAGGAATAGATTGTGCCACCTCGGACACTAGACTTATTTCCCGTGGAGGATTTGACCGAGCGTATGCACATACGGCTTGGCTCTTTGTGAGAGAATCTTTGACCATCGATCCATTTATCCTAATCTGTTGGAGGAGTCTGGCATATATCAGGGGACTACATGAAGTGGTTATGGATAAGAGTAGTTGCCAAGATGCTCACTTTGGAGACTGGGCAAAGGTGGTTTTCCATATCTGACACTATGGAGGGAGATGTTTTGGTTTTCCCTAGGCTATTTCGGGCTTATCATTCTATAGAGCATTTGCGGCATTCTATTTAGGCAGGGGAAGTTTGGGGTCCCTAGGATGTGGGTGATAATGGGGTCTACTATTCTGACAACTACGGGTAGGATCCCTGGGGAGTTTATCTGTGAACATTTTCCAATGGTTGTTTGGTTGTGTGTTTGGGAATAATTTGAGGGTATTTTAGGTGTAGTAAGACTTGTTCTTATTTTTGTTTTAGGAAGGTAGGAGTAAGTTTATAAGGGAAGTCGTTTAACTCCCTATGCTAATGTAATCATAAAGGAATTAATAAAATAAAGAAACTTTTAATTATATTGTTGTGTCTCTTGATGAGTTTTGCATTGGAATTATCCATACCAATCACTAAGGCATACAAAATCCTTTTGTTCATGTATATGATAAAATGAGTTATCGTTCTCGAGGATAATAAAATAATAGCATTTTGTGAAGAAGAAGGGGGCCGTGCTCATGTAAAACATATGAGCTGCCTACGTACCTTTAAGGGTTTTAATAATTTGCTAAAATTCATTTGAAAGATTTTAGAGGATCATGCTCCACGTAGTTCTGAGTAGAGGGAAATGAAGATATATTATTATTATATATTTTTTTAGAATATAAAGGAGATGAGAATAATTGTAGCACGCTAAGATTTTAGACTGAGGGTTAGAGTTTCTTGAGATGGTCCAGGATAACTGGACGGGCCATCTCTTCCCCATCAAGGTCAGTGAGAATAGCGGAGCCGTCGGACAGGATTTTCTTCATAATGTATGGGCCGCTCCAATTAGGCTTGAATTTCTGTCTGGGGTCCCAGATAGGCTCTGCTATTTCCTTAAGGGCTAAATCCCCTTCTCGGACACCACGGGCCTTGAATTTATTATTCAATGATTGCACTATCTAGAAATGGTACCCTTGTATGTGATATAGAGCTTTCAGTCTTCTTTTGTCAAATAGTGATAGCTCGTTAAGATGACTTTGGTGCCAGTCTTCCTCGCTGACTTTACTTTCAAGCATGACGCGTAATGAAGGGAGTTCCAACTCCATGGATAGGACTACTTCCATGTCGTAGACTAGAGAGTAAGGGGTAGCTCTAGTAGAGGTTTGAACTGAACTAAAGTAGCCCCAGAGAGCATAGGGATCCGGTCAGCCTAATCTCGGTAACTCTCGATCATTTTGCTGAAGATGGCTTTTAGGTTTTTATTATAGGCTTCAACTGCTCCATTGGTTTGATGGTCAATAAGTAAAATATTTTTGTCTCTAAATCCTGTACTCGTCGATAACTTCTGTGACTTTTTCCTCAAAATTTAACCCATTATCTGACACTAGTTCGTGCGGGACTTCATACCGACAGATGACTTTTTTCTTGATGAACCTGGCCACCTTCTTGGCATTCAGCTCTATGTATGACTCGACTTCGACCCATTTGGGTATGTAATTCTTTTGGAAGATTTGGGTGTAACATTGCCTATGATATTAGTTCCCCAAGTTGAGAACGTCCATGGATAAGTCATGTTGTATAATTCCCACGGAGGCAGGTGTTGTAGGTTGGAAAACTGCAAGAATTTGAGATATCTCCGAGCTTGGGCGGGGCAATCCTAAACCATAGTAGTCCATTAGTAACCCTATCAGATGATTTTCTTGGCGAGAATATGGATATTCATGTGGGGTCTGCGTTCCCAGCTATGGATTTTCTGCATCATCCCTTTAATGTCATCCCCTGCAATGCAGTGTAAATGGGTTCCATCGAAGTTTCTCTTGAACAATGCTTTATCACAGATGGTATACTGGGAAACCAATATGTAGTGGGTTTCTTGGTCTTTCTTGTTAGAACCTTGGGGATACTTACTATGCTTGAGTAGGCTCTAAATATCATAAAACCAACAATTGGTTATATCAGGATTTTGTTCTGTGATGAACTCAATGTGGTAGTAGTGGGTTGGCTTGTCTTGCTTTTGGACCAGGAAAGTGTCAATTGTTATTCCTTCGAGAATGTCAATTATGGAGTTTAAAGTAGTAATGGCACCAGTTAGGTTGTTCCTTACTCGGGGAAGGTAGTGGAAGGAATTTTCTTGGAATTGGGATGCTAGCTCTTCTAAGTGGGCATGGAACGGTAAGAGTTTCTCGTCCTTGACTTTCCATCTTTCGAGTACTTAATTGATGATGATGAATGAATTTTTATAGACATATATGTATTGAATTCCTTTCTTGAGGTAAACTTTGAGGCCTACCGTGCACGCCTCGTATTCAGTCATGTTGTTGGTGTAGGAAAAATACAGCTTAATGGCAATAGGGGTGTGAGAGTCATCAGGGGAAATTAGGATTATCTCAATGCCATGTGTTTTCTTATTATTTTCACCATCGAAGTACATTTTCCATCAAAGGTCTTATTTGGGGTACAAAGGATATTCTCATCCTAGAACTTGAAAATCTAGACATCAGCTTCTTCCATAGGGTAGTCGGTGAGGTATTCAGAGATGGATCTTACTTTTATAGCTTTCTGTGTGACATACACTATATCGAATTTGTCTAGAAGCATCAACCAATGGGGCACTCATATGGATAGGTAAGGATTATCAATTAGGTACTTGATTGAATCCATTCGGGACACGTGTTTGATGGGAAATGAGATCATGTAGTGTTGTAACTTTTGGGTGACCCAAACAAGGGTGGCACATGATTTTTCCAAGGCAGTGTAGTTAATTTCGTACCCGATCAACTTGTGGCTAGCATAGTATATGGATCTATCTTTGCAAGTTTCTTCAAGGTATTGGGCTAGCAAATACCCAATTGCAGTATCTATTACGGTTATGTATAGGAGTAGGGAAAAACCAGGTTGCGGCAGCAAGAGTACCAGAGGTCGGGTTATGTATTACTTTATTCAATCAAAGGCTTCTTAGCAAGCATCCTTATAGACTTTGGTCAGAACCTTTTAGACGATTTTGAAGATGGGCTCATAGCTGGAAGTCAGATGCCTGATGAACCGACTGATATACTAAAATTTCCCGAGGAATCCTCGAACTTCCTTATTCGTTCGAGGTGGTTGCATTTCGAGTATGGCTTTCAGCTTGGCGGGATCCACTTCTATACCTTTATCACTAACCATAAATCCCAAGAGCTTTCCTTTAATAACACTTGAGCCACATTTTATGGGTTGAGTCACATTTTATATTGTCACAGTCACTCAAAAAACTTTTGGAGAGCGCTAAAATGACCTTCCCTAGTCATAGATTTGATAATTATATCATCCACGTAGACCTCAACTTTTTTATGTATCAGATCGTTAAAGATGGTTGTGGCAACCCTCTAGTAGGTAGCCCCAACATTTTTTTAGATCAAATGGCATTATGATATAGCAAAAGGTTCCCTAAGGGGTGATGAAGGCGGCTTTCTCTTAATGGTCCGGGTGCATCTTGATCTGATTATATCCAGGGAAACCATCAATGAATGATTTGAGAGCATAACTGGTTGTGTTGTTCATAATCATGTCGATATTAAGTAGCGGATAATCATCTTTTTGAGAGACCTTGTTCAAGTCTCGATAGTCGACGCTCATGTGAACTTTCCCCATGATTTCGGCATGGATATGATGTTGGTTATCATGTGGGATTTTCTATCACATGAATAAAACCCACATTCAAATGTTTGACCAATTCTTCCTTAACCTTGAGCGACCATTTGGTGTGAAGCTTTTATAGTTTCTGCTTGACTGGTTTGGATTATGGGAGTGCTTGCATCTCATGATGAGTTATTTCTCGATCAATTTTGGGCATATCATCATAGGACCATGTGAATACATCCACAAATTCCTTCAATAATTCTTCAAGTTGCACGTGCTTATGCTCGTCAAGGGTGGCCCCTATCCTAATCTCGCGCATATGTCTATTAGAATCGAGATTAATAACAACAGTTTCATTTTCATTAACTTGAAAGAGGTTATGTTATTTGTTATTAACCTTATTTAGATTAGTTAAGAATTGTTCACTTACAAAATCAACATCATTAAGAGTTTGATTAGAATCAAGATAATTAATGTAAGGCAGAATAAGATACTCAAAATCTGCGATTATTTTATTAATAGGAAAAAGAGCATTAAGAACCTCATCAAAGGAGGTTTCGATTAAATCAAAGTAAGGAGAAACAAAAAGAAAGGGGGAGGGAATAAACATCAGGGTTGGGTTGAATATCAATGGGTTGAACTGGTGCAGCATGCCAGTTGATGAGAGGTGTATCTGTAGCTTTAAACAAACGGGATGGATTCAATGATGTAGCCCCTGAGTGGATCATGCAGGGTGTTAGCCCCAGTGTCTATAAGTTGAAAGAATCCCCGTAGTCACTTCCCTCATAATCTACGATATCACTTCCCTCATAATCTCCGATATCGGCAGTGGTCTCTTCAATGAGTGGTTGTACATGATGTTGGTAACTTTCGACCGATGAATTATTGTCTTGGAAAAAGATCTCCATTTGAGGTTTCATCTTCTTGTCCACATGATCATAACATAGTCCGAGAAAGCTCCAAAAGGGGAAATAGTCACCCTCTTTTATGAATCTTCCATTCAAGGAATCTCTTGAGATAGTTTTGGCAGTTTCTAGCCTTCTCTTCAATTGAAGAAAACTATCTCTTGAGATAGTTTGTTTCAATCGTCTGAGCAACAGATTAAAAAAAGTTGGGATGTCGATGACTAGGAATTCAACAACCAGATTTATAGGGCCAACCTCTATAGCAAGCTTTATGGATCCCATAACTTCTAGGCCGATATTATCGTAAGCAGGTACATCGATAGAGGTTGGAGCAAGGTCGCTCACTTTCAGTACCAAATAATTAAGGGTCCTTAATGGGCAGACATTCAAAGTTGATCCGTTATCTATAAGAGAGATCGAGACAGTTTTTCCATGACTTCGACAGATATATTGGGATCATAGTTATCGTTTGGCCCAATCTTGGGGATTTCTTCCTCTGAGAAGGAGAGCATTATAGTAGAGGTCTGGGATTCGACCAGATTTACTGATTTTTCTGGCGTGTGGAAGGAGGGAATGTTGGTCCAGTGAGTAACCTGATTAAGGTATTCCAATGCAGCTGGTAAGACATAAGGAGTCCCCACAGAGTGATGTTAGCTTAAGTCTTCTTCAATTGATCGAGGGTCTTTGCTCTCCTCGAGGTTCATTTATGGCAGAAGAAGATTCTCAGCTCCCTTTACTTGTCGCTCGCTAATGGTAGAAGGTTTGGGACTTATGTAAGGACATAAATTTCCAATTGAGTCCCTGTATTGTTTTGACTTAATTTCGTGAACAAAACTGTGTTTGTAATATGTCATAGGGAGAATTTTATTTTGTCACGATCCCACTTGGTCTATGGCGTATTGAATAAATTGAAGACGTTGCGGCAAAGCTTCAAAGAAATAACCATGACGATGTTTAGTTGGTGCATGTTTACTCATTTTCAAAGTTAATTTCATTCCGAGATCACTCAAGTATGAATGCGTATAATTAATGGAGCTTGAAATTATTTTATAAAAGATAAGGATGTAATTTTTATATAGAAAAATTATTTTAAATGTTTTAAAAGTGTTTTAATGGTTTAAAATTCGTTTTATGATGATAAGCATGAAATAGAGTTTGACTAATTTGAATCTCTTTGTTAAGAGATGCTTTTATCTGAAAGTCAAAAAAGTCAAACTTTCGCGAGGTCGCTCAAGCTACATTGGATCTCGTTCGAACGAGATACAATGTGGCACGAACGACATGCTTAAGTCGTTCGAACGATACATTTTTTGAGGCGTCGTTTAAATCATATTTAAACAGTGTTTGCATCATAATTTTCTTAAGTGTGCTTTCTGGAAAATAGTTTTACAAACCAGAATCTTGTTTACACATGTTTTCTAAGGTTTAAAAGTCTTAAACACATCCTTAGAGTTTGTAAAGATCCAAATTATCATTCTTATATGTTTAAGTGATCTTGCATCACCAAAGTTGTTTGTTCTACACATTGAACACAAAAGGTTTTGCGGTGAAGAAGCGACAACATCGTGTTCGACATCGTAGACGTATCAAAGCCATATCGGTGGACACTGAGACATACATGGACGCATGTGTTGTGGACAGAGTTCGTAGAAGACGGAATTTCTCCGTGGGTCATATTAAAGAACGGTTGAAGATCAGAAGGAGCGTCAATACCCATGGGGATCGAGTCTTAGTGTAAGGCTAATCTGTCTTTGTAAAACCATTGTTCATAGTGATTGTCTGGCTTGGGCCGTCCGAGGTTGTTTTCTCGTTTTGGGTTTTTTCCTCGTACATCCGGCCTTGTGAGTATTCTTCACTTTACTTTACTTGCTTTAATCACTACATGAATGTTTAGGATTAATCAAGATAAAATTGGTTTAAAGTAAGAATTGACTTTTCACAACTTGGTTTGGTGCATAATTAAAAGTTAGATCTTTTTCGGGGAAAAATTGGTTTTGTTTGAAAAAACACATATCGGGCCACTCACGATCACTTCTTCAAATTGGTATCAGAGCTAGAAAACATTTTTATTTGTTTTGTGATCCTGTGTGTTTTCAAAGATGAATTCTGGATATAATGAATTTTTACGAACTCCTATTTTTTATGGCACTAATTACACTTATTGGAAGATGAGAATGAGATGTGCTTTAAAATCTATTGATGAGCGTGTTTGGCTTGCAGTTGAGAAATGTTGGACACCCACTATCATTATTGTAGGTGAGGTCACTAGTTTAAAGCATGTTGAGTCTTGGACCGAAACTGAATAAAGACTTTGAAGACCCCCGATTTTAATCTTCTTTAAAAATCCTAGATTTCCTTGTTATGAAACAAATGAGGAAGCGTTGTTGTGATGGTTCAACATAAAGCAAATTTTAATTTCTTTAACAAATTAAAATTAAACACAAGTGAGAATAAATAAAATACACACACACTTATGTTAATTTCACTTAAACCAATTAATTAATCCAAGTCCTAGAATTTGCCTAAGTCATATTTTAATTTAAACAAATTAGGATAAACCATTTTGAACAAATGACTTGAATTAAGTAAACATTACCCAAATTTAATTAAGCACCAAATTAAATTAAAAGTGATTTAAACCAATTTTATCTTCTTTACCTAAGCATGCGTTCTAGATGATATTGCAAGATAAAATAAAATAAGAAATCACTACGCCGCGATGTACGAGGAAAAACCCAAGACGGGAAACAACCTCAGACGGCCCTAGCCGTAAATCCACTAAATACGATTTTACAAATACAAGACAAAAGACTTACATCACACGACTCGATCCCTCTCAAGCCCCAACGCTTCATATTGTAGACACCTCTTCCTAGCGGATAACCTTGGAGCTCCATCGCAGTCTCGGAATCCACCGATAGGACTTTATATGGTCACCGTCACCCGAACTAGGAGCCTTTCTCCAAGAGGGTAAATCACGAAAAACTTCTTCTTCTTTGTGGGATTTAAAAGTAAACCCGAACTTCTCTTCTTCAATGGTGTAGAGAAAACCGGTGCCAAAACTCCAAGAAAGATGTATATATATAAGAACTTGTACAAACACAACTATGGGTGTAAACAAGAGTGATAAATGATTTTCTCCTTGAAAATTAACACTCAAAAACAATGAACTTTTTTCTAAAACAATTTTGCTCTCAAAGACTCTCTAGAGGTTGGTAGGATATGAAAAGGTTAAATTAGAAAAATGGTTTCCCGCACAGAGATATTCAGCAAAAAGTAGTGGGGTAAAACCAAGTGGGAAAGTGGGCAAAACTGCTAAAAACTGCCAAAAACCTGTTCCCGCCAAATCTCGTTCGAACGACATTTCGTTCGAACGACATTCCAGTATGAACTCGTTAGAAGCTCGTTAGAAATCTCATTAGAACGACATCTCATTCGAACGACATTTCGAACGATGTTCCAGTATGCCATAATGGGAAGTCGTTGGCAATCTCGTTCGAACGACTTTTGGTTCAAACGACAATCTTGTTCGAACGACACTTCGAACGAACTCATAGAATGTTCAAAAATTCTTTTTAAGCCCAGAAACTTTTATATACTTTATATATAAGTTTTAATAGAAACCATTCTGAAAACAATGTGTACAAGTAAAATTACGTCGAAATTTGGTACCTAAGAAATGATCTCGAAAGACTTTCCTAGTAGATTCTCCTAAAAATCGGTTTTGGCGTTATGAGTAAATTCATTACAAGTATTGAAGCCTAAACCACAAGTGTTATTTTTAATTTGGACCGTTCCTAATATTTTATCTAATTTTTCCGAACGACACTCCAAATCAAATTTGACATTACTAGAGTCTTTTAATTTATTTTGCAATTCAAAAATGTTAGAGTCTAATAAAACATTTCGCTCTTCAAAAACAAGAAGATCCTTTTTGAGGGATCCCATTAAAACCCTAAGGCTATCTCTCTCACCTTCTACATATTCAAGCTTCTCTTGAAGAGTCCTCTCACGTGTTATAGGTCTTTTACCAACATACTTTTTTTTCATGACCTTGACACACTCTTTTAAACTAGCTTCTAACTTCAAATTAGCTCTTTTTAATTTAATAGATTCTTTATAATGTTCTTAAAAAGGATTTTGAAGTTCACTCACATTAACCTCTTCTTCATTTTCACTCTCTCTTTCTTCTCCACTCTCACTATCATAAAAAATAAGAGAATCATAAACAATGACCTTGGAAGTGTCATGTGTTAACGTTTCATCAATCGATGAGTTCTCACTTTCACTCACATGACTAGCCATAAAAGCCACAAAATTAAGCTTAGTGGGAGAATCGGGTCCCTCTTCCTTATCACTATCACTAAGGGTCGCATGATATTCAATGGGTTGCTTGCCCTCTTTCCTTAGTTTAGTGGGGCACTCAGAAGCCCTATGGCCATAACCCTCACAACCAAAACACCTATTAGACTTGTCCCTATTTAAATTTTCATTAATAGGTTTAGAGATTTTCTCGGCTTTGTCATACTTAGGAGTTTCAAATTTCTTAAAATCATTTTTGAATTTATCTTTGTTAAATTTAAGATATTTTCTAAATTTACGAGCAAACAAAGCCATGTCTTCCGAGTCACTATCACTCTCGCTCTCTACTACTTGTTGAACATCTTTTCGGGCTTTTAAATCAACACCCTTTTCAATTTTCTTTTTAGTTTTAGAGGGAAACATGTCTAGTTCATAAGTTTGTAAATCACCTACGAGCTCTTCTAATTTCGTAGAGGCTAAATTTGGTAAAGAGTTTAAAACGGTCACTTTTGGAATAAATCTATCGGGTAGGGACCTTAAAATTTTCTTTACAACTCGGTTGTCGGGTATTTTCTCTCCCAAATTAAAAGATGAACTAACAATATCAGAAAGTCTAGTATAAAATTCCTCAAAAGTTTCATTATCGTTCATTTTGATGGTTTTAATTTGAGTGGTGAGGTTTTGAAGTTTTGAAGATTTAATGACACTAGTTCCTTCATGAGTTAGTTGTAAAATATCCCAAAATTCTTTAGCAGTTTCCCACGTCATAATACGTAGGAATTCATTCGGTGAGACAGAGCTAAACAAGGCATTCAAACCACGGGAATTAAAATTAGAAAGTTTAACTCATTCTCAGTTCATCTATCAGCCGATTTGGGAACACGTTCATTTTCAACTAAGTGAGTTGGTGGGGACCACCCATTAACAACAGGCATCCAAACTCTCTCGTCGATAGATTTTAGTGACGATTTCATTTGCGCTTTCCAATACGAGTAGTTAGAACCATTAAAAATAGGAAATTTTGAAAATGGGGAAACTTCCATTTTAGCCAAAAATTATTTAAAAGATCTTTAACGAAATAATTTATCGCTTTGGCTCTGATACCAATTTGAAGACCCCCGATTTTAATCTTCTTTAAAAATCCTAGATTTCCTTATTATGAAACAGATGCAGAAGCGTTGTTGTGATGGTCTAACTTAAAGCGAATTTTAATTTCTTTAACAAATTAAAATTAAACACAAGTGAGAATAAATTAAACACACACACACTTATGTTAATTTCACTTAAACCAATTAATTAATCCAAGTCCTAGAATTTTTCCTAAGTCATATTTTTTCATTTAATCAAATTAGGATAAACTATTTTGAACAAACGACTTGAATTAAGTAAACATTACCCAAATTTAATTATGCACCAAATTAAATTAAAAGTGATTTAAACCAATTTTATCTTCTTTACCTAAGCATGCGTTCTAGATGATATTGCAAGATAAAATAAAATAAGAAATCACTACGCCGCGATGTACGAGGAAAAACCCAAGACGGGAAACAACCTCGAATGGCCCTAGCCGCAAATCCACTAGATACGATTTACAAATACAAGACAAAAGACTTACATCACACGACTCAATCCCTCTCAAGCCCCGACGATTCTTCTTGTTGACACCTCTTCCTAGCGGATAACCTTGGAGCTCCACCGCAGTCTCAGAATCCACCGATAGGACTTTATATGGTCACCGTCACCCGAACTAGGAGCCTTTCTCCAAGAGGGTAAATCACGAAAAACTTCTTCTTCTTTGTGGGATTTAGAAGTTAACCCAAACTTCTCTTCTTCAATGGTGTAGACAAAACCGGTGCCAAAACTCCAAGCAAGATGTATATATATAAGAACTTGGACAAACACAACTATGGGTGTAAACAAGAGTGATAAATGATCTTCTCCTTGAAAATTAACACTAAAAAACAAAGAAGTTTTTCTAAAATAATTTTGCTCTCAAACACTCTCTAGAGTTTTGTAGGATATGAAAAAGTTAGATTAGAAAAATGGTTTCCCGCACATTGATATTCAACAAAAATTAGTGGGGTAAAACCAAGTGGGAAAGTGGGCAAAACTGCTAAAAACTGCCAAAAACATGTTCCCGCCAAATCTCGTTCGAACGACATTCTCGTTCGAACGAGTCTTCTAACAAAGTTCCAGTATGAACTCGTCATAATCTAGTTAGAAATCTTGTTAGAACGACATCTCGTTCGAACGAAGTTCCAGAATGCCATAATGGGAAGTCGTTGGCAATCTCGTTCGAACGACTTGTGGTTCAAACGACAATATCGTTCGAACGACACTTCGAACGAACTCACAAAATTTTCAAAAATTCGTTTTAAGCCCAGAAACTTTTATATACTTTATATATAAGTTTTAATTTAAACCATTCTGAAAACAAAATGCAGTTTTAAAAACCTAACACCCAATATAAACTGTTCCAAGCTCCTATATATATATATATATATATATATATATATATATATATATGTAATGCATTCATACCTTGGGAGCGTGGAACCACTGTTGATGACGTTGAAACGAGGCACATAAACCACGACATTTTGATGAAACTTTATACACTTGGCCGCTACGCCTTCAACAAACACGTCATAGGCTTGAAAGACGATCAATGTACTCTATCCTATGACTCAAACATTTTTGTCCGGAATTGAGCCAAAACAACAAAGGACTCAATTGGAAATTTGTGTCCTTACAGACTTGCATAATATAATTCTAAGGGTCTGCGCGTTATTGCTTCACATGTCACACACGCAGAATATAACAGAATTATGACTTGTGAAACATCAAAAGAGGCTTGGGATATTTTGTCACTCACTCACGAGGGCACTAGCGCGGTTAGGGCGTCAAAACATCAAAATCTCACTACACAGTTGAGACCATTAGGATGTTAGAGAGTGAGACCTTTGATGAGTTTTATGTTAGGTTGTCCAATATTGTCAACTTGTCGTTTAACATAGGTGAGAAAATTCCCGACAACCGTGTCATTAAGAAAATCCTTAGGTAGTTGCCTAGTAGGTTTGATGCGAAAGTGACCATTTTAAAATCCTTGGGTAGGTTAGAATCAACGAAACTAGAAGAGATTGTAGGTTACTTACAAACCTATGAAATCGAAATGAGTACCTCCAAGCAAGTGCCTAAGAAAGAAAAGGGTATTGCTTTGAAAACCCGGAAGAAGGAAATTAAAGTTTCGAATTCCGATTCCGATTCCGATTCCGATTCCGATTTTGAGGTTGTTGCTTTGTTGGCAAAGAAATTTAAAAAATTTATTAAGTTTCAAAAGCAATCGAAAGATGCCAAGAAATTTGAAAAATACAAGAACAACAAAGCAGATCCCACCTCTAAGGATAAGTTTGAAAAGCCTAAGAGAGATGAGTCAGATAAGTGTTTTGGGCGTGAAGGGTACGGTCACAAGGTTAAGGAGTGCCCCACTAGACTTAAGAAAGAGGGCAAGCAACCCATTGTCTATAATGCCACCTTAAGTGATAGTGAACCGAAAGAGGGAGAGAGATCCCCCATTAAGCGTAACTTTGTTGCGTTTATGGCATGTCATGTGAGCGATGACGACAATACTCATGTGAATAACACTTTCGAGGAGGTTTTGAGTGTATCCCATGTTAGTGAGGGAGAAGAGAGTGACGAGGAGGAGATAAATGTGAAAGAATTGCAAAATGCGTTTAATGAGTTGTATGCTGAAACGGTGAAGGTGAAAAAGGCTAACTCAAAATTGCAATCTAAGTTGAATGATCATGCAATAGAAAATAATGATAGTTTGATTGAGGTTCTTAGGGCACGGGATAAGAAGTTTAGGGAGAAAGTAGAGTTTGTGGAGAAAGAGAGAGACAAACTCCATGGTTTGATGGAGTCCTTGAAAAAGGAGATTTTAGAGTTTGAGGAGACTAGGTGTTTACTCGAATCTAGGATTATTGAGTTGGAGGAAAGGTTGAAAGACTCGTCTAGAGTCAAGTTTGATTTGGAGGCTAGGTCGGAGAAGTTAGATATGATCTTAGGCACCGTCCAAATTAAGGGAGATAGGGGAGGTATAGGTTTCGATGAGAGAGTTGTTCCCATTCCCTCCGCACGTGTGAGAAACACTAGGATGGTTAGAAAATGTCCCCATAAAGGTAATCATTCCCACCACCGCTACACTTGCACATTTTGCGGTAGGAAAGGTCACCTTAGGCGTTATTGTTATGACCTTAGACAAGCTCCTAGGAAGTTTAGGAATAAAGTTTCCCCGGTTCCCCACACCCACATGCGTCGTTTTACACCTACTTGGGTTAGGAAATCAGATTTAGTGGCTTTAGGAATTAAATTTCATGATTCTCGTTTGGGTGCACTTGATTCTTCCCATGCTAAATCTAAAGGATGATAGTGTTGCCATGTTTGTCATATGCTAGTTTGCTTCATGATATATTCATTGCTAGTATTATGACACGTGTATCATTTTGTATTATAATTTACATTTGTTTGAGTCTTATTTGAAAAATACAAAAAGATTTTGTTTTTGAGAAAAGTTTTGAAAATCCAAAAAGATTTTCCTTTTCTTTGAGTCAAAATATGTTTGAAAAGCCAAAAAGATTTTCAGTTTTTTTTTAAGTTTACATGTTTGATGTGGCATATTGGTTTGCTTGGACCCTCCCCCCCCCCCCCCCCCCCCCATCGTTTCATTATCCATGTGGCTAGGACATTTGGTCCTTATTATCGATGCTTAGAACGATCTTAACCAATGTTTATATGGGGTTGTTTCGAAGTTGATATGCATCTTGATTCGCTTTGTATATATGCCAACGTCGCACACATGCACGAGTTTATATGGATGTTTGACTTCTCTTGCATATTTGAATTTGGTGAGGCGTTCTTATCTCAATCTTATCATCTATGCGTAAGTAAACTTAAGGAGAAGTGTGCATGTAATAACCGTTTACCGTGAGGATTTGAATTTAAAAAAATGATGAGTGATTAACGGGAAAGGGCTGCGAGAGTTCAAATTTAACTCGTCGTGAAAGCCACCGTTTAAAAAGAGCCCAAAAAGAAAAGGCAAGATGCTAAGGGCCAATAAGGTTTTCTCTAAGTTGAGAATGCTAGTAACCTCAAAAGAACTTGAAAAAAGTATGTTTATATGAGGGTGTTTGGTTGGAGAAAATTTAAACGGGTTTGCTCATCTAATCCTAATGTTGAATCATTGCAATTTGACGTTATTGTTTGTAGAATCGTCAAAAATTCTGGATTTGTGTGCATGTAGTATGTTTAGTTCATTAAGCTCACACTTTAATTGTCATTTGGCTATGATAAAGTTTGATGATTTATAGCCATCAATTAGAGATTCTTGATCGTTTCGATGTGTTGGAATTGTGACTCATTTGTTGTAGTTTCACGCCAATTCATTCCCTGTCCATGTTTGAGCACATCGGTACTATATTTGCATGTAACTCGCATTTTAAGTTTTTATGAGTTTTTTGCGTTTTGTGCGAAAAGCTTACTGTTTTAGCAATGTTTTGCTTCTGTCATTCCCTTCCTAGAATTTTTTTGTGGAAATTTTTTCACTGGGAAATACTTTATAATATTTCTGGGAAACCGGGAAATTTTGGCAGGTCGTGTGAAGTCGTTCTAACGACATCTCTTCTCGCGCGAATGACTTTTATCCTTCGTTTGAGCGACTTCCTCATCTCGTTTGAGCAAAGTCCCTAGCTCGTTCGAATGACAAGGTGAAAAATGTCTTCTAATTGGTTTGCAGTCCTCTGGCTTAATTTGATATATTTTTGGTACTGCAGGAAGCATTTTTTGGATTAATTGGTTTATATGCAGGTTCTTTTATGTTCCAAATTGGTATTTTGCATATATGTCTATTAATCACACTTGATTTGACTGGTATACTCTTTGTGTGATTCATTAGTTTACTAGCTACTATTTTGGCATTACATGATCTTTTTAGATGGCTGATTCATGTTTATCTAGCGGTTTTCATTTTTCAAAATTGGTATCGAATTGATTCTATTTGGTATCATATTATCATGATAGATACTTCATATTGGTTTATCATTTCACTAGATTGTCTATTCGAGTCAAAAAGGGGGAGAGATGTATGTGATGTAGGGGGAGATTTGTTGAGTGCTACTTTATGTTTCAAATTGGTATCAAATAATTGCTCACATGTTTTCAAATGATATGTTCTTATTGAATATATAAATTAGTTTCATTTGTTCCTCCATACTTCACTTGGTAATTGTTTGTCTGTTTAATGTGTGTAGGAATGCTTCAGCGATTTGAGATTTCAAGTCTACATCACATTCAAACAGTTCATGCTTGCCGGTGCTACATATTTTAGTCCGTGTCCTGTATTTTTAATTTTGGGTTTATGGGATGGGGTTTAGGCGTCATATGGCTTGAAGGCCCGGTTAGGCATTTCACTGGTTTAGTTTTTTCCCGAAATAGTCAAAGGGGGAGATTTGTAACGGCATAAATTTCCAATTGAGTCCCTGTATTGTTTTGACTTAATTTCATGAACAAAACAGTGTTTGCAATATGTCATAGGGAGAATTTTATTTTGTCACGATCCCACTTGGTCTATGACGTATTGAAGAAATTGAAGACGTTGCGGCAAAGCTTCAAAGAAATAATCATGCCGATGTTTAGTTGGTGCAAGTTTACTCGTCTTCAAAGTTAATTTCATTCCGAGATCACTCAGGTATGAATGCGTATAATTAATGGTGCTCGGAATTATTTTATAAAAGATAAGGATGTAATTTTTATATAGAAAAATGATTTTAAATGTTTTAAAAGTGTTTTAATGGTTTAAACTTCGTTTTATGATGATAAGCTCGAAATAGAGTTTGACTAATTTGAATCTCTTTGTTAAGAGACGTTTTTATCCGAAAGTCAAACTTTCGCGAGGTCGCTTGAGCGACATTGGATCTCGTTCGAATGAGATACAATGTCGCGCGAACGACATGCTTAAGTCGTTCGAACGACATGTTTTTCGAGGCGACGTTTAAATCCTATTTAAACAGTGTTTGCATCATAATTTTCGTAAGTGTGCTTTCTGTAAAACAGTTTTACAAACCAGAACCTTATTTGCACATGTTTTCTAAGGTTTAAAAGTCTTAAACACATCCTTAGAGTTTTCAAAGATCCGAATTATCATTCTTATATGTTTAAGTGATCTTGCGGCACCAAAGTTTTTTATTCTACACATTGAACACAAAGGGTTTTGCGGTGAAGAAGCGACGGACATTGTGTTCGACATCGTATACGTATCAAAGCCATATCAGTGGACATCGAGACATACGTGGACGCGTGTGTCGTGGACAGAGATCGTAGAAGACGAAATTTCTGCGTGGGCACTATTGAAGAACGGTTGAAAATCAGAAGGAGCATCAAGACCCGTGGGGATCGAGTCTTAGTGTAAGGCTAATCTGTCTTTGTAAAACCATTGTTCATAGTGATTGTCTAGCTTGGGCTGTCCGAGGTTGTTTTCCCATTTTGGGTTTTTTCCTCGTACATCCAGCGTTGTGAGTATTCTTTACTTTACTTTACTTGCTTTAATCACTAGATGCATGTTTAGGATTAATCAAGATAAAATTGGATTAAAGTAAGAATTGACTTTTCACAACTTGGTTTGGTGCATAATTAAAAGTTTGATCTTTTTTTGGAGAAAAGATGGTTTTGTTTGAAAACACACATATCGGGCCACTCATGATCACTTCTTCAACTTAGTAATGCCTCCCTGACCTGGTCGTATGTTTCACAGAGGAGGGAAAAAATTGAAACCCCATTTATTCATCGATATCAGGTTATTCAATCACCTTGTTTATTTCTCCTAGTAGTTCTTCAAATGATTCCATCCTGCGTATGATGACTATTAGTCTAGTCTTTTATGGACTTTGTTCTTCATCTGAATCATCGAATTTGCCCCCCCCCCCCCCCCCATCTGGTGGAAATGACATCATCTTTCCATGAAAAGATAATACATTTTTCAACCTCAATGGCTTCTTCGTATAAATTCTCCCATTCAAAGGGGAGATGTGGAAGTGAAGGTACCAGGCGCCCCTGTAGTTTTAAAGCATAAAATAGTTTGGACATACTACAAATATCACCATACTATCAGAATAAGTCCGCAATAATCTAGACCACATTATCCAGACTAACTTCAACAGTCGATACCTCCCAATTGTCTAAATCTCGAACCTATTTTTGAGCTTTTAAGAACAACATACTGAATCTCTAGCACTCAATGGTCATTTGAGAGGGAAATTTTATCCCATACTCTAGGAGTTGGTTAAACACTCTAACAATTCCATATCTTTACCTCCCAAACAAGTACAAAAAACAATGTATGCTCTGGTAAGGAGTGACAGGGCCTAATCGACGAAGCTGGAAGGGTGTAAAAGAAAGTATGCGAAAGTTTAGAGGGGTTGAGGAGATTATATGGGTATGATGGGCGATTTTTTTGGTTTGACTTGGGTAGATCGATCAAATTATGGGTCTTCTTCTAGGAATATGGCATTTTTATGATTCTAAAGTGGATTGTGGGTGGTGTTTGGTTTAGGATTAGCTGGTGGGGCGATGTTACCCCTATCAATCAGACATTGGGTCACATTTCGGAGGTGGAAACACTCATTGGTGGTATGGACGATAGTTTGATGAAAATAACAATGGGCATCCAGTTTAAAATTCTTGGGAAGTGGGTTCGACAACGGGCGAGGGTCCAATGGTTTGATGAGGTTTCGACTCAAAAGGTTCTGGTAAACTTTGGAGAGGGGAGCGTGAAGCACGGTGACTCATTTCGGATTGGGTTAGGGTGGCTCTCTGGTGCCCATGTGGCAGGCTGAGAGATGTTGTTGATTGTTGAAACTGTAGTATTGGCAAATTTTTCAAACTTTCTATGAGCGGACAGTCTAGATACTTTCTTTGGTTCAACTTTAGTCTTGGAAATACCTTCTTCAATTTCTAATCCTACTTCTCAGAGGGATCGTAAATAAAGGTAGTACTATCCTCCCATCATCGCTCGGACATAGGGTAAGAATTTTTTTTCACAATTCTAACTTGATCCTCTTCAAAAGGCCGGTTGGTCATGGTGGCTGCTTTCTCTCTCCACCTTGCTATGAAGTTACTGACTAAATCCCTTGGATTCTATTTGAGTAGCTCTAAATCATGATTGGTGACTTCCAGCTCTTCGGTGTACGTGTACTGTTCTATGAAATCGGGGGCTACATCCTCCCAATTGCGGATCCTGAACTCCTCGAGGGATAAGAACCATCAAAGAGCATTGTCCTTCAAAGTTTCTTAAAACATTTGGGCCAATATTTCTTCAGAGACACCTAGGAAAGTCACGACTCAGTGGTAACTACGGAGGTGGACGATTGGGGGTCCAGTACCTCCGAACTTCTCGATGTTGGGCTTCTTGAACTTTTTTAGCAACCTTGCTTTAGGATATGGATACATGTGGGTGTAGTCCATGTAGTTCGCAAAGATTCTGACTTAGTTGAACTTCTTGGTCAACATCTTGAGGTCTTCCTTGACCTTATTCAATTCTTCATTCTCTGGGTCAACAATTACGGGTAAGTTAGCCTCTGGCTAGGATAGATTCGACATAAGGAGCTGGGCTGGTGGCATCCCACTAACAGGAGGGGCATTTAGAGCATGTTTCTATTCCTCGGGAACCCAAATAGACTCGAGTGCGGGCGGACCCATAGAGAAAGGGAAGAGGACCTAGGGCTCTTTAAGAACAGGGAACCAACTTCACTACATCTCATGAACCTTGGTTTGAAGGTTGTCAATCTTGGCAGTGAGTTGGGCTAGAATCATCATCAAATCTAGCTACACATTCGGTACTGGATCTGTGTTCTCCATGGAAAACGGATGAATTCTAGTCTTGCAGTAAATAGCAAGGGAAATGACGAAGCTTCGAGGCGGTTCGACGGAAGATCGAAGCCAATTGGGAGCCAATCCAAGGGTATACAATCGACCCGAGGAGGAGAAAATACGAATTTAGTTTTTGAAAATGAAGAAAGAAAACTGTTATTTGTGAAAAGGAAGGAAATGATTTTGACATTTTTTTGGAAAAGAGGGAAAAAATGTTTTTGGATAAAAGGGAGGAAAAATACTTTTGGTATATAAGGAAGGAGCCATTTATTACGCCAGTTGGAAATTAGTCCAAAACATTATCGTAAGGAAATAGCCATTTATTATGCCAGCTGGAAATTAGTCGGATACGAAGTCACGTAGAAATTATTGTATTACATGCTTGCCTTCCCCATCAGACTTGTATCCCATATAGATCCCTTCAAGTACTTTCTAGAAAAACCTGATTTGTCCAGTAGAATGGCCCATTGGTTGATGTCGCTAACTAAATTTGATAATATGTGCATCACGCAAAAAGCTATAAAAGGAAAATCCATATCCGACTACCTTATTGATTACACCATGGAAGAAGCCAATGTTTGGGTCTCTTAATTCTCCGATGAAGATATTCTCTTCACCTCTGAGGAGGAACTCTAATGGAAAATGTTCTTTGATGGAGCTATCAATAAGAAAGGACATGACATTGAAATACTCATAATCACCCTTTATGACTCTCATACTCCAATTTCTATCAAAATAGACTTTCCCTACACGAATAACATGACTGAGTATGAGGCATGCACTATAGGCTTCAAGATCACTCTCCAGAAAGGAATCCGACACCTAAACCTCTATAAAGACTCGGCCTTATCGTTGGAAAAATCTCAAAAAATGAAAAGTCCAAGATAAAAAGATCCTACCCTTCCATGCCCACTTAGAAGAACTGGCCTCCCACTTTAATGATGTCACCTTCCACTACTTGCGCCATACAAGAAACAGCCTAATCGACGCCCTTGTTACCATAGTCTCGATGGTTGACATGCCCGAGGGAATAACAATGGCCCCTTTCCTGGTTCAGAAATAAGCTATGCCTACCCACTGGTACCACATTGAATTCGTTACGAAGGAAGAATCTGATATGGACGGGTTATGGTATTATGACATTTGGAACCTCCTCAAACATGGTAAGTTTCCCCAAGACTCCGATCAGAAAGATTGTACGACCCTTCACAAATTGGCATCCCAGTATATCATCTGGGATAAAGCATTGTTCAAGTGAAACTTTGATAGAACCCATTTTCACTTAACTTCAGGGGTTGTTGTTCCAGAAATGATGTTGAAGATCCACAGTGGGGAATGCGGGACCCATATGAACGGTCACATTCTTGCCAAAAAAATATCCTTCAGGGGTACTATTGGACCACCATGGTTTAAGATTACACTGCCTATGTTCTAAGATGCCTTAAATGCCAACAGTTTGCCAATATTCAACACTTGACTCCGCATGATCTATACAACATGACCTCTCCTTGGCTATTCTCCACCTGGGGCTTTCACATTGTGGCCATCCAGATAAAGAATGCACACTGCTTCCTCTTTTACCTCCCGAAGGGGGGGGGGGGGGGTAGGAAAGGAAAGGATATTGAAAGGTCCCACGCCCTACTTAGGAACACTTTGGTTGTCTTCGGGGTGGGGTAAATGTAAAGAGATGGAGTCGCCAACCTATTTTGCGCAAAATAGGAAAAACAAAATGTTGTCGCGTCTAGATAACTACATCAAAGACAAACTTATGGATACGAAACCAATAGTTCAAGGATTCGGGGCTAAGTTACAGAATAGAAAGGTGTTAGGCACTGATCTCTCCCTTTAGGTCTCTCATGAGCTAATGTTATTATTTTTCTTTATTTATCCGCGTAGTGTGTGTTCGGGTATATATAATGGTGATTAGAATCAGCCAACTCATACCATGGCAGAGATAGAGTGAGGTCAACCATAGGAATGTTCCAAAAATGATATATAAAAATTATGCTTTATACGTTTATCACGATATTGATCGTTATGATGGAACGATAATATGTCTTTGATGAAATGCAAACAAACATAATATGCATACTAATGCAAGAATATGATAAATGCGGAAATGGTTTTTTTTAGAGAAATTAGAAAAGTTAGAAAAAGTTAAAAATTAGGAAGTTGGAAAATTTAAAAATAAAAAAATTGGAAAATTGGACTTGGGTCTCGGGTTTCAATCTGAAATGCCAAAGTAGCCTATAGAGGCATCAAATTCCACGTAGTTCGAATGCAGAATATGGGTGGGGTTTATCCCATATATTCTAATGGGTTTTATTATAGGTGAGTGTGTAGAAAAATGTTTTTAGTTTTGAAAAGGTGTGATCGATAATGACCTCCGGATGGGTGTAATTGCAAGGCCCTAAAACATGATTAGAAATGTTAATTACATGATTAAGTATAAGTCATGAGTTATAAGTTGGGTAATGGGTGTTAAACATGTTAATTATCATGTTTAGGGGATGCATACTAATGTGATATGTATATTGTTATATTTGATGCTAATCTAGTTTATGATTAGGGATAACATGTTAGGGGATGTAATTAGTTATGTGGTTAAATGCATCATGAAAATATTTTTCTAAATGAATCATTATGTTTATAAAAGTAAACTAGAGTGTTGGTGTGAAAGTGGCAATGTTTGGTCGCCAAATGTGAAAGTTATGAAATTTTGAGTTAATTATAACTCTTATGTTCGAGCCCAAATTAGGCGTAATAATTTTATGATTTTTGGAAAACACAAAGCATGAAAATTGTAGCTGTATAAGTTATCTCTGTGTAGAAATAAAGAGGGAATAAATCAGGTCCCGTGATAGTGAGTTATGGTGATTTTACCAATGTGGTACAAATCAGTCATTAATGGAATTGTCTCGTTCGACCTTTCATCCAACCAATCACGCGTTACCACTACCCCTATTGCTATTGGACCCCTTTAAAGCGTATTTCTGATTATAAATGAGAGTTATGTCTTCTTCCTCACAAGAAATAACAAGTTTTTCCTAAGGAGAGAGAAAGGAAGTTTAAGGAAGAAGTCTTTTGGAAAATTTCTATAAATCGAGGAATCCTCGTAAGTAATTACTTCTTTATTAAAGTTGGTCACATGGATGAGTTATAAACTTGGTATTTTTTTTTCTGATTTGGATAAAGATTTTAATGATATCCATATTTCCAAATTGTGTTAAAACAAGGATGGTTTAAGAACATATGTAAGAACTCGTATTAGGATAATAAATGTTAACTTTAAGAATCCTAGATTTGAATATCCTTCTTATGGAGATTTTGATTTACAAAATTCATTTATATGATGTGTGTATGTACTAAAACATGTTTAGTATGTGTTTCCATGAGTTATAACCGAGATGGAGCTTATATATGCTTGAAAATGTTCAGTTATGCTTTAATGTTCTATTCCGACCTAGTTGGGCTAAAAATGGCATAAATCATGGAATACTTATTGAAATCGAGTAATTCAAATTATAAATTAAAATAGACTCATATGTTTATAACATATCCTAAAATCATGTTAAAATACAAAGGAATGAATCTTTGGTGATAGTTTGAAGTTTAGGTATAAAATTTGCCCAATATGCATACCATGTGTTTGATGTTTTGCTGATATAGCAAAATGAACTCAAAAAATTACGAAACTTTAATTTTGTGTTATTTAAGATGTTTATTGATATCAGGTGGAATATCATGTAAGGTTATATTGTGATGTATTACTGAGTTTAATGTTATTTGGTGGATTGAATTACTAATGGTGTTGAATCGTTAGGTGGGCAAACGGCTAATGCTGCCATACCAAGGGAATAGTTTTGGGATTAATCTTAGTAACAACTTCAAGTGGGTGATCCTCCCTGTAAAATATAAATGCTTATATTTTCATATGGAATTGTGTAGTTAAATACATGTGTTAAATTGTTTATGGAATGATGTGGTATATGTGAAACATATGCATATGATTAAAGATGTTAAGTGAAGTTATTTAATGTTATGGACTGTGGCGGGTCCTTTATCTAATGTTAAGGACTGTGGTGGGTCCTATGGAATGTGGCTCTCCCGTTAATCCAACTTAAAGGTTTGTTGTACTTTGGCGTAATTATGGGATGTTGTGGTCCCTAATAACCGTGATGTATTAATTGGACTGTGGCGGGTCTAGGCTTGCGAGAGTTACACAATTCCTATTGGGTTATAACATTAAAAAATAATAAGGATTATTCAAATTGGTTATATGTGTGGAATATGGCCATTCACTAAGCTTGTGTTGTGTACACTCCTATAATGTTATGCTTCAGGTATGCCTATCGTTTGGAGTTCACTGCCAAGTTAGGACCTTAAAACGGGGGAGTGACGGATATCTAATGTGGGTTGAATATCAATAAGATTTTTGGGTAAATGTTAAACTCAATAACTTTTGTATGTAAAGTTGTTTAATACTTGTAAATTACATGTTAAGGTATTGATGTTTTCATCTAAACCGTCCTTTGAAAAAAAAAATCTTGTGCTATTTTATGAGAGATTTAAAGTAAAGCAATTGTTTAAGACAATTTAATTCTACATAAAAATGATGATTTTAACTTTATTAAGTCGGGGCGCGATAACATGGTATTAGAGCATGGTTATTAGGTTCTGGACAGGGTGTGAGGGTCTAGTTTGGCAGTGGACAATAGAAAGTGAGTTTGCCGTGGGTCAGAATTTTGACTAACAATATTAATGTTAAACTGGTGCTATTGTATTTTGGTGAAGTTATTTATATTGCAGTGAGTAATGGATCCACAAGAGCCACATGATAGAGTAAAGGGTGAGGCATCCAATGTACCTAATAGTCATCAAGGACAAGGAAATATTGGAGTTGATGAACTAGAGGTGCAACAATAACCTATTGATGACATGGGAAGAATATTACGTGCTGTGGACAACTATTGGAACAAGCAAGAGGTGGGGCACTTGGTGGAGATAGGGATAAATTGCATGAGAGGTTCATGAAATTAAATCCTCCACCATTTACTGGGAGTAATGATCAGTTAGTGGCAGAGGGTTGGATTCAAAAAATGGAAACAATATTCAAGGTGATGGAAGTGCTAGATGAACAAAAGGTTTTGTTAGCAACCTTTAGGTTAGAAAATGATGCAAAGCTATGGTGGTATGCTACAGAGAGGTTACTTACTACAATTGGGGGGAGTGGTTCTAGCAAATCCTCAACCAATTACATGGGAGAGGTTTGTGAATGTGTTCTTTGAAAAATACTTCCCAAGGCTTTACAAGAAGGAGAAAGAGGAAGAATTTATCATGCTGAAACTAGGGAACCAAATGGTGGTAGAGTATGAAGCTTTGTTTATATCCTTATGTAGATTTGCACCTGATTTGGTGAGGACAGAAGAAAGTAAATGTGATCGGTTTCAAACTAGGTTGGATGTTGATATAAAAACCATGGTTGCTAATATAAAGATCACAGATTACATGGACCTGGCGGACAGAACTATGGTGTCTGAAAAGTCAATAAAATAAATGCAAGATGAACATTCGAATAAAGCTAGACTTGATAGTACAAAGTAATATGGATGAGAGATGGGAACCTCAACTCAAAGTGTAGCACGAGGAATACCTAAGGGCCAAGGATTTAAAAATAGTAGAAATGCGCTTGGAAGATTTCAAGCTCAAAGTGGAAGGACTGGAATGAGTCGGCTAGAAAAGGCATCCATGTTAGGAGTGAGGGCCATGTTTTATTATAGATTTGGTGTTCAAGGGAATATGTCTCGAGAGTGCACAATAGCTGAGACAACACCTCTATGTTTCCATTGCCATTAACCGGGGAACTTACAGAAGAATTGTCCAGTGATGGGAGCTACAACATCAGTTGGGAGTGTGGCAGTAGGGGGTAGGAGTTCTATAAATAATGTACATATGGGAGGTAGAGGAGGTATATCGCAAAGTCAAGGTCAAGGCAGAGTGTTTGTACTAAAGCAGCAAGATGCACAAGCAAGGCCTAACGTAGTCACAGGTACACTTCCTATTTGTGATAAAGATGCTTATGTGTTGATAGATCATGGTTCTACATATGCTTTAGTGTCTTTATTTTTCTTGTTGCATCTTAATAAACCATTATCATCACTAGATTCTGGTTTATCTATTATTACTCTAGTGGAGGTATTGATTTTTATTGAGAGGGTATATAGGGAGTGTGTGGTACGAGTGGGTGAAAAATAATTACTGGTTAACTTATTACCTCTCGATATGCGTGACCTTGATGTGATACTGGGTATGGATTGGTTGGCCTTATATCATGTATATTTTTATTTCTTTAGAAAGGAGGTAGTGTTTCGATTACCGGGTGAACCTGAATTTAAATTTATTAGGGAACGAAATGTCACTCCAACATGTTTGATTTCTGCTACAAAATCTTATGAATTATTAAGGAAAGGGTGTCAGGGTTATCTTGCCCATTTGGTGGACACACAATAAGAGGCTGGAAAACTATCAGATATACCAGTAGTTAATGAGTTTGAAGATGTCTTTCTAGAAGAACTCCAGGTTTAGCACCAGACCATGAGGTGGAGTTTGTGATTGAGTTGGTACCAGGCACCACACCAATATCTATTGCACCATATCGTACGACACCTATATAATTAAAAGAGCTAAAGATACAGTTGCAAGACTTGTTAGATTGTTGTTTTATAAGGCCTGGTGTATCACTGTGGGGAGCCCCAGTATTCTTTGTGAATAAGAAAGATGGAACCATGATACTGTGCATCGATTATCGTCAATTGAATAAAGTTACTATCCGTAACAAATATCCACTACCCCACACTGATGATTTGTTTGATTAGTTGTGTAGACACCTCATTCTGTTACCCCCTAACTCTCCTTAGGTCCCTAGTACCTCCACTCATCACCACAAACCCAGGTCATGTCCCGAGCACTGACCTGGAAGCCATCAGGCACCCCCCGGTTCAATTTGGCCAAAAATTAAACTCTTCGTCTTGACCGAGACTTAATGAATATTCGAGGGGCATAGAATACCCTTTCCAACGGTCCGTCCCGTGCACGATTCCGACTTACCATGCGAACGAACGATCTGTTTGCGTCTGAAACCCCAACTTAGAGGCCACCGGGCGCTCCCAGGCTCTGTTGACCTAAGTCAACCCTTCATCTCGATCGAGGCTAAATGAATCTTCAAAGGGCAATGAATACCCATTTCAACGGTCCATCCCGTGCGTAATTCTGACTTTCCATGCGGACGGATGATTCGTTTGACTCTGAGAGGTCACCGAATGCTTCTCGGTCCCGATTGACCAAAGTTAACTTCCCAAACCGAGCCAAACTCTTTGGAATGTCTATGTACATCTCCTAAACTTTCTAATGATCCGCCCCATGCGCAATTTGAACTTATTATGCGAACAAACGATCCATTTGCGTACGAACAATTCCCTGTCCACAGGACCGATAAATTCTTCCGAGCCACATTTGACCCAAAGTCAACTCTTGAACTCGGAAGCAGTCCAAATTACTTTCAAAGGTCTCTGAAATACCTTTCCAACGGTATGCCCCGTGCGTGATTCTGACAAACGGTTTGCCTTCGGCGGCCAATTTTCCGAAAAAGCCTGAGGCGCACTGCCAAATGGCAGGTCCCAGACCCTGCCTATCGACACCTGCCGATAGGTAGTGCCATGGCAATGCCGATCGGCAGACCCCTGGGCCTATAAAAGGAGACCTTGGCCTCATTTGCAAGGAGAGCTCAGATGAGAAGCAAATCACTCTCAGCAAACCCCCAGAAACCTCTATCGAAGGCAGCGTGATTTCAACTTCCAAATTCCTTTTTCACTTCCAATTTTCATCATCCCTTTCATCAAACTTGATGAATTAACCACTCCCTATCATCATCCAAGTGCAAGGGATGCTTTTTAACATTCAAGATCAAGCTCAAGGTCTCCAAGAAAGTCCAACTTTCTCAAACTCTCTCCTAAATTCTCTTAAATTTGCAATAACTTGTTTTCTTACTTAGCACTTTACTATATAATCTCACACACCATAAATACACTTTTTATCTAGTATTATTGCACATCTCATGTTTTCATATAAATAAAAACCCAAAAAACAAGAAAAAGAGGGTTTGCTCATAAATTCCAAGTAGGAATTCTCACACTTTTCCCACACTTTTATCACAACTAAAACACTTTTTCTACACACACACACTTACAAATAAGAGATTTCTCCATTTGGATTTATGGGTTAAACCCCACCCCTCACTTTACATGCGAACTACGTGGACTTTGATGCCTTTATAGGCTACGTAGGCGTCTCGGGGTAAAACTCGAGACTCGAGTCCTTTTCTCACTTTTTCTCTTATTTTCTATCTTCTCTTTATCTCATTTTCCATTATATTCTATATACTTGTTCTTAGTAACGTATTATTCCCTATGCGTTATCGATCCCTTATAACGATCAACGTAGGGGTAATCACGTAAATCTTATTTTCTACACTAATCTCACATTCCTATGGATGACTCGCTTTGTCTTTTCCATGATACAAGTCGAGGATTACTACCTCCATTCTATATATACACATGCACACATATCACGAGGGGAAATATAAAGGAAAATATCAAATATTCATGAGAGACCGAAAGGGCGGAATGGGTGCCTAACACCTTCCCATTTCGTAACTAAGCCTCTGAACCCTTATCGAATCATTTTGGTTTCGCACGCACCAGTATGTCTTTAGATGTCATCCTTCGGGGTGGCTTCCCCTTTTTCTTTTGTCTATTTTGAGTAAAATAGACTGGCGACTCTAAATCTCTCTACATTTTCACACCTCACAAATCGACGCCGGTCAAAGCGCTCTCCCGAGAGGGGATGCGCAGGACCTGAAGGATCCTTTCTCCCTCCGCAGCGGGGATCGGGGATGTCCACAGTGGCGACTCTGCTGAGGAGGTGTATTATATTTTTAGGGCTTGACTCTATTTACATGAATGCTATATTTTATGTTTTCCCCCCATACCTGCATATCCCCCTTTATCACATGCGTATCCCATGCTTATGCTTATATTCACACACTTGTAGAAAATTCTCCATGTACACTTCACACCACGTGCACCTAGGATCACATGTATATCCCCATGTTGCACGCATCACCCATCCATACTTGGTGTACCTTTTGGGGTACTTGTACTTGGCTCCCTGTTTTTGGCATAATCAAGAAAGGCATTCTTATCATAAGATACTAATAAAAGAATCATGCATGATTCACATGATATCACCGAAGGGCATTGATATTGACCAAATTTTACCCAGTAACTGGAGGGTCACTTCGTGATGGGTGCTGGTCCGGCAGGTCGCAGTTAGCCTAAGCAATATGACTTTCACCTTCCATTGGCCAAGTACCTTCGACGTATAGCGAACGGTTCCCCCGCATTGTACCACTTGACCGAAGTCATGACGGGAGGTATATCGCAGGGAATTCGTTCACATACGCCGAGTATATCATATTTGCTCTCACACGTACCGTCCCCAAGAGGTATATGGTGAGGCAACTCACGTACACTCAGGTATATCAAATGGCTTGTCCACACGTACCGATTGCCCGCAAGAGAAAGACGTATATCGTGGAAGTCACGCCAAAGGGGGGAACCCATGCCGATTCACCCAACCAACTGCATACCCACATATAGGTGTCAAACCTAGGACACACACTTTAGATTGTTGGTTACAACCTGAAACTCTGCCAAAATTCCAGGTCGGCCTGCCGCCCAATTTTCGCGCATTTTCTAAAACGGGACCCTGTCCGCGAGCCTGGTTACAAGTCCAAACGTAGCTTTGCATATATTAAGACCCCCACTTTTCCAGGTTCGGGTCCCGTCCGGCATTGCATTTTTGAGAATTAAATACAAGTGAGAACATACTAATCATAATAATCATGCTGAGTTCCGTCTCCAAAAACATTTCTCCCTTCTTTATCAAAAATCCAAAAACATTTATACCTTCTTTGTTAAAAATCCAAAAACATTTCGCCCTTTTTATCAAAAATCCAAAAATAGTTTCTCCCTTTTATTCTCCAAAAATAAATCTCATCCTACGTCTTCTCCAGTCGATCGCACGCCCTTGGCTTGGCTCCTTATTGTCTTTGGTCTTTAGTCAAAACACCTCAGAGTTTCATCCGCTCCTCTACTACTTCTTTCGAGTTCGGAATCCATCCATCTTCCATGGAAAATGCGGATAAAGAACCGATCATACAACCAGATTTGCCGACAGTCCTAGCTCAGCTCGTGGCCAAGATAGACAACCTCCAAGCCGAGGTCCGAGAAATGCAACGAAACTAAGTCCCTATTCCTCAAGAGCCCGAGGCCCTGTTCCCTCGTGCTATGGGTCCACCCGAGCCCATCTGGGTCCCGGAGGAATACCAGCATGCTCCACGTGCCACTCCGGCTAATGGGTCGTCGCCTGCCCAGCTTCCAATGCCAAACATTACCCAGCCTGTGGCTAACCTGCCTGTGGTCGCTGATCCAAAGGAGGAGGAGTTGAATAAAGTCAAAGAAGATCTTAAGATGCTCACTAAGAAGTTCGACCAAGTCCGAATCTCTGGGAATTACATGGACTACACCCATATGTCTCCTTATCCTAAAGCAAGGTAACCCAAGAAGTTCAAGATGCGAAATATCGAGAAGTTCGGGGGGAGTGGTCCCCCAATTGTTCATCTTCGCAGTTATCATCGTTCCATGACTCTACTAGGGGCTTCTGAAGAAGTAATGGCCCAATTATTCCAGCAAACTTTGAAGGACAGCGCCCTCCGATGGTATTTATCTCTTGAGGAATCCATAATCCGTAGCTGGGAGGATGTAGCCCGAGAATTCATGCTGTAGTACAAATACAACGAAGAGCTCGAGGTCACCCACCATGATTTAGAGCTGCTCAAACAAAACTTCGAAGAATCCGTCAGTAACTTTATAGCCCGATGGAGGGAAAAAGCAGCTACCATGACCAATCGGCCATCTGAAGAAGAACAAGTCAGCATAGTGAAGAAGAATTTCTTGCCCCATGTCCGAACAACCATGGGAGGACAGTACTACCCCCACTTTCAAGCTCTCAGAGAAGCAGGAGTAGAAATCGAGGAAAGTCTTACAAAAATAGAAGTTGAACCAAAAAAGGTGTCCAGACAGTTCACCCCTAGAAAGTATGACAAGCTTCCCAATGCTACAGTCTCAACCATCAACAACATCTCTCAACCAACCACATCCTAGGCACCAGAAAGTCGCCCTGTCCCCATCCGAAGGGAATACACTGAGCTCCATGCTCCCCTCTCCAAAGTTTACCAAGCCCTGTTAAGCTGAAACCTTATAAAACCCTTGGATCCCCGTCCATTACCCAATCTACTTCCCAGAAATTTCAAGACCGATGCTCATTGCGCCTTTCACCAAACAGCTGGCCATACCAGTGACCAATGTTTCCACCTTCGAAACATAATCGAAGATCTCATTGACTGGGGTACCATCGGTCCACCAGCCAATCCTAAACCAAACACTACTCATAACCCACTCCCAAATCACACCAATGCCATCTTCTTGGAAGAAAACCTGAATTTCAATTTGTCAACCCAAATCACACCCTTATACCCTTCTAAACCTCTTCAACTTTGCCAATATTTCCTCCTACACCCTACCAACCCCGCTGATTAGGCACTGTCACTCCTTACCAGAGCGTGCATCACTATCCGGACCTTTTCTGAAAGTGGAAGTATGGAATTGTCAGAGGTATTGAATCAACTCCTAGAATTTGGGCTGAAATTGCCCTCACAGATGATTATCGATTGCTAGAGGTTCAGCACGCTATTTTTGGAAGCATGAAAATGGGCTCGAGAATTAGATAAGTGGGTGGTACCAACCGACGAAGTCAGCTTAGATAATGTTATCCAGATCATGGCGAAAGCATTTAGGCAAACCAACAACATTTGCAGTATCACCGAGTTACTTGACACTTTGAAGCTATAAGAGCGCCTGATCCCTTCACCCTTACAAATCCCCATAGAATGGGAAGACCTATAAGAGGAAGCCGTTGAAGTTGTGGAATGCATTGATTTCACGAGGGAAAATAGAATTGTTACCACCGGATGGGGGGAAGAATTCGAAGATTCAAATAAAGAACAAACTTCAGGAGGAACTGGCCCAGTAGCCGACATATGTGGGATGATATCATTTAAAGAACTCCTCGGAGAAATAGATTGGGAGGAAGAACAACCTGAGATTGACGAGGAAACTGGATTTAAGTTTTTCCCTTCTTCAGTAAATCACATGACTAGATATGGGAGACATTACCAAATTCCAAACTCACTACCAGCAAATGACAAGGGGAAGGGTGTTGAAGACCTTCCTATGCCATAAATGACCCTCGAGGAGAGTAAGATCCTCGATCAACTGAAGAAAACTCAAGCTAACATCACTCTATGGGGGCTTTTCATGTCTTCCCAGCAACACAAAAATGCTTTAATCAAGTTGCTCACAGGACCCATAGTTCCTCCTTCTACCATACCAGAAGAAGCGATAAATTTGGTCGAATCCTTGACCTCCACCCGAATGCTGTCCTTTTCTGAAGAAGAAATCCCCAGAATTGGGCCAAATCACAATCATGCACTCAAAATCTCCGTCGAAGTTATGGGGAAGGTTTTACTGCTTTCTCTCATTGATAACAGATCCACTTTGAATGTCTGCCCACTGAGAATCTTCAAATGTCTAGGCCTGAAAGATAGCGACCTAGCTCCAACCTCCGCTGCCGTGCGTGCCTACGATAATACCCTTCGTGAAGTGATGGGATCCATAAAACTTGTAATAGGGGCTGGTCCTATAAACCCTATCGTCGAATTCCTAGTTATCGATATCCCGGCCTGTTTCAACCTGTTGCTCGGACGACCCTGGCTTTACAGTATAAAGGGTGTCTCTTCCTCATTCCATCAGAAATTGAAGTTCTTCGCTGGTGGGTGAGTCATCACCATCTTGGGTGATGACGGTAACACCGAGGGTGCAAGCACCAGTATTCAAATTCTCGAGATACAACACGGGTCAAATGATATGCTCCTATCAAGATTTCGAGTCGAGTCATTCCTACTCCCGACAGGGGAAAGTTTCAAAGAAAGGGTTTGTCCAGAATATGACCCTCATGGCAATGTCAATATGATTCAGATGTTCAGAAACATGCATTACATGCCCAGACTAAGGCTAGGGCAAAGACATCAAGGGATACTTGAGTCCATCGAACTGAAGAAAGATTTCCCTCCTTGCGGCTTGGGGTATCAACCATCAGAACAAGAGCTCAGAATGATTCGATCAAAAAGAGGGTTAGACTGCGTTCGAACTATCTCAGATGATTCCTTAAATGGATGATTCATTAAAGAAGGTGAGGATTTCCCCTTTTGTGGTTTTCCAGAACCATGGTACGACCACACAGACAAGAAGATGAAGCCTGGAATGGAGATCTTTTACTAAGATAGCTACCCATGGGCCAAGAGTTTCCCACACCGCGTACAACCACTCATTAAAGATACCGAAGAAACTGAGGAAAGTGACTCCAAAGATTCCTTCAACCAGCAGACACTAGGGCTGGAACTCTGCATGGTTCATTCAGACACTACATCACTGGACCCCTCTCATCTGATCAAGGCTGCTGATACACCTTTCCTCAACTGGCATGCTACGCTAACTCTACCTGTTGAAATCCCACCTAACCCCATTGTTTACCCTATTTCTTCTTCTGTTGTCCACCCTTGCTCAAATGTAATCGAGACCTCTTTTGATGAGGTTCTCAATGCTTTTCTTCCTATCAATGAAATAAATGAAGATTTTGAGTATCTTGCTGTGCCTTACATGAATTATTTAGATTCTAATCAAGCTTTTGATGATGATGATTTTGCAAATGAACAATTCTTAACTGATTTAAATAAGGTTAATAACAAACAATATAACCACGTTCAAGTTAATGAAGAAGAGACTGTTATTATTAATCTCGGTTCTAGTAGCCAACTGCGCGAGATTAGGATAGGGGCCACCCTTGACGAGCATGAACGCGCACAACTCGAAGAATTGCTAAAGGAGTTCGTGGATGTCTTCGCATGGTCCTATGACGACATGCCCGGTATTGATCTCGAAATAGCTCAGCATGAGATCCCCACTCTCCCAGATTTCAAGCCAGTTAAACAAAAATTAAGAAATCTCCGCATCGAATGGCCGCTTAAGGTCAAAGAAGAGGTGATCAAACAGTGGAATGCGGGTTTCATTCGAGTAATCGAATATCCCACGTGGCTAGCCAACATTGTACCTGTACCAAAATCAGGAGGAAAAGTTTGAATGTGTGTGGATTACCGAGATTTAAACAAAGCCTCTCCGAAGGATGATTATCCGCTACCCAACATCGACATGATCGTGGACTACACAGCCAGTCATGCTCTCAAGTCATTCGTCGACGGGTTGCCGGATACAACCAAATCAAAATGCATCCCGACCACCAAGAGAAAACCGCATTCATCACCCCATGGGGAACCTTTTGCTACACCGTTATGCCATTCGATCTTAAGAACGCTGGGGCTACCTACCGAAGGGCCGCCATAACCATCCTGCACGATTTGATTCACAAAGTGGTCGAGGTTTACGTGGATGATATTATTATCAAGTCCAAAACTATATAAGGTCATGCTCCTTCTCTCCGGAAGTTCTCCGAACGACTGCGACAGTATCAGATGGGACTTAATACACAAAAATCCGTCTTCAACGTTACAAAGGGAAAACTCTTAGGATTCATGGTCAGTGAGAAGGGGATAGAAGCAGATCCCGACAAGCTGAAGGCCATACTTGAGATGCCACCACCCCAAACAGAGAAAGAAGTCTGAGATTTTCTTTGGAAATTATAATATATCATCCGGTTCATCAGCCAGCTAACCTCCATTTGTGAACAAATCTTTAAGCTCCTCCGAAAGGATTCAACCAAGGTTTGGAACGAGGCCTACCAAGAAGCTTTTGATCGAATCAAACAATATCTGACCCAGTCTCCAGTTCTCATGCCACCATCGCCTGGTCTCCCTTTGCTCCTATACCTAACCATAACCGACACTGCAGTAGGGGCTTTGCTATCCCAATACCATGAAGACTCCCGTAAAGAAAGAGCCATCTATTATGCCAGTCGCAAATTGGCCGGGTACGAGGTCAATTACACTGCTTTGGAAAAGCATGTGTCGTGTTTGTCCAGGTCACCAAAAAGTTAGGACACTACATGCTCGCCTTCCCCATTAAACTTGTATCCTGAACGGATCCCATCAAATACCTGCTCGAAAAACCCGCCTTATCCAGCCGAATGGCCCGATGGTTGATGATCCTAACCGAGTTCGATATTGTGTACGTCACACAGAAAGCCGTTAAAGGAAGAGCCATCTCTGACTACCTCGTTGACTACCCTGTAGAAGAAACAGATGTCTGGATCTCTGAATTCCCGGATGAAAATTTCCTCTGCACCACTCAAGACTACCTCCGATGGAAAATGTTCTTCGATGGCGCTGCCAACAAAAAGGGACATGGCATTGGGATAATCCTGATCGCCCCACATTACTCCCACACTCCTATCGCCATTAAATTGGATTTCCCTTGCACCAACAACATGACAGAATACGAGGCATGCACTGTGGGCCTCAAGGTCTCTCTCAAGAAAGGTATTCAATACCTTGATGTATATGGGGATTCTTCCCTCATCATCAGTCAAGTGCTCAGAAAGTGGAAGGTCAAGGACGAAGAGCTCCAACCCTTTCATGCCCAATTAGAAGAGTTAACCTCCCAATTCCGAAATATCACCTTCCATTACCTACCCCGAGAAAAGAATAACCTAGCCGATGCTCTCGCTACTTTGGCTTCCACGGTCGACATGCCCGAGGGAATAACAATGACCCCCTTCCTACTTCAAAAGCAAGATAAACCAACCCATTGCTACCACATTGAGCTTGTCACCTCAGAAGATCCTGAGCTAGTCAATTACTGGTACTATGATATTTGGTGCCTCCTCCGGTACGATAGGTATCCCGAGGGTTCCAACAAAAATGACTGAGCTACCCTCCGAAGGCTGGCCGCTCAGTACATCATCTGTCATAAAGCAATACTCAAGAGGAATTTTGATGGAAATTATTTTCACTGTATCGCAGGGGATGACATTGAAAAGATAATGCAGAACATCCATAACAGGGAATGCGGGCCCCACATGAACGATCACATGCTTGCCAAGAAGATCATCCGACAGGGCTACTACTGGACCACCATGGACCAGGATTGCACCGCCTATGTTTGGAGCTGCCCTAAATGCCAATAGTTATCCAATCTCCAACATATACCTCAGCGGGAATTATACAACATGACCTCTCCCTGGCCATTCTCCACCTAGGGTATCGACATCATAGGGAAGGTTACGCCAAAGGCGTCAAATGGGCATGAGTTCATTCTAGTTGCTATTGATTTATTCACCAAATGGGTTGAAGCTGAGTCATACGCAGTATTAAATGCCAAGAAGGTGGCCAAACTCATCAAGAAAAATATCATCTGCCGATATGGAGTCCCGCTCGAGCTAGTGTTAGATAACGATTTGCACTTTAAGGCAGAAGTCACAGAAGTTGTCAACGAGTATGGGATTCAGAGACACAAATCTTCTCCCTACCGACCTCAGACCAATGGTGCAGTCGAAGCCGCCAACAAAACCTCAAAACCATCATTAGCAAGATGACTGAAAGTTGTAGGGATTGGGCCGACCGAATCCCGTACGCCCTCTAGGGATATCGAACCTCAATCCGATCCTCTACTGGGGCTACCCCTTACTCTTTGGTCTACGGCATGGAAGCAGTCCTACCTGTGGAGCTGGAAATACCCTCGCTACATGTCATGCTCGAAGGCAAGGTTAGTGAAGAAGACTGGTACCAATGTCGTCTTGATGAGCTAGCCCTCCTAGATGAAAGAATATTAAAAGCTCTTTATCACATACAGGGATACCATCGTCAAATAGCGCGATCGTTCAGCAAGAAAGTCAAGGACCGCGATGTCCGGGAGGGGGATTTATCCCTCAAAGAGATAATCGAACCCATTTGGGACCCCATAGGAAAGTTAAAGCCCAATTGGAGCGGCCCTTACATTGTGAAAAAGATCTTGTCTGGCAGTGGCACCATGCTCACTGACTTGGATGGGGAAGAGATGGCTCGTCCAGTCAATTTGGACCGTCTCAAGAAATTCTACCCCTAGTCCAAAATCTCAGCGTGCTACGACTCTTCTCATCCCCCTTATATTCTAAAAAAAAACTTTCCATTTCCCTCTACCCAGAACTACGTGGGCCTGATCCTCTACATAAAACTATTTTAAAACTTTTCAAAAAAACCCCATAGGTACGTAGGCAGGTCATACATCCCACGTGAGCACGGCCCCTTCTTTTTTGCAAAAATATATTCTTTTCTTATCTCCGAGAACGACGGTTCATTCTAAACATCTACTTGAACAAAAGGATTATGTATGCCTTAGCGATTGGTATAGATAATTCAAAATACAAATCGAAAGGCACAGCTGGATGATCATAAACTTGTTTATTTCATTAATAAGAAACTACAGTAAATATTACATAAGAAAAAGGAATGGGTAACCCCTTTCCCCCTACTACCATAAAAACCAGATAAAATCCCCCACATCTGTTACATAAATAAACTCCCTAGGAGTCCTACCCATAGCTACCCGAACAGCCTACACCCTCATCATCTACATCCTGAGGACCCCAAGTTTTTCCTGCTTGAATGGAGTGCCTCAAACACTCCATGGACCAATGAGCCTTAACCATCTTCGAAAATACCACAACACCCCTCATACCATGCCGACCGGAACCCCCTTTAAAATTTCGTATAGAAATTCCCAGAAAATACCAGGAAGCCTCGAAAAATCCCCGTAAAATTCCTAAAAATCCCAGGAAGGATTTTGAACATTTTCATCAAGAAATTTCGCACTCCTTCAGGTGGCACATCCTTTTCCCCAATGGAATCCTCAAAATCCAAGCGAATGACCTCTCGAGCAATGCGCCCAGACCACGTAATCACCTCCTCAGTAAATTTTACAAAAGGCCTCCCCAGCCATCAGCTATCCGGTGCAATACAATATCACATGGTATTTTTCCCAGCAGAAATTAGAAGAATCACTCTCCCCAGGCGATCTCTCCCAAAGGACAATCCAAATCTTCCCCAGCTCATTCATCGTTCCCCAACGGAACCCCAAATCCAATCCTTACCCCAAGTGGAACTCATTTTCTTTTCCCAAAGAAATGCAATCACTCTTGGGTCAGAATTGACCCCGGTCTTGGATCGTCACCTAAGTTAGGTCAGAATTGACCTCGGTCCTCGGTCGTCACCACTTTTGGGTCAGAATTGACCCCGGTCTTGGATCGTCACCTGAGTTATATCAGAATTAACCTCGGTCGTCACCACTCTTGGGTCGGAATTGACCTCGATCTTGGATCATCACCTGAATTAGGTCAGAATTGACCTTGGTCCTTAGTCGTCACCACTCTTGGGACAAAATTGACCCCGGTCTTGGATCGTCACCTGAATTAGGTCATAATTGACTTCGGTCCTCGATCGTCACCACTCTTGGGTCAGAATTGACTCCGGTCTTAGATCGTCACCTATGTTAGGTCAGAATTAACCTCGGTCCTCGGTCATCACCACTGTTGGGCCAGAATTGACCCCGGTCTTAGATCGTCACCTGAGTTAGGTCAGAATTGAACTCGGTCCTCGATCGTCACCACTCTTGGGTCAGAATTGACCCCGGTCTTGGATCGTCACCTAAATTAGGTCAGAATTGACCTCAATCCTTGGTCGTCACCACTCTTGGGTCGGAATTGACCCCGGTCTTGGATCGTCACCTGGGTTAGGTCAGAATTGACCTCGATCCAAGGTCGTCACCACTCTTAGGTCAGAACTGACCTCGATCTTGGATTGTCACCTAGGTTAGGTCAGAATTGACCTCGGTCCTCGGTCGTCACCACTCTTGGGTCAGAATTGACCCCGATCTTGGATCGTCACCTAAGTTAGGTCATAATTGACCTCGGTCCTCAGTCGTCACCACTCTTGGGTCAGAATTGAGCCCGGTCTTAGATCGTCACCATAGTTAGGTCAGAATTGACCTCGGTCCTCGATCGTCACCACTCTTAGGGTCATAGTTGACCCCGATCTTGGATCGTCACCTGAATTAGGTTAGAATTGACCTCGGTCCTCGGTCGTCACCACTCATGGGTCAGAATTGACCCCGATCTTGGATCGTCACCTGAGTTAGGTCAGAATTGACCTCGATCCTCATTTGTCACCACTCTTGGATCAGAATTGACCCCGATCTTGGATCGTCACCTGAATTAGGTCAGAATTGACCTCGGTCCTCGGTCATCACCACTCTTGGGTTAGAATTGACCCCGGTCTTGGATCATCATCTAAGTTAGGTCAGAATTGACCTCGGTCCTCGGTCGTCACCACTCTTGGATCAGAATTGACCCCGGTCTTGGATCGTCACCTGAATTAGGTTAGAATTGACCTCGGTCCTCGGTCGTCACCACTCTTGGGTCAAAATTAACCCCGGTCTTGGATCGTCACCTGAGTTAGGTCAGAATTGGCCTCGATCCTCGATCGCCAACATTCTTAGGTCCTTAGAATTGACCTCGACCCTCTGATTTGGTCGTCCCCAGCACACTCCTTAGGTCCTCATAATTGACCTCGACAATCTAAATTGGTCATCTTAGCTTCCTTAGGTCCTCAGAATCGGCCTCGATCCTCTAAACCGATCATACTCTCTCAAAAGAATCATACGGTGTCTAATCGACGACAATCATTTGTTCCAAACTTACCCATCGAGGGGCTCTGTAGACACCTCATTCTGTTACCCCCTAACTCTCCCTAGGTCCCTAGTACCTCCACTCATCACCGTAAACCCAGGTCATGTCCCGAGCACTGACCTGGAAGCCATCGGGCACCACTCGGCTCAATTTGACCAAAAATCAAACTCTTCATCTTGACCAAGACTCAATGAATCTACTGAATACCCTTTCCAACAGTCCATTCCATACGCGATTCTGACTTACCATGCGGACAAACGATCCGTTTGCTTCCGAAACCCCAACCTAGAGGCCACCGGGCACTCCCGGGATCTTTTGACCTAAGTCAACCCTTCAGCTCGACCGAGGCTGAATGAATCTTTGAAGGGCACTGAATACCCTTTTCAACGGTCCATTCTGTGCACAATTCCGACTTTCCATGCGGACGGACGATCCGTTTGACTTCGAGAGGTCACCGAATGCTTCTCGAGCCTAGTTGACCAAAGTCAACTTCCCGAACTAGGCTAAACTCTTTGGAATGTCGAAGTACATATCCTAACCTTTATAACAGTCCGCTATGTGTGTGATTCGGACTTACTACGAGGACGAACGATCCATTTGCGTCCGAATAATTCCCCGTCCAAATTCTTCTGAGCCACATTTGACCCAAAGTCAACACTCGAACTCAGGAGCTTCGAAGGTCTCTGAAATACCTTTCCAACGGTATGCCCCGTGCATGATTCTGACCAACGGTTTGCCCTCGGCGGCCAATGTTCCGAAAAAGTCTGAGGCGCACTGCCAAATGGCAGGTCCCATACCCTGCCTATCGGCACCTGCCAATAGGTAGTGCCATGGAAATGATGATCAGCAGACCCCTGGGCCTATAAAAGGAGACCTTGGCCTCATTTGCAAGGAGAGCTCAGATGAGAAGCAAATCACTCTCAGCAAACCCCCAGAAACCTCTATCGAAGGCAGCGTGATTTCAACTTCCAAATTCCTTTTTCACTTCCACTTTTCATCATCCCTTTCATCAAACTTGATGAATTAACCACTCCCCATCATCATCCAAGTGCAAGGGTTGCTTTTCAACATTCAAGATCAAGCTCAAGGTCTCCACGAAGGTCCAACTTTCTCAAACTCTCTCCTAAATTCTCTTAAATTTGCAATAACTTGTTTTCTTACTTAGCACTTTTACTATCTCATCTCACACACCATAAATAAACTTTTTATCTAGTATTATTGCACATCTCCTATTTTCATATAAATAAAAACCCAAAAAACAAGAAAAAGAGGGTTTGCTCATAAATTCCAAGTAGGGATTCTCACACTTTTTCCACACTTTTCTCACAACTAAAACACTTTTTCTACACACACACACACACTTACAAATAAGAGATTTCTCCATTTTGATTTATGGGTTAAACCCCACACCTCACTTTACATGCGAACTACGTGGACTTTGATGCCTTTATAGGCTACGTAGGAGTCTCGGGGTAAAACTCGAGACTCGAGTACTTTTCTCACTTTTTCTCTTATTTTCTATCTTCTCTTTATCTCATTTTCCATTATATTCTATATACTTGTTCTTAGTAACGTATTATTATTCCATATGCATTATCGCTCCCTTATAACGATCAATGTAGGGGTAATCACATAAATCTTATTTTCTACACTAATCTCACATTCCTACGGATGACTCGCTTTGTCTTTTCCATGATACAAGTCGAGGATTATTACCTCCATTATATATATACACATGCACACATATCACGGGAGGAAATATAAAGAAAAATAGCAAATATTCATTAGAGACCGAAAGGGCGGAATGGGTGCCTAACACCTTCCCATTTCGTAACTAAGCCTCCGAACCCTTGTCGAATCATTTTGGTTTTGCACGCACCAGTATGTCTTTGGATGCCATCCTTCGGGGTGGCTTCCCCTTTTTCTTTTGTCTGTTTTGAGTAAAATAGACTGTCAACTCTAAATCTCTCTATATTTTTATACCTCACAAATCAACGCCGACCGAAGTGCTCTCCTGAGAGGGGATGCGCGGGACCCGAAGGATCCTTTCTCCCTCCGCGGTGGGGATCGGGGATGGCCACAAGTTGCAAGGAGCCAAAGTATTTTTCAATATTGATCTCAGATCCGAATACCACCTGTTGAAAGTAAGAGACTGTGACATTTCTAAAACTGCTTTTCATTCCCGGTATGGACATTACTAATTTCTTGTCATGCTAATTGGGTTAACAAATGCACCAGCCGTATTCATGGACTTGATGAACCACATATTTCATCCACACGTGGATTATTTTGTTATCATTTTCCTTGATGATATTTTGATATATTCTCATTGTAAGGAGGAGCATGAACACCATCTACGTATAATTTTACAGACCTTACGAGAGAAGCAGTTATATGGTAAATTTTCTAAATGTGAATTTTGGCTAGACAAGGTAGTATTTTTTGGGGCTTGTCATTTCTGCTGATGGCATTTGTGTTGATCCTAAGAAGGTAGAAGCAGCTATGAATTGGGAAAGACTAACTAGTGTGACAGAAGTACGTAGTTTTCTGGGATTGGCTCGATATTATAGGAGATTCGTACCAAGGTTTTCTTCTATTGCATTACCATTGACTAAGCTTACCAGAAAGGAGAACAAGTTTGTATGGAATGATGATTGTGAGAAAAGCTTTGAAAGTTTAAAGGGCAAGTTGATATCAGCTAGAGTATTGATTATTCCAATGGGCACCGAAGGTTTAGTTATTTAAAGGGATGCCTCGTATCAAGGACTCGGTTATGTGTTAATGCAGCATGGGAAGGTAATTACTTTTGCTTCTCGATAGTTAAAGATACATAAATGCAACTACCCTATACATGATCTTGAGTTGGCCATAGTAGTTTTTGCACTAAAGATTTGGACGCCTTACTTATATGGTGTTAGTTGTGAAATTTTTACTCAACATCAAAGTTTAAAATACTGGTTTACTAAAAAAGACTTGAACTTGAGAAAAAGGAGGATGATGGAACTTATAAATGATTATGACTACAAAATACATCACCATCCGGGTAAGGCTAATGTTGTTACTGATGCTTTGAGTAGAAAATCTCTAGGAAGAATATCTTGTATTTATTGTATTCGAGTTGACCTTCTCAGAGAGTTAGCTTTAATAGGGGAGTAATTAACTTTGAATGAGTATGGTGGAATACTAGCACATTTAAATGTTATACCTACGCTGATAGATTGGATAAGACAAGCACATGCAGGAAATATAGAATTGGAGAAATATAGAGACGATATGAAAAAGGGTAAATTAAGTGAATTTTCTATTCATGATGATGATATTGTTATGTAAAATAATCGTTTGTGTGTACCTAATGTGCCTGATTTGAGGAAAAAAAATTCTAGAAGAAGCCCATTCTTCGTTATATTCTATGCATCTAGGGAGCACAAAACTGTATCGAGATTTGAAGCAATGTTATTGGTGGCCAGGAATGAAACACGACATTGCAGATTTTGTTGCTAGATGCCTAGCTTGCCAACAGGTGAAGGCGGAGCATCAGAAGAAGAGTGGTTTAAAACAGTCCTTACCTATTACTGAATGGAAATGGGAGAATGTTACTATAGATTTTGTTTTAGGTTTACCAAAATCATCATGAGGGTTTGATTCTACTTGGGTTCTCATTGATAGGTTGACTAAGTTTGCACATTTTCTTCCTGTTAAAACTACTTACTCCATGGATAGATATGCCAAAATATATGTGGATGAGATTATCAGATTTCATGGTGCACCTATTTCTATTATTTTTTATCGAGATCCTAAGTTTACTTCTCACTTTTGACCTATTTTACAACAAGATTTGGGGACTAGATTGAAATTTAGTACAACATCTCATCCTCAGATTGATGGGCGGTCAGAAAGAATGATATAGACACTCGAAGACATGTTACGAATCTGTGTATTGGAATTCAAGGGTAGTTGGGATAAACACATGCCACTCATAGAGTTTCTTATAATAATAACTATCATTTGAGTATTGAGATGGAACCTTATGGAGCTTTGTATGGGAGACAATGCAAAACTCCAGTGTGTCGGACTGAAGTAGGAGAACGAAAACTACTTGGGCTAGAAACTGTACAACAGACTAATGAAAAGATAAATCTTATTAATAATCACTTGAAAGTGGCGCAAAGTAGACAAAAATGTTATGCAGACAATCGAAGGAAAGAATTGAAATTTGAGGAAGGTGATCGAGTATTCCTACGTGTTTCTCTTTAGACAGGGGTTATGAGATTTGGAAAGAAGGGAAAATTGAGTCCTAGGTACATTGGCCCTTATGAGATAGTGAAACGAGTTGGAGCTGTGGCTTATAAGTTGAATCACCACCAGAATTATCTCGAATACATGATGTTTTTCATATATCGATGTTACATAAGTATGTACCCAATCCTTCACATGTATTTAATTCACAACCGATAGAGATTCAAGATGACTTTACCTCTGTGGAGGAACCAATTGCTATTTTATATCGAAAGTAGAAAGTTCTACGTAATAAAACCATCCCATTAGTTAAGGTAATGTGGAGAAGCCAAAATGTGGAGTACGCCACCTAGGAATGAGAGGATAACATGAATAAGCATTATCCTTATCTGTTTGGTAAGTTTCTTATGCGTTAAATTTCGAGGACGGAATTTTTATAAGAGGGGTAGAATTGTAAGGCCCTAAAACAAGATTAGGAATGTTAATTACATGATTAATTATAAGTCATGAGTTATAAGTTGGGTAATGGATTTAAACATGTTAATTATCATGTTTAGGGGATGCATACTCATGTGATATGTATGTTGTTTACATTAGATGCTAATCGAGATTATGATTGGGGATAAAATATTAGGGCATGTGATTAGTTATGTGGTTAAATGAATCATGAAAGTATGATTCTAAATGAGTCATTATGTTTTTAAAAGTAAAGAAGAGTGTTGGTGTGAAAGTGGCAATGTTTTGTAGCCAAATGTGAAAGTTATGAAATTTTGAGTAAATTATAACTCTTTTGTTCGAGACCAAATTAGGCGTAATAATTTTATGATTTTGGGAAAACACAAAATAAGAAAGTTGTTTATGTATAAGTTAATACACGTAGACACAAAGAGGGAGTAAATTGGGGCCCGTGATAGTGAGTTATGGTGATTTGACCAACGTGGGGAAATTTTATCATTAATGGAATTGTCTGATTCGACCTTTCTTCCAACCAATCAGGCGTTAGCATTACCCCTATTGCTATTGGACCTGTTTAAAACGTATTTCTATTATAAATGAGATTTATGTCTTCTTCCTCATAAGAAATAAAAAGTTTTGCCTAAGGAGAGAGAATGGATGTTTAAGGAAGATGTCCTTTGGAAAATTTCTATCAATCGAGGAATCCTTGTAAGGTAATTACTTCCTTATTAAAGTTGGTCATAGGGATGAGTTATACACTTGGTATATTCTTGGGTATGATTTGTATAAAGATTTTAATCATACCCATATTTCCAAATTGTGTTAAAACAAGGATGGTTTAAAAACATATGTAAGAACGCATATTACGATCATAAATGTTAACTTTAAGAATCCTGGATTTGAATCACTTTCTTGTGGAGATTTTGATTTAAGTAATTCATGTATAAGATGTGTATATGTACTAAAACATGTTTAGTATGTGTTTCCATGATTTATAACCGAGATGGAGGTAATATATGCTTTAAAATGTTGAGTTATGCTTTAATGTTTTATTTCGACCTAGTTGTGCTAAAAATGGCATAAATCATGGAATACTTATTGAAATAAAGTAATTTCAATTGAAGATTAAAATAGACTCATATGTGTATAACATATCCAAAAATGATGTAAAAATACAAAGGAATGAATCTTTGGTGATAGTTTGAAGTTTAGGTATAAAATCTGCCCCAAAAGATTAAGTATGCCTACCACGTGTTTTTTTTTTGCTGATACATAAATGAAATCGAAAAATTACGAAACTTTAATTTTGTGTTATTTAAGACGTTTATTGTTATCAGGTGTAATATCATGGAAAGTTATGTTGTGATGTGTTACTGAGTTTAATGTTATTTGGTGTATTCAAATGCTAATGATGTTGGATTGTTAGGTGGGCAAACGGATAATACTGCCATACCAAGGGAATAGTTTTTGGATTAATCTTAGTACCAACTTCAAGGTGATTGACCTTCCCTGTGAAATATAAATGCTTATATTTTCATATGGAATTGTGTTGTTAAATACACGTGTTAAACTGTTTATGGAATGATGTGGTATTTGTGAAACATATGCATATGATTAAAAACGTTAAGCGAAGTTATTTAATGTTATGGACTGTGGCGGGTCCTTTATCTAATGTTAAGAATTGTGGTGGGTCCTATGCGATGTGGCAGTCCTGTTGATCAAATTAAAAGTTTGTTGTACTCGGGCCTAATTAGAGATGTAGTGATCCCTAATAATTGTGGTGTGTTAATTGGACTGTGGCGGGTCCAAGCTTGCAAGAGTTACACAATTCCTATTGGGTTATAAAATTAGAAAATAATAATGACTATTCAAAATTGTTATATGTATGGTGTATGTGCAGAACATGGTCATTCACTAAGCTTGTGTTTCTTACACTCCTATAATGTTAAGTTTTAGGTATGCCTATCATTTGGAGTTTACTGCCAAGTTAGGACCTTAAAACCAGGGAGTGACAGATATGTAATGTGGGTTGAATATCAACAAGTTTTTTGGGTAAATGTTAAACTAAAGAACTTTTGTATCTAAAGTTGTTTAATACTTGTAAATTACATGTTTAGTATTGATTTTTTCATCTAAACCAGACTTTGAAAAAAATCTTGTGCTATTTTATGAGAGATTTAAATTAAAGCAATTGTTTAAGACAATTTAATTCTACATAAAAACGATGATTTTAACTAAATTAAGTTGGGGCGAGACAGTAACCCTATTTTTTTCATTGAAATAAAGTATGTGCAATATACTAATAAAAACATAGATATTAATGTGTATGAACTAAAGTTAGGACTAACTAATGAATCTAATGAAATTTATGCAAAATAAGAAATTTAAAGAGAGTGAGAGAGATAAGGATTGGGACATTCTTTGAAGCTTGATCATTGATCTTGGATGAACTCCCTTGAATTTGAGAAGAATATTAGATGAGAGAGAATGAGAATTTTCCAAATTGGTTATAAAAATGATGGGTATATAAGTTTGAATGGAAACTTCACATGGAGGAACTTTACTAATTTCGAGAGAATGTTATTGAGATCACTTATGCTGATGGATCTCTGGTGTGCTTTGGGAGTAAGGTCACGAACTCTATTTATAGTGTGAGGGGTGGTGATGATCAACATTGACCTAGTCCTGCCTATCGATAGGTGACCCTAAACATACTGTCGATAGGAAGGGAATTGGAGCTGCCAATTGGCAGTCTCGTGTATATTTTTCTGAAAAATGATTGTAGAAAAAAATTCATTGATCCAAATTATGCAATTGGAATACCGTTAGAAATTCAATTCAGATTCCTTTGGACCACTATCGGGTCGGGGAGCTGACTTTGGGTCAAATGTGGCTCAGAAGCGCACAACGGTCCTTAAGAAGGGAGATCGTCAGACGTAAATAGATCGTTTGTCTGCATGGTAAGTCAGAATCAGACACGAATTGGATCATTGGAAATGTTAGGAGGTGTACTTCGACATTTCAAAGAGTTTTTATTGGTTTACAAAGTCTTACTTAGTCAACCGTGGATTGAAAGCGCTCGGTGACCACTCGGAGTAAAATGGATCGTTCGCCTGTACCGTATGTCTGAATTGCACATGGAGCAGACCGTTGGAAAGCGTATTTAGTGCGCTTCAGAGATTAAGTCAGTCTCATTCGAGATAAAGAGTTGACCTTTGTCAAACGGTGTCCGAATCAATTTTCGAGGGAAAGTTGATTGTTCGTTGGAATGGTTATGTCGTTCCGCACACGGGGTGGACCGTTAGAAAGGGGTTTTAGTTACCTTCAAATATTTAAAGAGATTTTTCTTTGAAGATAAAGTTTATTGGGTTCAAATTAGGGCTCGGGAGCGCTCGGTGGCCTCCAAATTCATTTTTTGTTGTAAAATTGTGTGTTCATCTGAACCTTTATACCGATTCGTGCACGGGGTGGACCGTTGGAAAGGGGATTCGGATCCCTTCAAGGATTTAATGAGCTATCACTCTGAAAATAGAGTTGAATGGATTCAAAGGGGCCTAGGAGTTCTTGATGGCGTTTAGATCAGTACTCAGAGTATGACCTAGGGTTTGTAGTGAAATGGGGGAGTGCAAAGGACCTAAGGAAAGACTTAGTGGGTCCTAGAATGTGGTGTCTACAGACATCATAGGGAAATTTACTCCCAAAACTTTAAATGGTCGCTAATTTATCCTCGTCACCATTGATTACTTCACCAAATGGGTTGAATTCGAGTCATATGCGGTGCTGAGTGCCAAGAAAGTGGTCAAGTTTATCAGAAATAACATAACCTACCGATACGTAGTTCCCCACGAGTTAGTAGCAGATAGCGAGCTCTATTTTGTAGCTAAGGTTACAAAACTAGTCGACGAGTATGGGATTCAAAGACACAAATCTTCTCCCTACTGACCCCAAGATAATGGTGATGTCGAAGACGCAAAAAAATTCTCACGCCCATAATGAGGATGATGACTAAGAGTTGAAGATATTGGGCCAATCGGATCCCTTAAGACCTCTGGGCTATCGTACTTCAATAAGAACGCTTGTTGGGGCTACCTTTTATTCTCTAGTATACTCCATGGCAACAGTCCTACCCATTGATATTTAAATACATTCTCTCCACATCCTTTTCAAAAGAGAAGTTGACGAAGAAGAATGGCACTAGAGCCGATTTGCTGAATTATCACTCTTGGATGAAAAGAGACGGAAGGCTTTGTACCATATACATGGGTACCATCACCGGATAATGCGATCATTCAATCAAAAAGTCAAGGACTATGGTGTACAGGAAGGAAACCTTACCCTCAAAGAGATCATAGAACTCGTCTGTGACCCCAGAGGGAAGTTAAAATTGAATTGGAGTGGCCCCTATATCGTGAAGAAGATTAGGAGGCGCCGATATGCTCATAGACTTTAATGGAGAAGATATGGAGTGTCCAATCAACCAAGACCATCTCAAGAAATTGTACCCTTAGTCTGAAATCTCGGTGTGTTATGACTCTTCCCATCCCCCTTCTATTCTAAAAAAATTCTTCATTTCCCCTACCCAAAACTACGTCGGACTTTATCCTCTCAAAAACCTTTTCTTTTCAAAATGAAATCATAAAAATATTTAAAAATCCCAGAGGTATGTTGGCAGCCCATATGTCATACATGGGTCCAATCCCCCTCTTTTTCACAAAATGCTATTCTTTTCCAACCTCCTAGAACCGTGGTCTATTTTATAATTTATATGAACAAAATGATTATTTATGCCTTAGAGATTAGTATAGATAATTAAAATGTAAAACTCATCAAGAGGGATAACAAAATATGTTAAAAATAAAATTTTATTTATGATTAAATAGAATACATCATTGTTACATAAAGTATCATTGAAGGGAGTTAAACCAACCCACCCCTTTTCGCTGACTAAACCATTTTTAAACCTAACCCTAAACCAAACTACACAAAAATTATTCCCAAACCCCCAACACAAAAACTACCAAACACTATAGCTTAACAAAAATCACCCAAGATTTACAGACATTGCCTTCAATTATCAAATGGCTCCACCCCGCCTCATCATCATTACCAGCCCCTGGAGGTCCCCAAGTTTCCCACTCCTGATTGACATTCTGTATGCGTTCCATGGAGTTATACGACCTTACAAGCTTGGATATAACTTCAATACCATCTTCTATTGTGTCGAAAGCAACGATCCACGTTTGACCCGTCTCTTCCTCCATGACTTTCTCTACTACCCGCTTCCCTAACCACTTGAAGTAGTCCCCCAGACACCTACCCGCTTCCCTAACCACTTAAAGTAGATGGTTGACAGCATTGCCATAAAGAGACCATCATCATCCTCAATGATTAAGTTAAATCCTCCACCAGGAAGAAGTTTGTTATATGAGGGAGTATAATTTGTTCCCACCCGACTTGGCAGAGAATCCACCAGGGGAAATAAAATGAAGTTTACAGAAGGCCCACCAAAAAAACATACCTATAATCTCCAAGTGGCAAGACAGGAAGTAAGTCCCCCCACCATGACACTGAACAAAGAAGACACCGGGCTCCATGCACTACAAGCCAGTTTACCTAACTCTCCGTAAATGGGCCGAAGCTAAAGAATTAACGAAAAAAGAAATTGGGCACAACGGCCAAAGGGTACTCAGGAGGGGCCGCCAGACGAAACCTCTCTGAAGCCACATAAACATCATTATGTGGCTCCCCCTCATAAAGTTAGAATGACCCTCCTTCCAAGCATCCAGGCCGTTCAGGTTCTCAGCTAGCACCACTGCCACTTAATTATGGCAATATGACATCTAGGCTATTATCGCAGCAACCTGGGGATCCGCAGTCAAGTCCCTCATCACCAATAATAGTCTTACATTAAGTCCTAAGTCGATAGCCCCAGAAAAACCGACATCCTCAAACCCCAGGAGCATTGAATACATAACTGACTGAAGAGAAATTTCTCCTCCAATAACCAATGGTCTAGCCACCAAGGGAGAAATATGAAGCAACTCTGACAAGAAAATCCAAGGAGAAGGAGGGAAATTAGGCATAGTTGCCGCCACACTAGGGCTGACCCCCAATATGGCAAAGAACTCCTAATAAGTTGGGCATACCACATATGGACGAAATGAAAGACATGGTCCTCAGGGTACCGTAATTTGACTCCTGCTGCTTGCAGATTCTAGTCAACATCTCCAATAATGCCATAACCAGTACAATCTCCCCGACACACCAATATCAACACAACCCAACAAAGGCGACATGCTCCAATTTACATCAATCTTTTATCTCATCATCCATAAACCAACCTACCCTCCAAGGTCTTCGTCTATCCAAAAATTTCTAAAAACACATTTTTCTCAAAATAAGTCCCTTTAAAGGGAGGCTTTTCATAACCAAGCCTCCAAGACCTTCCTCTATTCAAAAATTCCCAAAACACATTTTCCTACTTTTTCTGAAAATAAAACCTCAGCAGTAAATTTAAAGTGATTGTAGATTAAGACACTAAATAAAAATAATAAAACAAAAAATATGCATCTCTTTTTCCCCTTTTGAGTCTCCTTTTAGGTACAAAGGCGCTAAATCAAGCATACAACATGGGCAATGCCAAGCTCCTCCAGTCAAAACAACAGAGTTGCATCCATAAGAATCGTTAACCCAGACACCACCTCATGGTCCAATATTATCTTTATCTACACCTACATGCCTGTAGCCCTTGATTCCCTCGAAAGAAAGACTACAAGGGTAGAAGGTCACTTACATCCCCAATAAAGATTCAGCAATCCACCTAGAAGCAAAGTTCCGATGCCCCTGAACAAGCCTGTATGAAGTTGTCTTTTTCCCTTCCTAAAAAAGCCTAGGAGTTCATACCCTTACCGATTGGCACCCCGTAGAACTGTTTATCAGCACCACCTATAAATTTCGTATAGAAAATTCCACAAATCCAGAAAAAATCCTAAAAAATTCCCAAAAATCTCAGAAAAATATAAAACCTCAATTTCCCCAAGAAAATCATATTTGGATCACTAAGACCCTTGCAAAGTCCTCAAGAACCCTAGAAGGATTAATCTTATGCTTTTATCCCCAGCATAATCCCCAGATGGATTAATCTTACAAACCAATTCTCAATATATTCCATAAGCAAAACTAGGGATGCTTTCTCATCTAGGTCTAATATTCCCCATACTAAATATCCCCCTATGGAGTCTCAAGACAACATAATCCCCAGCCGAATATCTCAAGGATAAGTCCTTACCCATTTTAGTCTTAAAACAACACATTCCCCAACGAAACTACAGATGCATCCGCACCCCCAATATAATTTAAAATTCCTTAATAGATCAACTCCCTGTGTTACAACTTAAGGTCCTAAGAATTAACCTTTACCCTTAAAATTGGTCATCACAACTTTTGATCTTCAGAATTTACTTCGGCCCGCGAAATTGGTCGCTACAACTTTAGGTCCTCAGAATTGACCTCGACATTAAAATTGGTCACTACATCAAAATTGACCTTGACCTTTAGATTTGGTTGCTACAACTTTAGGTCCTCAGAATTGACCTCGACACACAAAATTTGTCTCTACAACTCTAGGTCCTTAAAACTAATCTCGATCATCAGAATTAGTCGCTACAACTTTAGGCCCTTAGAGTTGACCTCGACCTGCATAATTGGTTACTACAACTTTAGATCCTCAGAATTTATTGCTATAACTTTAGGTCCTCAGAATTGACCTCGACTCGCAGAATTAGTGGCTACAATCTTGGGTCCAGAGAATCGACATCGGCCCCCTAAATTGGCCGCTACAACTTTAGGTCCTTATAATTGAGCCCGTGCCTTAGAATTAGTGGCTAGAAATTTTGGTCCTCAGAATTTACCTTGTTCATCTGAATTGATTGTCATAACTTTAGGTCCTCAAGATTGACCTTGACCCTCAGAGTCGATCAACCCCAATATCACTTTAGGTTCTCGGAATTAGCCTCGACCCACTAAATTAGTCTCTCTATAGCCCCTTGAAATTGATCTTCACACATCTTCGACCCGCTGAATCAGTCATCTTCGTATCCTTAGGCCCCCAGAATTGGCATCGACCCACTAAATTGGTCTCTCTATCCCCTTAGAATCAACCGTAACACATCCTCAACTCTTTGAATCGGACATCCTTCATCTTTTTAGGTCCTCAAAACTGACCTCGACCTATCAAACCGATTATACTCATTTTCTTAGGTCCTCAGAATTGACCTCAACCTATTGAATCGATCACCTTCATCTCCTTAGGTCCTCAGAACTAACTTCTACCCTCCAAAATAGTTAGCCTCTAAATCCTCAAAATGGACATAATAAAACCTCTTTCCCAATGTTGATGTGGTGTCTATCGTTCGACGTCCTTCACTTGTTCCATGATCACCCGCCAAGGGGATCTCTATAGACACCCAATCCTAGGACCCCTAAGCACGTACTTAGGTCCTTATAACTCATTTATTCACTGTAAACCCTACGGCAGACCCTAGGTAACGATCTAGAAGCCATCGAGCGCTCTCGAGCCTCGTTTGACACCAATTAACTTTCTCATCTGAGTGAAATATCAATGAATCTTCAAAGGGTCCACCCCTTACATGAATTGGCCCACCCCAAGCATGAATTGGACTTACGATTTGGATGAACAATTCGTTTTACTATTAAAAATTGATTTGGAGACCGCCGAATGCTCTTGGGCCCCTCGTTTCGACTCTGGTCACCTCCTCGCCTGAGTGTAAGCTTAATGAATCTTTAAAGGTATCTGAATACCCTTTATAAGGGTCCACCCCATGCATAAGTCAACCTTATGGTTCAGATAAATAATCTATTTTACCCCAAAAATTGATCTGGAGTCCATTGGGCGCTCTCAAGCTTCGTTTGACTCCTATCAACTCTTCACATTGAATAAGGATCAATCAATATTTCAAGGGATTTAAATATCCTTTTCCAACGATCTACCTTATGTGCAAGTCAGTCTTACGGTACGGATGAACGACCGATTTTACTCGAAATGGTCTCTAGGAAATTCCAAGCCCCGCTTGACATAGGTCAACTCTCCAAACTGAACGAACCTGAATGAAATGTTGAAGGTAAATAAATAACATTACCAATGGTATGTATCATGCATGAATCGTCCTTACAGTTCGGATAAACAATTCATTTTCCTTTGAGAATTTCCTGTCTTATGACTAACGGGCTCTTTCGAGCCCTGTTTGACTTTGGTCAAGTTTCAAACCCGAGAGTGGCTCGATGGATTCTTAAAGGGCTCTGAATATCCTCTCTAACCGTCAGCCTCGTGTGTAATTCTAACTTATGGTTCTTATTTTATGGTCATTTTTCTAAAAAACATGCCTCATACTATAAACTGGCAACCTATGACCCTGCATATCGGCAGTGTCTAGGGTTCTATGCTGATAAGCAGATCTAGGACCAAGACGATTGGCACCTGCTTGTCTTTAAAAATAGATTCCATGACCTCAGTTTGAAAGACATATTTCATAACCCTTGAAAATCCCTTTAAGCATTTCAGAGAGAATTCCCTCAAATTCAGAGTCGTTCTTGAAAAATTGCGTTACTAAAGCCGTTTATTAAAAAAACTATTTAAGTAACTCCGAGTTGTTTTTTTAAGAAACTTTTTTCTTAAATCAAAAAGGATTAATCACAAGAAGTGTTCAATAAAACAGTATGTACGAGATCTTATTCAAGATTTGGGCAACAAGTTTAAAAGATAGTTTAAGCAAGTTTTAAACACAGCACAACCAAGAATGAGATGAGAAAATGTAGAAAGATTCTGTTCACAATTTTTTACATGGTAAAACCTCACCAATTGTGGAAACATCCACGACTCCCTCTACGGAGTAAAATGAAAAAATCCACTAAAACAAATTTATGAGTTACAAACTATATAACTAACATGCAAACAACTCAGGCCTATATAAGTTTAGGAATGTACCCTCTGGTGTCCTTATAACTTCTCTGCAGTTCTGATTGTAGATGTAGTTCTCTCAGTTTGTCAACTTCTTATTTGTTCCAGCACTTTACGTCGACTTATGTTCACAAGATCTTATTACCAACACTTTTCGTGTTGTAGGGTGTAAGTGTTTGTGGAGGTTCTTTCTAACACATGCATGCACACACACACAGTTATTAAGTACAAACAGTCCTAACAAATTACAGTTACACTATATGCTGTGATCTTTTCTTTTCTTTCTTCTTACAAAACTTTGAACCTTATTTGACCTTTCAATTAATCCCTGAATCCACGGATATCTTGCTTAGAAATCAGCCATGATCTTAATCAATCTCAGTTTTGAAAAGATTTTCGAGATTGAAAACCTCCAAGTGAGATTCCAAACTAGGTCAAAGGTTTAGTTTTACAAGAACAAGAAACAAAAAGCATTTATTGTTGATTTCAATGTAAGAAAACGTTTTAGAGAAAATAATCAACAATATATTTCACAAGATGAAAAAAAAAGAATGAAACTAAGTGTAATGTAACATGAATAACTCAGATCTGAGATTTCTATGAAATCAGAAACTAGATCTAAGTAAAAGTCTAAGTTGGAAACAAGATCTCACGAACACAAGGTTACAACAACAAAAATAGCTCAACTCAAACTCTCAAACACTCAAGAACACTCAGGGTAGTGTTTTTGGATATGGTGTTTTAAATAGGTGTTTGGGTTAGGTTTGAAGAGGATTTAGACGAATAAAGTTAGGGTTTCTAACTTTCTTTCTCTCTCTGGTTTCTCTCTTCTCTCTTCTCTCTCTACTCTCTCTTCTCTCAGTTACAATGAAATGGCAAAAGTCTTCGAAGTCTGAGAATAGAGTCCCTTTGATAGTGAGAGGAGAAGGTTCGATATGCTGGTTCAAAAACAAGGGTCCGGATTAAGTCAATTTAAATTGACTTGAATCTAAAGGCTCAAACAAGGCAGTGATTAAACGAAAGCTGATTGGTTTAGAAGGTTACACAGGGATTCATCAAGACGACATGAAAACCATTGATAATAAATGATCCAAGGGTTGATAACACACTCGCTGTTATCTCAGTAAAGAAACACACTTCCAACCAATCAGAGGTAAACAAATGTAGGGCAAATACAGGATCTGAAACGCGCGTCTAAAATAATTAAAACCATAACCCTCATGTTTATGCCGCTTTTGGTTTCTACCCAAGGTAACATTAGGCCATAATACACAACAAAGTATATTTAGAGTTTGACCCCAAAAACTTATAAATCAAGTTTTAATTAATAAAACATGGTTTAAAAATTGTTTAAAAAATCCCAAAAAATTAGTAAAAATCAAACTTAGGGATTTAAACACACTCAACATATGTACACACATTATTATGCAGTATGACATGTATGAATTGAATTCTACTGTGTGTGAGAGTTGGCAATAGTCTCTTGATCACTACAAGTAAGAGAGATGAATAGGCAATCCAACCTCTGAGGCTCTTTGGTTTCTAGGATGGACATAATTTTGTCACAATTTCCAAACTAGATGAGCACTTATACAATATAAACTCAAGTGAGTCAAAGGTATAAGGGCTTCAATCTCCCCCTTTGGAAATATGAGACAAAATCTCCTTTGAGTCAACTAGGACTCGTAGGGCAACAAAAATAAGAAAAACTTAGTCCTATCAAAATTCTATCTACCCAAATCCTAGAAATCAAAAAGTACATAACTCAACTATTTACAATTTAATACCCTAATACATCAGTTGAGAATGACTGTATAAAAAGGAATACCTACAATGAATCACTAAGATCAAGCTGTTTAGTATATGTAAGATATTAGTAGACTCAACTTTCTCCCCCATTTTGTCTCAAATGGACAGAGGGAAAAACTTGGACAAGCAGCAAAGGTATTACTCAGCACAAACCATACCAATAGATTTACGTAATGAAATGAATCTATTATAATCTAGAGGTTTGGTAAACATATCTGCGAGTTGTAGATCAGTAGGAAGATAATTGATTTCTAATTCCTTAGATTCAACTAATTCGCGTATAAAATGATGTCTTATTTTTATATGCTTTGTTCGCGTGTGTTGAACAGGGTTTTTAGAAATATTAATCGCACTTTGATTATCACAATAGAGATGCAATTGTTTTTCTTGAATACCATAATCACTTAGTATTTGTTTAAGCCACAATAATTGAGCACAACAGCTACCAGCGGCTATGTATTCAGATTCAGCTGTCGAGAGTGATGTGCATTTTTGTTTTTTACTACTCCATCCTACCAAGTTATTACCAATATAATAACATGCTCCTGAAGTGATTTTACTATCATCAGTACATCCAGCCCAGTCATCATCAGTGTACCCAATAATAGTGCTTGGTGTGTCATTAGTGTACCAAAGTCCTAGATTTAGAGTGCCTTTAACATATTTAATTATACGTTTAACAGAATTCAAATGGCTCTCTTTAGGGTTATTTTGATAACGAGCACATACACACACAGCATACATGATATCAGGACGCGAGGCAGTAAGATAGAGTAGTGTGCCAATCATACTACGATATAGAGTAGGATCTACAGATTTTCCATTTTCATCTTTTGACAATTTTACCGTAGTACTGATCATAGGTGTTTTAGCATCTTTAGCACTCTCGAGGCCGAATTTCTTAACGATCTCTAAAGCGTACTTAGATTGCGAAATAAATAGTCCTTCTGGTTTTTGTTTGACTTGGAGACCTAGGAAGAACTGCAACTCCCCCATAAGGGACATCTGAAATTCCTTACTCATAATTTCAGAAAAAGATTTTACTTCTCAGGAAGAAGTTGATCCAAATATAGTATCGTCTACATATACTTGTGCAATAGTAATGTGTTTGTCAAAATGTTTGACAAATAGAGTTGGTCATTTCCACCTCTTTTGAAACCGTTATCCAAAAGAAAACTGGAAAGACGCTCATACCAAGCTCTAGGAGCTTGTTTAAGGCCATATAAAGCCTTTTTTAGACGAAATACATGATTTCGATATTTAGGGTCAATGAACCCTTTAGGTTGTTCTACATAGGTTTCCTCAGCCAGTATTCCATTAAGGAACGCAGATTTGACATCCATTTGATATAATGTAAAATGCATGTGACAAGCTATAGCGAAAAGCAGACGAACTGATTCTAAATGAGTAACAGGGGAAAAGGTCTTGTTAAAATAAATTCCTTCTATTTGGGAGTATCCTTGAACAACTAATCTAGCTTTATTTCTAATTATTATCCCATTTTCATCAGTTTTATTTTTGAAAATCCAACGAGTACCAACAACCTTTTTGTGATCAGGACGTGGAATAAGATACCATACATCATGAATGACAAATTGTAAAAGTTCATCCTGCATAGCAGAAATCCAGTGAGAGTCATTCAATGCCTCATTTACATTCTTTGGTTCCACAAGGGACACAAAACATGCATAATGTACATAATTTCTAAGTTGGGATCTTGTATGCACTGGCTCACTAGGGTTGCCAACTATGTTTTTTATGGGATGATCTTTAGAAACCCAGTTAGGTACTTTAGGTGTCTCAATAGGTAATGAATTATCTATTTCAGAAGGGTCATTTTCTAAAATATTTGAAGACTCTTCTTCAATAGGTAATTCACCAGTCTTTCTTTCTACAGTAGTGTCACTAACAATTACATTTCTGGATTCCATCATAGTTTTAGTGCGAAGATTATACACCCGATAAGCTCTACTGTTAGGTGAGTATCCTAGAAGTATGGCTTTATCTCCCCGGCTATCAAATTTAGATAAGTGTTCCCTATCTTTGCATACATAACAAGTACTGCCAAAGGTTCTAAGATATTTGAGATTAGGCTTTTTATTGTACCAAAGTTCATAAGGGGTTTGTTTGTAATTCTTTCGAAGATAGACCTTATTAATGATGTGACACGCAGTACGAATAGATTCTACCCAAAAATATTTAAGTAAATTCTTGGCATGTAACATGACACGTGCCATCTCTTGCAAGGTACGATTCTTTCTCTCGGCGATTCCATTTTGTTGAGAAGTCTTAGGAGCACTAAACTCGTGTTTGTAACCATTATAGTCACAGTATTCTATAATACCAGTGTCTTTGAATTCACCACCTCTATCACTACGGATTCTATTTACTTGAGTGTCCTTTTCATTTTCAATCCTAAGAAGAATTTTTAGGAAGGTTTGAAAAGTGTCAGACTTTTGTTTTAAAAAGGCTACCTAAGTAAATCTGGTGAAGTCATCAACCATAACTAAGATATAACTGTGTCCACAAAGGCTAACAGTTTGGGAAGGACCCATTAGGTCCATATGGATGAGTTCTAAGGGATTAAGGGTGAGAATATCTTTGACTTTCTTATGAGGGGCCTTAACAATTTTACCTTCTTGACAAGAACCACAAACAATATTATGAATGGGTTTAATTTTTGGAATTCCTCTTACTATGTCGTGAGTAGACAATTTACTAAGATTATCGTAATTTTTGTGACCCATTTTATTATGCCATATCACGTTGTCATCCATTCTGGCAACATTACAAATTTCAGAATTGTTCTTGACAGTGTAGCAGTTGTCAAGAGTTCTGAATACAGTAATTATGCATTCACCTTTTTCATTTAAAATCTTGCAATTGTTCTTTGAAAAAGTAACAATATGGACTGAGTCATAAAATTGCGAAATACTAAGTAAGTTGGCCTTTAGACCTTTAACTAGAAGAACATCTTTAAGAATAGGAATCCCATCTTCTTGGAGAGTTCCTTTGCCTATGATCTGAGATGAAACTCCATCACCAAAAATGACTTTACCACCAGCAAATCTGGTTTTGTTTAAAAGTTTATATTCATCTCCAGTCATGTGCTTAGAACATACAGAGTCTAAATACCAACCAGATGATGTGTGTTCGGCTTTTAAAGCAGTAACAACAATATTACACTTCATCTGAGGTAATAGATCATCTTTTCTAATCCAAATTGCTCTAGTTTTCATCTTGCGCTTATTAGCTCTCAACTGATAAAATTTGCGAGCATTAGATTTTTGCTGAAAAATGTTTTGCGTATGATTTTGAATTTTGTGAAAGACTTGAGCATTTGGTTTAGGAAAGTGCTTAGGATTCCTTCTAGGAACTGTTCTTTTAGGTTTGGTCTTTCTCTTTCTATAGTTAGAGTTTTTATATGGCTGTCTAGGAAGTATATAATTGTTTCGACTCCTCCTAGAATAGTTAAAGTTCTGGTAAGTATGAGGATTATAGATAGGTTTAACAAGTCTCCTAGCATAGCAACCATCGAAAGAGTGACCATATATGTCACAGTAGGAGCAATAAAGATTGCTCAAGATGGGGGTCTCCTTAGGAAAGTCTCTAAACAAAGGTTTTGAAAAGTTTTCAGTCTAAACTTTATTCCTGGGTAGTACAGGTTTGAAAGTAGGTTCACTCTTTCTGATAAGAGGGCAGACGTATTTAGCCTTAGGTGAACTTTCATGCTTAGAGCAACTTGATTCCCCAATGTTGAAGTTTTGATGTTTTAAATCAAACTCAGTTTTTAGGGAATGAAAATCTGGGCATGTTTCAATAGGTCTTTTGCCTCCTGACACAAACTTGATAGGTTCAAAAGGTTTTGTTTGTGTTTTCAAATTGGGACGAAATCCTATACCAGTTCGATCATCAGAATTGGTTTTAGATTCAGCAACAAATTCATCAAAACAGTTAGAATTATTTTCAAATTTTGTAATTTTTTTAAAAACAGCTGTTGTCTTTTCTTTGGTTTGTTCCAATTCTAACAATGTCCCTTTGTACTTTTTCTCCAAAATTTCATTTGTTTCAGTCAAATTTTTCAGTTTTTCATCAAAAACTTTAATTTCACTTTCATGAGTTAAACATTGGGTAGTGTACTCTTCAGCAGTCAGTTTAATCATCAGGCTTAGATCTTCCAATTTCTTGGTAAGATCTTTAACAGTCTTTTCTAGTCTAGCGCTTTTCTTGAGAGTCTTAGTGTAAAGTGTGTGAATGTCTGGGAGGTCTTCATTGTCCGAGTCACTAAGTGTGGTGTGTGAAGTGACCCCTAAGGCTTCATTCTTAGAACTCACACACCCATTAACATCGCCATTATTGCATTCCCTTTGACTCACACAACCCGAGGTAGAACATGCAACATTCTTAGTAATCAAAGCATCTAAACCAGTAATAACCACATTCGAAGTATCAGTCATAGAATTATTTGGTTCATCCTCATTAACAAACATAGGCATGTCATCATTATAAATAATCTTGGCAAAGAAAGTCATGCAAGGATCAAAAGCATCTGATGACTCAGGTTCCTCATTTTCAGAGTCACTTGAATCATCCCATGTTTTACAGATGTTAGCTCTAGTGTGTTTGTTTTGAGTGTTCAAATTAACTCTACAGTCTTGTGCAATGTGCCCCAGTTTACCACATCTATAGCATTCAATATTCTTAAGGTCTCTATTAGGTCTGATATGAGAGTCCTTGTGATTTTTGTCATTATTTTTCTCATGAGGTCTGTGACTAGAGGGAGTTGGATAATTTGACTTGCCTTGTTTATTTGCCACTTTGTTTCTAAACTTAATGATTTTCTTGAACTGTTTTGTCATTAAGGCAATCTGATTGTCCAAACTCTCTATATCGCAGTCCTCATCAGATTCATCATTGGAAGTATTAAACTCAAGCTTAATTAATTTAGAAGAGAAGCTTAGATTGGAACTAGTCTGTTTCCTATGGGATTGGGTTAATTGTTTCTTAAATTCCAGTTCCATTTCCACAGTTCTTAATTTACTACTGAGTAATTCAGGAGTGAGATTTATATCACACATTTCCTCAATAGCATATCTTTTGTTATCAAACTTTTGTGGTAATGATCTAATAATTTTAGATACAATTTCTTGTCTATCATAGGTTATCCCATTAGCACGCAGTTTGGTCACAATATCAGTCAGGTTCATATAGAAGTCATCAAATGATTCAGTCTCAGACATAATTAAGGAGTTATACTGCTGGATAAGCATTTGGGTTTTAGCAGCCTTAACTCTAGTGTCTCCTTCATGAGCAGTAACCAAGGTGTCCCAAGCTTCCTTAGAAGTGGTACAGGATGAGATTATTTTGAACTCATGTTCATTTATGGACATAAATATGGCATTCTTTCCTTTGTTATTATTTCGAGAAACTTGTTTCTCTTCTTGAGTGAACTCACTTAAAGCTTTCTTAACTCTCTCATTACTTCCTTCGTTGGCTGGTTTAGTAGGAAAAGTATAACCATTTTCAACAATGTCCCAGACATCATCTCCTAAAGTTCCTTGAATGAAAACAATCATCCTTACTTTCCAGTAAGATTGGAGGTCTGGTCAAGTTACCAAATCTTTCATTTTTCTCGTCCATATTTGATTTTCAGAAAACAATTTCAGAAACACAGGATCTCTTTAAAAGCAGTTTTACCAAGCTCTGATACCAATTGAAAAATTGCGTTACTAAAGCCGTTTATTAAAAATAAACTATTTAAGTAACTCCGAGTTGTTTTTTGAAGAAACTCTTTTCTTAAATCAAAAAGGATTAATCACAAGAAATGTTTAATAAAACAGTATGTACGAGATCTTATTCAAGATTTGGGAAACAAGTTTAAAAGATAGTTTAAGCAAGTTTTAAACATAGCACAACCAAGAATGAGATGAGAAAATGTAGAAAGATTATGTTCATAATTTTTTACGTGGTAAAACCTCACCAATTGAGGAAACATCCACGACCCCCTCTACGGAGTAAAATGAAAAAATCCACTAAAATAAATTTATGAGTTACAAACTATATAACTAACATGCAAACAACTCAGACCTATATAAGTTTAGGAATGTACCCTCCGGTGTCCTTATAACTTCTCTGCAGTTCTGATTGTAGATGTAGTTCTCTCAGTTTGTCAACTTCTTATTTGTTCCAGTACTTTACATCGACTTATGTTCACAAGATCTTATTACCAACACTTTTCGTGTTGTAGGGTGTAAGTGTTTGTGGAGGTGCTTTCTAACACATGCATGCACACACACACAGTTATTAAGTACAAACAGTCCTAACAAATTACAGTTACATTATATGCTGTGATCTTTTCTTTTCTTTATTCTTACAAAACTTTGAACCTTATTTGACCTTTCAATTAATCCTTGAACCCACGAATATCTTGCTTAGAAATCAGCCAAGATCTTAATCAATCTCAGTTTTGAAAAGATTTTCGAGATTGAAAACCTCCAAGTGAGATTCCAAACTAGGTCAAAGGTTTAGTTTTATAAGAACAAGAAACAGAAAGCATTTATTGTTGATTTCAAAGTAAGAAAACGTTTTAGAGAAAATAATCAATAATATATTTCTCAAGATGAGAAATAAAGAATGAAACTAAGTGTAATGTAACATGAATAACTCAGATCTGAGATTTCTATGAAATCAGAAACTAGATCTAAGTAAAAGTCTAAGTTGGAAACAAGATCTCACGAACACAAGGTTACAACAACAAAAATAACTCAACTCAAACTCTCAAACACTCAAGAACACTCAGGGTAGTGTTTTTGGATATGGTGTTTTAAATAGGTGTTTGGGTTAGGTTTGAAGAGGATTTAGATGAATGAAGTTAGGGTTTCTAACTTTCTTTCTCTCTCTGGTTTCTCTCTTCTCTCTTCTCTCTCTACTCTCTCTTCTCTCAGAAACAATGAAATGGCAAAAGTCTTCGAAGTCTGAGAATAGAGTCCCTTTTATAGTGAGAGGAGAAGGTTCGAGATGCTAGTTCAAAAACAAGGGTCAGGATTAAGTCAATTTAAATTGACTTGAATCTAAGGGCTCAAACAAGGCGGTGGTTAAACGAAAGCTGATTGGTTTAGAAGGTTACACAGGGATTCATCAAGATGACATGCAGACCATTGATAACAAATGATCCAAGGGTTGATAACACACGCATTGTTATCTCAGTAAAGAAACACACTTCCAACCAATCAGAGGTAAACAGATGTAGGGAAAATACAGGATCTGAAACGCGCGTACCCTCATGTTTATGTCGCTTTCGATTTCTACCCAAGGTAACATTAGGCCATAATACACAACAAAGTATATTTAGAGTTTGACCCCAAAAACTTATAAATCAAGTTTTAATTAATAAAACATGGTTTAAAAATTATTTAAAAAATCCCAAAAAATAAGTAAAAATCAAACTTAGGGATTTAAACACACTCAACATATGTACACACATTATTATGCAGTATGACATGTATGAATTGAATTCTACTGTGTGTGAGAGTTGGCAATAGTCTCTTGATCACTACAAGTAAGAGAGATGAATAGGCAATTGAACTTCTGAGGCTCTTTGGTTTCTAGGATGGACATAATTTTGTCACAATTTCCAAACTAGATGATCACTTATACAATATAGACTCAAGTGAGTCAAAGGTATAAGGTCTTCAGTTCTTTCCTTAAAATCCTATTTCCCACATTCCTTCCATTATTTCCATACTCTTTTGAGTAAATTCCCACCCACCTCTTAAAACCACCATCAATTCATCTTGATATCAATGCATTTACAATCAAAATCTACTTCGAGTCTTCATAAGGAGTTCTAATTCTTACCCTTTGTTTATAAATTCTCTTATTTTTGCACTAGTTATTTCAATTTTTCTTTAGTACTTTACTTCATTACATCACACATCTTAAATTCAAACTTTTCCACACATACATTATTTTCCAGAATGGGTTTCTCATTACTTTTTCTCAAACTAAAACACCTTTTTCTACACACACATAAAAATAAATAAAGTCCTAAGTTTTATTTATGGGTTAAACACCATCTCATATTGTTTTCGAACTATGTGGACTTTGATGCCCCGGGGCTACGTAGGTGTCCGGGGTAAATTCCTCTACTCGAGTCCTCCAACATATATTTGTTACTTTATTCTCATCATATATTCATCATATATACATTTTATATGCTTGTTTTCTTGTGTCTTTTCAAATATACGCAATCGTTTCTTCATAAAGATATGTGAATCGACAAGCACTTACATCGTATTTTTTATTACTATTTTAGAATGATCCTAGGGATGACCTCACTCCATATTTATCCATGATGCAATTAGAGTAATTACATCATCCATTTATATTGTGCCCATAAGCACACACATCACATATTTCAACAAGAGAAGATTGACACATGCCCATGGGAGACCAAAAGGGCAGGATGAGTGACTAACACCTTCCCATTTCGTAACTTAGTCCTTGGACTCTTGAACTGCTTGGTTCCACAAGCATCAATATTGTCCTTAATGTCGTTCTCTCGAGGCGAAAAAATTTCTCTTTCTTGTTTTCTGAAAAATAGGCTGCCCACTCCATCTCTACATATCACCCCACATTGACGACGATCGAGCACCTCGATAAATGATGCAATCTCTTGCGTACGTCGAAAGGGGAAGGACGAAAACCCCCCATCCTTCGGTATGGTAACAAGAGCCCTAATTTAACAAACACCCATAATTCTTGAGATATGAATAGAGTCTTCATTTGGAGACTCCAAAAATCATAACCTTCTCTATTAAAAAAATGGAATCAAACTTTAGCCATACCCCACTTGCATTTGAGTTGTTTGCGTTGTGAAACCTTGGCTTTGATACCATTGTTAGAAATTTTTTAATAGGCAGTTGAATATTCTAAATGAAATGAGTAAACTATAAAGAAAGTCCATTTTTAGTTCTTAGAGATATAAATGGAATAAAAGTAGGTAAGTTTTTCTTATATTGATTTTCCTTTTTTTTACCTTACATTCCAAATGCAACACACTTGGCTTATATATCCCTACAAACACACATCTAGAACACTTTTACTACTCCTCAAATTCTAATGACTTTTGGAATAAACTAACTCCTAACCAACTATAACAAAATGGATCTTGCCATATTATATAAATTACAGATTATATAACTAACTCGTATCATATATAATATAACTAAATATAAATATAGAGATTCGAAAATTCTCTCCTTCCATTTTGATGACATGTGTCACATAATAAATAGAATTTAATATCTAAACGAGATATGCAAAAGGAATAGGCTATGTCCTCATAGGAATGGCAATGGAGCAGGTTTTTGCGGGTACCCAACCCACTCCTAATGGGCCAAATTTGGGGGTTAATAATTAGGGGTGGGGGATCGAGTTTGTGGTAAAAAAGCCATTTAGGTCGGGTGAGTTTTGTATAAAAAACACCGACTCGACCCACTTAGGGGTATTATTACTAATATACCCTTATTATATAGTAATAGTTTAGGGTTTTTCACATTTTATTATCTCCTATACCTACTCTCTCATTCATCTCTACTCTCCTCTCATATCCCTCCCTTAGCATCCCTTCCATATTTCCACGTCCTCTTCGTCAGCTACAAACGTCAGTCATCTTCTTCCCATAAAAACCCAATAGTTCGTCTGAATCCGACTTGATCTCATGAAACTGACTATATCTCACGATTGGCTCTCATGCCAACTATCGGATCTCATGCAAACCACCAAATTTGTGACTCCGACTTTCAACGATTAGTTTATTATATTAAATTAAATAGTTTAATGGATTGGACACAAAGCATATGATGAAATTTTTAATGGATCTCAAGCTAAACATATTTATACGGGTTTAATGATTCTGAATAATTTAATTTTTGGATAGTATACAGATTGATTGTGAGGATCTACTACAATTTTTATATAATGAAATGTATTTTCATTCCATTATCTATCAAAATAGTTTTATATGATTTTTTAGATGAGGATATCTGATAATTTTTTATTTATGAAATAGTTTATATATTCCCACCATTTTTTATATCAATTTTTATCAGGATATTAGTTCACGGTGTTTGGTATTTTGTTATTTATATTGATGAAATGTATTGTTCAATAATGTTTTATTTATCAAAGTATTGTATAATACATCTTTTGAACATAAATTTATATTTTGAACTACAATATCTTGTAAAGGAAAATTGTCCGAAGAAGGTGACAATGAAAGGAATTATTTAGCTAATCATGATTTATGTATCCCTCATTCATCCCAAAATCATCAAAATGCTTGTGGAGTTATTCTAGGTGAAAAAGGAAATTGATATCGGATGTTTGATAGATTTGACAAAAGTAAACGTTAATATTGAGGACTTTGCTACTGCAATAGTTGCAAAAATAGGCCCAAAGTAAATAGTAAAAATGGGACTAAATGGTTGCCTTCACAATAAGAGAGATAGAATAAGACTAAAAGTGTGGATATAAGACAAAAAGTTTTTAGAGCTTGTGGAAAATAGGATGGGAATATAGACATCAATAATCATTATTTTGATCAAGAGAAATCAGGATATTAGCTTGCATGAATGGTTATTTTACTCGAGTACCCCTTATCAATTATAAATCAAATTGGTTTTTTCAAAGTTCGTGAGTAGTTTCAACCACAATTCAAAATACCCTTGACAAATATTTTTCAGACTATCAGGTTGGGGTTTCATACTAAAAGCCATGGTTCACTAGTGAATTTTAGTACGTCTATTTAATGAGAATATCATAAGTAATGTTTACACCATATTATTTTATATATTTATGCGTATGTGTCTTTTATTCTACACAGTAAATGATTTGGTGTGTAGAGTTCGACTTACACACGGAAGATTCGATCATCGATCCTTGTTGAATATAAGTCTGGTTAACAATCTTAGATGGGTATGGATAGGCCATGAGTAGGATTGTATCACACTATTTTAGTAGGTGTATCTTGATTATAGGAAACGGTACAGTTTTGATTTATTGATCTAGTACACTTTGTGTATATTGAACGGGCCCAATTAGAGATAATTATCTTTACACTGAGTATATAAGATAATACACATCTCATGGTTGTTGTGAGTGCTTAAGCTCTAAGTCCAAACATAATTGATGGACACGTGCATCAATTGTTCACTACTTTTACCGATTGGGTGAGATTCATTTATGGATCAATAAGCAACCCCTTGTCTCATAATAAGTGGGGGATAAATATAGATCATGAAAAACACCTAAAAATGAGTATTAGGGTTGTGATCATTGGTTCCCACACACCAATGACATGTATTGGCTTAAAGGAATATCATGGAAGATCTCTAGGTCTCTTTCAAAATACTCGTATTATAAAATCGATTATGGTCAATCGGAGAGTCAAAAAATTTTGAAAGTAGAACCACGGGTTCTTGACATATAGTGAAAGAGGCAAAAAAAAATTAATTCATTTAGAGATCATTTATTCCACCTGCCTCACACATCTCTACGAAATTTCATCTACCCAGATAGATGCGCGATACGTCATGGTATCAACTTGTTAGAGCCATAACTTGAGAACCATTTATCGAATGGGGATGAATTTTTTTCTACGGGTTCTAGAGGCCGAAAGATCTTATTTTGAGGCTATTATGATTTTAAAAATATCATTTTGTTTTTGTGGATTCCACACCATTAAATTTATGATATGGATTAGTGTAACACGAAAGAGATCAAATCTCTGTGGTTCAAGCTAGAAGGAACCACGAAGGTATGAGATCTTGAATCTCTTTTGTAGATACACCATGTCTAATATTTTTTGTCGTTCGGTCTATATGCATTTTCAGTAGACCCTGGGACTTTCGCTCCAATAATTGGTAACAAAGCCATGTTAATACCGCGTATAGGTTGAATTCATCCATGTTGTCAAATTAAAATAATTGTATATGTGCATGGATGTTGGGTAGAATATCGATTTATGCTAACTTTTGTTTTGCAGAGACCTAATCCCACTATTATGGTCAGGTATTTATATTTTTATTTTATATGAGTCGACCCCACGATGGTTTATTCGTGGTTATGTTTTTTTCGATTAATGTAATATTGATGTAGAATGTGAACTCCTTAGTGGAGGCATATGACATCTATAATTTGTTACTATTTTGATCGTGACTCTTGAGTTGAAGTATGACTGTTGAGTTCAAGGATGACTCTTGAGTTGATGGATGACTATTGAGTTTCAAGGATGACTTTTGAGCTCAAGTATGACTATTGAGTTCAAGAATGACTGTTGGGTTCAAGGATGACTGTTGAGTTCAAGCATGACTGTTGAGTTCTCAACATAATTGCATCTTACCATCATAGTCAGAAATCCTTATTTAGCTCAATTTTTTTTTATTTATGTTGATTTATGCCTATATTATTTAGCTTTTAATTATTGGGTTATTAAAATGTGTTAACGACCCTTATAATTATGGACAACATGGAATACCAACCCGACCTTAGATCATGATTTTCTTGGAAAATAAATATTTTGGTGGTTCATTTTAAATTCATTAAATTTAATGGGTTTTATTTATTACTCAAATTAAATTAAATTTCCAGCATTAGTTTAATTTAAAATAATTTTATTATTTTTGGATAATTAAAAAAAGAAAATTAGTTATTTTAATTTGAATAAATAGATTGGAAAATCCCATTATTTTAAATGGACACTTTAAAATTGAACAGTCTGAATGGTTATATGTTTAATTTAAAAAAAAACTAAATCATGGGCTTTTTAATGTGTAATTAGAAAATAAAAATTAAATTTTAGGATTTATTTTGTGAATATTAGGGAATTTAGAATGTATATTTATTACACATGTTTTGGACGCATGAAAATTTGGGCAGCCGTATATTTTGACATGCGTCAGTTATCATGTATTTTTTAAAACATTAAAATTAAAGTTATCTTTTCACAACCCTCACAAAAGTTTTAAATTACTAAGTGGGAGAGGGATTTGGTCACAAACAAATCCCACGGTCTCCACCAACGGCTTGTAGGTTTTCAATAACGAGTTGGTCCTCTAAAGAGGAATACTAATTATGGTGGTAACCACTGCAAATTTCCTTAGGGATAATTTTGGGCTCATATTCGTATGGGCGGCCCCCAAAGGAGGAGTCTATGTGATATGAGATAGTTTAAAAGTAGTTAGTGGTATATACATAGACACAAAATCATAGTAGGTTCTCCAAAGAGGAATGCTATTATTTTGTGGGACCGAAGTGTCAACTATTAATTTTATTTGGCATAGTCTTTTCTTATATGGTTAAATTAAGGGAATTGATCTGCCTAATGTGATTATGTACAGTAGGTTCTCCAAAGAGGAATGTTATTCAAACGGCAATTGGGACGCTGATGAATTCTTTTAAAATGGTAGAGGGAACCAAATTTAAATTGAATTCAAAGTTAATTGTTTGTCATAATATGTTCTTTATTATGTGATTCTCTAGTTTTAAATGGCAACTCCAATATCAACTTATTTTAAATTGCACATAGTGTTCACGATAGAGAAATGCATATGTCTATTTTCTTTGTGTTGTCTTGAATAATCACATTATAATATTTCAGTACGGATATATGGAAATATAAGTGGAAAACATTAATGGTATGTCACAATATAACTTGTTCATTAAGTTAGATAAATTCTTACATTAGTATTAATCAGTGTCCATTCCCATTAATATAATGATTATCTCACATCTAATGTTTGATAATTAGGGCATATAGTTAGGTAGGTTTCCATGAATGACTTTTAAGGAATATCATTTTGACTTATACAACCCTAGTTATAAGATTATGTTTTCATGGTGATTTCTCATCTGAAGAACTAGAAATCTAAAGAGGTGAAATTGATATGGAAACCCACGTAGATATCCTCCACAACAAAAGGTTTTATCATGATATCATATAAGTATTCAAGTTACTGAAATAACTTCACTTCATAGGCGTAAGGTTGATAGAAGCAAAAGTCAAATCAGAAGTTATTAAGTTAGAATTCAGGCTGTAGAGGGGGCTTGAAGGCAATCCTGAGATTAGGCATAATTCCCCCATTAGTAACAGTGTTTGGGATTAAGAAACCGAGGCAGCTCAGTATGGAAGCTCAAGCGTGGCAAATCAGTGAGGCAGCTCAGTGTGGCAACTTGTACTTTAGCTTGTTGTGTTAGCCATATTGTATCTTTATTTATATTGACTATAAGCTATAATAGTTGTAATGATGTAATGAGAATAATAATGAGTTTTAGTGTGAGGTCAAACGATACTCACGAGAGATCAGGCTTGGCAAGGCCTGGGAGATCTTTCATGCTCTATCGAATGACCTCGCCATGGGAAATTTAGAGGGATTTGGTTTGGAGGATTGAGAAGTGAGGCACCACTGGGACTTGTCCTGACCATCCTAGATATACTTGGTAAAACACCAAAGGAACCTGGTCGTGTAACCTCGGGCGGAGCATCTTGGAGTTCCATCGGGCGTTGAGTTATGAAATAAACAACCCTCTACTTAATGTCACATCTACTATACGTGATGTCATTAGCCAGTTAAACAATGTCAGACCTGCACCTGAGTAAACCACTGTGGTATTTGGAGCTGTCAAGAAGTTGGTGAGCCACTTCTGCGATAATAGCCCCCTGACACACACTGCTTATGCAAAAGACATGTCTTGGCATTTAATGTTTATGATGTGGAGACAACTAGTGCATCAGGTATTTAATGTTTGTGACATAAAGTATGAGGGAGGTCTTTCACAAGCATTGATGAATGAGTTGCCTTGGGGGTGGTTTGGGGGGTTATTTAAGGACCCCAACCACCTTTGAGGAGAGGATGATCTTTTGGGAGTTTAGAAGTTATTACTAGAGATAATACACATTAGAGAGAGTTATTACAAACCAGAGAGTTTATTCACTCGCCATTGTCATTTATTATGAAGCTCTTAATACTTGACAGATATTCTTAAGGGTGGTTGGAGTGTTTGGCTGCCTTCCAAGGTGTATCTAGGGTGTTTAATTCTCTCTACCTCTAGCTAAGTTACATCTAAGTTTCGTTACTACCTTCTGAGTTATACATGAGAGATTTATGAGTTTAAACTGATTTCATCTTCATTAAGTTTGCGTTTGCATGTCCTATAATTAATCTAAGATTTTGGATAATTTAACTTGTCATTACCGTACTCAAAAAGGGGTTACGCCTCTATCTTATTTAAACTACCCTCTTACATTTAGCAACTCTGTTGGGGAGGCATTCTTCTAAGTAAGGAGTATGGCACAAGATAACATTAATCGAAGGCTTAACTTTGATTTCATCCAACACAATGAAGAACAAGCGACGAGAGAACTAGAGGATTTAAGGGATGGGGCTCCTTGAATAGAGGTACCTCTAGTTCAGGCGACGATAGGCATTCCATGGGTGACACAAACTTCCACAAGTGCAGGGTTGGGACCCACTCAGGTGGAACTCCTCATGAGTAAGTTTGATGAGTTTTTGCAAACTCTGGTAGCTTCAACGATGTTAGGAGGATTTGAAACCAATTCCTTCATAACATTAGGGGTAGCCCCAACGGCCCCACCGAGTGCAAGTGTAATGGGAATAGTCCCAACGAGTATACCTCTATTGTGAATCCAGCTATAGGAACATAAAGAGTATCAATGACCCCAACAGTGATGATTATTCCAGCTGCAGTGGGCATTCAACCTATGGTCTCCTTGGTTGGTTCCCCAGTAGCATCACCTATGGAGGAAATGAGGAAGAAAATGCAGAAAAAGATGCTGAAGTTCATGCAAGCCTCCTCGTAATCTGCTGGTGAGGTAGCTTTGATCTATGATGACTTTCGAACACCTTATCCTTAGGAATGAAACGATAAGCCCTATCCAAAGGACTATATTCCTCTTAATGTTGAAAAATACACAGGGAAAGGTTGTAACTCGAAGGAGCACATTAAGCGCTTCATTGAACACTTGGGGGCACATTTTAATAATAAGAAGCTCGGGTTGAGGGAGTTTTTTAAATCCTTAACCGATAAAGCATAAACCTGGTATTCTCATTTGGCCCCCAAAAGCATTTCTACGTGGGAAGAGATGCATGTTTTGTTCATCCAAAAGTTCTTTCTGGCAGAAGTTGAATTTACTTTGACCCAACTGGGGAGGGAAAAGAAATGACCTGAGGAGGAAGTGGTAGCAAATATCCGAAGGTTCAGGGAAAGGTCCCTCGATGTGAAGGAGGAGGCTAAAGAGTCAAAGTTATTACAGATATGTGTGGAGGGACTGCTTCCTGAGTACATCTGTCATCTCATTAATGAAACGCGCGAGGGGACTTTTTCGACGTTCTTAAAAGAGACAAGAAATATATCGGTGGTGGTACGGCCAAATCCATTGGTGGTGTCCATGATGTTTAGGCAGCCGATACAACCTGTGGGGGGGGAGGTCTCAGTCCCCACGGGTAGGGTACACTGAGGGAGGAGATAGGGGCAAGGTGTCTGTGACACCCCGACTAATTAAATACCGGGTAGCTACTCCTTTATAAAATTAATTCAAAATGCCAAGTTGGCTCAGTTAATAGCATCACTGTCGAAAACATTTTATTATTTCTAACCACCTAGTATTTAAAAAGCAAGTTGCCAAATTTTAATTTAAGTCTGATTAACATGCAACAAGTGTAATGAAGAAATAAATAACACCATTCACCATACTGAAGTAAAATGAATAACCATCACAATAGAGTAAATAAAGTCTGGAGGAAAACTCCTCACTACAATCCCATAACTGAAATGAATAACCGAAACTGAAATAAAACATGCTAAAGTCTGAAAACTGAAATGTAAAAGATGTCTCTAAAGAAATGGGCAACATGCCCTACAGCTGATAGATAGTGACTCTGGAATCCAAAGAGATAGAAGCGTCTACATGCAAATCCCTGTAGCTTCCACAAGCAGCTACAGCTCGTCACCTGAATGAGTACCTATGCTTGGTGTCCTTGTGGCTGGGCACCTAAAATGGTTTTACAAAGAAAAAGATTTGAAAAGCAAACGGGTCAGAGCCCGAATGTGGAGTTATATTTTAAAAACCTGCAAGTGCTTTAAAAACATTTAAAACATTAAATGCAAAGTACATGTTAGGACGTACACTCGCATGATATTCCCACCTCTCGTCTAACTGTGCACTCCTAACGTAAGTACCCATCTATATCGACCCATACTACTAGCTAACTGACAACATAACTAGCTAGACTGCCAAAGGTTCTACCCATATTACTCAGTTCCATCAACATAATAACGCTCGTAATTAAAAAGGGTTTAATGTAAACTCAGTTACTAAATATGCCATATATATAAGTATCAATTAACTCATTATATAACTCGAACAATACCGTAATAGGTTCACAATATTAACAGGAGGATTTCCATTAATTAAATGTATATTATTCACATCATAAATATACGATACAAGCACCCCGCAATCTAAGCTATGGTGCACACATACTCTGCTATCCATCCCGGTACATCACGTACATAAGGATCACACATTCCGAATCTCTCAGGAATAGTTCAGATAACACAAATCACAAATAGTGGAGGCGAACACAGTCACCATCACGTGGGTCACGCACATACCTACGCTCCCACGGTCAGCGGACTTATTAATATCACAATAAGTCTTTCTATGACCTATGTTCATCAAGGTACCAGTCTATATCCCCCCCGTAGGCACACAAGGATTAGAGGGTCCTAAGCGAACGCAAACCTCCCGTGATAGCAAGTATGGTAGGTATGTCATACACACAATCCATATACCAATACTAAGCAAACACACATCTTAGTAATACCATATTTTAATCGTAGTACTATTCTCATTCTCGTACTAACTCGTAATTATCACTATATATTCTATACCGGTTTATAATCATACGTGTCAAAATTAATTCTCACGTCGTAGTGGACACTCACGTCTCGACCCAAACCGTCCATGTAATACCACTCTCGTATGTCAATTTCTCCTCATAAATACCCAAATGTCCCAATCCTATCATTACTACATCTACGGAATGATATCTATATCCTCAAATCAGTTTACGGAACTCCAAAAGTCAAAACAGTCCAAAATGGCCCAAACTGCCAGCTCGTTAGAAGTCTCGTTCGAACGAGTGTTCGAACGAGTTTGGACTGTCATCTCGTTAGAAGTCTCGTTCGAACGAGGCTGTTCGAACGAGATCCCAGTTCGTTCGAACGAACTGTCCCTTCTAACGATATCTCGTTCGAACGAGATATCGAACGAAATCCCTACTCGTTAATAATGACTGGTCAACTCGTTAGAAGCTCGTTCGAACGAGTTCGTTCGAACGACCTGGGGTCTGCTTCTAACGAGTGACCAGTTTCGGCCCAGATTTTTCCCCAATTCGTTTTTCACCATTTTTACTCCTCAAACCTCTTCTAAAATTCGTTCCTACAATATATCGAGTTCTCTAATCATCCTTAAACATGCCAAGGTGCTATACTAACATCATTAAAGGGGTTTAATACCTTCTAAACATCATTAAATCACAAGGTTTCTACATTAATTCCCAATTTTCTTCAAGAACATAAACTCTAGGTTCTTCTCATCAAAATTTCCCAGATTTTAATCCGTTTATACATCACATAGATATGAAATCTCTGAATTAAATCTTCAAACAATGTTTCTACATGCAAACCTATCCCAAAATTAAACAACAATCTTCCAATTTCATGGGTTTTCTTTTAACTCTTATATGAGATTGATTAACAATGTTTCTAACATGGAAAAAGCATTCACTGCATAAGGAATGTAATTTAAATCACTTGCCTTGGTTTGATTCCGGATTTGATGTTGATTTGATGAAGAATTTCTGCAGAATTTCTTCTCTCCAAGCTTCCTCTCTAATGGTAGCTTAAGGTGGCTAGGGTTTGATTTGGGGAAATTAGAAAACCTAAATGACAACCTACGTAGCCTTCTAGGTTAATATGGGTTGGTTAATGGGCTTAATGGGTTTAATCCACATCAGATTTACATCTCTAATTTTCGTCACTTTTAATTCCTAAAAATGTAAAATTACCAAAATACCCTTTAAGTTACCGGTATGGCCTAAAAATACCCCGGGACCCAAACTGTACCCCCGGCTAGTGTTTTCTGACTATCTCGACCCTTCCGGACGCGTTGGCGCACTCAAAACGACCATACGGATTACAGATTTTAAATTCACTTCTATTATCAAAATATTATACCGTGACGCGGCGGTCCCACGCGTCTCGACAAAATTTCCAAATTGCTGTATATAAATCTCACGACAAATTTTATAATACCAAATACATATAAAATCATATATGCACATAATCAAATACCAATTCGCATCACATTAGTATTTATAACCCGGATTAATTTCCAATTAATACGCATTTAATTAATTAATCCCAAAAATAAATATAGCCAAAAATACGGGGTATTACATACTTCCCCCCTAATAACTGAATTTCGTCCCTAAATTCGAAACTAGAAAGTACCTGCTAAAAATAGCTCTGGATAACGTTCGCGCATCTCATCCTCGCGCTCCCATGTGGACTCCTCGACATTGTGATGTCGCCACTAAACACGCACTAACGGGACTATCTTTGACCGCAGTTTCCTCTCGCTTCGGTCCAAAATAGCAATTGGCCCCTCCTCGTAGGAGCTATCCGGCTGGAGATCGATGTCCTCCACAGCAATGTGAGAATGAGCCAAATCATCTCTAAGGTATTTCCTCAGCGAGGAAATATGGAACACGTCGTGAATCCGATGCAAGTGCTCCGGTAGTCCAAGTCTATACGCAACCGGTCCGATCCGCTCAATAATAGGAAACGGTCCCACATACCTAGGTGCCAACTTCCCCTTCTTCCCGAATCGCATAATCCCCTTCATTGGAGATACCCTGAGCAAAACCTGGTCCCCTACTTGGAACTCCCTGAAAAACCTCTTCGCATCAGCATAACTCTTCTGCCTGTCTTGAGCTACCCGAATGCGACTCCGAATCAACTCAATCCTTGCCGAAGTATCCTGAATCACTTCCGGCCCAAGTAGTTTGTTGTCCCCCACCTCCAACCAACATGCTGGGGAACGACAAGGCCTACCGTACAACGCCTCGAACGGAGCCATGCCAATCGTGAACTGATAGGAGTTGTTGTAAGCAAACTCCATCAGTGGAAGGTACTGCTCCCATCCACCCCCGAAGTCAATAATGCACATGCGTAGCATGTCCTCCAACATCTGATTGGTGCGCTCTGTCTGCCCATCGGTCTGCGGATGATAAGTCGTACTCAACCGCAATTCCGTGCCCATGGCCTCCTGGAAACTCTCCCAAAACCTCGAAACAAATATCTTGTCTCTGTCAGACACGATATTTAGGGGCACACCATGAAGTCTCACAATCTCTGAAATGAAGAGCTGGGCATACTGTCCCGTAGTGTAGTCAGTCCTTACGGGTAAGAAGTGAGCGACCTTGGACAACCTGTCCATAATTACCCAAACGGAGTCGTGACCCCTCTGCGACGTAGGCAACCCCGTGACAAAATCCATGGATATGCTCTCCCACATCCACACCGGAACCTCCAACGGCTGTAGCAATCCTGCTAGTCTCTGATGATCCACTTTTACAAGCTGACAAGTGGCGCATTTCGAGACAAACTCAGCGATATCTCTCTTCATACCGCTCCACCAATACTGCCGTCTCATGTCTTGGTACATTTTGTCCCCTCCGGGATGTACCGCAAACCGTGAGCCGTACGACTCTGCCATAACATCGTGCCGTAATTCTTCCCCTTCCGGAACTACCAATCTCCCATTGAAGCGCAATCCCCCGTCTGAGCTAACGGTATAGGACTCGGCTCCCTCTGCTAGCAATCGAACTATCTGTTCCTGACAGAACGAGTCATTAGCCTGTGCCCGTACTATCCTCGTGACAATTTGTGGGGTAACGGTCATCACAGACATGAAAGATCGGGCCACTGCATCCTGGTGTCCCAATTCCTTCCACTTAGCTTTCCACACCTCTGCCACCTCATCTGCTGGCCTGCGGCTCAATGCGTCTACTACCACGTTAGCCTTACCCGAGTGGTACTGGATGTCGAACTGGTAGTCCTTCACAAATTCAAGCCACCTACGCTACCGCATATTCAATTCCTTTTGCGTGAACAGATACTGTAGTGACTTGTGGTCCGTGAACAGCTGAAACTTCTCCCCCAAAAGATAGTGCCTCCAAATCCGTAAGGCAAATACTACCGCTACCAACTCCAAATCATGCGTGGGGTAATTCTTCTCATGAGGCTTAAGCTTACGGGAAGCATAAGCTATGGCCTGTCTCTCCTGCTGTAATACACCTCCCAGTCCTTGCAAAGACGTGTCGGTGTAAACCAAATACTCAACTCCCGGTCTCGGCAATGCTAACACAGGTGCTGAGGTCAACTTGTCCTTCAATTCATCGAATGCCAACTGACAGGCATCACTCCAAATGAACGGCACACCTTTACGAGTAAGATGTGTCAAAGGACCTGCTATCTCCGAGAAACCCCGAATAAACCTCCTGTAGTATCCTGCTAGACCCAAGAAACTCCGAATCTCCGTTGGTGTCGTGGGCTGTCCCCACTCCCTCACCGCTGATACCTTCCCCGGATCAACTGATATTCCCTGGTCAGAAATAATGTGACCCAAGAACTGGACTTCCTTCAGCCAAAACCCGCACTTCTCATATTTTGCATACAGCTCGTTCTGACGAAGTGTCTGCAAAACCTGCCTCAAATGCTCGGCGTGCTCCTCCTCTGTCTGAGAGTAAACCAGAATGTCATCAATGAAGACAATGACAAACTGATCTAGGAAATCTCTAAACACCCTGTTCATCAAGTCCATAAACACTGCTAGAGCGTTGGTCAAGCCGAAAGGCATAACCCGAAATTCATAAGAACCATATCTCGACAAGAACGCGGTCTTCGAAACATCCTCCTCCCTGATACGCAACTGATGGTATCCCGACCTCAAGTCAATCTTCGAGAAGAAAGAAGCTCCCCTCAACTGGTCGAATAAGTCATCGATTCGAGGCAACGGATACTTATTCCGTATCGTGACCTTATTCAACTCTCGGTAGTCCACGCACAATCTCAGTGAACCATCCCTCTTCTTCACAAACAAAACTGGAGCGCCCCAAGGTGAGGTACTCCTGCGAATAAAGCCCTGCCCTAACAGCTGCTCTATCTGATCCCGTAGCTCTCGCATCTCAGCTGGAGCCATACGGTATGGTGCACGTGCTATAGGTCTCGTACCCGGTAGCAAATCTATAACGAAGTCTATCTCCCGACTGGGCGGTAAGCCTGGTATCTCCTGAAACACATCTGAATACTCCCTGACAACCGGGATCGAATCTAAAGGAATCACAACCTCCTTAGAGGTATCCTCCTCAATGTAATACAGATGAGCGGTCGATCCTCCCTCTGGGCGAGGCATCGCCACTATAAACATCTCTTGCCCCGGAATGGCAAAAACAATGCTCCCGCTGAAGCAATCAATCATGGCCCTATATGCTACGAGCCAATCCATACCGATGATCACATCGTGAACATGCATATCTAACACTAACATGTCTGCAGGCAATACCAAACCACCGATCTCTACCCCCACTCCCCGGCATATAAAGAAAACAAGTGACCCACTCCCTAATGGTGAGTCGACACACGTCACTGTGCTCTCTGCCGTAGCTAACAACCCTAAAACTTTCGCGAAGTGTGTAGCTATAAAACAGTGTGTAGCACCCGTATCAAATAACACCCGACCCATAGTGCCATGGATAGGAAACGTACCCTCGATCGCGGGCGGTGCCTGTGGAACTGCAGCCTGGTGAACGTTGTAGACACGTCCATACTGTAGCTGCCCCTGCTGAGCTGGGACTGCTAGAATGGGTGGCAATGCTGCCATCTGTGGCGGTGCGGGAAGAGCGGCGGGAAACATAGGTCTCTGTGGCTCCTGGCGAGCACCCTGCTGCTGCTGCTGTGGGGCCCTGCCCCTATTAGGACAATCCTGCTTCTTATGGCCAGTCTTGCCACAAGTAAAGCACTTTCCTGGGAAGTTCCCTCCCCTCTGCCCCTGCTGTCCCCGGCCCTGGTGGCCGTTACCATTCCTCCCTTGGCCCTGCTGGCCCTGATGAAACTGTTGCCCATTCTGCCCCTGCTGCCCCTGATGGCCGTTTGGACCCTGATGGCCCTGACGAAAACCTCCCTGTCCCTGCCTGTAGTTCCCTGACCGGAACCTCTTATTATCCCCCTGCTGGGTACCCTGCTCATTCTGTCTCTGCCCCTGACCGGTTTGTGCCCCGCTGGCACCATGTCCTCCAGTCCTGCCCTGATGGCTAGACTCCCCCGACCGCTTGCCCTCGGCCATATGAAAACGGTGGTCCTGGCAGTGCAATAATGCAGCGTTAACCACATCAGAATACGTGGCCAACGATAGGTTCCCTAGTAGATGCTGACGGATCTTCCAATTCAACTCGTCGGTGAACTTCTCTATCTTTTTCTTCTCTGTTGGAATCTCGTCTGGAACGATATTCAACAGGTTAGTAAACTCGGCCTCATACTCGGCCACTGTCTTGCCCTCCTGCTTCAAACTCATCAGCTTCCTCCTCATCTCTGTATGAACTGCGGACGGAAAGTACTTGCGGTCGAACCGCACCCAGAACTCCTGAATCGTGAGGGTATCCCTCTCCTCCGCGGTGGTGATAGACTCCGACCACTGTAGTGCAGATCCCACTAGCTTGAAAGTAGCTAGCACCTGTTTCTGAACATCAGTGCACTCATGCATCCTCAAATGCCTCTGTATGTCCTTCCTCCATTGGCTCGAGACTACCACGTCTGAGCTACCTACAAACTCTGGCGGATACGCTTTCTGAAAAGGGTCACGTACACGCTCCCAAGCAGACGGGAATGCATTAACCTGTACTGGCGCGGCAACCGGCGCCTGAGGTGGTGCCTGCTGAATCACGGCAATCGCGGCATTTACCGCTTGGGCTACTATAGCAGCAACCTCAGTGGCGTTCATCATGCCCTGAACTGGAGCGGGCTGGGGTTCGGGCATTGCATTCCTGGGAACTCGTCGTGCACGTCGTGGAGGCATCTGAAATAAGAGCAAAGTTTATAAGTCCGCAGTTTATAAACTTAAAATAGCTGAAGAACGAAGCATACACAAAAAGAGTACAACAGTCCTAAAATATAGGGCTCTATATCAAAGAAACGTAGCAGAAACATAATAGCCGTACAGATCCTAAAGGACACTAGAACCTGATGCTCTGATACCACCTGTGACACCCCGACTAATTAAATACCGGGTATCTACTCCTTTATAAAATTAATTCAAAATGCCAAGTTGGCTCAGTTAATAGCATCACTGTCGAAAACATTTTATTATTTCTAACCACCTAGTATTTAAAAAGCAAGTTGCCAAATTTTAATTTAAGTCTGATTAACATGCAACAAGTGTAATGAATAAATAAATAACACCATTCACCATACTGAAGTAAAATGAATAACCATCACAATAGAGTAAATAAAGTCTGGAGGAAAACTCCTCACTACAATCCCATAACTGAAATGAATAACCGAAACTGAAATAAAACATGCTGAAGTCTGAAAACTGAAATGTAAAAGATGTCTCTAAAGAAATGGGCAACATGCCCTACAGCTGATAGATAGTGACTCTGGAATCCAAAGAGATAGAAGCGTCTACATGCAAATCCCTGTAGCTTCCACAAGCAGCTACAGCTCGTCACCTGAATGAGTACCTATGCTTGGTGTCCTTGTGGCTGGGCACCTAAAATGGTTTTACAAAGAAAAAGATTTGAAAAGCAAACGGGTCAGAGCCCGAATGTGGAGTTATATTTTAAAAACCTGCAAGTGCTTTAAAAACATTTAAAACATTAAATGCAAAGTACATGTTAGGACGTACACTCGCATGATATTCCCACCTCTCGTCTAACTGTGCACTCCTAACGTAAGTACCCATCTATATCGACCCATACTACTAGCTAACTGACAACATAACTAGCTAGACTGCCAAAGGTTCTACCCATATTACTCAGTTCCATCAACATAATAACGCTCGTAATTAAAAAGGGTTTAATGTAAACTCAGTTACTAAATATGCCATATATATAAGTATCAATTAACTCATTATATAACTCGAACAATACCGTAATAGGTTCACAATATTAACAGGAGGATTTCCATTAATTAAATGTATATTATTCACATCATAAATATACGATACAAGCACCCCGCAATCTAAGCTATGGTGCACACATACTCTGCTATCCATCCCGGTACATCACGTACATAAGGATCACACATTCCGAATCTCTCAGGAATAGTTCAGATAACACAAATCACAAATAGTGGAGGCGAACACAGTCACCATCACGTGGGTCACGCACATACCTACGCTCCCACGGTCAGCGGACTTATTAATATCACAATAAGTCTTTCTATGACCTATGTTCATCAAGGTACCAGTCTATATCCCCCCCGTAGGCACACAAGGATTAGAGGGTCCTAAGCGAACGCAAACCTCCCGTGATAGCAAGTATGGTAGGTATGTCATACACACAATCCATATACCAATACTAAGCAAACACACATCTTAGTAATACCATATTTTAATCGTAGTACTATTCTCATTCTCGTACTAACTCGTAATTATCACTATATATTCTATACCGGTTTATAATCATACGTGTCAAAATTAATTCTCACGTCGTAGTGGACACTCACGTCTCGACCCAAACCGTCCATGTAATACCACTCTCGTATGTCAATTTCTCCTCATAAATACCCAAATGTCCCAATCCTATCATTACTACATCTACGGAATGATATCTATATCCTCAAATCAGTTTACGGAACTCCAAAAGTCAAAACAGTCCAAAATGGCCCAAACTGCCAGCTCGTTAGAAGTCTCGTTCGAACGAGTGTTCGAACGAGTTTGGACTGTCATCTCGTTAGAAGTCTCGTTCGAACGAGGCTGTTCGAACGAGATCCCAGTTCGTTCGAACGAACTGTCCCTTCTAACGATATCTCGTTCGAACGAGATATCGAACGAAATCCCTACTCGTTAATAATGACTGGTCAACTCGTTAGAAGCTCGTTCGAACGAGTTCGTTCGAACGACCTGGGGTCTGCTTCTAACGAGTGACCAGTTTCGGCCCAGATTTTTCCCCAATTCGTTTTTCACCATTTTTACTCCTCAAACCTCTTCTAAAATTCGTTCCTACAATATATCGAGTTCTCTAATCATCCTTAAACATGCCAAGGTGCTATACTAACATCATTAAAGGGGTTTAATACCTTCTAAACATCATTAAATCACAAGGTTTCTACATTAATTCCCAATTTTCTTCAAGAACATAAACTCTAGGTTCTTCTCATCAAAATTTCCCAGATTTTAATCCGTTTATACATCACATAGATATGAAATCTCTGAATTAAATCTTCAAACAATGTTTCTACATGCAAACCTATCCCAAAATTAAACAACAATCTTCCAATTTCATGGGTTTTCTTTTAACTCTTATATGAGATTGATTAACAATGTTTCTAACATGGAAAAAGCATTCACTGCATAAGGAATGTAATTTAAATCACTTGCCTTGGTTTGATTCCGGATTTGATGTTGATTTGATGAAGAATTTCTGCAGAATTTCTTCTCTCCAAGCTTCCTCTCTAATGGTAGCTTAAGGTGGCTAGGGTTTGATTTGGGGAAATTAGAAAACCTAAATGACAACCTACGTAGCCTTCTAGGTTAATATGGGTTGGTTAATGGGCTTAATGGGTTTAATCCACATCAGATTTACATCTCTAATTTTCGTCACTTTTAATTCCTAAAAATGTAAAATTACCAAAATACCCTTTAAGTTACCGGTATGGCCTAAAAATACCCCGGGACCCAAACTGTACCCCCGGCTAGTGTTTTCTGACTATCTCGACCCTTCCGGACGCGTTGGCGCACTCAAAACGACCATACGGATTACAGATTTTAAATTCACTTCTATTATCAAAATATTATACCGTGACGCGGCGGTCCCACGCGTCTCGACAAAATTTCCAAATTGCCGTATATAAATCTCACGACAAATTTTATAATACCAAATACATATAAAATCATATATGCACATAATCAAATACCAATTCGCATCACATTAGTATTTATAACCCGGATTAATTTCCAATTAATACGCATTTAATTAATTAATCCCAAAAATAAATATAGCCAAAAATACGGGGTATTACAGTGTCGAAGAAGGACAATAAGAGAAAGTTTGGAAGAGACAGGGAGGATCCACCACCATTACCTTATATAGTAGAGGAGGCTATTAGTTGTTACAATGCAATAGTCCAAGGGGGAATGGTCTACGAACCAAAGGGCATTACCATTGGGGAAACTGAAGCGGAAACAAGGACAAATCCCAAGTATTACCAGGTCCATCGGAAGATTCAGCACCCAATAGAGAGTTATTTCATGTTGAGGAGAATCATCAACAAGTACGTAAAGGAAGGGACATTGCAAATCCCTCTGTAGAAGGTTAACAACAACCCACTCCCAGCACATGGCACTAATCTAGTAGTAGCCTATGATGAAGAGGCAGAAAGAGAAGAAATAGAGCCAATGTCAAAGCATGAGGAATTCGAAGAAGCTTTGTAAGATTGTACAAAGGGAATGGCTAATGTAGTACTAGCCTATAATGAGGCAAGCCCCAAAGACGTGGAGGATGTATATAACGTTGAAGATGAGGAAGCAAACTCGGTCCTAGAGTACTGTGTAGTTTTAAAATCCTCAAAATTCACCTGGTTCTTTGACCAGTTAGGGATACCGAAAGAAAGTAGGCTGGAAATAACCTAGGCAATACTTGACATTGTGAGGAAGAACACAGTCCCTTCGCTGAGATGGAAGGGACCCATGGCCAGTTTGGTGGGGAGGTTTCTATCAGAAGTAACCTTCAGTGATGCAGATAGGACTGTCAGATTTCCTCATAATAGGACATTGTATGTGACTGTTAGCGTCAACGGAGTTAGTTTTGCAAGGACTCTTATGGATGGGGGAGCTTCCATCAATATTATGCCAATCAACTCTTTCCATACAACTAATATTCTAGAAAAAAGGTTGGTACCCATGCCTTTGGTGATTTTGGGGTATAATAACCAATCTTCCAAATCCATTGGGTACGTTAATGTTGGGATTGTAATGGGAAATCTGAGTTCCCATGTCAAGTTCCACGTAATAGAGAGTGCAACTTCCTATCATCTGCTAATAGGAAGGGTATGGATGCACAACCAAGGGCTAGTTCCTTCAACGTACTGCCAATGTGCTAAAGAGAATATCAAGGGAACGAAGGTGACCATTAGGGCAATGAAGAGGCCCTTCGCTGTCAAGGAATCTCACTTAGTAGATACAACATTTTACACAGAATTAGAGGAGGATGTATGGGTCCTAATGAGAAGAATGGAGGGAGCATGGATTCCCTCGATCAAAGAAAGGATAATGCCCTTGAACGAGAAGAATAAAGAGGTTGTAAAAAGCACAAGAGTAATTACCGAACAAGCTCACCAGGTGGTCCCTCGGCCCCCAAACATCTCAAAATAACTCAGAGACAGGATGAGGCCTAGAGTGGATCTGATGGAACATGAGGTCCAACGATGAAGCGTGCTGAGCCGATTATAAAAAAAAAGAGTGGCCAAGGATTCTAGAGAGAAGAAGAGGAAGGAAGTTACTACTACTAGTAGGCAGTGTAAGAAAGTCGTTACCGAAGAAGGAAAGGTGATATATCGACTATAATGGTGTGAGCAGGCGGATGGAGAAATTGATGATGAGGTTGACCCGATATATGAATGCTCTCTGGTGGATCAACGGGGACAACATATGGTGATAGAAAACTCCAACATACAGGAGTTCTTGACGGATGTTGCCATAAAACCAGACTGCATGGCAGACCAACAGAAGCCATAGGCAGAAGAGTTGGAGCAGTTGAACCTGGCGAAAGAAGATAAAGACCCAAGGCCCATTTTTATCTTGAAAGATCTCAGTGAGGAAATCCGAAAGGCCTTGGTTGAGTTGATTTGGGAATTTATGGATATTTTTACGTGGAAGTACAGAAAGATGGAAGGGTTGGATGAGGAAGTGAGTTGCCACAAGTTGAACGTAATTCCTTCAGCCATTCCGGTGAAATAAGCAACGAGAATGTACAAGCCTAAGATAGACCTAAAGATAAAGGAAGAAGTCCAGCACCTATTGGTAGCAGGGTTCATCAAACCGATACAATACCCGCTTTGGCTATCAAGTATTATCCTGATGGGAAAGAAAAATAAAAACCAAATAAGGATCTGCATGGACTTTAGAGACATGAATAGAGCTTTCCCTAAGGATGAGTTCCCTCTAACCTCCATTGATAGCATGATAGATGCAACGGCTGATCATGAGGTGTATAGTTTTATGAATGAGTATGTAGGGTACAACCAGATCAAGATGGACCCCTCGGATGCAGAGAAAATAACGTTCAGGACCCCGTTGGGCAATTTCATGTACAGAGTAATGCCATTTGTACTCAAGAACACGGGGGGCTACTTACATAGAACAATGATGTCCATTTTCCATGACTTCTTCCATAAATTTATGGAATTCTACGTGGATGATTTGGTCATCAAATCAAGGAAGGTGGAGTCCCATCTGGGCGATTTGATGAAGGTGTTTGCCCGATGCAGGAAGTATAAATTGAGGATGAACCCACTAAAATGCATCTTTGGGGTAACACGTGGGAAATTTCTAGGCTTTGTGATTGATCGACAAGGGGTACAGATAGACCTGGACAAGCAGCGAGCGATCTTGGAGATGCCAAGTCTAAGAATGGAGAAGGAGATGAAGAGTTTCCTCGGTAAATTCTCTTATCTTAGGAGATTTATGCCTCGGCTATTCGAGATTACACACCCGTTGATGCAGATGTTATGAAGGAACACAAAATTCAAGTGGGAGGAGGTTCACCAGGATTCACTCGTCGGGATCAAGAAGCTGCTTGTTCCACCATAGATTATGGTTCCCTCACAGGAAGGAATACCGTTATAGCTCTACCTCATATCCACCACGAGGTTCGTGGGAGCTTTGTTAGCACATGAGATTAAGGGGGAAGAACGGAGGGTCTACTACCTCAGCAGGATCATCCATGGGCCAGAAGTCAGATATAGTATCTTAGAAAGGAATTGTTTAGCCTTAGTCTTTGTAGCGCAAAAACTTAGACATTATATGTTGTCTTTTATAATTCATATTGTAACTAGATGTGATCCCATTAAGTATTTGCAGGAAAGAACTATATTGATTGGCAGGGCAACTAGGTGGTTCCTTGCGCAATCAAAAGCGAAGCATATGCCGATTTGTTGGCAATTTTCCCCTCGAGAACATTTGAGCCACCTAAAGAAAATATTCTAGGAAACGACTTGCAGGACAATCACCTAGATGCGACGGAGGAGGAATGGACAATGCAGTTTGATGGATCTTTAGCGGAAAATAAAGGAGGAGAATGGATTATTATTTCAAAAGGAATGGAGGAGATTTGCCTTTCTTATAAATTAGATTTCCCTTGTTCCAACAACGAGGCAGAATATGAAGCATTGTTGTTGGGGTTGCTAGAGGCTCTTCAAAGGGGGATTCGTTCACTTTGCATTAAATGGGGTCAAACTTGGATGTTCAACAAGTGAATGGAGAATATGAGTTAAAATATATGAGCCTAGCACCATACAAAATAATCATCTGAAACTTCTCTGCCTGTTCCATCGGACTAAGATCAAGAGATATTCCAGAATAATGAATTATCACCCAGACGCCTATACCACCATTGCCCAGAAGATGGTCTTGATAAATGATACAAATACCACCGTGATCCAATAAAGAAGAACTCCTTCAATAGTAAAATTAATTGTACTAATGGAAGAAGACGACGCTGATTGGAGGGGGAGATTAGAGGGCAATTAGAATCCAGGGAAGGAGCGATGGGGCTGAGGGAATTAACCCAATACTTCACGAATAAGGGAAACCTTTAATTTAGGAATGTAGTTGGATGGTTGTCAAGGAGAATCAGTCCAGAAGAGGAAGAGAGGAGATTGAAGAGAACACATGAAGAGAACTGCGAGACAACTGAGATACCCCTTTACCGAAGAATGCAAAGATAGGGGTATTTTTGGCCAAGAATGAAACAGGAGGCGACAGAGTAATAATGTAAGTGCAAAATACCAGTTATTCTTAGAGGCAGTTGAATGTCATTTCATGGAGGCTCAGGCTGACTGAAGACAAACCTATATTCACTTCGTTAAAGATAGATTTGTCCCGAAAGAGAAAATTAATGCGATGGGACTCTGGTGAAGGGCCCCGAGATTTTACATCCAGGAGGGGCAGCTTTATCAAAGGGGATACTTCAATAGGCCATTAGGCTGCATCACGAAGGAAGAAACAACTGAGGTCCTCAAATAGGCGCATAACCCAGTTCACATAGTAGGGGCTAAGTTATATGACCAGTTGATGACTTTAGGATACTATTGGCCAATGATGGAGAAAGATTTGAATGAGTTTATTAAAAAATGCAAGGCTTGCCAACTTCATGGAAATATAATCCATTTCCCATCAGTGGACCTATACTCCCTGGCAACACCCTATCCTTTTCACACTTAGGGATTTGACCTGGTAGGGGCAATACATCCTTTTTCAAGGGGGGAGATATGGATACTAGTAGGTACGGAGTGCTTCATAAAGTAGGCTAAGGAGATACCACTGAGAATGGCAACAATGGGCGTGGTGAGAAACTTGATTAGATAATACATCATTTTCCATTTTATAATCCCAATGGTTATCCTTTTAGATAATGGAACCCCTTTCGTCAATTCAGAAGTAACGATGCTCACAGATAAATACTCCATTATCCATCACACTTCGACGGTGGCATACCCAAAGGGAAACGGTCAAGCCGAAGCAACTAACAAAACTTTGGTTAATATCTTGGGTAAAATAGTGGAGGATTTCCCAGGATCGTGGGATGACAAGATACCAGCCCTATTATGGGCCTATCGAACAACTGAGAGGAAGCCCTATCCACCTTTCTCCCTTATCTATGGGGCCAAGGCGATTCTCCTAGTGGAGTTAGAAGTTCCCTCTGCTCGATATGTTTTGCAAAGTAGCATGCTCCCTCAGAATAGACATGTGCAGTTGGAAGCATTGGATGAACACAGAGATAATGCAATGCAATAATTTTAAATGTATATCAACCAACTCTCCAGGGCATATGATAACTTGGTGAGACCAAGGAAGTTCATGGAGGGAGACCTCTTATTAAAAGCAGCAGTGAAACACATCAAGGGGCTTCCTCTACCCAAGTTTGCAGCAAATTGGGGAGGACCTTTCATTGTAAAAGAGGCTCATGACTCAGGTTATTGCTTAATTTTTAGGATGGAAGAAGATAATCCATTCAAGATTAATAATAAAAGGTTGAAAGTCATCCATATGTAGGCAATTACGTTTGGACCACTGATGTACCTGGCTGTTGTTATGAATACACAAGTTCTTTTTGTTATTAGTATTCAAGTTTTTTTTATATAACTCAAGTAGAGATGAAAGAATTACAGAACTTCACAATCTATGCAAACAGTTGTAACACAAAGAAATGACATGAAAAAATAAATATCTTTCTTCATTCATGAACTTTGGGGCATTACAAAATTGGGAGCTATTTCCCAAGAATTACATAAGGAGGAGAGAAAAGGAAAAAATATATACAAAAGCTCATTGGCCTAGGAGGAACCACATATCTGGGGAGGGGAAAAATCTCCAAGAAGGCCCGAAGAAGCTTCTAGGCAAGACTGTTGGCCATTAATAGAAACCTCCAACCTCGTCTGTGCTTGCGTGCGCTCGATAAGGAGTTTCTCTTGTTTCAGCTTCGCTAGACGCATAGTTTCTTTGATGTCCTCCACTTCCTTATCAATAAGTCTAAGAAGAGTTGCTAGCTCAGCGAACTTAGCTTCCTCAGCCTGCTAATCCTCCTGATGTTTCTGCAAGAGTTCCCTCTGGCTGTCTAGTTGTATGCTCTTCATGGTCTTCAAATGTGTGATAAACCAGTCAAAATGGAAGTTATCATGACCCAACTCCCTCAGATAACACAGGACTTGGTTAAGGAGGGGTCTAGTAACGTTTGCAGTTGGAGTATTGGCAATTTTAGCAAGAACGGTAGCCATGCCCTGAAGCCTGTAACTCATAATCGAGATGTTTGAACGTAGGCAATCCACCGTGAATATTTCAGGATGATGGTTCACAAGTTTATAAATAACCAAACGATGGTTGACAGTCATTTGATGAGAATTTTAAAGCACCATCAGGCAGAAGGCATGAGGATCCAAGTGGAGCAGAGGAAGCTCACATCTCGATTCGCTCTCAGCGGTAGCACCGGTCGTGGAAGCTTGATCATTATGGCTAGAATATTCTAAAATGACAGGTTCCCAATGGGGCGCGGCAATGTGCGAAGGAACTGGTGGAGAATCCTCCCGAGCAACCTGAAAATAGTTAGAGGATGTAAGGAGTTTATGAAAAACCTTAATAAGTGTTTTCATTGTTAATTCATCGATATAGGTGGAGTTTATGCAAAATCTTAACAAGTGTTTTCGTTATTAAGTCATCAATATAGGCGGAGTTTATGAAAAATCTTAACAAGCGTTTCATTGTTAAGTCGCCGATATAGGTGGAGTTTATGGAAAATCTTAACAAGTGTTTTCATTGTTAAAGTCACCGATAAAGGTGGAGTTTAAGCAAAATCTTAACAAGTGTTTTCGTTGTTAAGTCACCAATATAGGTGGAGTTTATAAAAAAAAATTAACAAGTGTTTTCATTGTTAAGTCACAAACATAGGTGAAGTTGGAGAAATTGAGAAATGCAGAGAGAAATTCGCTAAGTACCTCAGTAGTAGTAGGAGCGAGAATGGGAGTCACCACGAGGGCCATAATGGTAGAAACTGTTGGGTTGGGATCATTTCCCTAGTAGCTTCAACAGGGCCCTTGGCTAAGAAGCCTCAACGGTAGGCAAACCTCCCTCACTAATATAAGGTACTAAGGTCAACACGGGCATATCATCAAAAGAAGATGCTGGACCTTTAAGAAATGCCCCAACACCGGTGGATACATAATAACTAACATGAGGAGCAGCAGCATCAGCCTTGGCCTGGGAAAGGAAGAGGCCACTAAGAGCAAAGGGTGGGGAGAGACTTGGAGAAAGCTGAAAATATAAAACCAAGTGTTAGACACAAGGAGCAAGTACAAGAAAAAGGAAGCAATACATCGAAGTGTTACTTGCCCACGTTATGGCACCAAAGAGGGGATTTACGATAAGAGGTCTTGTCAATGCAGTGGGAAGGAGAATATTAGCTATCAGAGATGCCACTTCCATCGAAAACATCCCAGCATATTAGAATGATAAACAAAGCAATGGGAGAAGGAAAAGACGTGAGACTTAACAAGAAATTTACCTTAGGAGCACTCTACTCGACCACAACGATGGGTAGAGGGACCTCTTGCTCGCATGGTAATTTAGAAGGAGCTGGAGAGGTTGTCTCCAATTGGGAAGATATTCAATCAGATTCAATGGTAGTAGCCCCCGCAGTAGCTTCTTTGTCCCGTTGGGAGGACAAACGACTAGAGTAGTTGAGACCTATAACGGGGGAGCGAGGAGGAGTAGTATCGTCTTGAGAGACACCGAAATGTCCCCTACAAAATGGCTCATGGGGGAACCAAGGGGACTGAGACTTTCTTCAACTCCCTGCACCAAAGTTATTAAAGAAATAAGCAAAGGAAGTTTGCCTTAAGAAAAAAGGAACAAGAATAAAACATGCACACATACCTGAGATCCGTAGGGAGAACGAGAAGGTATAAACACTGGTGAAGGTGGAGAGGAGGCAGCATTAGAGGGAGATGGGGATGGAGGTATCTCGGTTGTTCATTTCTTCTGGGACTTAGTGCCTAAATTTTTCTTCCTTGTGCCCGTTGCATCACCACTTTGAGGTACCCTCGACCTTTTTCTCCTCTTTGTCGATGGGTCAGTCGGATCAACCACGATTATGGGAAAGGCAACCGAAGGAGGAATGACGATAGTGCGCCATTGAAACTTCGCATTTATTCTTTCAACCTCAGCTTGAACCTGCCTCCTCAGCTCTTCAGCTACCTCTACAAACATAGGAGAGGGAACAGAGGCAATAGGTAATGCCTCCAAAGGAGTTTGTGCTTGAGATTTGGAGTTAGATTTCGAGGAAACCCCATTTTTGGACTTCTTGGTCTTTTTAGCAGGTGGCTGAGAAGGCCCTTCCCCTATTGCAGCTTTGGTCGAAGGGGCAGGTGGTTTGGGGGTTGCAACGGCCTTGGGCTTGGGCGTGGCAATGGAGATCATGGGTCAGTGTAGAGGAAGTTCGGTAGGAGGAACTTTGGGGGTCTGTCTTAGAGGGAACTCAATCCCAAGAATGGAATTCCCCTTTAACCCCAACTCCAAGGTAGAAAATGAAAGAACTGAAGGATACACAGGATCTCCCTCGATGAACTCAGAAATTTGGTCCAGTTATCTCGGTCAGTACTTTTTATAAATATAGGGGTCACGTCCCCTTGCCTGGTGATGCTGGGAATGGTGACTCGCCCAGCCATTGTAGAACTCACCCCCACGCAGCAGTTGAGGAGAATAGGGAACATGCCTCGCCAAAAGAGACCTTGAGGTTAGATGATTGAAAAACTAGGCGAGGAGCCCCTTGATCAAAATCGAACTGACGGATTCATCGGTTGGGATTGTAGTGCTCGCTGGTATATCACCACTCAGTGTAAGAGGGCAGGTATTCTGGCAAAAATAGAAGAACCACAACCAGTAAAGGGTCTTTAATAATGAGGTCTAGAGTAGTTTCCCGTACCACTCTTGCTTCATGTTTAAAAAAACCACAGATATAGAAAAAGACATCTTCTTCATAGGGACTCATCACAAAATTTAAAAAATCATCGATAATGGAGGTCAACTCCTTTTGGATTTGTCTCTTGTAATTAACAAAGGAGTATGGGGGCAGAATTATTTCCCCCAAAGGAGGGCAGTTGGTCTTGGTTGTTACGGCCGGGAAACGTATATAGAGGAAGCCTGTGAGGAGGACACAGTTGGCGAAGTTGACCAAGTTATAACGACCCAGAGATCATTCCATGTAAAAAAGAGTTCTATCGAGCCATGTGTAGATGGATCCTAAGGCGATTGCATCCAGGGGAAGCTTGATACCTTAGGACAAATGGAGGGACATGTTCATGAGGTCCCTTCGAGGTTGGTCATTGGGTTTACCCATTAAAAGAAAATGAGAAAGAATGACAAGGATGTAGGCAGGAAGTTCCAGTGATGTACCTTGACCAGGGAAAGTCTCGGAGGAACTACTTTCAAAAGGATCCTTGAAGAAGTAGTTGATGAGTGCAGTGAAAGTGGCTTTATTTGAAGAACCTATGCACCTTCGGCATATACGATCCAGCTCCAAATAATCAACAACTTCCTGGGCATTTAGGGCCTCATTAGAATGAGGCTCATGGCATGTTGCTTCGAGGCCTAGGGGCTCACACATGTCTTCCAACATTATTTTAAACTTGCCCCATACAGCAATGAATGTATGAGTGGTAACGTTCCAGCGAGACACCAGAATGGGAAGGGCAGCATTATTCTTGGACAGGGTGAACTCACCAAACCACTTAGCCCGATAAAGACCAATTTTGGTGAGAGTGTCATCATGGGAGCTCTGCATATGGGAGTTATAGGCAGAAAAGTGAGCAAGAGAACCCCAGGTCCTTCGAAGTCGATGTGGTACCATGGGAAGTCCCCTCGCTCAAGATGAAATCGGAACGTCCCCTCTGAAGGTAGAAAGTCCCAGTTATCAGTACTTTCATCTTCATCACCAAGCATCAGGGCATCATACTTGGCATTAAAAACGCAAGTCTTACAAGACCCAACAAAGTCATCACCCTTGCGGAATATGGGGGATCGGTGGTAGAAGCGCAACTGGTCCTGGCGGGAATTATTAATGAGGCGGCAACGGAGGTGGTGACAATAAAGGTGGCAGGTGGAGCACTAGTGACAGGAGTGGTAGGGTTGTTTGAGGAGGCCATTGCAGACAATAATTAAGTACGAAAAAAGAAGGCTCAGGAATAAAGATATATAAGCACAACCACAGGTGGTGGTGTAAAAGAGGAGAGAGGGAAGAAATTGGGTAAAGAGTTGGACAACAATGGAGGTTTTCGCATAACTTTCTCTCTCTAAAGAAGACGGGATCTTAAAGAAGATGAAGGAAAGAGAAAGGTTTGAAAAAAGAGACATTTGAAACCTTTTAAGGATCTCGTCTATTGAGTTTCCCACCACCGCACGTGCAAGGTCACCTATAATCATTTCAAATGGACACGTGGCACTTCGGGATGTGTTTTGACAGCTGAAAAATAGTACCACGTCATTTACGAAGCGATGCCTGGGTAATAGAAAGGGGTTGCCTCCTTCAGCAAGTTTGAGTTTTGGCGTCAGAATTTTTGTTAGACATATCCAATAAGTCCCAACGGAAAAGATGTCCCAACGATTCAAAAAAGATATATTGTCCCCTCGTCATAAGTCCAAACATTTTTAAATAGTGACTCAGCTGCATCGGGGAGAATTTATATTTTTTCGAACATAACGAAGCGTTACAAGGGAGAATTTCACTTAACAATAATCAAATGAGTGTTTGAGAAGGTTAGCAGGCCTTTAGGGATAATTTTGAATAATAAAGTTAGAACGGTTGAAGCTCAGTGTTAGGAAAAAGTGGCGATGTCCCTTCGCTAAAGCACCAATAAGCTGTAGTGCTTCGATTCAGGTACATCAGGGAGAATTTTACTTTTTTATGAGGATTTTAACGAAGTGGTTCTAACGAGGGAAAAGATGCCAAAAAAATTTCACACAGAAAAGGTTTATTGGATTGAGAAGTTTTCGTACAAACATTTCTTGTTTCGATAACAAATCTCTGCACGAAGGGGCAAATGTAAAGGGGGCTTGAAGGTAATCCTGAGATTAGGGATAATTCTCCCATTAGCAATAGTGTTTGGGATTAAGAAATCGAGGCAGCTCAGCATGGCAACTCAAGCATGGCAACTCATTGAGGCATCTCAGCCTGGCAACTTGTACTTTAGCTTGTTGTGTTAGCCAGATTGTATCTTTGTTTATATTGACTATAAGCTATAACAGTTGTAATGATGTAACGAGAATAATAATGAGTTTTAGTGCGAGGTCAAACGGTACTCACGAGAGACCATGCTTTGGCAGGGCCTGGGAGAGTTTTCATGCTCTATCGAATGACCTCGCCGTGGGAACTTTAGAGGGACTTAGTTTGGAGGATTGAGAAGTGAGGCACCTTTGGGACATGTCTTGACCATCCTAGATATACCTGGTAAAACACCAAAGGACCCTAGCCATCGAACCTCGGGCGGAGCAGCTTGGAGTTCCATCGGGCATTGAGTTGTGAACCAAACAACCCTCTATTTAATGTCACATCTACTATAGGTGATGTCACTAGCTAGCTAAACAATGTCAGATCTGCACTTGAGTAAACCACCATGGTATTTGAATCTGTCAGGCAGTTAGTGAGCCACCTCTGCGATAACAGCCCCCTAACACACAGTGGATAGGCAAAAGGCATGTCTTGGAATTTAATGTTTATGACATAAAGACAACTAGTGCATCAGGTATTTAATGTTTGTGACATAAAGTATGAGGGAGGTCTTTCACAGGTATTGATGATTGTGTTTCCTCGGGGGTGGTGGGGGGGGGGGGGGGGGATATTTAAGGACCCCAACCACCTTTGAGGAGAGGATGATCTTTTGGGAGTTCAAAAGTTATTACTAGAGATAATGCACGTCAAAGAGAGTTATTACAAACCAGAGGGTTTATTCACTCTCCATTGTCATTTATTACTAAGCTCTTAATACTTGACAGAGATTCTTGAGGGTGGTTGGCGTGTTTGTCTACTTGCTAAGGTGTATCTAGGGTGCTTACTTCTCTCTCCCGCTAGCTAAGTTACTTCTAAGTTTCGTTACTACCTTCTGAGTTATACACGAGAGATTTTTGAGTTTAAACTGAGATCATATTCATTAAGTTTGTGTTTGCATGTCCTATAATTAATCCAGAGTTTTGGCTAATTTAACTTATCATTACCGTACTGAAAAAGGGGTTACGCCTCCATCTTATTTTAACTACCCTCTTACACAGGAAGTGGCCAAGTTTGATAGACAATTAGCGAATTACATATTCACAAATGAATTCACTAAGAGCAATTAGAATACTAGTAGGAGTTAATAAGCTTATATTATTTAAAAGAACAAAGTAGATATATTTTATTTTCAAAAAAGTTAAAAAATGTTTAATGGTTTGTTCCACAGTAACCTGGATTGTAGATATATGAGCCATTAATCATTGGTTCCAGCAAACCAGTCAACTAGTGATAGGTGAATTTATCTACTACTGAGAGTTTATAATTGTAGCGAGAGGCGTGAGTCTCAGTTTTTGATAACAAGAGATTAATTTTAAATAATTTCTTATAAGTATGTAACAATATAAGGAACTTTAGTTCATCTTCTACTCTTTTAATGAAAGGATATTTGTTTTATTTTAATAACACATATGTATTGTTAATGGTAATAAACAATATATTCATCTTTGGTACTAAAGCAGATAATCATTATAAAATAGATCTCATATTTTGTACACTGTAGTTTTTGAATAATATTCATGATTTATCACTAAATGGATAAGATTATTATCTACAAACCATAATATATTTATAGCACTAAATAATCAGGTCATTTTGTCTCAATGAATTCTAAACTGGTGGAAGGTGGATTCTTACATTCATCAGAAGTGGAGGCACTTCTAGTTATTGAATATGGTTTAGATGAAAAATGATCAGGAGGTATTATAGCTACAGAAATACTAGAATTGGTTTATTACGATTGATGTCATTTTAGAACTACCAATTTAGGAATTTAAGAATTATAGATCATTAGTTCGAATTATATCCATAAAGATTATGCGACAAGTTACTTTCACTAGCAGTGTGTCAAAGAAAGAAGAATTTGATTTCTTTCACGCATAATAAGATTCATGATTATTATTCATAAGCTATAGATATGCATATGTCAAGATTATTTTTCAAGTTAGTTTTCTTTACTCCCATTAAAAATAATGGATCACTTTTAACTCAATTTCGGTATTATATATAATCGGTAGTGAAACACTTATGTTGAAAGAAACCTTGGCAAATTGGAGCAAGGATACATGTTTAAATCTATATTCTAGATCACATTCCCAAAAACATTGTTTGGAGCAAATGAAGGTCTAATAGGCGTGTGAGAACTTCTTTTGTACCATTAGGTACGTGAAAACATCATAAAGAAACGAGTATGACATTCTACTGCCTTTTCGTAGTGGGAGGATTGTCAATTATCATAATGGTGAAAACCATATAAACGCATCGCGATTTGTACACCCGTAAAGGGATAACTTTATCATAGTGGGAGCGTTTCTTACTCTTAGGATTGTCACCCTTCGTGACCCTTGGAGAAGAAGATAACAAATCCTACAACTATAATCAGGTATTCCTTCATAAGGGTGCATAAAATTCTTGGAAAAGATATGATATTTGGTACCATATAGATTCAGCAAGATGGGGTCATGCCCATCAGTTGTAAGTGAATCAAGTAAGAGAGGTAATCAAAATCACGATTTTGATAAATGGTTGAATATGTTCAGTGTGTACGAAAAGGAGTGATAAGAAATACCCCATAATTTTATTGATTTTAATTATGGGATTAATTGAATTAAATGTGAGAAGAATTAATTAATAATTAAATCGGAATAAAATAAATATTAACTAGAGAGATAAGAGTTAGTATTTATTACTAGGAATTACATTGAATATTACTGAGCGAATAAAGTAATATATGATTGTGAATGTGATTATGAATCTATGAAAATTGCCGTGAGAGAGAAATATGACAATTATGGAATTTAAGTCGGGATGCACGTGTGAGTCGTGTCGGGACAAAATTAATAGAATAAAAAGTAAAACACTTATACATCATCCAAATGGTCATTTCGAGTGTGCTAACGTGTCTAGAAGGGTCGAAATAGTCTGACATGTCTACCCAAGGGTTTTGTTTGGGTTTCAGGATAGTTGTAGGCCAAACCACACCCCAGAGGGGTATTTTTGTCTTTTGAAAAATTGTGGCTAATTAATGGACGAAAATTGGAGAAATATATCTGCATGTATGTTGGAGAATTTAGGGTTTTTATCTGTAAAGTAAAAGAGAGAGTCCAGGATTAAGAATGAGAAGATATTTCTAGGAGCTCCAAGACCAAACCCACCCATTTTTCACCAACAACACCATCAACGTGTAGATCGGGAAGAGGGGAATGCGTCTATACCACTTTCATTCAATGATTCAGACCTTCCCAACTTGACAAGTGGTTATCTTGCTTTAATTAGTGCAAATATTATACATGTTAGTGTAGAATTGATGATATACACATGATATGATGAAATCTGTTTTGGAATTGAATTATTAATCAAGCTCTTGGGAGGGAAATTGAACGTAGATGAATTACCATATGTAGAGGCTATGAATCTGGGTTGATGCATGAAGAAAAATGAATTTAACCTTGGGTTTTGGGTGGGAAAAATTATTGATGATGTAAAACTAGGGCTTTTGGTGTTTGATTAAATTCCTTTACCCATATATGAGATTTAATGAGGTTTGATGGTTAAAAGATGTTAGGGATCATATAAATGTATGTAAAATGGCTTTAGAACTATTAATTTTGAGTTGGGTAAAGTTTGATGTGAATTGGGTGAACAAAAATTGGAAAAAATGTAAGTTTCATAAGGTAGAGGACGCACTGGGGAAAAGTCGTTCAAACGACCCGAGGAACTGGAAAGTTATTTGAACGAGAATCTAAAGAGAATTCCCATGAAAATTCAGAGTTTAGCTTGTTCAAAGTTCATTCAAATAAACTCGTTCGAACGAAAAACTAACGAGATTTCAGTGTGAAGTTCGTTCGAAGTTTCGTTTGAACGAAACTTCTGGGTGCTTCAAATGAGATTTCAGATTGTTGGAATTTTGCGGGACGAATTGGAATTTGGTGAAAATAATTTGAGAATAATGAATGACTTAAGGTTATGTCGGGAAAACACATTTCTTGAGCTAGTAACATGAAGCATAAATGTATATAAGGATAAGAGGGACTCCTTAGTGATATCCACTATAAGTATTGAGATACGATAGAGAGAATAATTGTAATTGGGAACGTCGTGAATATTATAAAGAATGACAATTCGTATAAATATGGAATATTTAAGTGGTTTGATCCTATTAATTATATGGGTTGTGTGTACATATTGCATGAACCCGTATGTGTATGATATACCTACCATACTTACTATCACGTGAGGTCTTTGGAAGGGGACAATCTTATCTTGATGAGCCTTTAGTGGGATTTTAGATTGCTACCTTAGGGCATAGGTCTGGGAAAGACTTATATGTGAGTTAATAATTTTGCGATCACGTGGGTGCATAGTTATGTGTGTAAGTCATGGGGCAGAGAACTATGCTCGCCTCCATTGAGTGTGATATGTGTTGATAGGATTCCAGAGTGATTCGAAATTCGTAGTTCTTATATGTGCGATGTACCGGGACTGATAGCAGAGTATGTGTGCACCGCATGTTTAGCCTTTTGGGGTTCCGTATTAGTATATATATGTATGATAGTTATATATATGTATATACACATGAGATTATTCTACTCTGTTGCTTAGTAGATGAGAAAGATTACGATACTTAATTTTAATCAATAATGTGGGAACTTGAACGATTAATGATTTATTTGATTCCGATTAAATTATCGTTATAATTACAAGAAGGTATTATTCAGGTGTTATAATTGGGTACAATGACTTAGGGAATTCAATAAAGGTCTTGGGTTAAACTAGATAAGTGGGATAGCGTGACTAGGATGGGTTAGGAGTCTACACTAAACGTGCACATTAGTTGAGAGGTGATAATCTCAAGTTAGGGCACGAGGAACTAACGTGGGTATAATATTTACTATTTAATGCATTTTAAAGGCTTGATTTTTTAAACCATTTACAAGTCGAGCTCTGACCCGTTTTCTTCCAAATCTACTTTGTTTTTTGCAAAAATCTTTTAGGTGCACAGCCATAGGGACGCCAAGCATAGAAGTTCCTACTAGTTAACGTGCTATAGCTGTTGTGGAAGTTACAGGACCTCGGTACTAGATGCCTCCACATCTATCCTTGATTCTTTTTGAGTTATTTACTTCAGTCGGGCATGTTGCCTATCATTTATTCAGATGTACTCAGAGATAGTGAGTGCAGACTCTTGTTTATATTTTAGTTGTGGGGATTTATTCATTTCAGACTTGTATTTGGGATTTAGACAGGAGGTGTTTACTCCAGACTCAGTAATTCAATTATGTCATTCCTATTTGCGGTGAGATTGTATTAGATGGAGATTGGTTAAACTAATTATTTTTGGTTGCATGTTAATTTTAAAAGATAAAATTTGACACTTGACTTTTTAACTACTAGGTTGTTAGTAATTAATAAATATTTTTCGATAGTGATGCTAAGACTGGACCAACTGGATATTCTATTTTTAATTTAATAAAGGACTGATCTCCCGGTATTTAATTAGGCGGGGTGTCTGAGGTGGTATCATAGCATCAAGTTTGAAGGTCCCTCTACAGAGCACACCTAGGGTTTGCTTTTCGTGCTTTAGCTATATAGGACCTCATCTAGTTGGACGTGAATTTTGACAAAATATTTTTGTAATTAGGATTGTGTCTCTCCTATCGACGCCAGACTCTCCTTGTTCGTCTACATCAAATGAGCTCTCGATTCAGTCCGCCCTATCAAAAAAGGTAAATTCTATACTTTATGGCTCACAGGATTTATTTTGTCACGTAGGACACGACACCACGTTGCATTTGCATTTTTTTATGATGTCTTATGATAGTTGTGTGTGTCCTCATAATAATTTTTTTTTTTGTTCAAAATTTTAAACTGAAGTTTTTATAAGAAACATATTTTTGGTGAAAATAAATTTTTGTCACTAATTTTTTTTTTAATAAAATTTACAGAAATAATTCTTTGAAGTTAAAAAGATTTTTTTTTATTACGATGTGATTAAACGTTTGTGCATGTCTTATATTTATATCTATATTATATTATATATATATATATATATATATATATATATATATATATATATCTTATGTTAGTCATTATCATACTAGTGAGTCCCATAGACTAAGCCTGCTCGATTTGACTCTAGTGGCCTGGACGAATTGATCATGTATGTTTGCATGCGTGAGTCCTTATATAGCTTATGTACACAGTTGCCTATTTGTTGTTGACCGCATATATGTATGTATGCTTAGCATGCTTATATATATATATACTAGGGTTTACCCGTGCCGATGGCACGGTAATAATTTTTTTCCGATGATATTTTGTACCCGTGCCGATGACACGCAATAAATTTGTTCCCGTGATATTTTGTACCCATGTCGGCGGCACAATAATAAATATGTTCCCGTTATAAATTTGTTCACGTGATACTTTATGTTTTAAGCATGTCGCCAATAGTGCAAACATAAAATTCTACTTCAAATTCATTCAAATATAGTTGCAGGTAAATTAACTTATCACTAAACTTTAGCTATCTAATGTACCCAATAAATAATAAGATGCATTAAAATATTTCAAGGATGTAAATAGCGCATGTATGGTGCTTAACCTCAAATATTAGCTTGGTAACATTGTAATTATCGCATACTGTGAAGGTTTAGAAATGAAGAAATGGATTCTTTTATAGTACTGGCATTTATCAATTGCGGATTGTTGAAAGCATTATATAATGGATAGATACAAAAAAGATGATTAAAAAATAATCATATAACATTTTTAAGAAACAAAGATAAAACAGTTCGTAGCATATATCACTGAATATAAAATCTCAAAAGTGGTTGTAAACCTATACCCAAATAAGTAAAGACTAACAATCAATTTCAAATGAGAAAAAGGAATAATAAAACTTTTATATCTAAAACATTATTTTTTATATATTTCAATTCAATTTGTTAATTATGTTATAATAAATTACTTGTTCTAATCTAACAAATTATTTCAATTTCACGTTATTTATATTGATAATTCCCACACATGAAGTCATGTAATTGATTCATTTGATTAAACCTATCCATTCAATTTTCCTACTTTGATCTGTGTAAACATAAAGAATCTAGTTGGACGTTTTGAATTAAACCTACGTTTCAAGTACCACACCTATATTGTACTATTATAATAATTTGTATTTTTTGTGCCCCTTCTTTGCTTTTTTTTTTCAATACAAAGTCCCCAAATGAACAACGATATAAAATAGTAAAAGTGACCCAAGCCCACCACCAATTGTAAAAATTTGGAACTCAGAATGTACAATCTCTGTAAATGGATGGGAGAACTCATGTGTACTCTCTTTCTTATCTAGGACTTTGTCAAAGTTACTTTTTGCCAAGAAATATGTTCAAAAGCCTAAAAAATAACACATATCCAAGACCAAGGTACTATTCTCTTTTTTTTAGTTGAAAGCAAGCTACAGGCATAAGAAAAAACAGTACATATAAGTTATTCTATAAATAAAGAGGAACCCTACTCAAGGATAAAAATGGAACAAAGCTCTTTCCGTAAATGAAACTGTAAAAGAAAAAAAAATTCCGAGGGATCGATCATTAACATTAATGAGTTTTGGGAACTATTTAATAGAATATTTTAAAAACGATTTTATTAATATAAAATAAAAACACGTTTTACTAAGAAAAATATTTAAAAACCTGTTTTCTTAATAAAAAAAAATCAAAAGTTGTCTTTTAAGTACTAAAAACCTTTTAAAATACTGTACGCTTTTTAGTAAATAGTTTTCAATTTTTTTTCACGTAAAATACAACCGTTTCATTTCCATCCCCACCTACAAAAATTACAATACAAAGAGAGAACAAAAATAATATTCCCCTCCCCTGTTATAAAACTAATATTCCCCTGTTATAAAGCCAAAGCTAACTACAATAGATCTTCCCCTGTCGTAAATCAAAAACTAAAGAATTCAAAGGCAAACAAAAATATGTCTTGTAACAAATTCTTTTTCCTTTAAATCATTTCCTCCATAAGAAATTAAAAAAAAAAAACTCAAATCCCAAAAACTAAGGTTCCAAAGCGAGATCAAACGCCTTGCATTACCTTGCCTATCTGATGTCACGCTCAAAACACACTTTGGTATATCTTAAACCTTTGTAAGTTCATCAACTTTGATTTTACGGCTCAATAAAGTGGTATCATAAAAAAAATATTATACAATAAATTACACCAAAAGTAAAACAGTAAATTGATGCAACTTTCAGTCAATAGATCTGAGATAAACAAAATTAAAAAATAGTTGAGATAGAGAAAACAAAACTGAAAACAAAACCGAGCTCTGGAACTCGTGTTAAACTCGTACCCATTTTTCGTTGCAGAGAGAGGTGGTTGTATCTGCAAGACAGACGGTTGTATCTGCAAGAGAGAAGGTCGTGAAATGTTAAAATTCCATTTGGAGCTGGCTGCTAACGATCTGTATCTCCAACCAAATGAAATGTTAAAATTCCATTTGGAGAGAAGGCCGGGAACACATGCCCTCCACCAAGTTGGTTGCTAACGATCAAGGAGAGAGAGGGCTTGTATCCAACTCATGATAACATGGAGAGAGAGAGAGAGAGAGAGAGAGAGCTTGTATCCGGACCCGAAAATTCATGAATACACGGGTTTGAAACCTCCTTCTCTCTCTCATCATACCCAAACCCAGTTCCACATCTTCTTTCCCATACGATACCCAAATCCAGTTCCAACTCATGAATACACCTCACATCTGAAATGTTAATACAAAATACACTTCAATTTTGAAACCAAAATCAAAATACACTCCACCAAGCACATGAATACACGGACAGAGAGAGGTTTACCCAAAAAAGAAAAGATCTTTTGTTTCAGCTCCAAAATTAGGTACCTTTGCAGTTGAGATTTGAGTTCTCACATAACAAAACCACATATGCCCTGGCCGTAATTTTTTGAGAGGGACCCATTTTAGATCGAACTCATGAATGCATTTCATATCCGAAACGTCAATACAAAATACACTTCAGTTTTGAAACAAAAATCAAAATACATACCACCTAGAACATGAATACACGGAGAGAGAGAGGTTAACCCGGTAAAAAATGGCATAGTTGAAATATCTAAAAACGATTTTGACAAAAACACATTTTGCAATGAAAGATGGCTTAGATTAACATGCGTAAGAGGCCATAATAACAAACTCAGGTGATGATAAAAGAAATTTGCACTAATAACGAAGTAGAAATTACCTGTAGAAGAAATAAAAAAGAAAAGAAGTGATATCCATTTCATATCAGATCCAGGACAAAAAGGAGAGAGAAAGTGATATCCACTAAAACCCTTGCGTAAAAAATGGACAAAAACATATTTTGAAATGAGTTCTTCAAACCCCGTAAAAAAATCATACGAAATCATCTTATTGTAGGGAGAAAAGTTACAAACGAAATGACTTTAAAAGCGTTGAGGGTTTGAAAGCTCTATTTGAAACACATTTCAAATAGAGAATGGACTTGAGTTGCAGACCGAGTGTTCGAAAGAGTTCTGGGTTTGATGGAGAGGCGAGAGAGTGGGTGTGTAAAAGAGAGTCAGGATGTAACATTTGAGAGGCTCGAGGTAATGATGAAGATTTTGGAAAATCGTGGGTTTAAACGCAGCATGGGTTCAAAGATCGAGCATGACACGTGGGTCTGAATTTGATCGTCAGTTAGCTTATGTTTACACGTGGGTCTCGTCCTTTATTATATAGATAAATACAATATATGTTTATATAGGTTTTGTGTATAAAATTATATGATGTGGCAATAATAAAGGAGGAAGGCAAAAGTTGTATGATGTGGCTATATGATGTGGTAAAATTTATATGATGTGGCAAAACACCCTCCTGCTTTATTATATAGATATAGATATATATATATATATATATATAACACTCCTCCCTTAGCAGGTCATGGTCTTGCATAATCTTTAATATATATAAAAAATATATTATGTTATGTGTTATCTGTTAAGAGATTTGATCCCATAGCTAGAGACCAACGTCTGGCCAAGTGTAATTTCAAATACATGAGGCAGACTTGCCCCTTCTGTTTCGGGTTTGACCCGCCGACATCAGCAGCTGGGCTGTCAACTTAAGCATGCCTACTACTTTTATGGCCCTTATTTTCTTGAACACGTCAACACGTTTTGACCCCCTTGGTCTCTATCCTTTGGCTGTTACCTAATTTGAATGCATAACCCTTATGAAATAAGTTTTATAAAACGTCGTCATTCACGGATTTTAGTTCAGTAAAAATTAGTTTTCTGTTTTGAACTAAAAACGACACTGTGTGTCTTTTATATTGTTACAATGGTAACAATTGTAGTGTGTTACAGATGGATCCCAGACTCTTTAAATCCGCCCACGGTTTTGATAAAAACCACATCTCATATTTTTAAGTGTTCTCGGTACGCAATTGAATGCCAGTTGGCACAACACGTGTCATGTTATAAGTTGAGCATTTTGTGTTTCTTTGACAACCACTAGATTACATTTTATCTACGATGAAATTTTTTTTATGTCAATCCTTGTGACATTATTTTAAACCAATCAGCAGTCCCCTTATTTGGCTAAATACACACCATAGGTCTTCATATTTTTAAAACCGAGAAAAATATTTTTAAGCCAAAGTTCTGCCAAATTTTCTAGAGAGAGAGAGAGAGAGAGGTTATACAACAATATTTTTCAAAAATCTTTTGTGTATTTTTTAAAAGCCATTACTGAATCTCAAAATCTCATTGTGGATTCAAGCTTGGACGGTTTTATTTTCAGAACCTCTTCATCTCCGAATCTGTTGATTTTTCATTTTGAAAAATCTTTTTGTGGGTATCTTTTTTGTAGTGCCTGGTTTATTTGTTCATTCAGATATGTTTTTGTGTACTTCTTGCGAATCTTGCTTGTGTTAAAACTTAAAAGAAAAACTCATTATTTTTTTAAAAAGGTTTACACAGATCTGAAATTAAAACAAATTATCTTGTTTTGTTTGTTGGCTAATTTTCTGTTTACTTATATACTATCTTGATTTGGAACGTTCTTGTTTTAAAACGATTTGTTTTAAAATCACTTGATAATATTTTTCTGAAAATAAAGTTAAGATTTCAAGAGGTTTAAAAAGTTGAAACCTAATTTTTAAAGGACTAAAATATATAGAAATTATCTTGACTATCCTGGGATTCAATTTGAATCTTCAGTATTGATTTCATGCTTAACTTCATTATATTTTCAGTCATATTTTGTGAATATGGTTTCTTGGTTGTTTAACTGATTTTCAGGATTTGTTTTCATCTCCTATCACTCACGTTGTATTCACGTAGACACATTTATTTGTGTAAATATTTGACCAAGTCTTGTGTTTAAGATTTAAAAAGGAAAGAAAGTTTTTCAAAACTATTTTGAAAGTCAAGAAGACTTGACTTAAGTTGACTCAAGACTTGCGAAGATATATGGGAGATATAATATGTTGCATAGCATTCGGTGTGTATCATTTAAATGTGGGTGTGTCATCTAGGATAGAACACCATACACAATTACTTCACTAGAAAATAACACAATAGGCACTGAGCTAATCTTGAGCTAAAAGAGAAAAATGGAGAATCTGTGAAGTGTAGAACACAATAGCAAGCAAGGACAGATGTAAAGAGAGAGCAGAATAATCAACCAGGAAGAAGTCTTGGTCATGTGGGGTAATCGCTACATCTATCTTCTTTAGTTGTCAAGATTGTTGATTATAACTCGTTCCTATTGTTTTTATTGTTTTAGTAGAAGTAGATTAGGTAACTCCTAGAGGAGCTCGTCGTTTTTCCCGGGGAAGGGTTTTTGTGACGTATAATAAAAACCTTGTGCTTTACTTTCCAAATTTGCTATATCTCGCCTCATAAGAAAAGGTAGGTTTAATACTAGAAACGCACCTAATTAATTGAATCATATATTATCTGTTTTGACACCTAGTTGACTCAAGATAATAAATAGGACTATTAATTAACTTGGCAAACTAAAATATGTTTTAATAAAGCTAGCAATTCAAGAAAAGTTTGAATTAGTCCCCTCTTAAATAACATGGTTAACTCATAGGTAATTGGAGTTTATTTTGGAAAATTGTTTTACTTCCGCATTATAGTATATTGTAAGCCGCACGCTCAAAGCTCTAGAGTCTTTAGGATATGTACGGCTTATTATGCTTTTAGCTTAGTGTTCTTTGCTCTATATTAGGATTGTTGCATTCTTGATTATGTGTTTACGTCTTCAGCTATTTTAGATTTGATAAATGTGTACTTATAAATTCTTTCTCGTTTAAGATGCCTCCCAAACGTGCACCTATGGCCTGAAATGCCTAACCTGATCCTCAGCCAGCACAAGCTCAGGGTACATTAAATGCTGTTAAGGTTGCCACCATCGTTGCTCAGGCAGTTGACGCAGCACTAGCTGTGGTCCAGCAGGCCTCGCCACAGGCACAGGCGGTGGCACCATCACCAACTTATTCATTTCCTTTCGAATGGGAGGGAGTCAGGGATGCCTTCCATAAGGTTAATCCTTTAGATTTCACAAGGGGTTTCGATGTTGTTACAGATAGCCAATGGAAGAAAGATATCCAGAGGAATCTGAGTATGTACGAGTGCATGGAGATGCAGAAGCAGATACTAGATACTTTTAAGCTAGTAAGAGCAGCATTACAGTGGTGGGAGTACACTACTACCGTAGATGAATGTGACATTATGACTATACTGGACTTCTGGGTGCGATTTGATCGCAAATATTTCCCTTCCACCGTTCAGACTGAAATGAGGCAGAAACTATTGGACCTCACCTAGGAAGAGAAGACTGTAGCCGAGTATGAGGAGGAGTTTACTAGATTGGTAAAATTTATACCAACTGAGGTACTTACTGAAGAGAATAAAATTCAGATGTTCATGGATGGTCTGACCTAGAGGATTCTACAGCATCTTTTGGGAAATCTCTTCTTGCACTCTTATACTGAAGTACTTAATGGTTCCATACTATACTGCCAGGATCACCGCTTCCATATTAAGGGGAGCAAGCGGGTAGGTAAGTCCATCTAGCAGGGCAAAATAGGTGGAGGTAGTGATAGTGGGGAACGTCAGGTCAGAGTCAGCAGAGGCAAGGTGAGTAGGTTTCCCATATGGGGGTTTCTGCTAAGAGATTCAGATCAGGGGGCTTCCGTCAGGGACGGGGAGGTTTCACTCATGGCCACTAGGGTAATCATGGACATCAGGTCCAATAGGGACAGTAGGACCACTTGGGCCAACAACAGTTTTAGTAGAGCCATTAGGGTCGAGGCCAACAGGGGAAGAAAGGGGGAAATTTTATTGGGAAGTGATTTACTTATGTCAAGGCTAGAATAGGAAATTCGAATGATCGATAAGGGGAAGTATCCTCAGCAGCAGGGTGCTAACCAGGAGCCCCAGAAGATGATCTTCCCAATCATTCTTCCAGTGCTAGCACCACTCTCAGCCTTGCCTTCCATTCTAGCAGTTTTGGTTTAGCAGGGGCAACTAAAGTATGGGCATGTCTACAATGTCTATTAGGTGGAATTCCCACAGGATCCACCCAAGGTTGAGGGTATTTTTTCTATCCAATGGACTTTGGGACGGATATTATTTGATATGGGGGCTTCACACAGTTTCATTTCCATTAGTTTTACATGCGCCATGGGGTTATTAGACATGGTGGAGAGCACAGTGACTAGTATAAATTTACCATTGGGTTGTGGGTCATTGATATTCTTCATATGTCAGGGAGTGGGCATAGAGATTGGGAGATTGATCCTACCAACCGATATGCTTATTTTAGATATGCACGAGTATAATGCTATCATCGGGATGGATTGGCTAGTTATGTCTAGGGCAATGATTAATAACTATAGTCATAGTATTATATTTATCATACAGGGTCTTGAGATGTTATTAGTGGGGATGCCTCACCTCGAGGGAGGATCGACCACTCACTTGTTTTATATAGAGTAGGAGACCACTACAGGAGTTGTGATTCCCCTTGATTCAATTCTGTTTATTTGTGAGTATGCCGGTGTGTTTTAGGACATACCGGGGCTTCCATCGAGTAGAGAGATTGAGTTTGTGATTGATTTAGCACCGAGCACTCGGCCGATAGGTCGTGCACCTTACCGTATGGATCCTACGGAGATGAGGGAGCTAATGGATCAGATTGAGCAGTTATTAGAATAGGGTTTCATCCGTCGGAGTACCTCACCTTGGGGTGCCCCAGTTCTGTTTGTGAAGAAGAGGGATGTATCCTTATGACTGTGTGTAGATTATTGGGAGTTGAATAAAGTCATAATACAGAATAAGTATCCATTGCCCAAAATTGATGAGTTATTCGAACAGTTGAGGGGAGCATCTTTCTTCGTGAATATATACTTGAGGTCAGGGTACCATCAGTTCAGGATCAAGGAGCAGGATGTGTCTAAGACTGTGTTTCTAATGAGGTATGGATCCTATGAGTTTCGGGTTATGCCATTAGGGCTAATAAACGCACTGATAATATTTATGGACTTAATGAACATAGTGTTCAGATAGTTCTTAGATCATTTTATCATTGTCTTCATAGATGACATCTGATTTTTTTACAGACTGAGGAGGAGCATGCTGAGCACTTACTTAGGGTTTTACAGAATTATCAGAGAATAAGATGTATGCCAAGTTTGAGAAATGTGGATTATAGCAATGAGAGGTACAATTATTGGGGAACATCATATCAGATAGGGTAATATTGGTGGACCGACCAATAAGGTTTCGACGGTAAGGGAGTGGGGGAAACCCATGACACAGATGGGGGTGCAGAGTTTATTAGGGTTAGCAGGCTATTACGGGAGGTTTATTTGGGGATTCTCGAAGATAGCGGGTATATTGACCAACTTGACTCGCAAAGGAGGGCCATTTATCTCGGATGATGATTCTCAGTTGGCTTTTAATGATCTGAAGGACAAGTTGACTTTAGCACCAGTTCTAGCACTTTCTAGACCGGGAGTGGAGTACTTATTCTATACCGATGTGTCCCTACAGGGACTTGGGGGTGTACTTTAGCAGGAGGATTAGGCTATAACTTATGCATCCCATAAGCTTAAGCCTCACGATAGGAATTACCCCACCCACGACTTGGAGCAAGCGGTAATCATGTTTGCCTTTTGGATCTGGAGACACTATCTGTTGGGGGAGAAGTTTTGCCTGTTCACAGATCATAAGTCACTATAGTATTTTTTTACACAGAGAGAATTGAAAATGTGTCAGCATAGGTGGCTTGAATTTGTGAAGGATTACCTATTCGATATCTTTTACCAATAGGGGAAGGCTAATGTAGTAGTTGATGCATTGAGCCGAAGGCCAGCAGGTGATGTAGCCGAGGTGTGGAAGGCAAAATGGAAAGAGTTGGGACATCAGGATGCAGTAGCCCAATCATTCATGTATGTCATGACCGTTACACCCCAGATTGTGATGAGAGTAATACAGGCCCATGCAACCGACATGTTCTGTCAGGATCAAATTATGCAGCTTCTAGTCGAGGGAGATGAGTCTTGCTTTATGGGTTCGGATGGGGGTTTGTGCTTTAATGGGCGTCTAGTTATTCTAGAGGGGGGATGGCCTATAACATACACTGATGATAGAAGTTCATGGTTCACGCTTTGTGGTACATCACTGAGGGGATAAGATATACCTAAATATGAGGAGATAGTGTTGGTGGAACGACATGAAGAGAGACATTGTCGAGTTCGTCTCAAAGTGTTCTACCTGCCAGTTAGTCAAGGTGGACCACTAGAAGCCGGCAGGGTTATTTCAGCCATTAGAGATCCCAATGTGAAAATTGGAGAGCATTTCCATGGACTTTATCATAGGGTTGCCTACTTCTCATAATGGCACGATTCTATATGGGTTATTGTAGATCGGTTAACTAAAGTAGCCCACTTTTTACTAGTTTAGATAGATTACACAGCCAGTTAGTATGCCGAGTTATTCATCACTGATCTTATGAGGTGCCTCTCAATATTGTGTTCGATCGGGACACGACCTTTGTACCTTATTTTTAGGAGAGCTTCTAGGAGGCCATGGGTATAGAGTTGCATTTGAGCATGGCATATCAACCGTAGATAGACAGGCAGACCGAGCGAACTAATTAGATGCTGAAGGATATGTTATGTATCTATATTTTGGATTTTGGGGGAGGTTGGGAGAAGTTCCTTCCGCTAGTATAGTTTGCATATACCAACTCTTATTAGTTTACTATTAGCATGGCCCCATTTGAGGCGTTGTATGGTAGGACTTTTCGCTCTCCTACTTGTTGGTTAGAGGTTGGGGACAACAAATTGCATTGGCCGAAAGTGATTCAGGATATGTCAGCCAGAATAGAGATGATCAGGAATCACATACGAGTTGCTCAGGATAGGCAGAAGAGCTTCACCGATGCCGATAGGTTCTTCACGGAGTTCAGTGTGGGGGACCAGGTATTGTTGAGAGTATCTCCTATGAAGGGGATAATGCGGTTTGGGAAGAAAGGGAAGTTGGCACCGAGGTATGTAGGGGCCTTCCCTATTATTGATCGGATTGGTCCAGTGGCATACATGCTTGGGTTACCTGAGCACCTGCATAGAATTCATGATGTGTTTCACATATCTTCACTGAGGAGATACCTTCGGGATGATTTATCCCACACTTATATTACTTTATAGGAGATGTATTTGCATCCCGATAGTTCCTGCGAGGAGGGCCAGTCGCTATTTTAGACTGTAGCGAGAGGAAACTGAGGTCGAAGGTGGTGCCATTAGTTCGTGTACAGTGCCGATATTACAATATCGAGGAGACTTGGGAGCACGAGGATGATATGTGCGAGAGATACCTAGAGTTATTCTTGCCAGGTATACCTTTTATTTCCAAATTTCGGGACGAAATTCTGTAATTAGGGTGGAAGTATGTACTACCCCATAATTTTATTAATTTTAATTGTGGGATTAATTGAATTAAATGTGAGAAGAATGAATTAATAATTAATCCTGACTAAAATAAATACTAACTAGCGAGATAAGAGTTAGTATTTATTAGAGGGAATTACATTGAATATTACTGAGCGAATAAAGTAATATATGATTCTAAATGTGATTATGAATTTATCAAAATTGTCGCGAGAGAGAAATACGACAATTATGGAATTTAAGTCGGGACGTGCGTGTGAGTCGTGTCGGGACTAAATTAATCGAATAAAAGTTAAAATATTTATACAACACCCAAATGGTCATTTTGAGAGCACCAACGTGTCCGAAAGGGTCGAAATAGTCAGAAAAGTCTACTCGGGAGTTTAGTTTGGGTCTCGGGATAGTTGTAGGTCAAACCGACACCCCAAAGCGATATTTCTTTCTTTTGAAAAATTGGGGCTAATTAATGGACGAAAATTGGAGAAATATATCTTCATGTACATGGGAGAAGTTAGGGTTTTTATCTGCAAAAGAAAAGAGAGAGTCCAAGAAGAAGAAGAAGAAGAAGAAGAAGAAGAAGAAGAAGAAGAAGAAGAAGAGATTTCTAGGATCTCCAACACCAACCCCACCCATCTTTCACTTAGAATCAGAAGCAAGATAATCACTTTCCTTTCTAGGTTCATAGGGGCTGATTACAAGTTGTAGGAGATGAATTGCTCCAGAATTTGCCCTCAATTTGGTTCCTTAAGCTATCTTCCTTCTTACTTTCTCCTGTATTGATTACTTGGATTTTATAATATGTTTAGTTGTTGCCCCAACTAATTAGACTTAGGTTTATAACCCCAAATCCCTAAATAAGGCTATTGTGCAAAGTCCAAATAACCTGAACACCCCCGTAAGGGCTTGGTTATGACTAAAAAGGCTTCGGGACCCAACTACTACATTTGGGTACAATATTCTGACTATCTCGACCTATCTGAAATCAACCATGGTCGTGAAATCGCCAATCGAGTCACTCTATAATAATTTCCTATCTCGACCCCATAAATTTTATACCAACTCCCAGTTAAGATAAAATACTGTCACGTTACTATCACTATCACTTGCTATGACGTAAAAATTAATCATTTAATATTCACTTAGTAATTATATTCCCTAAATATTAACCATTATCTCTCCCGATTAATATTTTAATAAACACATAATAATTAATTCCATTAAATTACGGCACATGTGTAATTTAAAAATATTTGAATTAATTTAATAATTAATGCTCAGAAATACGGGGTGTTACATTATATTCTCGTCTACTATATTCGTTATTGAACCCAATGTGTATGTGTTATTTTCACGCTGTGTAGTTTGGGTAATGAAACTCGTGATTTTACGAGCATGTTGGGTATAAAAATTGGGTAGAAAACATGTACAGTTGATTTATGGGAATTGAATCTAAAATTTATTTGAATTGAGAAAAATGATATTATGATTATGATTATTGGATATTGCATAGTCATTCATTTGTCAAGCCACCCGCTGGACGAGGTGTGTTGTAGGGTACAATTAGGTTTATTATCCAAAGAGTAGGTCATAGACTTCGATTAGCGAGTATGCCAAGTATTATTATGTCAGTGATGCTAAGATTTTATGGCGGTGATGCCAGGTTATGGTGGTTTATGTGCTTAAGTAATGTTACTTGTGTTTTTTGAGCCATTGGATTGTTTCGAGGATAATTGACCGGATAGTTGTTGGTAGTTCATACCGTACTATGAGGAGTGAGGCGGGAATTTTGATACAGTGTCTTAGGTTGTGTAGTTCCTGCAGAGAGATTCTAGGTTATGATTATATTATTGGGAATTTAGTTTAAGTGTTCATATTGCATACACTCTTGTATATGTTATACGCACACATGAGTATGTGTAGTTACATTTGGAGCACTTATACGAGCTACCGAGTTTCCTGATCACCCCCATAGTTTGTTGCATTTCAGGTTTGATGCGAAATGTTATTTATGACATAGTTGGGACTGGGACCATCGCTAGAGGCTCTGGATATTTATTTTCAAATTTTAAATGTATTGCTTTGTTTATTGTAAATTTTCTTTCATACACCACACTCTAGGACCCCCTAAGTCTCTCCTAAGGTCCCTATCATCTCCCCATTTCACTATAAACCCTAGGTCATACTCCGAGTACCGATTAAAAGGCCATCGGGCGCACCCAAGCCCAATTTCACTCTGGTCAACTTTGTCTTTATATTGAAAGCTCTTTGAATCTTCAAAGGGCTATGAATACCCTTTCCATCGAACCTCACCGTGCGTAGATCGGCTTAACGGTTCAGATGAACGATCCATTTTACTAATAAAAATTTATCTAGAGGCCACCGGGCGCTCTCGAGCACCAATTTCATGCCAATTAACTATATCATTAGAGAGAAAGATCTTTGAATCTTCCAAAGGAACTGAAAACCCTTTCCAACGGTCTGCCATGTGTTCAAAAAAGCATAATCGTTCAGGCAAACGATCCGTTTACCCCTAAAAATTGATCAAAAGGCCACCAGGTCCTCTTAGGCTTCATTTGACCAAGGTCAACTCTTTAGCACAAACGAGAATGAATGAATCAATGAAGGGCACTGAATACCCTTTCAAACGGGTCGTGTCAAGCACAATTCGAACATACGTTATAGTCGAATGACATGTTTGACTCCAAGAGACCACCAGGCACTTTTGGGCCCAGGATGACCAAGGTTAAATTTTTGAACCGAGAGAAGCTCTTTGAAATTTCAAAGTAAATTGCCTAAACTTTCCAACAGTCTACCCTGTGCACAATTTTGACTTACCATTAGGATGAACAATCCATTTTTTTCCAATGATCTCCCATCCAAAGATTTGATGTGTGGTTTTGAGCAACATTTGACCCAAAGTCAACTTCTGACTCGTGAGCGATCTAAAGGACTCTCGAAGGTTTCTGAATTACCACTCTAACGGTATTCCCTATGTGCTATTTGGATCAATGTATTCCATTCTACGACCGTTTTTCCAAAAAATCACCAGACTACCAATTGGTAGGTCCATTTCCCTACCAATCGGTAGTGTGTCTAGGGTTACCTGCCGATCATGCCGATTGGCACCCTCTGACCCTGTAAATTTAGGGCATGACCTAACTCCTAAGACACACCTAATATCTATCATCATAAGTGATCTCAGCAATATTCTCTCGTAATTAGCGAAGTTTCCTCATGTGAAATTTCATTCCATCTTAAATTCCCATCCTTTTCACACCAAATTTAGAAAAATCTCATTCTCTCTCATCTAATTTTCATCTAAACATTCAAGGGAGTTCATCCAAGATTAAGATCAAGCTTCAATTCTTCACAAAGATCCAAATCCTTCCCTCTCTCTTTAAATTTCTTATTTTTTGCATTAATTAAATAAATTTGTAATCTAGTTTTTACTTTAGTTCATACTTAGTTATATTTCACATACTTTATTTTCTATAAAAAAAACAATCAAATAGAGGGTAACACCTATAAATTCCAATAGGAATATCCATCACACTTTTTCAAAACTAAAATCACATTTTTTACACACACATATAATAAAATCTCATTCGAACCTATGGGATAAACCTCACCCTTATGCCGCATTCGAACTATGTGTACTTTGATGCCTTTATAGGCTACATAGCCATTTTCGGTTAAAACCCAATACTCGAGTCTAATTTTCTAATTCTCTAAAATTTCCAATTTTCCAAATTCACCATTTTCGTATTTATTATATTCTTGTATTATTACAATATATATTATGTTTGTAATCCTTATTAGCATTCTATCCAACACATATTATCATTTCATTATAACGATCAATATCATGATAAACGCATAAATCGTATTTTATATACATTATTTTGGGAACATTCTTATTAATTACCTCACTCTATCTTTTCCATGGTATGAGTTGGGCGATTCCGATCTCCATTATATATACGTGCATACCCATTTCATGGAGAAATAAAGGAAAATAATAACATAAACCCATGAGAGATCAAAAGGGAGAAATGTGTACCTAACACCTTCCCATTCCATAGCTTAGCCCCCGAACCTTTGAACTATTGGTTTTGTAAGAATCAGTTTGTCTTTGATGCCTCTCTTTTGAAGCGACCACATGTTCTGTTTCCTATGTCGTGCAAAATAGGCTGGAGACTCCATCTCTTTACATTCACCTCACACCGATGATGGAAGAAGTGCTCCTAGAGAATACGAGGACACAAGACCCTTTTATTTCTCCCCTCCTTTTTTCCCCGCCCTTGGGAGGGAGCGAGGATAAGAGATAGCCAAAATCAGGGATGACCATAATGGCGACTCCGAAGGGGACGTTTTTTTCATAAGAGGACTAGACTCTGTTTACATGGGTGTTTTATTTTTCTTGTGTGCGTATGCACCTACATGTATGTTCCCTTTCTTCTCCTCTACTATTTCTTATATACCTCATGATTATATAACTATTCACTCATATACTTGTAAGTACTATCAATATACACTTCACAATACGTGCACCTAGGATTACTTATATCCACATGTTGCACACACCACTTAGAATATCCATGATTAGGTGTCATTAACACACACCTCCACTTATCACACTTGTATATATCCATGCTCGCTCACACTTACCATCCACAACTCGTAGTTGATCCCTGGTTAGGTTCACTACCACACACTCACTTGTACATAGTCATACATCACTCGCATTTCCATGCTTAGTATAATCTCCATTCTCTATGTTAAAGTTACTTATTATACTTGTACATTCCCCCTTGCTTAGTATAATGGTCATTGTGCCAAATAAAGATACTCTCTCCATAATATACTAGTCAAGAATCATGAATTTTACACACTACATCACCAAAGAGCATGGGTATTGACCAAATTTTGTCCCATAACTGGGGGTCACTTTGTGATGGGTGCTGGTCTAGCTGGTCATAGTTAGCCTAAGAGACATGAATCTCACCTTCCATGGTCTAAGTACCTTTTACATATATCTAACGGTTCCCCACTCATCATACCGATTGACCGAAGTCATGACGGTAGACATATCATGGGGAACACATTCACGTATGTCGAGTATATCGAATTCGCTCTCACATCAATTGTACCCACAAGGTATATAGTGAATTAATTTACGTACACTTAGGTATATCAAATGGTTTGTCCACACGTACCGATTTCCCTCAAAAGCAAGACGTGTATCTTGGAAGTCAGGCCAAAGGAGGGAACCCTTCCAATTCTCCTAACAACTGCATACCCTCATCTAGGTATCAAACATAGGACACTCGTATTTAGTTTTTTGGTTTCTACTCAAAACTCTATCGAAATGACGGGTCGGCATCTTGCTCAAATTGTTGCGCGATTTCATCTTTTTTGAAAAAAGGACCTTGCCCATGAGCCCGGTAATTAGTTCAACCATATTTTTTTACATATTTTTCAAACCCAATTTTTCCAGGCTCGGTTCGGGTCCCCTCCGACATTTATTTTTGCATTTAAATAAATCTAATAAAAGTGAGAACATAATAAACACAGTAATAATCATTGTGAGACTCGTTTCTCATTTTCCCTCTTTCTTTTTCGTAATTGTCAAAAATATTTTCCCCCTCTTTTATCAAAAATACCAAAAGAATTTGTTCCTTCCTTTTTACCATAAATGTTTTTTCTCCTTTATTAACCGAAAATATTTTGTCTCCCTCTTTTCCAAAAAATGTCAAAAATATTATCCTCCATTTTTAATAATAACAGTTTTCCCCTTTCTCTTTCAAAGATAAATTTGATTTTTTCTCCTTCTTAGGTCGATCACATACTCGATCCTTATCCTGGCTCCCTATTGGCTTTGATCTTCCATCAAAGCGCCCTGAGGGTACGTCAGTTCCCTAGCCACTTCCTACGAGTCCGAAATTCACCTTCATACACTTTCCATGGAAAACGTTGACTAAGTACCGAATGTGCAGCCGAATTTGATGATAGTCCTAGCCTAATTCACTGCCAATATTGAAAACATTCAAATCGAGGATCACGAGATGTAACAAAATTGAGTCCCTATTCTCAAAGAGCCCGAGGTCCTCTTCCCTTGCACCATGGGTCCGCCAGAACCTCAGCCTATTTGGGTCCCCAAGGAATCTCAGCATGCTCCATATGCTCCTACTGCTAATGAGCCACCGCCAGCGCAGCTCCCCATATTGAATCTTGCCCATCCAGGTGATAACTTAACTATAACTGTTGATTTGAAGGAGGAATAATTGAATAAGGTAAAGGAGGACCTCAAAATGTTGACCAAGAAGTTCGACCAAGTTTAAATATCTGGGAACTATGTGGATTACACCCATATGTCTCCCTATGCTAAAGTAAGGATGTTGAAAAGGTTCAAGATGCCTAACATCAAGAAATTTGGAGGTGGTGGACCCCTAATTATTCATATCTAAAGTTACCACATAGCCATGACTCTCCTAGGTGGTTCCGAGGAAATAATGGCCCAGATTGTCCGCACACTTTGAAGGATAGTGCTCTTCGCTAATTCTTATCTCTTGAGGAGTCCAGAATCCGCAATTGGGAAGATGTTGCCTGCGAATTCATGACACATTACAAGTACAACTAAGAGTTAAAAGTTACCCGTCGTGATTTAAAGAGCTCAAACAAAATCCTAAGGATTCATTCAGTAACTTCATAGCGAGATGGAGAGAGAAAGTAGCCATCATGACCAACCGGCCTTTCGAAGAAAAGAAAGTCAGCATCGTAAAGAAGAACTTCTTACCCCATGTCCGAGAAACAATGGGAGTATAACACTACCCTTATTTCTGAGCCCTTCGAGAATCATGAGTAGAAATTGAAGATGGTTTTTCCAAGATAGAAGTTGAACCGAAGAAAGTGTTCAGACAGTTCACTCACAGAAAGTATAAAAAGCCTGCCAACACTACAGTTTTAACCATCAATAACATCTCTCACCCTGCCACTTCATGGGCATTAGAAAGCTTCCTTAACCCAGTCAAAAAGGAATACACTAAGCTTTACGCCCCGATCTCCAAAGTTTACCAGGACTTATTAAGTTGAATCTCATCAAGCCATTAAACCTTCATCCATTACCAAACCCACTTCCCAAAAATTTCAAACCAGATGCCCATTGTGACTTTCAACAAACTACCAGCCATTCCACTGATCAATGTTTCTATCTCCAAAATGTAATCCAAGGTTTGATTGAACGGGGCATCATCGCCTCACCGGCCAATCTAAAATAAAATACTACCCAAAATGCACTCTTAAATCATACAAATGCCATCTTTCTAAAAGAAGACCAAGAATTTAATCAATTTACCCAGATCGTACTCAATAAATCATCCATTATAGCCATATATTCTCCTAAACCTCTTCAAGTTTTCCCATATTTTCTCCTACATCCTACTCATTTTGGCAGTCATGCTCTGTCACTCCTTACAAGAGCATGTATTACTGTTTGTACTCGTTCCGAAGGGAAATATATGAAATTTTCAGTGGTGTTGAACTAAATTCTAGAGTTCGGGATGAAATTTCCCTCTAAGATGACTACTGACTACTTGAGATTCAGTACACTATTCTTGAAATCTCTAAATCGAGCTCGAGAGTCAGATAATTGGGTGGTACCTACCGATGAAGTCAACTTAGATGATGTCATCTAGATCATGGAAGACTTATTCTGATAGGCCGATGAAGTTTTTAGAATGATTGAGCTACTTAATGCTTTAAAGATATAAGGGAGCCTTATCCCTTCACTTTTATATCTCCTTGTCAAATGGGAGGGTCTATATAAAGAGGTCGTTGAGTTTGTGGAGTGTATTAACTTCTCGTGAAAAGATTATGTCATTGCCATAAGATGGGGGGATGAATTCGATGATTTAGATGAAGAGCAACCCAAAAAAGACTAACCCGATAGCCAACATATATGAAATAATATTGTTTGAGGAGATGTTGGGAGAAATCAACAAGGTAATTGAATAACTCGAGATCGATGATGAAGTGGGGTTTCTATTTTTCCCCTCTTCAGTGAACCATATGACTAGATCAGGAAGGCATTACCAAGTACCAAACCTTCAATCATCAGCGATCGATAAGGGAAAAGGTGTTAAGAATCATCCTATGCCAGAAATGACCCTCGAGGAGTGAAATATCCTCGATCGGTTAAAGAAGACCCAAGCTAACATCATTCTATGGGGATTCTTTATGTCTTCCTAGCTGAACCGAAATGCCTTGATAAAACTACTCACGGTACCACAGTCCCACCTTCCACCACGCCAAAAGAAGAAGTGAATTTTATCGAATCTCTAACCTCTACTAGAATGCCATATTTCTTTGAAGAAGAAATCCCTAAGATTGGACCAAACCACAATTATGCTCTCAATATCTCTGTCGATGTCATGGAAAAGACTATCCCACTCTCTCTTGTCAATAATGGATCATCTCTTAATGTTTTCCCGTTGAGGACCATCAATTCCTAAGGACTAAAAGTGAGGGACCTTACACGAACGTCTTCTGTGGTGCGCGCTTGTGATAATACTCGTCGAGAAGTGATGGGATCCATAAAACTAACAATAGGGGTTAGCCCTATAAATCTCGTTATTGAATTACAAGTCATAAATATCTCGGCTTGTTTCAATCTATTGCTTGGATGACCTTGGTTTTATAGTATCAAGGGTGTGTCTTCTTCCCTTCCTAAAAAACTAAAATTCTTCGCCAATGGGAAGGTCATCACCATCTTAGGCGATGATGATAACACCAAGAATACAAGCACAAGTAATCTATTACTTGAGATACAACATGGGGTAGATGATATGCTTCTGTCAAGTTTCTGAGTTGAACTAGTTCTACTCCCAACAGGGGATGATTTCAAGGATAGGGTTTGTCTGGAGTGGAACCCTCATGGAAATGTCAATGTGATCCAGATGTTTAAAAACGTGCACTTGATGCCCAAACTGGAGCTGGGACAAAGACAACAGGGAATACTTGAACCAATTATGTTGAAAAAATCCTTTCCTCCTTGCAGTTTGGGTTATTAACAGTCAAACAGAAGAACTCGGAATGCTCCATCAACCTCAACTAAAGAGAAGGCTAGAAAGGGCTAACACTGTCTCAGGGGATTCCTTAAACGAAAAATTTATTAGAGAGTGTGAAGATTTCCCCTCTTGCGGCTTTCCTGAACCATGTTATGATCATGTGGGCAATAAGAGGAAACCAGGAATGGAGATATTTTTCTAAGATGGCTATTCATGGGCCGAACGTTCCCAGAATCATGTGCAACCACTTATTAAGAAGACCATAGCCGATACCGGAGATTCCAAGGGAAGTGACTCTGAGGATTCATTCAACTTGGAGTCACTAGGGATAACACTTTGCATGTTTATCCCATTTCTTCTTCTATTATTTATCCTTATTCTAATGTAATCGAGACCTCTTTCGATGAGGTTCTCAACGCTATTTTTCCTAACAATGAAATAAACGAAGATTTTGAGTAACTTGTTCTGCCTTAAAATTGTTTTGATTCCAATTAAACTCTTGATGATGATGATCTTGAAAATGAACAATTCTTAACCAATCTTAATAAGGTTAGTAACAAATAACATAACTGTGTTCAAGTTAATGAAGATGAAACTCTTATTATTAATCTCGATTCTAGTAGCCAACTGTTCGAGATTAGGATATGGGCCACCTTTAAGGAGCATGAGTGTGCGCAACTCGAGGAATTACTGAAGGAATTTGTGGATGTATTCTCATGGTCCTATGATGACATGCCTAACATTGATCCCGAGATATCTCAGCATGAGATTCCAACTCTTCCATAATACAAACCGGTCAAACAGAAACTAATAAAGATGTGCACCGAATGGTTGCTCAAGGTTAAGGAAGAAGTGGCCAAATAGTTCAATGTGGGTTTCATTCGTGTGATCAAATATCCCACATGGCAAGCCAATATCGTCCCCATTTCGAAATTAACAAGGAAAGTTTTCATATGCGTTGACTACCAAGACTTGAACAAGGCCTCTCCAAAGGATGATTACCCACTACCCAATATCGACATAATTGTGGACAACATGTCCAGTCAAGCTCTTAAGTAATTTATTAATAGGTTTGCTAGATATAGTAAGATCAAGATGCACCTGAATCGTCCAAAGAAAATCGCATTCGTCATCCCTTGAGAAACTTTTTGTAACACCGTTATGTCATTTTGTCTAAAAACTACAGGGGTACCTTCCAATGGGATTCCCAACCATATTTCATGATCTAATACACAAAGAAGTTTAAGTCTATATGGATGACATGATTATCAAGGTTAAGACTAGGGAAGGCCATCTCCTCTCTCTCTAAAAGTTCTTCGAGCGACTATGACAATATCATATGTGACTTAACCCATATAAATGTGTCTTCGGTGTTACCAAATGAAAAATCTTGGGATTCATGGTTAGTGAGAAAGGGGATTGAAGCAGGTCCTACCAAGCTAAAATCCATGATCCAAAAGCCACCACCCCAAATGAGGAAGGAAGCCGAGGGATTCCTTAGAAAATTGCAGTATATCAACTGGTTCATCAGCTAATTAACTTATATCTGTGAACCCATCTTCAAACTTCTCTGAAAGTATTCAACCAAGGTTTGGAACAAAGATTGCTAAGCATCCTTTAATCGAATCAATCAATACCTAACCCAACCTCCGGTACTTATGCCGCCGCTGCTAGGCCTTCCCATACTCCTATACCCGACCGTAACGGAGACTGTAGTTGGGGGTTTTATAGCCTAATACCTTGAAGAATCATGTAAAGAAAGATCCATCTACTAAGATAGTTACAAATTGGTCGGGTACGAAGTTAACTACACTGCCTTAGAGAAAGAATGTGTTGCCTATGTCTGGGTCACCCAAAAATTACGGCGTTACACGCTTACCTTTCCCAATAAATTTATGTCCTGAATAGATCCCATTAAGTACCTACTCAAGAAGCCTGCCCTGTCCAACCAAATGGACCGATGGTTGATGCTTCTAGGCGAATTTTATATTGTGTATGTCATGTAGAAATCCATGAAAGTAAGATCCATCTCTGACAATCTCGCTGACTACTATATGGAAGAAACTAATTTTTGGATTTCTGAGTTCTTGGATAAGAATATCCTTTGTACCTCCCAAGAAGACCTCCGGTGGAAAATGTTCTTTGACGGAGAAGCCAACAAGAAAGGGTATGGAATTATGATACTCCTAATTGATTATGATGACTCTCACACTCCCATTTCCATCAAGATGGATTTTTCCTGCACAAACAACATAATTGAATACCAGGCATGGACGGTAGGCCTCAAAGTTTCTCTCAAGAAAGGAATTCGATTCCCAAATGTCTATGGGGATTCATCCCTCATAATCGGGCAAGTACTCAAATGATGGAAAGTCGGGGATGAGAAACTCTTACCCTTCCATGCCCACATTGAAGAACTAGCCCCCCAATTCGAAGATATCACCTTCTACTACCTGCTCCGATTAAAGAATAACCTAACCGATGCCCTTGCTTCTTTATCCTCTAAGGTTGACATGACCGAAGGAATAATAATGTCCCCCTTCCTAGTACAAAAATAAGATATACCAACCCACTCCTATCATAATTGGATCATCACAAAAGAAGATCCTGATATAGATGACTGCTGGTACATTGATATAAGGAGGCTCATCAAGAATGATGTATCCCCAAGGTTCTGACAAGAAAGACCGAGTAACCCTCCGTAGACTGGTTTCCTAGTATATTGTCTGTGATAAAGCACTGTTAAAGAGGAACTTCGATAGAACCCATTTACACTGCATTACAGGGCCGCACATTAAAGAGATTATGCAGAAAATCCACAATAGGGAATGCGAACCTCACATGAATGGTCATATGCTCACCCAAAAAATCATCTGATAGGATTACTAATGGAATACCATGGTTCAGGATTGCATCACCTATTTTCAAAGATGCTTTAAATGCATGTAATTTTCTAACCTCCAGCACTTGCCTTAGTGGGAATTGTATAACATGACTTCTCCCTTGACGTTCTTTAACACAGGGCATCGATATCATCGGGAAATTTACACCCAAATCCTCCAATGAGCATAAATTATTCTTGGTTTCCATTGAATACTTCACTAAATGGGTTGAAGTCGAGTCATACGCAGTGCTAAATTCCCAGAAGGGGGCCAAGTTCATTCGAACAGATATCATCTGCCAATATGGGGACCCACACAAGATGGTGTCGGACAATGGGTTACATTTCAAAGAATAAGTCACAAAGGTGGTCGACGAGTATGGGATTCAGAGGAACAAATCTTGTCCCTACCGACCTCAAACCAACAGGGCAGTTGAAGCCGATAATAAAAACCTCAAAGCCATCATGAGTAAGATGACTAAAGGCTATCGATATTGGGTCGACCGGATCCCTTATTCCCTCTAGGCTACCATACTTTAGTTCGAACATATACTGGGGATACCCCTTACTCTCTAGTATATGCTATGGAAGAAGTCTTACCCTTGGAGCTAGAAATCCCTTCACTACACGCCATGCTTATAAGCAAAGTCAGTGAGGAATATTGGCATCAAAGCCTCCTTGATGAGTTTTCACTCTTGGACGAAAGGAGATTGAAGGATCTATATCATATACAAAGGTATCATCACTGAATAGCACAATCATTTAATAAGAGAGCCAAGGACCATGGTGTCCGAGAAGGGAATTTAGCCCTCAAAGAAATTGTAGAACCCATCTATGACCCAGAGGGAAATTTAAGCCCAATTGAAGTGTCCCTTACATTATGAAGAAAATATTATCAGGAGATGCCATAATGCTCATCGACCTTGATGGAGAATAGATGGCTCGTCCAGTCAACCTAAACCGTTTGAAATCTCGACACGCTACGACTCTTGTCATCTCCCTTATACTTAAAAAAAATATTCATTTATCTCTTCTCAGAACTATGTGGGGCCTGATCCTTTAAACATATTTTTATTTTTAAAAATGAAAATTAGAAAATTTTCAAAACCACCAGAGATACGTAGGCAACTCATATGCTTTCCATGATCATGGCCCACTTCTTTTTCATAAAATTCTATTCTTTTATTATCCCTGAGAACGATGGTTCATTTTAACATATACATGGACAAAAAGATTACGTATGCCTTATGATTAGTATAGATAATTCAAATGCAAAACTCATCAAGAGGCACAACAATATAATTAAAATTTTCTTTATTCTAGTTGTTGATGTAAAAAATTAGATTTGACCTAATTATTTTAATCACAGATAAAAATGAGTAAAGAAATAAGACAATAGATTTTTAAAGTGGTTCAGCCTTAAGAGAATGGCCTACATCCACTATTTTTGTATTACTAATTGTTTTGCCTGGAATTCTCGATAAACGATTTTACCAAGCGATTCAGCCTGTCCCTCTAATGGGGAGATTACAATGTATTTATAGCCTTGAGGTTGTACATGTGAAAGAATAATGCATAGCTGTCCAGTAGGCGTATACATCTGTACGATGATAACTGTACATTTAATGTGCAGTTATTTTTTGGTTTTCCTTGATGCGTACGTCAAAAGTATTTGAGTTTCTCGGATAGACTTAGTAGCTCGGACCGCCTAACTAGCTCGACACGCTTGAGCTGCTCGGGGTCCCTGGGCTCCTCGTGGCTTTTTAGTTGCTCAATGATTTTGAGTTATTTGGGGTATAGTAGTTCCTTGAGGGGTTGAGTAGCTCGGTATAAACATTTACAGTTGCCACCTAGGATGACATGTGTCTTCAAATAATAGGTCCATATCAGCAGAATAAATTTGGTATCAACAGAAGCCCCCAATATTTCACAGTTCGAGGTTGAGGAGGAGTGTGGAACATTCTTCTCGAAATATGGAGGGATTAAATAGTCATCCTGAATTTTAGGAGTATTTTCCATGCATTTATTTCTTCTTTGAATGACTTCACGAATATTTTGAATTTTTCTAACTACTTCGGTTTTCATGCCCTTTTTCTCCTTTTAGGCGTCGGTAACTCAAACGTATTTCTTTGTAATCATTATTTTTACCCATTCCCAAGGTAAGGTATTTAAGCGCTACAGAAAATCCTATCGTCTTTTACTTTTTCAAATCTGTATCTTTGAACTATTCATTTCTTCTCTATCTTGTACGTTCGTTTCTTCCATCGTTCGTTGTCAACTAATTCACTCCTTTCCTGTAAGATTTTCTTCCTTTTCTTTTATTTACTTTGTTCATCATGGTTTAATTTGTTGAATCTCTTGACAAATTTCGCTCTGAATTTTCAATTCCTTCATGGGTCATATTGGAAGAACTTTTTGAACCTTCTGACTATTTTTCTTTGGCTGAGGGACATTGGTTCCCAAGTATCTTTTTGGCCGACTGTGGCTTTTCTTTTCCTCCAAATCCTTTATATTTGGAATTCTGTCAGTATTTTGACGTTGTACCTGCAAAAATAGATCCAAATACCTGGAGAATAGTTAATGGAGTTCATAGGTTGAACCAACTCCATGGAACCCGTTTAGGGATTCCAGAGATAATGTATTTCTACAGATGGGTTATTAGCGATAGTACTTTTTATTTGAAAACTAGGTTTTTGAATAGGGCATTAGTTGTCAATCTTCCTGATGCCAACAGGGATTATTTTGAACATGGAGTGGTAATGAAAATTTGGCAACATCCTCCATTAAATGGATATGATGTATATCAAGGTCCTAGATGTCCTCCTTATGGCAATGGGATAGGTTGTTTTTATTTTTGTTATATATTTGAAATTATGTTTTCTTCATGTTTGATAAAATGCTTCACTGATATTTGATTTTTGATTATTTTCAGTTGACAACAAGAGAAAGTCTCCCCAAGAAACTGATGTTTATTTAAGGCGTACGAAACTTATCTGGAGTTTACGCCAATCCGTTGCAGTACAAGAGCTATACTTCATCCTTCACTGCTAGTCCAGTTGTGGTTGACATTGAACAAGTACCAACTTCTGAAACTGGTGTGGAAGGTTCCTCCCCTGAATTGAATATTCCCCTTAGTAACATAATGAAGAGAAGAAGAGCTACTGCCTTCTTTGACAAATCAGACTCTGCCAATGTGGAGGCAAAGAAAAGAAAACAAAATGTCCCAGAAGAAGGGATGAAAATTATTGACGCGCCTCCTCTTGCTGCTACCGAGAAAGTTGTTGAGAAGCCCCCTGTGGCTCCGAGCAAGGTTGTTGCTATCTTTCCTCAAAGTGAGGTTATCGTGATATCTCCAACAAAGACATCATCTTTAGTTGAAACTGTTCCCGCTCCCCCGAGGAGATTGAAGAAAAGTTCGTCTGAGAGACCTGTTAGGCCTGTCCTTCAACCTTTAAATGTTAAAAGTGGTGTTCCCACTTTTGTTCCTCCAACCTCTACCATGGGTCCTTTGAAGTCTTGGATTATCCCAAAAATCCAAAGTATTGAAGACACTCTTCCTCGTGACAGGGTCACTGCCTTGGAAGCTCAACATATTGCCTCAGTAAGTATTACTAATCTAAGTTTTTCACTTTTCTCTCATATGTCCCTGTATTGACTAAAAATTATTTCTTTCTTCACTTGGTAACATGTTTTAACAGTATTCTGAAGAAGGATGAGGCTATTAAAGCTTCAAGCTCCTCAGGAGCTGTAGAGGAAGGTTTTGTTGGTCTAACTCAGTCCTTAAAGGACTCTCATCAGAAGTATGAAGAAGATAAAATGTCTTAGGATAAGAAACTCAAGTCCATCGAGCAAGAGAGAGATCGAGCTGCAGAAGCCTCCAAGGGGTTGGAGCAGAAAATGAAAGAATTTGAGAAGAATAATAAAGAGCTTGAGGAGAAGCTCAAAAAGGCTGAAGAGCTTGAGAATAAGCTCAAAAATGCTGAAGAGGAAGTTGGAAGACTTAGTGAGGTTGATCTCCAGAAGGAAGAGGTGGAAGGGAAGTTGAAAGTTATCGAGGAGCTCCTTAGGGAAAGGACCTCCTCGGAGAAAGAAAAGAGGAAAAAGGCTGTCAAAAAACCGTTCAGTGCTGGTTGGGATAAGGGGTGGAACAAGGGCTTGGCTTCCATGACTTCACAAATGGAGTATGCCAGCCTCAAGTACTTTAGGGATGGATGGGTTGCTTCTTTGAAAGAGATGAAAATTGCTGAGAATTTAGAATTGTTCCAGCAACACATTCATGGCCCTCCTCCCTCTCCTAGGGAAGAAGAAGAGGACGAAGCTGCCTCAGAGGAATCTTCCATGATGATTGGAGATCAAGTTCCTCCTGTTCCATTTGTTAAAACTTTCTACGAGCAACTTCAGCCCACCAGTACCTCAGTCGAGTAGCTGCCACTATCTTCCGAGCAACCAACCTCCTCGTCCCAACTTTCTGTGGAAGTTGTAAAACACAAGGAGAAGGTGTAAAGTTGCTCGGGTTTTAATTTTGTTATTCCTTTTGAATGTAACCTTGAGCTTTGTATTTACCTTTTGATGAATAAAAATTTGAACTTTTGGTTGTTCATATCTACTTTCTTCTTCTTGCCCTGTCTTTATCATTATTGATCCTATTTATGGCTTCTCTTTGCTAGTTTATGGCCAGGATGGAGCTATTATTAGTTCATGACACATAATTGATGAAAAAATGCAATGACTACTTAAAAGTTGGTCATGCAGATCTGAATGAGGCTCAGATAATCGACATCCTCGGATCGGGTGTTTCTGACCGAGCAGTTGAGGCTTACCAGGATTTAAAGTGCTTGCTCGACCGAGCTATTGCCAATAATGTAGCTTATTATGAGATGATTGAAGATCTTTAAGGAACTATAGAGGAACTCCAGCAGTAGTACAAAGAGTCCTCCCTGCTTTTGCACCAGGGGTACGGGAAGAAATATCAACAGTTAAATGCTGAAAAAGGCTATGATAAATTCATTGTTGCCTACGAGAAGAAAGAGAGCATTCTAAAGCTTGAGGTTGAGGAGCATAGGAAAATATCTAAACTATTAGAGGAGGAAAATAATGTCTTACAAAAGGAGATATCCCAACTAAAATCTGTAGCATCTTCCTCGGGAGCTTTGGTCCCTGTCAATGACGAAGGTTTCTCGTTTTTGGAAGTAGAGAACGCTAACTTGCTAGATGAATTGGAAACTTTGAAAAGAGTTGGACCTTTCACATCTACTCACAGACGAGCAAGATCTTTTTCTCGGGAACGAGCAAGAGCTGGTCAAATTTCTATTGAAGATGCCAGAACTCAAGCAGCTTTGGAAAATCAAGTAGTTCAATTGACGGCGAATAATCAAGCTCTGGCGGAGATGTCTAAGAAGATCTTGAAGCTTAGTGAACAACTTTTTACATAATGTTCTGCCTTGGAAAATAAAGATATTTTGGTGAAGAATCTTCACGATCAACTAGAGAGGTTAACTTATCAATTCCATATATAGCCCAGAGAATTTTGGATGGCTGGCTACAATGAAGCCCTCTACCATCTCGATGATCGAATCCAGCAATCGAATAATGAGGGTTATAAGTAAGAATGACTGAATGCACTGGGTGTACTAAAATTGGATCAGGGCCACTATCTATGGGATTATTATGATCTTGGATTGCTCGAGTTGCCCGTGCTTCCTTTTAAGCTCGACATGAGTTGGATTCCTGTTCGGGAAATTCCTCAGTGCTTGATTTCAAAGTACCTCGGCGATTATAGTCTTCATTCAAATTTTGACATATCTCACCCAGAGCATTTGCTTGATCGGCCATCAGTGATGAATGTTCGAATGCTTCAAGATGTAAATTTCATAAACTATCCTTATGCTTTAGACGATCCTCCTTCTGGGGAAGGACCTGTTTCAAAAGCAGAAGGGAAGAAACCAATAAAATAGGATTTTTTTATGTAATGACTTGTATCTTTCCACATCATGTGTAATCCTTCTCGATTTGAATGAAAAGTTTTAGGCTTTCGCTATTTTATTTTTTATTGGTTTGGAAATATTTTATGAGATATCTCTTTTATTTAATGACGAATACGTATGTATATCTATAAAAAGACAAAAATGTCCTGTGTTATTTTAAATTACCGACCAACCGGAGTTGGTGGTCATTTTCTTCTCGACCAACCAAGAGCTAGTGGTAATTGATTCCTGACCAACCTAGAGTTGGTGGTAATTGATTTGTCGACCAACCGGAGTTGGTGGTCATTGCTTCCCGACCAACTTAGAGTTGATGGTAATTGCTTCCCGACCAACTTAGAGTCGGTGGTAATTGATTTTCTGACCAAACGGAGTTAATGGTAATTGCTTCCCGACCAACTTAGAGTTGGTGGTAATTGCTTCCCGACCAACTTAGAGTTGGTGGTAATTGATTTGCCGACCAACCGGAGTTGGTGGTAATTGCTTCCCTACCAACTTAGAGTTAGTGGTAACTGATTTGCCGACCAACCGAAGTTAATGGTAATTGCTTCCCGACCAACTTAGAGTTGGCGGCAATTGATTCCCGACCAACTTAGAGTTGGTGGTAATTGATTTGTATAGTGTGTAGCACTAATATTCCGAAAAAAATTTAACGAACAAAGAAAATGGGAAAACCTCACTTTATTCATATTGAAGATATTGTATTACATAGAAATTTCAACTACTGATAATACTTTTGAAGATATTCTGCATTCCATGCATTCTTGAATTCTTCTCCTTCCAAGGTTTCAATCCTGTATGACCCTGGACGAATAACTTCTGTCACTCTGTAGGGTCCGTGCCAGTTGGCTTCTAGCTTATTATGCTTTTGGATAACTTTCTTCAACACATAATCCACTTCCTTCAAATCACATTTATTGACTCTTTTATTGTAGAACGAAGTTTTTCGTTGTTGATACGCGACATTTCTTATAGCTTCTTCTTCTCTGAATTCTTCTAGCATATCTAGATCTAATCTTCTCATCAAATCACTAATAGGAGAATTGAAATTAAGTACCCTATGTATAGGTAGACCTAATTCAACATGTATGACAGCTTCACTCCCAAATGCCAGCATATATGGGGACTCCTCTAGTTGTTGTTCATGATGTGGTGCGATATGCCCAAAGCACAGACTGTAGCTCGTTAATCCAATTTTCCTTTGCATCATCTAGTCATTTTTTCAAACCATTTAGCAATGTTACTGTTTGTCACCTCAGTTTGTCCATTGCTTTGGGGATGACCTGGTGCAGAATGGACCTTCAATACATTCGATTATTGACAATATGTAGCGAATTCTTTGTTGTCAAACTGGGTTCCATGGTCAGTAATGAACGCATGTGGGAGTCCGTATTTGCAAATTATATTTTTCCAAATAAATTGATAGACTTTGCTGTATGTCATATCAATGATAGGGCCACCTTCCACCTATTTAGTAAAATAATCCACTGCGACCACTAAGTATTTGAATCTTCCTTTAGTTGTTGGTAGTGGTCTGACCAAGTCTATTCCCCATATAGCGAATGGCCAAGGGGATGTTATGGGTGTTAATAATGCCTGAGGAGCTCTTCGGATGTACGAGAAGCGTTGGTATTTATCGTATTTTTTAGCATAAGCTGCGCAGTCAGCCCTCATCGTCAGCCAGTAATACCTCTGCGTGGTTATCCTTCGTAAGAGAGTTCGACCAGCTACATGGGCTCCACAAGACCCCTCATGAACTTATTCAATCAAGTCTTTCACTTCGAAGGGATGAACACATCTTTGTAGCGCTGCTATAACTCCTCGTCTATATAAAATACCATTGGTTAGTACATAACGAGAAACTTTGAACTTCAACTTCTTAGCTGCGATTTTATCAATTGGTAAAGTTCCCTCTTCAATATAGGCCCTGATGGGATCCATCCATGATGGTCCCAAAGAGCAATGAAGTTCATGACCAGATCTTCGTCTATGCTCCGACCAACTAGAATCTCTATTAGAAATGTTCTTCATATCTCGGTGCGTGTGGCTGATGCTAATCGGGCTAGTGCGTCTGCTCTTGCATTCTCTAGTCTTGGTACTCTGACCAGCTGAACAATAATAAAATTTGATACCAATTCCATTACTTTCGCATGCTACTTGATCATCAACTCTCCCTTTACCACATATACTCTGAGAATCTGATTTACGATTAACTGCGAATCGCTGAATACAACAACCTGCTCTGCCTTCATCATTCTGGATAGACTTAAACCTGCAATCACTGCTTCATATTCGGCCTCATTATTAGAAGATTTAAATTGAAAGCGCAAAGCATACTCCATATCGACCTCATCTGGACTTTTCAAAATAATCCCTGCTCCACTACCTGCATTGCACGAAGATCCATCTATATACAAATTCCATATAGGTAACTGATCATCAAATTTTTGATCGGATAAAATTCCTCGGTGGAATATTTATTGCTTCTTTATATCCTCTTATAGCATTTCTTGCTGCTCGTCGACCATCTTCTCTTGCTCGTCAACCAAATTAAGTTGGTCGGGGTTTAAATTTAATGATCCTGTAACATCCACAAGTTGGTCGGTATAACTTCTGCTCTTCAGAGGTGTCAGGACAGGTGAACTCTACGATAAAATCTGCCACTGCCTGCCCTTGAAGCGATGATCTACGATCATATACTATGTCATATTCACCAAGTTCTACTGCCCATTACATCAATCTCCTTGATTTTTCTGGTTTATGAAGAGCTTGCCTTAACGACATATCAGTATACACGACTATGGTATGAGCTTGGAAATATGGCCTCATTCTTTTACTCGCTTCGATCAACGCTAGTGCCAACTTTTCCAGTCTTGGATATCTGATCTCTACTCCTCGGAAGGCCTTGCTAGTGTAATAGATTGGTTTTTGTACTCCATCCTCCATTCTTATTAACGCCGAGCATACTGCGTTTTCCGAAACTGCTATATACAAGTATAGTCTTTCTGCCATCACTGGTCTGAACAACAATGGAGGTGCTCCCAGGTATTTTTTCAACTCTTGAAGGGCCTTCTCGCATTCATCATTCCATTGAAACGTTTTTCGGAGTGTTTTGAAGAATGGGAGACATCTATCAGTTGCTCGTGACACAAATCTATTAAGTGCTACAACTCGCCCTGTGAGACTTTGCACTTCCTTCTTCGTCATTGGAGATCGTAGCCCCAACATAGCCTTGATCTTTTCAGGGTTCATTTTAATACCTCGTTGGTTGACAATATACCCGAGAAACATACCTTATCGTACTCTGAATGTGCATTAAGTAGGGTTCAACTTTATTTGATATTTATCTAGTTGATCAAAGGTCTGGCCTAGGTCAATTAGATGATCAACACCTTTTTTTCTCTTCGTCATCATATCGTCAACATAAACCTCCATATTGTGACTGATTTGCTCTGCAAACACCTTGTTCATCAACCGCTGATACGTTGCACCTGCATTTTTAAGTCCAAAAGTCATAACATTATAACAATAAGTTCCCCTTGGGGTGATAAAAGAGGTACTCTCCCGATCTTCAGGCTTCATTTTAATCCGATTTTAACCAGAATAAGCATCCATGAAACTCAACAATTTGTGTCCCGAGGTAGCATCCACCAATTGATCGATTCGAGGCAGAGGGAAATGATCTTTTGGACAAGCTTTATTAATATCAGTAAAGTCCACACACATCCTCCACTTGTTGTTTTTCTTCTTTACCATCACCACATTAGCTAGCCAATCAGGATATTTGACATCCTCAATAAAATAAGCTTCTAAACCTTCTCGACCTCTTCTTGTATAGCTTGGTTCTTTTCAGGGCTAAACACTCTTCTTCTTTGCTTCACTGGCTTGATTTCCTTGTTCACATTAATCTCGTGACATCGGAAGGCTGGGTCTATCCCTTGCATGTCTTTGTGGCTTCATGCAAAAGTTTGTTTCCTGCTTCTTAGGAAAGCTATCAATTCTTATTTTAATCGGGCATCCAACGACGCACGGATTTGAGTTGTTCGTTCAGGGTGTTCGTCGTCCAGAATGACATTTTTAGTAGCCTCCGTGACTTGACCCTTAACGAGCTGAAACTCATCTCTTGGGTCTAAAGTCTCAATCTTCGCATCTTCTATCTCATATACCTGATAAGTAGTAGTCTTCTTCCTGTATTCTTCACGTTCTTTCGGCTCGACCGATGAATAGTAGCATTCCTGAGCTACTTTTTGGTCGCCTTTCACCACTCCTACTCACAAGTTGGTTAGGAATTTTAAACATTGATGTACAGTAGATGGTAATGCATAGAACTTATTCAAACCTACTCTTCCCATGATGATATTGTAAGCTGACTGGACATTTTTATCCATCACGAAAAAGCGCACTCTTTTTGTTCGACATGCAAGGCATGTACCGATGAACATATCCAACTTGATCGTCCTGAGTGGAAAAACTTTTTTGCCAGTAAAATCGAGGAGGGGCCTATGATATGGATCCAACTGGGATAATTTTAGGTTCAAACTATCAAAACATGGGTAGAACATAATATCTTTCGAGCTTCCATTATCTACCAATACTCGTGAAATCACTACTTCCTTCATCCTCATTTTTATCACCAATGGGTCATTATGAGGATATAACACACCTGTGAGGTCGTTCTTAGAAAAACCGATGAGCAGTTTATCTTTGTTCACCATCCTTGGGCGATCATCTTCAGCTAGATTTATTCGTTGAATGTACGAAGAAGCTTGAGCCTCACTGAGGTAAGCTTTCCTCTCTGTAGTAAGGTCTCCACCTCCTGCATCTCCACCTGTAATGACATTGCAATCAAATGATCCAAAACGAATTGAAAATATCACACATTCTGGTTGTCTCAGTCTTTTGGGGAGATCGGGGTCATCTTCTGGATCATCTTCATGATCCCTTTTCTTGTCATCTTTTGCTCGGAGAGGAGATTTAGACCTTTGCCTTCCTCGTTTATTGGTTAGACCACCATTTTGACGATCAACATACTTGGACAGTTTTCCTCGTCTAATGAGTGCTTCAATTTCATTCTGAAGATATATACAACGCTTGGTCGTGTGACCATGATTTTTATGGAATTCGTAATATTTGGACTTGTCTCTCTTATCAGGATCTGCCTTCATTTTTGCTGGCTAAGCTAGTTCCTCACTGTTCTTGATCTCTTCCAGTATGTGATTTATATCCACCTTCAAGGGAGTATAATTTCTGTATTTCTTCATTTATTCCAATGCTTGCTTCCCCTTTGATTGCCTGTTACCACCATTATTCTTTTGTTCCTTCTTTTCAGTTTTACCATCTTCCACCTTGATCTCCTTAGTGTTTGCATTCTTCTTCGCAGCCATGGCCTCCTCGGCATTCATGATTTTTACTGCTTTTTCCATCAGTTTTGCCATGGTCCTGGGTGGATCTTTGGCTAAAGTATAGTATAATTTATTGGGCAACAATCCACTCATCAAAGCAGTAATTGCAATTTTCTCCTCGTAATCAATTACTTCCAGTTTCTCGTTATTAAAATGAGTAATATAATCCATGGTGCTCTCACTTGCCTTCTGTCTAACACTTAGAAAGTGTGCTACTCATTTGACTGGCTTAGCTCCAAAATAAAAATTTCCAATGAAGAGCTCTGCTAGCTGAAAGAAAGTCGCAATTTTTGCCCGAGGAAGCTTGTTGTACCACATCTGAGCAGATCTAGTAAGGGTTCCTGAAAATGCCCGGCATCGTATCTTATCTAGAACATCATAGATATCAGCAGCTGCTTGGTATTGTTCTATATGGAGAACATGATCAGTTTTGCCATCATATTTTGGTGTTACTACTGGGGCTTTCAATTTCGACGGTGTGGGAAAGTCCACAATCTCTTGTGTGAATGGAGTTCCTCGGACAAAGGTCCTTTGTAGAGGATTCTTGGTTTTAGCCATCTCCCCTAATCTATCCTCCAACCTTTAAATTGAGCCTTTCCATGCATAATTTCCCTCTTCGATCCTATTGGTTCGAGCAACTGATCGTGTTGAATTAGCCTCTTGGGATCTTTCATGACGAGCAGCTGGTCATGATTGGGCAGAGCCTTCCTTCATATCAAATGGTCGTTGAGAATTCCTCGACACAATCCTAGGGGGACTTCTATTCCTCCTAGGACCTAGACGATCAAAAGGAGAGACTCTACTCAACCTTTCAAGATCACTTGTCCTCTCTGGAGATAGAGTGATGTTTTGTTGAGTGTCTGTAGCCCGTACCGAGGAAGTCCGTCCGGGCTGAGAAGAAGGATCATTAGATCTCTCAGTACGATATGAATCGTTAGTTCACGAAGAGAGTAAACGAATATTTCTTTAAACACTTTGTTGTCTTGATTGGGTTGACACTCCGCCTTGAACGGTTTGTATGAGTTGACGCATGGTTTCCTACATGGTCGTTTGCCCTTGGGCCAAATTGGCTATTATACCAGCCAGATCTGAAAAACTTGGGGGAGCAGAAGGATTTGGGGGAATCCCAATGTTTCGATTATTGGACTCCGGATTATTAGCCATTGATGATGAATTATTTTGGTGAAAAACGCTAATTACAGTCGTTTCCCACAGATAGCGCCAATCTGTTGATGTAAAAAATTATATTTGACCTAATTATTTTAATCACAGATAAAAATGAGTAAAGAAATAAGACAATATATTTTTAAAGTGGTTCAGCCTTAAGAGAATGGCCTACATAATCTATTGATGTAAAAAATTAGATTTGACCTAATTATTTTAATCACAGATAAAAATGAGTAAAGAAATAAGATAATAGATTTTTAAAGTGGTTTAGCCTTAAGAGAATGGCCTACATCCATTATTTTGGTATTACTGATTATTTTGCCTGGAATTCTCGATAAACGATTTTACCAAGAGATTCATCCTGTCCCTCTAATGGGGAGATTACAATGTACTTATAGCCTTGAGGCTGTACGTGTGAAAGAATAATGCATAGCTGTCCAGTAGGCGTATCCATTTGTACGATAATAACTGTACATTTAATGCACAGTTATTTTTCGGTTTTCCTTGATGTGTACGCCACAAGTATTTGAGTTGCTCGGACCGACTTAGTAGCTCAAACTGCCTAAGTAGCTCGACACGTTTGAGCTGCTCGGGGTCCCTGGGCTCATCGTGGCTTTAGTTGCTAGGTGATTTTGAGTTATTTGGGTATAGTAGTTCCTCGGGGGGTTGAGTAGCTTGGTATAAACATTTACAGTTTCCACCTAGGATGACACGTGTCTTCAAATAATAGGTCCATATCAGCAGAATAAATTTGGTATCTACACTAGTGATGAAAAATCACGATACAATTACATCGACATAGGAGTAACACATCTTCCCTTTCCAAATTACTCGTACTTTCATAAAACAAAACAAAAAAATAGAGACCAACTACTCCTAAAACAACCACTCCAAATTTACTCCCACACAACAAGATACATGACCTAACACCATACAATAGCTTCACAAATAAAGAACCCCCAAGGATTCTACCCACGGCTGCTAGAGGAACTTTCCCCATCATCATCCACATCCTGGGGTCCCCAAAACTTCCATGCCTGAATAGAGTGTCGCAAACGCTCCATGGAATGATAAGCCCAAACTAGCTTAGGGAAAACAACAACACCTCCCTCGATGGTGTTAGATATGGCGAGCCACCTCTGCTCGGTCTCCAAAACCAGCATCTTAGCAACTACTCTTCTCCACAACCACTTCTTGTAGTCCCTTAAAATATGCCAGACTCTACCAACAGACTGGGAAGGACAAGTTGATGGTTGATGATTCTCCCATAGAGAGCCCAGCCTCATGTGCATGCGTTCTATCAAATCCTCCACAAGAAAAAAGTCAAGTGTTTGAGGTGGCATAATCTGTTCCTAGCCATATTGGTGCAAGAGCGTCTAGGGAAAATAGAAAGAGGTATGCTGGAGGCCAACCAACTAAACATACTGGTATTCCCCAAGTTCCAGAATGGGCAAAAATTCCCCCCACCAAGGCACTGACCAATGCAAGCCTCGAGCCCCGTGCTTTGTAAACCAGTTCTCCCATCTCTTAATGTCCAGGCCTAGACTGATAAAGTAGTAAAAAAAGAAGTTTGGCACATCCACTAAAGGGATATTCAGGAGTGACCGCCATACATAATCTCTCTGACATCCACATAAATAGCATTACAGGGCTACCTCTCAGGAAGTCAGAACAACCTTTTTGCCATGCATACAGACCGTTCAGAGTCTCCACCAAGCATTATCGTCGCTGAATTATGGCGATACGACATCCATAAAGCAATGGTTGTGAGTTGTGGATCCACCAATAGTTCCCCAATCACCAACAATAATTTTGAAATCAAGCCTAGAATGTTGGATCTAGCATAGCCAGCATCACCAACATCCTGCAAATGCATAAAATGTAGCAGAGAAGAAAGAATAATCATTCCTCCTGTAACCACTGACCTAGCCATCGAAGGCGAGATATGGATAAGTCCTTCTAACAACTCCCGAGAAGATCGAGAAAATTCAGGCATAGGTGAAATTCTCATTCTTCGTGTGTTGGCTCAATTTTGAGACATTCATTTTTTATTTGCTCCTTCATTTTTTTATTATTAAAATCTATATTTATATATCTTAAATCGTATTTTTTATATATTAATTTTGTACATAAAATTATGTTTTATAATATATATTTTTTCTCTTATATGAGTTTAATTTTTTTTAAAGTTTATTTTATTTTATCCTAATTTGACTTGATGGATAAAATATTTTTTACAGAATACATTCGGAATATATTTTTCGTGTTACATAAATCTTGTAGTGTCACTTAGTGTGTCTACTTTATTTTTTTGTAATATATTTTTTTTGAAGCATTAATTTTTTAATATAATTTTTTGTGTTCAATAAACTCCATTAATTAAACATAACCCTTGTTTAGTTAAATAACATTTAACACTAAATTAAAAGGCAACCCATTGCTTTAGTTTTTGTGCCGTTGGTTTGTTTCAAAACCATTTACGGTTTCGAGGTCTGCTTTGTTGTGTGTCTCGAGGTCTGTTTAAGTGGCTCAAGACACCTACTTTGCTGATTTGTTTTGGGGGTTTAAGATCTATGGTTTGTATGTTTTGAGTGGAAGGGTTTTCATTTTTATTTTTCTCTCTCTTTCTATAAGAGCTACAACACATCACTTGTTTACCCTCACTTTTCTTTTTCTCTATTTTTTTTCCTCATCCAAGAAGCTGCCAACATTTTACCCATTTCTCTCTCTTTTGTTTTCCAATCTGCATATATATGCAATCTGCATATATATGCAGTCTGCATATGCATATATATGCAACTGCATATATGAATTGCATATGCATATATATGCAGATTGCATATATATATGCAACTGCATATATAGTTTATATGCCATAACTTCTCGAAATCTTCTCGAAATATTCTCGAAATCTTCCATTTTACCCCGAGAGTTTGAATGGATTTTGGACCATCGATGCTACAAAAGTCAACCAATAGCTATTTAGGCAACTTCAGAACGTATGTAAATTCCTAATCATACGTTGAATGGAATTCCGGGAGAACTAAGACTTAGCTTATTTAAAAAAAAAGGAACGAAAAACTATTTACGCAAATGCAAACAAATATGTATTATGGGAGATAAATAAGAACACTTACAAATCGGATTGGTACAACAAAAACACATCACATATAACTGGTATATAGTAGCTATAGCTGGTATATAGAAGCTATAGCTGGTATATAGCAACTATAGTAGCTATATAGCAGTTTTAGCTAGTATATAGCATCTATATACAAAACATAAGCTCGAAGGTTCAAGGATTGAATGATTATTTCAATACAAATCATTTGAAATTGTAGATAAGTAATTAAAATGAAACATTAGAGCACTGTATATATAGCTACTGTAATTTCATTTCAGTCCCAATATGAAATAAATAAGAAGATAACATCTAACACATGAAATGAGGCTGACAGCTAAGTCAGCTCAGGACGTTTACACAACTCATGAAAAAAGTACTTAGCTGAAGTCATTTTTAAACATTATCCCAAACGTAAAAACTCAGCGTGTGACATAATGTAACAACTTCAAACATGTTTGAGTTACATGTTTTCAGCTCGTGACATAAAATTTGATCATTATGATCAAACTTGAAACATACAATTCTCTTAGGCATATACCAATCGAACATAAATAATTAAACACCAACTAACCATAATTTCTCCTAGGCATTCTATTAAACACTTGGTAGGTCTTTACTAAATTCAAACCCAATTGAACCACAAAAAACCCTAGATCACATAAAAAGAGTTTGAAAGTAAGAGTGTAGTCAGAGAGGTGCACTAACAACGTTCCTAAGTAAATTAACAAAAGTAGGAACTACGCATATAAACAAATTTAGAATTTACAAAATTATCGATGATAGACTTCACATTGAGGGTTACCTTCCATGTAACTACGCATAAGGAATACCCATTTTTTTTGTTGAAATAGGTTTCAAAGACCTCAAATTATAAAATATAAATATAAATGAGAAGGAAAAGAAACAATGACTCTAAAGATTTTCAACTAAAGAATTCAAAATTTTCAACAATAATGAGATTTACTTGAGACTAAGAAATTGGGGGAATGATTAGTACCTGTAAAACCAAGAAACAAAATTAGTAAGTACCTCAATATAAAAACAAAAACCATAATAACCCATAAACGATACCCAAAATAACAATTTATTTAAAGACAAAAGTTGACATCTAAAACCATAGGTTTTTGGTCAAGAACGCACCAAGAACAACAATAGGTTTCCTCGGCCAAAAGCAACCTATATCCAACTAAATCAACCCATATTTGGCCTAGAAACCCAACCCGAGTGCAATGTTGAAAGTCCAATAAATGAAAAATGTGAAAACCCTCATTTGAAAAACGAAGAAATAATGGGGGTTCAATGTTCTATGGAAATGGAAGAAATCGTAACAATGAATGAAAAAGGAAGAATCACATTTGACAAAATCCAAGCTATTTGAAATGAACAAAAAATAACGTCTCATAGACATTTCATCTAACATCTAGTTGTTTAAGAAAACAAAACATATAAAATAAATAAGATTTGATACCTTTCAACTTTTACAGCACGTTTCAAATTGTATAACAGATGCTTCTCTTGCTTTTCAACTCGATACTTCTTTTCCACTTGTCTTTTAGAAATCAATACATGGAGTTTTCTCAAATACCCGAGAATACTTGCAAAAGAAATCAATACGTGGTCCTTCTCACTTGAATATTTCTTCCATAGTATGATAATGGGGGGGGGGGGGGGGGGGGACTCTGCCCCGTCGAGTGAGGCAAGTGAAGTCAGATATCGAATCATACGAATCTTATCGTGAATCATAAGAATTACTATGTGCCGTCATGTTAATTTTAGGTTCTGTACATGATTAAGTAGTGTATCATAAATCATAAGAATTACAAACCTGAATAGCTTAATTCAGAGTGCAAATGGAGTTAAGCTAGGAATTGACACTCTGTAACATTTACCCATTCGCAAGTGTTCCATATGGCTATATTAGAGAAATTAAATTTCAGGAATTAATAACGGAATACTTGATGCATTTAATTGAAAATGAAATGATCAAATATAAAAGCAAGGTCACTTATAACTTCTTATTCTGATGTTTCAGACATATAGTGGGTAATAGGCATTTAATCAAACACATTCATAACACACCTAAACATAAAACACCATGTTGTTTTTCGTTACTCTCTCCCTCAACACACACACTCATAACACACCTAAACATAAACTCTCTCCCATAATATGTAAACACGTGATACACCCAAAACCACTATTGGCATTGGCAACTTGTATAAAAAATCTCTCACACAAATATGTAAACAACAATCAATAAATATCACAGGTAGAAAAAAAAGTAACCAAAACTTCAATCGAAAATGACACTAAATAGAGAAAAAATTAAGTAATGAACATGAAATAGCCTTATTTCGAACCTAAAAAGAAACCCATCTAAGATGATACCTTGAATGGTGGTGGAAGAGAGAGAATCAATAGAGAAACCTGCAAAATTAATCAATTTTGAACCAAATTTCATCCTAATAGAAGAACAAATTTGAACCAAACAAAACTCTAAAAAAATTCAAATTTGAACCAAACCTGCAAAAAAAATGCAATTCGAAAAAGAGAGTGTGTGTGTGTGTGTGCGTGCATGCTCGCGTGCTTGTGCGCGTGTGTGACTGCATGTGTGTGCGTGTATGTGCATGTGTGTGCATGTGTGTGTGTGTGTGTGTATGTTTATGTGTGCGTGTGTGTGAGTGGGGAAGGGGGAGGGGGAGGGATCTTAGTTGGTGGCGGGAGGGAGGGAGGCGGGAAGGGGAGGGTTTTCTTTGGGGAAGGGAAAAACGGAAGAGAGAAATAGAAGAGAGAGTGAGGTGAGAGAATGTGAGGGAATGTTTGGGTAGAAAAGTAGGGGGAAACCCAAAACATGATGTGCGTTTACCCAAAAGCCCGAATTTTTGAATTGAAGGGTAAGGCTCTTAAGTAGAAAAAAAGGGGGGAAATCAAATAATTGAGGGGTAGTGTTGTAAAAAGAAAATACATATGATCTCAACCATTAAAATATGTAAGGAGGTGGTACACATCTGAGCTGTAAAAAATGTACATATTTTCAAAAACCGACCAACCTATCTTATATATATATATACACACACACACACACTAAAATATACATATAGTCATATATTTTTTTGTTCTTCGCTTGGTACTAGTTTTGGGAACTCAGTGTTGGGTCCGTATTAACTCAGTGATAAAATCAGTTTTTACTTTATTTAAATTTGGACTTAGATTTACATTTGGACTAAACTCTTTTTGACGAAATTTTTTTTAGACTACTTTGGACTTTTAGTCTTGTTTGGATAGTTGTGTTAACTTATTAAATTTGAACTAAAATTAAATTAGACCTTTTAGGACTTAGTCTGTTTTTGAGTGTTGGCATTTGAGATTGTATTTCCACCCATTTTAGTGTTTGTGTGCACTTGTTAAAATTTGGACTTAACTGTTGAAACTTAAATTAAACTTAAGTTTTTTTCGTGTGTCGCACATTCTTTTTATTAAAATAATCTTTATTTTAAATATATTTTAATTTAAATATTTATTTCAGTTTAAAGATATTTGGTTTGTGCCTCGAACTAGTTATATCCTCTAAGTTGAACTTTTGTGTTGTCACTTTATTTAGTTGGGTGTAATTAGTGTGTGGACTTTAAATCACATCTTTATTTATTTGAATTTTATTTTAGTTAAACCCATCCTATTTTATTTAGTCGATTGCTACACTCTTTATCTCGTACTCATTTTACTTGGATGGAATCAATTGACTCGTACACTTTTTAGTGTCTAAGTTGATTACTTTTTGTTGTATTCTTTTATACTTAAGTGGTGTTTTTGTGTATATGAGTTCTTGATCCAAACCTAGTTATAGTATTGACTTAAACTAAAATTTGGGACTTAATCTTTGTGATTATCTTTTGTGTTACAAAATTTTGCTATTTGGACTTAACTAACATATTTGTAACTCTTTTGTGTTGACTTTAATTAAGTTCTAATTTGTTTGAGCTAAGTACTGCACATATTTATCTTTTGCTCATTTTACTTGGATTTAATATTTTAACATAACACCTCTTTAAATTGATTGATATTCTATTTGGTGTTAAGTTAATTATTATTGTTTAGTTGCGCGACACAATTGTTGGAAGTTCATCTTCTATTTAATTTGTGGTCATTTGCTTCAACTAAATTGGTTTAGAATTAATCTTTACTTTAATATTAAATATTAAGGAAGACCTGACTTGTGTCTTATGACTTAATTTTCAATCATTCTTTTAGTACCGATTAATTTAATATCATCTTATTATTATTATTATTGTTTACTACTGTTGTGTGCATCTACACGGATTCTCAGGTGTTGAGTGTGTGGTGTGCATGTCTCAAGTTTTCACTATAAGATTAAGTTTGTGGTTTTGTTTAGTTTGTGCCTTGGTGTACTGGTTTTGTATTGGCCAAACTATTTCATTTACATTGGTGTTGCTGAATTATTTATTTAAATATTGGTATTAGTGTTGAGTGTGTGTTTGTGAGTATGTGATAGTCTCTATTACCTAGATTTATTGGGTTGACTTATTTTCAGTCAATTTGGGTTGTTTTAAACTAGGCTCGTTGTACAAGTGTGTATTTGCTTAGTTTGATTCATTGTGGACTTAGGTACTGTGATCTGTAACTTGTAATTGGTAATAGTGAACTTGGGTGTGTGAGTTGTCCTGGGACTAGGGACACAGGGTTTACCACCACGGTGGGTTCCTCGAGAACAAATATTATGTCACCTTCCACTTTTCATCATCAAATTCTTAAAGGGAATTATTTTTATATCTAGCATCACCACTTTTTACTTACTAGCACTGTTCTAAAAAACCCGCCTAGGCTCCGCCTAGGCTTAAGGCTTGGGAGAAACGCCTCGCCTTACGATTTTCACGCCTTATTCTTGGTAAAACCCTTAAGGCGCACTTTTTTCTAAAAACAACAATGATTTAGTGAAACGATGTCGCCTTTTAAAGAATTTGTTTACAAACCGGACCATTATCTCATCCAAAATAATCAAATAGTATTTTAATTTGCATATATTCAGATATATTTTTATGATATGTGCAATTTTTATATTTTAATAGCCTTGTTATGGTTAAAAAATATTAAAATATATTAAGAAGGCCTAAACGCCTTTTCACGGCATTTTACGCCTAGGCCCGCCTAGGCTTCTAAGACTTAAGGCTTGGCCTCCACGCCTCAATCACGCCCCGCGTTTTTTAGAACCTTGCTTACTAGTGTGCATGAGTGTTTTTAATTTATAATAGATTTTATCAAAGAGCTTAAAAAAGTTTTTAAATAACCTAATACGCATTAGCAACTACCCTTTGGTTCTTTCTAGTAACTGTTAGGTCTTTTCATGTGGTATATGAGCTTCAGGATTAACTTTATGAAAATTTTTATTCCGCAAAGATCTTGAACTCTTTTTAAAATATAAATTTTAAAATATTTTTTTTAAATATGGGAAACTTATATGGTGATGCCGATTTTTCTTCTAGAAAATCCCTTTCTGAATGTTTTGAAAAGGCAAAGCTTTATTCACAAGATGACATTAAAAGCGATAATGTGTTTTGCCAAGCGATGGGTGCAATCGAAGTTAAAGATATTTCAGCTTACACCACATCTTTAGATTCTTGGGACATTTCACAATCTTCTACCCATTCATCTAGTATATACGATAATTTGTTTATATGCGATAGTGACACTAGTTGTGATAATTAAGTTGCCTTTACTTCTCGTTGTGTCTTTATGTCCGAGAATATTTTACACAACTTATCTACTAGTTATGATAATTCTGATTTATGTGTAGATAATTTTGAATTAGAATATGTGATTTCATCTCGTATCTCACCTGCTCAATTTCAGCCTACAATCATAGCTTCCAAATCTAATATTGATAATATTTTTGATGATGTTGATGAATCTGAAATTGTAGACGATTCTACCATTTTAGAAGGGTGCGTGAGTACGAATTTAGAAGATTGTGTGAGTAATAAATATTTTGATAACACTATTGAGGAATAGACTAATTTAGTTCAAATTAATTTTAGGTTCATGGCTAAAAATGATGTTTTAAGTAATCAAATCAAGTTAATGTCCGAAGAATCTGAATTTCATTATGATGAATTTGAAAATGATATTTCATTTTTAGAGAAAAGACTTATTATGTTAACGGAGCTTAATCACTCTCTTGAAACTAAATATAAGGAATTTTTGTTTAAATTTGATGAATCTTAAGTTGAACTAAAGGTTGTTTTATATAAGTATGATGAATGCCTAAGAGAACTTAAGATTTCATTTAAAAAGGTTGATGGTTTTTGTAATGCTCGTTTAATTGTCGAATCCCATAATAAGTACGTTGATGAATTCGTTCCTTTACAAGGGATTGGTTTTAAATGTGAAATATTTGATGAAACTAATTTCGTTAGTGGTAGCAAACAATGTCCTGATTCGACTGAAATTAAACAAAGCTATAAACATGCTGAATATGAGGATTATGCTACCGCATTTGTTAAGCCGGTATTTGTATGCAATTTTTTCCATAAATCTGGACATCTTGAAAATTTTTGCTTTAAAAAGTTAGGACAAAATAATCTTTATTCAGGCAAATTTAGGCAAACTCAATTTGTTAAGAATTTTCAAAATGTTAAAACGACTTTTCAGTGTACTTTTTGCTCTAAGAAAGGTCATTTAGAAGAATTTTATTTTAAGAAATTAGGACAAAACAAATTTTATTTAGGGAAATTTAGGCAAATTCAAAATGTTGGGAATTTCAAAATAGCTAAGCCTAGACTTAAATGTGATTTTTTTCTCTAAAAAAGGACATATAGAAAAATTTTACTGTAAGAATCTTGGGCAAAATAAGGCTAATGTAGGCAAATTTAGGTAAATTGAAAATATGAGGAATAATGTTGTTGGTAAATCTATTTTTGAGTGTGAGTTTTGTTCTAAAAAGGGCCATTTAGAGCAGTTTTGCCATAAGAGATTAAATGCTAATATAAATTTTGATATGAAAAACTGCCCACTATGTTTAATAATGCTAAACATGTTGAAATAAAGTGTTTTCATTGTAATTTTTGTTCTAAATTTGGACATTTAGAGCAGTTTTGTCATAAAAGACTAAATTTAAATTCAAGTGGAAAGTTTGATAATAGAAAACTGCCCACAAAGTCTTGTAACAATGTTAAAATCTGGGAGAACAAGACTATTTGGTGTAACTTTTGTTCAAAATCGGGGGTTTTAGAACAATTCTGTTTTAAGCATTTAAATTTGACTATGAAATCTGAAAATGCCAAACTGCATCATATTCCTGTTAAATCGAAATTCAATGTCAGTTATGTATATCGGTGTAACTTTTGTCTTAAAATGGGTCATTCACGATGATTTTATCATATGCGTTTAAGTAAACAACAAAGTAGTGTTAATAATGTTCCCATGATCCCTTTGAAAACTAACTTTGTTGCAAATCGTTCCAAATTTAAATTTGATACTGCCCCGTTTAAGACCACACTTCCTAATGTTAAATCTAAATGGGTTAAGAAAGATGATTTAGGATGTAAAATGGAAGATTCGTGAGCTTCAAACTAATTTTATTTTAGTTTGTTTGTTTGTGTTAGTTAGTTTGTTTGTTTTGTACATTTTATTTTGCATATTTATGTTGTACTAACTTTATTTAGTAGGATTCTTCCCTACCTTTTGTCACTTTGAGACAAACAGGGGGAGAATTTGAGACTCTTTTAGTTTTGTATTTTACAATTTCTTTGAGTCGTTTAGGAATTCTTGTTGCTAGTTGAGCTATGTACTCTTCTATTTTCTTTAGGACTCATGTGTATAGATGAGTTATGTAATTTGTGTCATTTCTTATTTTTGAGTCTCGATTTTGTTTGTCTCAAAATTGGACAAAGGAGGAGATTGAAAATCGCATTCTTCGTGTGTTGGATCAATTTTGAGACAATCATCTTTTTATTTGCTCCTGCAATTTTTATTATTAAAATATATTTTTATATATCTTAATTCGTATTTTTTATATATTGATTTAGTATTTAAAATTATGTTTTATATTATATATCTTTTCTCTTATATGAGTTTAAATTTTTTTTTTTTTAGTTTTTTTTGTTTTATCCTAATTTGACTTCATGGATACTATATTTTTTACAGAATACATTCGGAATATATTTTTGTGTTACATAAATCTTGTAGTGTTACTTAGTGTGTCTACTTTATTTATTTTTTTGTAATATATTTTTTTTTGAATCATTGATTTTTTAATTTAATTTTTTGTGTTAAATAAACTCCATTAATTAAACATAACCTTTGTTTAGTTAAAAAAACATTTAACACTAAATTAAAAGGAAGCCCATTGTTTTAGTTTTTTGTGCCGTTGGTTTGTTTCAAAACAATTTACGATTTCGAGGTCTACTTTATTGTGTGTCTCGAGGTCTATTTACTTTGCTGATTTGTTTTGGGGGTTTAAGATCTACGGTTTGTATGTTTTGAGAGGAAGGGTTTTCATTTTTTTTTCTCTCTCTCTCCACAAGAGGCTACACATCACTTGTTTACCCTCATTTTTCTTTTGCTCTTTTTTTTCCTCATACAAGAAGCTGCCAACATTTTACAAATTTTTCTCTCTCTTTACTTTTCCAAAATCTTCTAGCTCTTTTAAGCGCTTTGTAACAGTTTTTTTTGGGAGATTTTAGTTTGGTTCTTAGAGCTTTGATCAAGTCCTTTTTTAACTCGGTTTTCTGGTGTGTTCAGAGCTGAGTCCGATGACTTGATTTTGGTTTGGAGTTGTTTCTGTCAGTTTTTTGTCTGGTGTTTCTGCGTTCCGGTGGTATTTTTTCTGTCCGGCATAAGTTTTTTTTTGCCCAGAGCTCCGTTTTTCCGGCGATTTTTATTTTGGAGGTGGTCCGATTTTAGATCGGGTTTAGAGGTTTGAAGGTTTTGGCTTAGTTCCCGATCTGGCATTTTTTTGGTTGGTGTTGGAGTTGGTATTTTCGGTGGTTCATGTATATTTTTTCCAGTGACCATTTTTTGTGAGGTATTTTATTTTTTTTCCCTTCTCTCTCTCTCTCTCTCTCTCTCTCTATATATATATATATATATATATATATATATATATATATATATACACACTACTACTACTACTATATGTACATATTTATATACTATAATATACATATACTCATATATTTTGTTTATTCTTGGCTTGGTATATGTTTTGGGAACTCGGTGTTGGCTCGGTAGTAACTCACTGCTAAAATCAGTTTTAACTTTGTTTAAATGTGGACATAGATTTACATTTGGACTAAACTTTTTTTGACTAAAATTTATTTGGGCTACTTTGGACTTTTAGTCTTGATTGGGTAGTTGTGTTGAATTATTTAATTTGAACTAAAATTAAATTGGAGCTTTTAGGAGTTAGTCTGTTTTTGGGTGTTTGGCATTTGTGATTGTGTCCACCCATTTTAGTGTTTGTATGCACTTGTTAAAATTTGAACATAACTGTTGAAACTTAAATTGAACTTAAGTTTTTTTTTTGTGTGTCACACATTCTTTTTATTAAAAAATCTTTATTTTAAATCTGTTTTAATTTAAATATTTATTTGTGTTTAAAGATATTTGGTTTGTGCCTTGAATTAGTTATATCCTCTAAGTTGAACTTTTGTGTGATCACTTTATTTAGTTGGGTCTAATTAGTGTGTGGATTTTAAGTCACATCTTTATTTATTCAAAGTTTATTTTAGTTAAGTCCATCATATTTTATTGAGTTGAGTGTTACGCTTTTTATTTTGTACTCATTTGACTTGGATTGAATCAAATGACTCGTACATTTTTTATTGTCTATGTTGAATACTTTTTGTTGTACTCTTTTTATACTTAGGTGGTGTTTGTGTGTGTATGAGTTTTTGATCCAAACCTAGTTATAGTATTGACTGCTGACGTGGACGAATAGTATGAAGACACGTGTCGATCTACGTGGCACAATAACAGCGAGGAAGATCATTTACTGAACAACCATGGTTGGTACCGAGCAACGAGAATACACCGATGGAGCTCTATCATGCCGAGGAACTCCATCCGAGGAACTCTTTCATCCCGAGATACTCTAAGTACTCCGAGGAACTCTTGATCGACGAGCAACTAAGGCGGTCCGAACTGCACCTCGGCCGTATCATCAATTATCAGACGGACAACTGTTCAACTATTCATTAGAGTCTTGACGCACACGCCGCATTAAATATATTACCCATTCATATGTATATCATTTAATGTAGTAGACCTTTCATGAACAGCCTTGAGGCTATAAATACCTTGTATCAATCCCATTCAAGGGGACGGGAATTTCTTGAAAGAACTTGTAATCGAGAATTCCACAAACACTCAGCAATAACATAACAGTGGACGTAGGCTTTATTCCTAGCCGAACCACTTTAAAAATCTTTGTCTTATTTATTTATCTGTGATTGACTAATTAGAGCGATCTAGTTTTTTACATCAACAGATTTCTATTTGGATTTGACTAAAATATTTATAACTTTCTTGTGTTGACTTTAATTAAGTCCTAATTTGTTTGAGATAAGTGCTACACGTATTTATCTTTTGCACATTTTACTTGGACTTAATATTTTAACATAACTCCTCTTTAAATTGATTGATATTCTATTTGGTGTTAAGTTAATTTTTATTTTTTAGTTGCGAGTTTATCTTCTATTTAATTTGTGGTCATATGCGTAATTAAATTGGGTTAGAGTTAATCTTTACTTGAATATTAAATCTTAAGGAAGATCTGACTTGTGTCTTGTGACTTAATATTTAATCATTCTTTTAACACCGATTAATTCAATATCATATTATTATTATTGTCTACTTGTATTGTGTGCATCTACACGGATTCTCGGGTGTTTAGTGTGTAGTGTGCGCGTGTGTCTCAAATTTTCACTATCTCGATTGTTCAGTAAGATTCAGTTTATGGGGTTGTTTAGTTTGTGCCATGGTGTACTAGTTTTGTATTGGCCACACTATTTCATTTACACTGGTGTTGCTGATATCTTTATTTAATCATTTGTATTAGTGTTGAGTGTGTGATTGTGGTTGTGATTGTGTGATAGTCTCTATTTTTTAGGTTTATTGGGTTGACTGATTTTTAATCAAGTTGGGTTATTTTAGACTAGGCTGGTTATATAGGTGTGTATTCGCTTAGTTTGATTCATTGTGGAGTTGGGGACTGTAATCTGTAACTTGTAATTGGTAATGGTGGACTTAGGTGTGTGAGTTGTCCTGGGACTAGGGACATGGGGTTTACCATCATGGTGGGTTCCTCGAGGACACATATCGTGTCACCTTTCACTTTTTCTCATTTCATTCTTTAAGGGAATGATTTTTATATCTTGCATCACCACCTTTTATTTACTAGTGTGCATGAGTGTTTTTTATTTATAACAGATTTTATCAAAGAGTTTAAAAGATTTTTTAAATAACCTAATACGCATTAGCGAGTACCTTTTGGTCCTTACTAGTAACCGTTAGGTCATTTCAATAGCTGTCACAACACTGGGATTTATCCCCAACATGGCAAAGAACTCTTCAAAGGTCGAGCATACTTCACCTAACCCCAACCAAAAAACATGGTCTTCAGGGTATCATAATTCCAACATTGCCATCAGCATGTTCGATTCTGTAGGACGAATACGGCATAAATAAACTCGATGCACGTTGAAAGCACCGCAATTAACATTGTATGAGCACATAGCCTCCAATGTTTCGTGGTAAGTAGCAAATTCAATGGTTTCGGGGAGAGCCATATCACAAAGTGATGAGGTAAGAAGGAAGAAGAATGAAAAATATAAGGAATGTGGAGGTGTGAAGAAAATGCTCCACCCATGCCCCTTATTTATACTTGGAAAACACCAACCGAAGACAAAACACCCTGCAGACTGTGGAGAAAGACTTACCCAACTAAGTACCATGAAATTAAAGAAAGTGAAATCAAAGCCTTGGGTTTATTGGATTGGTTTGACATTTCGATAGGCATGACAAGGGGCATGCCGAGTGACAACCCCCTATTTTCGAAAAATTCCCTTTTTCCTTTTTTATCAAAACAAAAAAATCAATAAAAATAATTTTTATTCTAAGGAATTTCAAATTTCCTTATCCCTATCTTATTTACTTATCTTGTTTTAAAATAAATTCTGTCTCAAATCATCTTAAATTCTTTTTATAGTCTCAACAGCAAAATAAAAAGTGATTGGGCATTAAGTCACCATAACAAAAATTAACAAAAACTTCATTTTATTGCATAGATAATGGACTTAGCCCGAACAAACTTACTAAATATTTTTTGGAGGAAAGGAAAATACAATTGGACTTAGCCCGAATGAACTTACATTCTCTCTCTCTCTCCCCCCCTCTCTCTCTCTCTCTCTCTCATCGTTCTCTCTCTATCTTTCTAAGAACCTCCGTCCCTGCATTCTGCGCGCTTCCCCCATGACAAGATGGTGTATCTCCTCTCCCCAAACCAAACCCTTCCTCAGATGAGGCAAATGGCAGCAAGAAAGATGGAACCTAGATCGACTCCCGAATGTGAGCCATCGTAGAAACTACCTAATCCCGAATGTTGTCAGTCAGTTGTTTGATACACGGATGTGTTGCGAGAAAAATAGAAAATAGCAAATCAGTCAGTCTAAGGAAAAGAAAGAAATCAGAAAAGTAAAAGACTAAGAGATGAAAAGTATACCAGTGGCTGAAGGACCTCCTCTGTCAGCCTTAGCTCCTCCAGTCCATCGCATTGGGATGATGCAGCATACACACCGACCCTCTATTAGCCCGCTGGATATTATAAGGAGGATCTAACCTCACAAAGGGAACCTTTGAGGTCGTCATCGCTGTCGATGTCGACGCACCACTTGTGCTATGGGAAGACCCCATTGGACGACTGAAACCCGACTGGGGGAGAGGCATCATGTCATATATGCTGGGAAGCACCAACCAGCTCGAAATAAAATCCAGATAATCATATGTCACCACTGTGTCAGTATATGACGAGTAAGTCTCGCCCATCATCGTCGTCACCCTCGTATCATCAGACATCTCCCACTTTCGCCTCATATACATCGGGGACCTCGTAGGTAGAACCATCACCTCTTCCTCTATAACCTACCAGACTACTCTCTCCCTGAGATACCAGGAGTAGCCGAACTCATGTGCCAGCAAACGCCGTAACTGGGTCTTCCCCCAAGTCACCCCCGTATGCTGGATGGCCATCCCCCAGGGATATAAGTTCACCTACAAAATGCCCAACATAGAATGAATATTGGAAAATATCATAAAGAAAAAATAGATTTAAGAAAATAAAGGATATTTACCTGATCGCTCGATAGGCCATTCAAGACCTTATGCACCGCCTCCAGGGAGAGGGACTTCCTCGACTGCTTGTTGGACTTCTACCACCTGTACATCTGGCAGAAGTCCCTAACAGACTCATCCTTTAAAGATATAAATTGGGAGTTAAGCCCAATTACCTCATGGAACCACGTCTATAAAGGACAAGGATCATCAATAAGAGGAAAATACATTAAGGGGAAATGCGAATAAATGAAGGAAAATACGAATACATAAAGGAAAATGCGCAAAATAAATAATACCTCAAGAAGATACGTGGCTCCTATAAAGGTTTACTGGTAGCACCACCTGAATGAATCCAAATAGAAATAAAGGGTTGCTAAAGTCAGGGTCCCCCTCTCCAAAAGAGGGGCATTTGAAAACACCCTCAAAAATGGAAAAAAACACAAGTGGACGATGTCTCCATTCGTCGCCACTAAGAAAAATAAACAAACGAGCCATATTCCACACCGGTCGTCCGTCCTCCTCATCAATCCTCCAACTCAGTAATAACTCCATCAAAAGGGACGAACAAATAATGTCCATAGAGACTATCCTCCCCACATCACCTAACGCCGCCGTCACCATCACTGTCGTCACCCATAAGGTCATGTCCACCTCTATCTGCACCCCATCACAGTCTAGCCATAGCATCTTCTACACATCAATGGGAGTCACCGTCATCTACCTAAAATCAAAATGCATCATGTGGGTGGTGTCCCACCAACTCTCCCCAAGAGCGCAAAGAACAACCATAGAAGGAGGCATCTCATTTAGTGCAGACGCCAGTCTCCCAAAGTCGACTAATGACACCACCCAATGCACCACCGATGGAAGGTGATCCCAAATGTCCTTGAGCCCTGTCTCCCCCCGAGATCACAGACTCGACATAGAGATATCAGACTATCAAAGGTAAAGAGGAAAAACTCTTGTCAAAATTCAAAGAAAAAAAGGAAATATTATGAAGAAAAAATAAAATGATACCAAAGGTCATCAAAACTTACATACCGCCAGGGTTCACCACTCGATAATGAAGATGATGTGTTGACTCATGCTAGAGAGTCCTCTCATCTTCCATCAGCTCGAATGAGTCAAAGGTGTTGTCACTACCCAATGCAAGGACACCCTAGCCCGCCATTCCAACTTTGCACATTCGTCGACACTTAGCCACTCCATGTGTGTCTCGATGCTTCAAAAATTATCCATCTCTTGGTTTTGGAATGCCAAAATAGTTTATAGAAGGAAACAACACAAAAGAGAAAGTATCGAAGTCGTGAAAAATGGGGCGAACTCGCCCCTTTTTATAGGAGGCTAAGGGGCCCACCGATCGGCATCTCCCAATAAAATACCGATCAACATTGTCCCTTCACCTGCTCGAGGTACCCCAAAACACTGTTCCATTGCCATTTGAAACCTCTCACACCATGGTAGTCGTCACCCTCCCTGAAATTTCGTACAAAAATTCCCCAAAAAAAGGCTAAAAAATCCCCCCAAAAATCCTAAAATTACCAAATGAATTTGAGAACCTTTCACCAAGAAAAACATTTTTTAACACATGTACTCCCCCAGTGGAACACTTGCATCCCCAACGGAATTATTAAGATCAATTGGATATGCCCCCAGCAATGTCTCTGAAGGACATCGCAAAATTCCTCAACAAGGAAATATCCAATCCTCGGATTAATTCCTCTCCCCTCAACGAAACCAAAAAATTCAAAATAAAATGGTTATCGAAAATCCCTAGTGGATCCACCAAGTTAATTTCCCTAGTGGAGTCTCTAAAAATTACAACCTAAGGCCCTCAAAATTCGCTTCGACCCTCAGAATTGATCATCTCTACTTAAGCCCTCGAAATCCGCTTCAACCCGTAGAATTGGTCATCTCTATTTAATACCTCATAATTGGCTTTGACCCACAGAATTTGTCGCTTCTACTTAAGACCTCAAAATTATCTTTGACCTGGTCATCTCTACTTAAGCCCAACAGAATTGGATTTGACCTGCATAATTAGTCATATCTACTTAATCCCTCAGAATTGGTTATCTCTACTTAAATCCTCAGAATTAGCTTCGACCCTCAAAATTGGTCATCTCCACTTAAGCCCTCAGAACTGGCTTCGACCCGCAGAATTGGTCACCCCTACTTAAGGTCCTTAGAATTGACCTCGACCTGCAGAATTGGTCACCTCTACTTAGGTACTGAGAATTGGTCACCTCAACTTAAGTCCTCAGAACTGACATCGATCCACATAATTGGTCACCTCTACTTAGGTTCTTAGAATTGACCTTGGCCTGCAGAATTGGGCATCCCCAGCATTTCTTTAAGTCCTCAGAATCGACCTCGACCCTCTAAAAAAGTCATCCTTATCTATTTAGATCCGTAGAATCGACCTATTTCCTAAACATTATGTGGTGTCTATTTGATGGCTTTCACTTATTTCAATCTCACCCGTCCATAGGATCTATGTAAACCACATTCAAAGACCCCCTAAGTCTCTCCCAAGGTCCCTATCACCTCCCCATTTCACTACGAACCCCAACTCATAATTCGAGTACTGATATAGAGGCCATCGGGTGTTTTTAGGACCATTTGAGTCCAGTCAACTCTATCGTCAGAGAGAAACCTCTTTGAATCTTCGAAGGGCTCGGAATCACCTTTCTAATGATCCATCCCATGTGAGAATTTGATTAACCGTTCAGACGAACGAAATATTTTACTACCAAAAATCAATTTGGAAGCCATTAAGTGCTCCTGTGCCTCAGTTTCACCCCAGTCAACTTCCTCTTCAGAGATAAAGCTCTTTGAATCTTCAAAGGTCACTAAAACCCCTTTCTAATGGTGTGCCCCATGCACAAAACATCATAATCTTTGAGACGAACGATCTGTTTTCGCCCCAAAATTGATTCGAAGGCCACTAGGTGCTCTTAGGATCCGTTTGACCTAGGTCAAAATTTTATATTAAATGATAATGCATGAATCTCCTAAGGGAACTGAATACCCTTTCCAATGGGGCTCATTCTTGATTCTGACTTACGAGACAAACGAACAACCCGTTTTACTTCGAGAGGTCGCTGGGCAATTTCGGGCCCTAGTTGACCAAGGCCAACTTTCTTGACCGAGTGAAGATATTTGAAATTCGAATTAAGTCACCTTAATTTTATAAAGGTCCACCCTATGCAGGATTCTGACTTCTCATTCGGATGAACGATCCATTTTCGTCCGATGATCTCCCGTCCAAAGGACCGACGTGCACTTCCGAGCCATATTTGACCCAAAGTGAACTCCTGGACCCGAGAGAGGTACAAAGGACTCTCTAAGGTTTATGAACTACCTTTCTAATGGTATTATACATGTACGATTTGGATCAACGGATTATGTTCTACAACCATTTTTCCAAAAAAATATGCACAAAACTGCCGATTGGCAAGTCCATTTCCCACGTGTTTAGGGTTAACTACCGATTGGCAGGGCATGGATCATGCCGATTGGCACCCCCTGACCCTATAACTATAGGGCATGACCTCACTCCCAAGACACACCTCAGAGCCATTAACATCAGTGATCTCAGCAATATTCTATCATAATTAGCGAAGTTTCCTTATGTGAAATTTCATTTCATCTTAAATTTCCATCCTTTTCACACCCAATTTTGCAAAATCTCATTCTCTCTCATCTAATATTCCTCTCAACATTCAAGGAAGTTCATCCAAGATCAAGATCAAGCTTCAATTCTCCAAAAAAGGTCCAAATCCTTCCCTCTCTCTTTAAATTTCTTATTTTTTTGCATTAATTACATAAATTCGTAAAATAGTTTTTACTTTAGTTCATACTTAGTTACATCTCACATTTTTATTAATTATATTTCACATACTTTATTTTCTATAAAAAAAACAAATAAAAAGAGGGTTACAGCAATAAATTACAACGGGATTATCCATCACAATTTTTCAAAAGTAAAAACACATTTTCTACAGACACACACACAAACACACACACACACACACACACACATATAATAAAATCCCTTTCGAACCTACGGAATAAACCCCACTCTTATGTCGCATTCAAACTACGTGGACTTTGATGCCTTTATAGGCTACGTAGGCATCTTGGGTTAAAATCGGAGACTCGAGTCCAATTTTCTAATTCTCTAAAAAAAATCCAAACTCTCCATATCCGTATTTATCATATTCTTGAATTATTTTGATATATATTATGTTTGTAATCCTTATTAGTTTTCTATCTAACACATATTATCGTTTCATCATAACGATCAATATCATGATAAACACATAAATTGTATTTTCTATACATTAGTTTTGAAACATTCATATGGATGACCTCACTCTATCTTTTCCATCGTATGAGTTAGGAGATTCTGATCTCCATTTGTATACACACACACACATTTCAGAGAGAAATAAAGGAAAATAATAACACAAGTCCGTGAGAGACTGAAAGGGAGGGATGGGTGACTAACACCTTTCTTTTTCCTAACTTAGTCCCTGAACCTTTGAACTATTGGTTTCGTAAGCATCAGTTTGTCTTTGATGGCGCTCTCTCGAAGCGTCAACATGTTCTTTTTCTAGTTTTGTGCAAAATAGATTGGAGACTCCATCTATTTACATTCACCTTACACCAACGATGGCCGAAGTGCTCCTGGAGAGTACGCGGGCGTGAGACCCTTTTCTTTCTCCCCTCCTTTTTCCCGCGCCCTCGAGAGGGAGCGAGGATAAGAGATAGCCAAAATAAGGTATCACCGTAGTTTTGTAAAAGGATATTTGAGATTTAATAAAATTAAGACATCTTATTAAGTTTATTTATGCTTCCAAAAATTTATGCTCAATCTAAATGGCATTTTTACAAAAAAAATCTCTACAATTTATGCTTGATTTATTGTTTTGGGTTTCTAAAACAGGCTTACAATTGTGGATTTTGACTCGCTTGAGGTAGTTTCATTTTATTATTGTTAATTTGGTGTGCTACACCTATAATACCTTGATTGTGTAACTATTTTCATGTTATGATTTGCATTTATATTTATCATATGCTCATATACTTTGTTCGTTATTGAACCCATTGTGTATGTGTTAGTTTCATGCCATGTAGTTTGGGTAATAAGACTAGTTGATTTTATGAGTATGTTGGGTTATAGAAGTTGCATAGAAAGCACGTACAGTTGATTTATGCGAATTGAATATGAAATTTGTTTGAATTAAGAGAATGATATTATGATGAATATTATTGGAGAATGCATAGGCATTCCTTAGTGAAACCACCCGTTAGACGGGGTGTGCTGCCATCTACCATTATGATTATTATCCGAAGACTCGGCCATAGACCTTAGTTGGCGAGCATACAAAGTGTTATTATGGCGGTGATGACAAGATTTTATGAAGGTGATTCTAGGGTATGTTGGGTTGTGTACCCAAGTTATGTTACTTATTTGGGGGGGGGGGGGGGGGGACATTGGATTGTTCCGAGGATAATTGACGGGATAGTAAATGGTAGTCCATACTGTACTATGGGAAGTGCGACTGGAATTTTGATATGTGTAGTTCCTGCGCTAAGATTCAAGGTTATGATTATATTATTGGGATTTTATTTTTAGTGTTCTTATTGCATACACTCTTGTATATGATACACGCACACACAAGTATATGTAGTTACACTTGGAGCATTTATACGAGCTACTGAGTTTCCCACCCACCCATATAGTTTGTTGAATTTCAGGTTTGACGCGAGATGATATTTATGGCATCGTTGGGATTGGGATCATCGTTAGAGGCTCTGGATATTTATTTTCAAAATTTAAAGTACCATTGAGATTTAATAAAATTGAGACATACTATTAAGTTGATTTATGTATTTATGCTTTCGCAAATTCTGCTTAATCTAAATGGTATTTTTATAATAAAAAAAACATGTAATTTATCAATATTTTTTAGTAGCACCTCCTGGGGTGTAACAAAAATTAAGGGATTTTGAGTAAATTTTTATAGAAAGATTATTCAAACTTATATATATAGTTTCATATGCAATTGAGTGCATTCCCAACATGTGGAATTACTCTATAAACTTGATACATACATGCTTGAGATGTGTAGCATAGTTGTCGAAATTTAGGTCGGATATGATAACAACTGCTTAAATTTAGGAAAATTTAATACTCCCTTCCTCCTAAATTACTTATCATTCTTTCCATTATGGGTCGTCCCAAATTAATAGTCACTTTCTATTTTGGATGAAGTAAACAAACCAAATTTCACGATGTTGATCAAGTCTTACTATTGGATATTGATCAAGTGGACCCTTAACAATGATCATTTTCAAATAGCAACTATTAATTTGGGACAATTATAATATTTTACAAAGCTTCCACAGATAGTAAAGAGTTTACTAAGACATTTAAACCTCATGCATCTAAACATCATAGGGATCACATCCAATGGATTAAATGTACTAGACCATTTCTTATCATGATAGTGAGTCATTTAATCTTAGAAGCATGATTTTAAGTAGCTCGTGATGTTTATTGATATGTTTTAGTCCAAGATATACTGAAAGGTGCTCATTGAAAGCATTGATGTTTATGGTGTAATTTATAACAATAAATATTTTTGGATGTAAATTAAAAGAAGGTTAGTTTTGGGTGACATATGAGTGGTTAGATAGAAAAACAGGTGAGTTGATTTTTCTTTGTTATTTATTATTGTGGCTGGGTTTAAATTTCTGGATTTTTATTTTTTTCTATTTTTTAAATCTTTAAAACCTGAAGTTGAAATCTTTTACTCAGTTATTATTTTACCACAAGTCATTATATTTTTTCAATCTAAAAAATTTAGACACATAAGGTGTCAGATATGACGTCAAGTAAGCATTTCCATTAAGTCTCGTCCGGGAGGTTTATTGGAGGATTAAAATTGCACAAATTACAAACTTTAGGGTTAACACGATAGTTTTTGAAAGAGTAACTTCAACATTTAAAATCATACCAAACATTAGAGTCAAAATGCAATTAACCCTTAAATTAATGTGTATGCATTTTATATAAAGCATACTTGAATTTTTAATCTTTAGGAAAACATGAGTGAAGTGCGCATGTTCAATAACTATAACACCCGCCCCACGATTTTGACCCTACCCGTGTGATTAGGTAACTTGGAAGGACCCAATTGGACTTTAAACCAAGTAAGATGGACCTTGAATCAGATTTGGCTGACCTTGTGGATTTCATGCTTGTCGAATCGGAGATTTTATGACCTAAAGTTTATACATGGAAAAACTAAAATCATTTGAAGGAAGTGACCCTGTAGCTCAATATAGTCATTCAAACGACTATTGAACTTACTTAGAACGACCTGGTAAAGGGTCAAATTCCCTTGCTCTCTGGATTCTCATTTGAAATCGGTGCTAAAACGAAGTCCCTTGTTGTTCAAAGGAGGGGTTTTGTCCTTCTCACGTCCCATTAAACCCTCAATTTTGGCCTCATTATTACGTCATTATAAGTCTCATTCGAATGAGAGAGGATCTCGTTAAAACGATGGTGAAAGTCGTTCAAACTACTGAAACTGATCTTGATTGTTTTTTCCTTTTTAATGTGCTATCACGATATTGAGGGTCGGATTGGATGACTTGTTGATTTCTAAATGGCTCAGATCAAATGTGGGATAAAAAAATTAATTGACCTTGGGTTAAAGGGTTAAGTGTAGGGGCATTTATGGAATTTAATCCTTATGGTTTGGGGGGTATTTAAGTGTAAGTTAGCCCATTCTAGGGCATTTTTAATCATATTTTCTCCCTCTCTCTGGCCTTGAGAGCTTTCCCATCTCCAATCACCATGCATCACCCTCGCACCACCACCCCTCCACCTTAAACCACCACGTTTTCCCCATATCCCACCATATTTACGCTCATAAAACCCAAATACACTATTATGCATTCAAGTAATATGGTTTTTTATGGAAATGTTATTGGAGGTTTTGAAGAAGAAGAAGAATAAGAAAGTACAGAGTTTGAAGGGGGTCTTATTGGATCATTCAAGGAGATAAGCTTAGTTGAGATTGGCCACCTCTTTAAGGCCACCTTAGGAGGTGGGAGGTTGACACCTTCTTCTACATGTCATGAACCATTGTTGAAGCTTCCTTTGAGGTAGGAAAACTCTACTCTTAGCTTAAGCTCTATTTTGCGTATTATTAGACTTGAAGCTAGATCTTGTTAGAGTAGAATGCATATATAATTTTGGAAGATATTGATAAATGGATAAATAGGGGGATTTCAAGAATATTGATAAATGATGTATTTTAAGAAAACTTGGTGTTTAACATTTTATGGAATAAAATGTTTGGAAAATAATTTTTATCTTGTAAAAGATATTTTCGTGAACAAATGTTTTAAAGTTTTCTTGTACAATTTGGGGTTTTCATAAAGATGGACATTTATTTAAGTTTGAATGATCAAAAAATTTCTTTAGTCTTGAAAATCATGTTGTTGCAAATATTATGAAATTTCTCAAATAGATCATGCCTTAAACTCATTATTTTGGATTTTTGGACTAAAATCCCTATTGTTATGTATATAAACTTGTAGTATTTTTATGACAAGCATAAAACAAATTTAATGGAGGTTTAATAAGGGTTAACTTGAAATAAAGAAATATACAAATTTTAGCCCTTAAAGTGTGTTAAGGGGTGTAGAAAATGTGATAAATGGTATGTTCTCATAAAGTAGTCTCCAAAATGTCAAATATGTTTTCCTATTAAAGAAATCGATGAACAAAGAGATTTCCAACCTGTAAGGGTATTAACTCCAAAGGTTGAAATTATTGTTAATAAATAAAAACATTTGGAAAGTTGGTGTGTATGACTTAGTAATGTTTTTGGGAAACTAACACTTGTGAAAATGGAGGAAAAGGCAAGTTTGGAAATAAATGGGTAAAATTGTAATTTTACAAAAAAAATGGAACATTTTTATGAAATAAGAATATTGGAAATGGTGTAACACAATTAGTCCTAAATATGAGTTATTTTTGGATAAAATCAATATAACTGTTTAAAGGACAAAAAATGGTGATTTTTTAAGTGTAACACGAGGTGTGGTGGAACCCTGAGTTTTGGATTCAGCCGGTAAAAAGTGGAGTAATGTGGACATTTGAAAAATATTAACACACATTAGTATGAACTCGGATCATAACGAAAATAATAAACAAGGGATTAACACCCTGGGGTGAAGGACCAAAAATCACTTGCCACAGCATATGGTAGCATAGTCGGTGATGTGGAGCCCATTAAAGTATGCAGATATTTGGAAGATTATGATAAAAAGGATAATGAAAAGTAGAACATGTCAAGAAATGGGTTGTGTGGAGAATAAAAGAAAAGATAACCTAACTTGAATGAGGTTAATAAATATTTCGATAAAGAATAATGTGGACAAGTAATGTAAGAAAATTGACTAATGTCCATGAAGTAAAGGGAATGGAAACATGAAGTGGTCAAATTGGTAAGTAAGAAACCAAAAGAGGTTTAACCCATAATTAACACAGTAGTGTGTTTATGAAAGGCTTTCAATGAAAAATAAGTATTTTCTAATGTGGTGCTTGTGTGTGTTGAAAGGTGACCTTTATAGGAAAATACTAATCGAAATTTGGTATGTGTAAAGGGTAATTCTGGTGAAGAAATGCTTTCCTTAAACAAAGGAATTTTGTTAAAAGTATTTAACCGGGTGTTTTAAATCAAGAAATGAATGTCAAGTCATGCAAGAAGGGAATTTTTTTAATATTAAGAGGATTAAATAGGAATAAGTGACGTTTTTGGAATAAAAATAGTTTCATGCATTAAAGCATATACATATATATATATATATATATATATATATATATATATATATATATATATATATATATATATACACATTACTACTCTTGTGCATACTAGTCCGTATTTTTAGAGTGCGTACCGGAGATGTGTCTCCTGGTGGTGAACCTAGAAATTATAGGCTAAATTATATTCACTCTCTCTCTCTCTTTTCTGGGTTCACCGCTAGGTGACACATGTCCGGTCCGCATTCTTAAAATGCGGATTGGTATGCACAAGAGCAGTACTATATATATATATAGATATAGATATATTTGAGGTAGTTGCATGTGCGCGTAGAATTAACTTGTTAGATTCTCTTTTTTGTCGTTTGATTCTACATTGCATTGTTATATTTTTCCATTATCCATTAGATTCATTTCTTCGTCTTTATTACGGCAGGTTGGGTGTGCTTCTGTATTTTGAGAGCACTATACTAGTAAGTATCATTTTTATTTATGTTAGTATCTCTGTATGCTTGGATTCTGGGGACGCTTCCCATAGGTCCCTCATAGAGTTTGATTTAAATAAAAATCGCATGCTAACTAAGTGAAACACTAATTCAATAAAATTGAACTAGCAACACCTAACATTTGGGCTGAACCGGGTTGACCATGGGTAATCCATAAATCCGAGCAAGTGTATTACAAACGGTATCTGAGCTTTAGGTTAAATTTTCCTATCGGGTATGATGTAATGAGGTTGGTAGTGGAACTTTCGATGTTAGTGTTGGTTTTGGGCCTGTTACGCTATATTGGTGGCGATCTCAATTCGTGTTCTTAACGATGGAATCAATGACATTAGCACGATGGATAATTCATTGCCAAGCAACATTTGACCAAGTTAGATCTCATTAATCTCTTCCACGCTTCTGATTTAGATATGTTAGTGAATTACGAGTGTCTTTGCAATTCAATAGTGGCAACATGATGATTTTTAGTGTGAGGTTCTTGCATGTCAACCCTTGATAATGTGAGAGGCCTGTCAATATGTTAATAGGGCTAAATGACGTCCATTGAGTTAAGGACATTAATTATGCAAAATCAACCGTGGAGGATAGGTGACTAGAGTGTCATGACTAAGCGGTGTTGATTTGTGATAAGAATGAATTAAGTTCATTGGTTAAGTACTTTTAGGTAGTTAATATGTATGATGTGATAGGAGGACTTGATCCTTGGGGTATTATCAAGTCGTAAGAATTTTAATTCGGTGAGCATGTATAACGGTGTCTATTACTACTTGAGGATATGTACTCGACCTAAGTTGATAGGATACTATCATTGTAAGAAAATTCCTTGGTGATTGTTGATTGAAAATTGTACTTCGCAAGCTATGATTAGAGTTACTGGCATTTTGTGGTAAATGTGTTGTGTGTGTAATAATAATGGTTAAAGTGACATGGGATTAAAACCTAAATAATCTTCCATGACAGGTTCATAGAGAATATGATACAACTTTGAGGAATAGGATCCCTAGTAACGTCAGTGATGTAGACTTAGAGGCTTATAGGTTGTATATGACGTCCCATATCCTTCCAAAATCTTTAGTAGTTCTAGTATGTGGTTTGATATGTGGTTTATAGCATCCGGCATTTGGAAGAAGGTTTTCGAACCTTTATTGGATCTTGAAAATAGAGAATTGCAGGTTAGACCTATGCTAGAGATCCAAACATAAAGGGGAATAAGATTCTTATCTAAATTTTGTGGCCCATTTGGGGGGCCTAAGGGGTGGTGTAATGAGAAGCAGTTTCAGTGTGGTTATGATTTTAGGAAGCCTTTGGAGTGTCTTTAGGACTAAATGGGTGTGGAGTCATAAAGAAATGGAAAACAACTTGTGGTAATGCCTTGAGGGGTTAAATGGTTAAAGTACACCACATGTGGAGGCTTATAGGCTAGTATATTTATGAGTACCTAATGGCCAAGGGAAGATATTGGGAAATCAATAGGGCACACCTACAATAAGAAGATCATAGGTGATGAAATCCTATCAGGTTTCTGATGGATTTTATGTCATGGTGAGCTTGGTATCCTTGGAAATCAGTCAAACTCGATATCACGGTAGTGCTAGTGTTCTAATGATGGTCGTATTGAGGGTCAAGTGATGATCTTAGGTCACCGGCCAATCACTAAAGATTTTATTAGTGTACGTCCTTGGTACTGTCATTTGAATTGGCATAAATGGGTGACATAACCTCTTAAGGGAAATTGAAAGCTTGACTCATGATTAGGCTTGATGTTCGATTGTCACATGATGACTAGTGTGGGAAGTATGGTACTTGATTGTAAGGAGTACTTGGAAATGCATTTTGAACTTATATTGATGATGTCATGTTATAGAATATCGAAGCATAATTAGGATATCGACATGTGTCATCACTGTAAGTTAGAATAGTGCTAGAAGTTCAAGGATTTGTTCTTGGCACGTATTTTTAGACTGGTGCAGATTAGGAAGCCTAAAATAATGTCGTAATTGCTATCCTTACAGTGCTAATGGAGAACGATGTGGTTGTCAAATAAATCTGGACTGATTAGAAATTTGGAGATAGGCGCAGTGATAACCTGCTGTCAGTAGAGGTTGTAACAAGGTGAATTCTTTTCTTAGTTGGGCACTGGCTAAGGGGACATTTGGGATATGACCATGGTACAATAAGATAAATAGTAACCTAGGTGTGTTCGGTTGGTCACGGCATCACGTCGACTAGAGAAATTTACATAGGAGTTAGCATTCATCGAATGGAGTGGCTCGCGTTCGCTAGGGATGAAAGGAGGAAGCCTTATTTCTAAGGAGGAAAGTCCAGCATTTGACTTCCAGAAGGCCAATACGTTCATATGTTACTTTTGTTCCGAGGAGACGATTGGTTTATGATATAATTTGTCATAATTGGTGACTCGAGACAAGCTATGGACATACTAGGGTTGGGTGAGAATGAATGCGTGGAAGGAGTCATAAACTTTGAGCATATGGCATAGATTCGCCTTTCATAGATCGTAGGTGTTGCATGCAGATGGGATTTCCTCAGGTGGGTTATTTGTTCAGTTTTCTCTATTTTGACTGTATTCCTTCGATTCTAATGGTTGAGGATGGTTTCCTTTCAATTTTGGTAGTCTTGTATTATTCCAAGTTTACGATTTATTCATAGCACAACTTGGCTCAAAATGAGATCGAATGGACCAAGTATGGTCATTTTAGCTCGGGGACTGGCGTACTATTATTTGAAACATTCCTTTGTATGCACAAGTTCTGTGCACATGTGGTTACGCATTTTGTCACACGCTTTTCTAGTAGTTCCCTTTTTCCTCAAATTAATGACCTTATGGGTTGGCCGACATGGTGATTGGCATCTCTGGTTATAAAGAGTAGGGTGGTGAATCGAGGACATCGGGTAGCATTAGAACTCGTAAAAACATAGCTCATACCGTTATTTTTCCACTATAATTGTATTGGTGTAATACTTGGGTAAGTGTTCCATAATTATATTCCTATAATGATTCTAGGTTCATAGAAGGATGTTGTAGAATGTATCAGTCAGATGCATGATTTGGGTCTTAGACAGCTTGTCGCCCCTCGAGGTGAGAGACTAGAGATGTTAGGTTAGTATCAAGTTTAAGTAAATTTTCATGGTTAGGAAGACTCGAGAATTCGAGGGAACAGGATATGTTCCTAAGATTGAAACAAATTACAAAGATGAATTGAGTGATTAGTTGCATGTCATTTTCTCTTATGTGAGTGTGGAAATCCCTTCGGGGACTCCGAGGATGGAATCCCTCCCTTCTTTTCCTTCTGGAGTGCACACGGGATTACGCCCTTTCTTGGGGCACTCGACCATCATTGATGTGGTATAATATGTATCAATAGAGTTGTCAGCCTATTTTCCATAAAATAGGCCAAACAAATGTTGGCGCCTCGAGAGAACGGAATCAAGGAAAATATTAATGCTTGTGAAACCAAGTAGTTCATGGTTCCAGGGACTAATTTATGAAATGGGAAGGTGTTAGGCACCCGGCTCTCCCTTTTGGTCTCTCATGGGCATGCATTAATCTTCTCATGTTGGACTTCATGAAGTGTGTAATCATGTGCATAATATAAATGTATAATGGAATCGCTCAACTCGCGTCATGGACAAAGGCGAAGTGAGTCCATCCTTAGTAGTTTTGTTTTCCCAAAAAATTAATTCAATGTATAGTGTAAGTGTTTGCCAATTCACAAGTCATTATAAAAGAACGAATGCATACATTAGACAAGACACAAGGTTGTAAGCATATAAAGTAAAAATAAAGTGACTAGTGCTAAAATAAGATAATTTAAAGACAAGGGTGGAGAATTGGACCTCCTTATGAAGACTTGAAGTGGATCTTAATTATAAATGTTCTTATCTCATGATGAGATGATAGTGGTATGAGGAGATGAATGAGAATTTACTTAAAGTAGTATGAAAAGGATGGAAGGAATGTGGGAAATGGTATTTCTAAGAAGGGAACAACTCTGAATTCGAGAAAACATTCTCTGAAATACTGAGAGGGATCTTTAGGGGTCCCTTTCGAAGTGAGGTCATGGCATCTATTTATAGGTCCAGGGGAGTTTCGATCAGAAGGGTCCTTGATATACTTATCAATATAGAACCCCAGACACACTACCAATAGGCACGGTCCTAGGGGTACCATTCGACAGCCTGGCTAGTTTTTCAGAAAGACGGTCATAAAATGCAATCCATAAGTCAGAATCATGCATAGGGAGGACCATTGGAAAAGGTATTAAAATCCCTTTAATAATATATTGAGCCACTTTCGGGATCGAGAGTTGACCAATGTCAAACGGAGCCTGGAAGCGCCCGTTGGTCATTAGACATGAAATTTTCGGAGGAAAACGAATCGTTTGTATGAGCTGTAAGGTCAATTCATGCACCGGATAGACCATTGTAAAGGGTATTAATAGGCCTTCAATATTTCATTTAGCTTCATTTTGTTTGAAGAGTTGGCCAAGGTCAAACAGGGCTCAAAAGCACTCAACGACCCTTTAAAGTAAAATGGGTCATTCGTACGTCTGTACCGTAAGGCTGATTCGTAAACGGGATGGACCATTAAAAAGGTATTCAAATCCCTTCAAAGATTAATTCAACTTCATTTAAGCTAAAAAGTTAATCGGAGTGGAATGGGGCCTGGGAGCACCTAGTGGCCTCTAGATCAATTTTTGAGGTAATACGAATCGTTCGCCCAAAATCTATGGATGATTCACGCGCAAGATGGAACATTATAAAGAGAATTCAAAGACCTTCAAAGATTCATTGAGCTTCCTCTCAAGCGAGGAAGTTAAGATGAGTCAAATGGGTCCCGAGAGTGCCCACTGGACTCTAGATTAATTTCCTATTGTAAAATGGATCATTCTTTCGAAACATAAGGACGATTTACACCTGGAGTGGAAATTTGTAAAGGGGATTCGGAACCCTTCAAAAATTCATTATGCTTTTGCTCAGATTAGGAAGTTTACCATAATCAAACAGGGCCCGAGAGCGCTCAATGGTCTCTAGGTCGGTATTCAGAGTGTGACCTAGAATTTTTTATGAACGAGTTGGTGCTAGGGACCTAAGGAGGTGCTTAAGGGGTCCTAGGATGGGGTTTCTATAGAGAGACTCTCGACAGAAAAGCTTGGAACAAGTGAACGCTGTCGAATGATAGTCACCGCATCGACATTGGAAAGAGGTTTTTCAGTTAATTCTCTTCTAATAATAGATCAGATGATAGACCCTAGCGAAAAGCAAAGGGAAAGATACTGAGGAAGTAGGATATTGATACCATACGGAGCTAACATAAACCTTTCAATGGTATATCTCTTCAGCTAGCAAGCTCATATGCTTTCTACAAATTAGTACCTCAAAGTGATTCTTATCATTAGTAGTAGTGTAAATTATGAAACGATTCCTCCCCCTTATGCTCCCCATTCTAGTGTGAGGGGTCTCCCAATCAATAGGGAATTCATTTGATCTGATCCATCAACTAAAAAAATAGGCATTCGTACCTGAAAACTTTTATTAAGTCCAGCTGCGAAAGGGGTTTATGATTTTTTTGTAATTATCTTGTATAGACATATGGTGGAATTTCTACTACACTGAGCTGCAAAGGTTTACAAGACGGGTTTTATCACAAACATGTAGTAGCTCCGATGTTAAATGCAACTAAAGCGTGTTTTCTCTTATATAGAGTAGGTTGGATCCACGTTGAATGACCCAGTCCTTTTTATTTAAAGATAAGTGCGCAAGCCTTTTCCTGTAAGCCAGAGTTATCCTACTAGAATTGAACTAGATAGGTGATCATATTATAAGGTTGGGAGTTATCTAATGGATATTGGATATTCAAACCGATCATTTTTTCATCTCTCTTTCGATGCTTTTACTTACCGTCTTGAGCTTAAGGATTGGGCTCAGAATAGGGGCCTTTGGGAATGGAGAAAGTTCATAGATCTCTGAAAGAGATGATGCGGATCCTTCTTATAAAAGAGTTGATATAGATATGACTTCTTCTAGTGATGAACCAGGAGAAAACTCTTCGATTGAAAGTAGAAGGAAGATGATAGGAAGCACTTGATGAATGATGCTTCCAGATTGCTACATATCTTTTATAAAGACATCATTAGACCACAACATATTTGAAGAAAAAATTGTCCAGCGCATCAACCTGGCACAAAATGGTGATCTTACTGAATCCGAAAGGTTGACTACAATAAAAATGTAGTTATTCCCCCTTTTAAAATATAGGTTAATCGTCCTACGAAATCTATGGTTATGCTTTTACCATGGCCAAGAAGGTATTGGGATAATAAATCCCCAACTTCCTATTAGATATGGACCTAGAGTATGAGGATGACTAATTCGACGGGTCGAGGTCAGTTATGAGCACCTAAGGAGATGAGGATGATTGATCCAATGGGTCGAGGTCAATTCTGAGGACTTAAGGAGATGAGGATGATCGATTCAACAGGTCGAGGTCAATTCTAAAGACCTAAAGAGACGAGGATGACCAATTTAGTGGGTCGAAGATGTGTTAAGATTGGTTCTAAGGGGCCTAGGGTGACCAATCCATTGGGTCGAGGTCAATTATGAGGACCTTAGGGGATGAGGACAATCGATTTAGTGAGTTGAGGTCAGTTCTAAGGACCTAAGGAGATGAGGATGACTGATTCAATGGGTTGAGGCAATTTTAAGGGCATAAGGAGACGAGGATGATCATTTCATCGAGTTAAGATTGGTGGTATAGGGATAAGGAGACCAATTTAGTGGGTCGAGGTCAATTTTGCAGACTTAGAGTGATACTGGAGATGATCGATTCTGAGGACTAAGATCAATTTTGGAAGACCTAGAGTTGTAGCAACTAATTATTTAGGTCGAGTTCAATTCAAAGGACCTTAAATTATAATGACCAATTCTACGAGCCATGGTCAATTTTGGGGAACTTAAAGTTGTGACGATTAATTCTGCGAGTCGAGGTCAATTCTGAAGACCTTAAGTTAGGACCACTGATTCTGAGGGTCGAGGTCAATTTTGAGGACCTTAATTGTAACGATCAATTTTAAGGGCTGAGGTTAATTCTGAGGACCTAAAGCTGTAATGACCAATTCTAAGGGTTGAGGTCAATTCTAAGAACATTAATTTTTAACAACCAATTTTAAGGGATGAGGTCTATTTAGAGGACCTAAAGTTGTGATGACCAATTCTTAGGGCTGAGGTCTATTATGAGGACCTAAAGTTATAACAAGCAATTTTACGGGCCGAGATCAATTCTGAGTACATAAAGTTACAATAACCAATTTTGCAGGTCAAGGTCACTTCGAGGACTTGAAGTTGTAATGTCCAAATCTATGGGTCAAGGTTAATTTTAAGGACCTAAAGTTGTAACCATGAATTCTACAGGTCGAGGTCAATTCTGAGGACCTAAAGTAGTAATGACCAATTTTGCGGGTCGAGGTTAATTATGAGGATTTGAAGTTGTAAACACTAATTGTGAAGGCCGAGGTCAATTATGAGAACCTTAGGTTATGATGACCAATTCCGAGGCGACCGAGGTTAATTATGAAGACCTAAAGTTACAATGACCAATTCTGAGGGCCTAGGTCAATTTTGAGGACTTTAAGTTGTAACGACCAATTCTTCGGGTGAAGGTCAATTCTAAGGACCTAAAGTTGTGATGACCAATTTTGAGGGTTGAGGTCAAATTTAAGGACCTTAATTTGTAGTGTGGGAAATTTCTCTCCTATGGAAATTTAAATTATCTTGAGAGTGCAAGTGAACTTGTGGTTCTGTTGGGGATTATGTTGTCTGAAACTTCACTCAGGATGTTTTAGTTTTGGGGATTCCAGCTGAGCAATTATAGTAGACTTGGATGCAAGCGCATCATTGTTTCTGCTATGTAGTTTGTTGGGGATAAGAGAGTAAGATTAATCCTACTAGGGATTTTAAGAGTTTATAAGGGGCTTAGTGTCCCCAAAATGATTTTCTTAGGAAAATGATGTTCCATATTTTCCAGGGATTTATTTAGGAATTTTTTGGGTAATTTTTGGATTTTCCTGGAATTTTCTGGTTTTTTTGTACAAAATCTGAAAGGGGTTACTAATAGGAAGGTTTGGGGTGTCAATCGGTAATGGAACGAACTCATGGGCTTCCTTAGGAAGAGGAAAAGACGGTTCCCGATCAATACGGGCTTGGGGTTACCAATCGGCAGACCTTTTAGCCTTTTACAAAAAGGGGGCGATCCCACACAATTTTTCACACCTTCAGCTGTTTGAATCTTCTACCTTCTCTTTATAAAAACCTCTCTGAATTCCTTTTTCCTTCAAGATTTTAAATAGTTGGTTCTTCAATCTAGGGATACAACACTGAGTGGTTGGACGCTGAATACCGGCCAATCCTGGAGTGACAGTCTAAGGTGCCCCTTGCATTGGACAATCAGAATGCCTTTGATTTGTTTGAGCTTGTAGCTAATGACTGTATCCTACAACGTGAGCTCGCATACCACCGTTCGTCTAGGGTAAAGATCCATACTGGCCACGTAAGTTGGTGACCTTTGGTATTCCAATTTATATTTATCTTTTCTATATGTTCTAATGAAAGGCTTTCCTTCTTCTTCTTCTTCTTTTATAGACTCATAGAGCTCCTTTGAGAGTTCGATCTTGGGGGACGACAGGGCTAAAGGAGGTTTGGGAGAAGCTCCCTAGAGTGGTGCACTGGATGGTTTCATATGCAGGTTTTGGTTGTTTGGCGTAGGCTTTGAATGAGACACCACGTTCTACTTCGGTGTTGTGTGCTCAAGGGAAGAGGTGATGGGATACCCCCCCCCCTCCACACACATTTTTCCCCTTAGCTCCTCGGAGATGACTTTTACTCCCATAGACATTCAACAACTGACAAGGGTTTATAGTGAGGGGTCCCAGATAGTGGTGGACCACACATGGGGTGACACCGAAGGTGGTGCATGAAGCTTTGGGGATGTGGATATGATTCTATCTGGGATTCTATCAGTATTTCTACTTTGAGAGAGACACGTTTGAGGAGGAGGGTGGATGTTACCAACGGGTGACAGGTGAGATAAATGACCCATTTATTTATTTTACTTTTGCTAGGAGGCTTTTTGGTGGCTATGACTGGTGACGTCTTCCACCTTTGATTCTTATCGTACTTAAGGACGATATTCGACATCCAGTTTTATGATTGGGGGAGCCTAACATTGGCATCCCTTTATTCTTCTTTGGATACTTTCAGTCGGTGCTGCCAGCAGACTGTTATGGGGGCCACGTACCTTCTGGAGATAATTTTATATTTATTTTTCTTTGCATCGATTTCCTCGCATTATCTTTTTTGTTCCCTTTTTTGCTGATTCCAAAATTTTTCAGACATGGTTCTATGTGGTGATTGGTCATAATGCAGGTTTGACGGCCCTGAAGTAAGAGGACTTGGGAGATTTCTGTCAAATGTTCCAGTGGAAAAAGTCCAACTGATAATCGAATCAGTCCTTATCTTTAGCGGACGTACGACAGGATCTGAACGCCTTGACAAGGGACTAGGTTATCTTTCGTCTTTTCTTAGTTCTTTTTGGCATCTTCCTTTCTTGAGTAAATACTGATTCTCTGTTGGGGATTTTTGGTGACCTTCTACCCGTGGGGGTGGCTTTACAGGACATAGGGATGACATGCCTCCATGCTCAGATGCGGTGATTGATTATGCATGAGTTTGGGTATGTCTGAACCTATTGGAGAGGGTTGTGAGGAAGATTATGGAGGAGGAGGCACCCCTATGTTCATAAAGCGGGTGAGAGAGGTGTCAGTGGATGCCCAGGCGATAATGATGATTGACGAGCCCTATACGCTCTGTACCGATACAATGGAGATCTATGATTATCTAGATCTTATGATGAGCTGGTTGATGCCCTCCTATATCTGTGATGTGGAAAACATGCCTCCACTTGCCACGGTTTTGGGCAGGGGTACTAGCGTGCCGGTGGGATCGACACACACTATAAGGTTCCAATCATTCAGGTTACTTCCCCTTCCTATAACTTTGGACTAAGTAGAGGAGACCCACTGAGCGTGTCGCACCGTCCTAATGCATTGGTGTGTGATTTGAAGGCGCTTATGAATGACGCTCTTCGGCCTGAGGTATATCCTTTCTCTTTCTCTTTTTATATTAATTATTCTTTGCTTCATTACTAACTAATTTGTCTTTTGTTGTTTCTTCATTACTTGTAATATGTTTGGGTGCCAACCAACTAGCTAAGGGATATCAAGGACTGGATGGCCTCCATGTCTTATTATATCAAGAAGTTTTCTCATTTCTGATTTTTGCCGCCTGCCACCTCAGATGAGGTTTCATTCTCTGATAGTGGAGGATCCAGTGCTCTTCGCCGAGGAAAGGGGGTCCACTGCTGGGGTTGAGGGATTGAGAGGGAAAGTTGAGGGTTTAGGCGAAGACCCATTGTATTTTTCTTTTCTATCTACAAAATGTAACCAAGTAAAGCAAAATGTATATGAAAAATATGAATTTTCTTTTTTGGCATTTTTTTAATTTAGTGACTTATCATATATGCGCTTTTAATTTTCTACTGAGATCGTTTGTTTTATGCAAAGATAGAGATAAATATGGAATTGGAAGGCAAAATGTTTATTATTAGCGAGTAAAAGTAACTAACTCAGGGAAAAGATTTTTGCATAAGAATTTATATTTATAATGGTAAAGATTTTTCGAGGAGAATAAAATAGAAAAAACGAGTAATTGAAAAGAAATGACCCCAGGGCAAAATATGGATTTTTTGGGAAGTTGATTTTGGTAAAAGACGAAAGATGGAATTTTCCAAAATAAGGCGGGGTTGATCAGCATACACCCCGACCTGCCTATCGGCATGGGGGTCAAGTCAAATTATACATTAGCCTTGATTGCATTTTTGTCCACATTAGTGTACTCCTGCAGGGCTGAGAATTAATCGGGTTTCCAGAGTTTTTATTTTTTGCCCAGGATTTTGAAAATAAAAGGAGGGGTATGGGATGTGCTTTCTCCACCAATACCCATATTTCTCTTCTTGCTTCTCATTTTCTATTCCCAAATGGCTCTTCCCATATATGAATAATTATCCTCTTATCTTGATATTCTGGTAGACATGTGCCTATACAATGTGGATTATGATGCGTTCAACATGTGCTGGGTTTTTTTGTGGCATAATTGAGCCATAGACTATAACTTTTTAGTAACGTTGGTATAATTTAGGTACCTTGAGGATCGCGCCTTTCATTTTATCTTGGACGATGTCTATCGTACCTATGAAGAATTCTCGACCATGTTGGGGGTCAGCCTTAATGTGGTGACGACTATGCCTAATTTTTCTCATTCTCCCCGGGCATTTCTGGCGGAGTTACTCCATATTTCTCCTTCGAAGGCTCGTCCGTTGGTTACTGGAGGGATTATTTCTCTTCAAACATTTATGTATTCAGTGTGCTTGAGGGGTTTTGAGGATTTTTCATTTACCTCAGTTGTTTCCTCGGGCCTTACTATGAGGAATTTACTGGTTATAGGGAACTTAATAGCGTATCCCCAAGTGAGTACGATAATGGCATGCATGTCTTACTACCATAATCCTACGATGGTGGTGCTGAACGAGACCCTGAACAATCTGCATGCTTGGAAAGAGAGTCTCTCTGACTTTCTAAGAGGGATCCCGATAATGTTTTTCATGTGTCTTATAGAGTGGTTTCGTCTGACAGCCCCTCTTGAGTTTGCCTTGGCGGGTGTGACTGATTTCTTTGTCCATAATTTCTTCAATTTCGGCCCATTAGAGAACTGGGTCAACTGGTTTTTGGAGCAAAGAGCTCGGTGTCTTCGTTGGTCACTGCTATGGTAAGGAGACTTGGAGCCTATTTTATAGCTCATAAAGTACCGGTATATGCAATTGGTTGGCCTTCACCAGACTCCCTTTTATTTCCCCTAACGACTTTTGTGCCAAGTCGGGTGGGAATAAATTGTGCCCACTCGCATAACCAACTTCTTCTCTATGGAGGATTTAATTGAATCACTGAGGATCATGTAGGTCTCCTTGGGGAAGCTCCATCTACTCATCTGCCACAATTTGTAGGAGGAGCCTGGCATGTGTCTATGGACTACCTGAAGTGGTTATGAAAGCGGGTACTAAAGAAAATAATGGAGGAGGAGACTGGTCAAAGGTGGTTCATTGACTTTGACACCATGGAGGAAGGTGTTGTGGTATGTCCAGGCTTGTCAGGGCATACCACTCCATGGAGCGCATACGGCGTGTTAACTAGGAGTTGGAGATTTGGGCACCTTCGATGGCTGAAAATGATGACAAAGTGGGGCCATCGGGTAGTTGAAGGCAATTTCTTGTGAAGTTAGGGTAATTTTGGTGTTTTATGTTTTTATGATTTGGAATGATTTTCGTGTAGCTTGGTGAATATTGGGTCTGTTTAAGAATGGTTTAGTTAGTGGAATGGGTGGTTTACTTAATTCCCTTCGTTGATACTTCATGTAATAGGTCTGTATTCCTTATTTAGAAATAAAAGTTAATTTTGATAATATTTTATTGTGACTCTTTATGAGTTTTCCATTTGAATTATCAATACCAATCGCTAAGGCATACATAATCCTTTTGTTCATGTAAATGATAAAATGGACTTCCATTCTCGAAGGTTAGAAAATAATAGGATTTTGTGAAAAAGAATGGGACTGGGCCCATGTATAGCGTATGGACTACCTACGTACCTCTGAGGGCATTAAAAAATTTCATAAGATTCAATTTGAAAAGAAAATATTTTTAAGAGGATCAGGTCCCACGTAGTTTTGGGTAGGAGGAAATGAAGAATTTTTTTAGAGTTTAGAAGGGGGATGAGGAGAATCATTGCATGCCTAGATTTAGGACTAAGGATAAAATTTATTGAGACGGTTCAAGTTGACTTGATGTATCATATTTTCTTAGTCGAGGCCTGTGAACATAGTGGCGCCTCCTGAGAGAATTTTCTTCATAATGTAGTGACCTCTCCAATTCGGTTTTAATTTCCCTCTAAGGTCCCACAAAAGTTCTATGATTTCCTTGAGGGAAAGGTCTCCTTCCTGGACACCACGGTCCTTTACTTTTTGATTAAATGATCACGCTATCCGAGGATAGTACCCCTATATATGGCATGGAGACTTAAGGCTCTTTTCATCCAAGCATGATAGTTCATTCAAGTGGATCTGATGCCAGACTTATTCTTTAACTTTGATTTTAAGCGTTGCTCTCATGGAAGGTAATTCTAGCTTAATGAGTAGGACTTCTTCCATGCCGTAAACTAGAGAATAAGGGGTAGCCTAAGTAGGAATTATGCTTGAAGTGAGGTAACCCCAAAGGGCATAAGGGATCCAGTCGTCCCAATATCTATAATTCTCAATCATCTTGTTGATTATGGTTTTGTGTCTTTTATTGGTGGCTTCGACAACACCATTAGTTTGGGGTCCGTAGGGAGAAGATTTGTGTCTCTGTATCCCACAATCTTCGACTAATTATACGACCTTAACTTGAAATGGAGACGATTATATGATACTAACTCATGAGGAACTCCGTATCGATAGATGATATTCTTTCTGATAAACTTGGCCATTTTCTTAGCATTTAGCACTGTGTATGACTCAGCTTTAACCCATTTAGTGAAGTAATCAATGGCGACCAGGATGAATTCGTAACCGTTATAATCTTTTGGAGTTACCTTCCCTATGATGTTAATTCCCTAGGTGGAGAAAGACTAGGGAGAGGCTATGTTGTATAGTTCTCGAGGAGGCAAGTTTTGAAGATTGGAAAAATGTTGGCATTTGAGGCATCTTCGAACATAAGCAGTGCAACATGAACCATGGTGGTCCAATAGTACCATTGATGGATGATCTTTTTGGAAATCATGTGACCATTCATGTGGGGACCTCATTCCCCACTATGAATCTTCTTTATCTTTTCTTCAATATTAACCCCTGCTATGTAGTACAAATGGGTCCCATCGAAGTTTTTCTTGGACATCTCTTTATCACAGATGATGTACTGGGCAGCCATTTTACAAAGGGTTACATGATCTTTCTTATCGACGTCTTGGGGATACTTACCATGTTTGAGCAGGAGCCAAATGCCATAGTACTATAACCCGGCCATGTCAAAGTCTTCCTCGGTAATGAGTTCAGTGTGGTAGTAGTGGGTAGGCATAGCTTATTTCAAAACCAGGAAATGGGCCATTATTATTCCCTCAGTCATGTCGACCATTGAGGCTAGGGTAGAAAGGGCGTTAGCTAAGTTGTTCTTTACATGAGGCAAGTAGTGGAAGGTGACATCTTTGAACTTGGAGGCCATCTCTTCTAGGTGGGCATGGAAAGGTAGAATCTTCTCCTCTATGACTTTGCATTTTTGAAGGATTTGTCCAATAATAAAGGCAGAGTTTTTGTAGACATCTAGGTGTAGGATTCCTTTCTTTAGGTCAATCTTGAGGCATACAGTGCATGCCTAATTCTCAATCATGTTATTAGTGCAAGGGAAGTCTAGTTTGATCGTAATGGGGGTGTAAGAGTCATTAGGGAAATCAGGAGTACCCCAATGTCGTGTCGTTTTTTGTTGGCAGCTCCATCAAAGAAAATTTTCCATTTAAGGTCTCGTTGAGAGGTTTAGAGAATGTGTTCCTCATGGAATTCAGAGACCCAAACATCGGTCCCTTCCATGGGGTAATCATAAAGGTAGTCAGGGATGGCTCTCCCTTTTATAGCTATCTGTGTCACATACACAATATCGAATTTAGCTAGAAATATTTACCAGCGTGCCATCTAGCTAGACATAGTGGTATTTTCTAGTAGGTACTTGATAGGATCCATATAGGATACTAGTCTGATGGGGAAGACAAGCATTTAGTGTCATAACTTTTGCATGACCCAGACCTGGGAGACACACGCTTTCTCCAAAGCACTGTAGTTGACCTTGTACAAGACCAATTTTCTATTGACATAATCAATGGCTCTTTCCTTGTGATATTGTTCAATGTATTAGGCAAGCAAAGACCCTACTATTGTATCAGTTGTGGTCAAGTATAAAAGGAGGAGGAGACCTAACTGTAGAGGCATAATCAGTGAAGGTCGGGTGAGGTATCGCTTGATTAAATCAAAGGCTTCTTAGCAAGGATCATTCCAAACTTTCGTTGAATACTTTTGGAGAAGTTTGAAAATGGATTCGCAGATAGATGTCTGTTAGTTGATGAACCGACTGATGTATTGTAGTTTTCCTAGGAATCCTCGAACTTCCTTCTCCGTCCGTGGTGGTGGCATCTCATGTATGGTTTTCACCTTGGCATGGTTTACTTTAATTCCCTTCTTACTGACCATGAATCCCAAGATTTTTCCTTTAGTGTTTCCAAAAACACATTTCATCGGATTTATCCACATCTGTTATTGCCGCAATCATTTGAAAAACTTTCGAACGGTGAGAATATGATCATCCTGAGTCTTAGACTTAATGATCATATCGTCAATGTAGACTTTGACCTCCTTGTGAATAAGCTCGTGCGGGATGGTTGTGGTAACCCTTTAATAGGTAGCCTTGACATTCTTTGAGTCCGAATGGCATGACAGTTAGTAGAAGGTTCCCCATGGGTGATGAAAGTTATTTTGTCTTGATGGTTAGGGTGCATCTTAATTTGGTTATATCGGGTGAATCCATCGACAAATGACTTGAGGGAATAGTTGGACATATTGTCCATGATCATGTCGATGTTGTGCAATGGGTAATCATCTTTTGGGTATGCTTTATTTAAATCTCAATAGTCGATGCACATGCAGATGTTTCCTCCTGACTTCAGCACGAGGACGATATTGGTGAGCCATGTTGGATATTAGACTACGCGAATGAAACCCACATTCAACTTTTTGACCACTTCCTCTTTGACTTTGAGCGACCATTTGCTGCAAAATTTCCTTAGATTTTGTTGGCCAACTTGCATTTTGAGAATGTCGGGATCTCATACTGAGCTATTTCTGGGTTAATGCTAGACATGTCATCGTAGGACCATGCCAAGACAAACCTGGATTATTTTAACAATTATTCAAATTGTTCATGCTTATGATCGTTAAGGGTGGACCCTATCTTAATCTCATATTGATGGCTACTAGAACCGAGATTAATAATAAGAGTCTCATCACCATTAATTTGAATTCAGTTATGTTGTTTGTTATTCTCTTTATTAAGATCAGTTAAGAATTATTTCACTTGAAAAATCATCATCATCAAAGGTTTGATTAGGATGAAGACAATTAATGTAAAGCGTAACAAGATACTCAAAATCCTCATTTATTCATTTTTGAGAAAAATAGCAAGAGAACCACCTCAAAGGAGGTTTCAGTTACATTGATATCAGAAAAATGAACAACAATATCAGGTGAAAAGACTTAGATAGGGCAAATAGTAGGTTAGGTTGAATCTGGGGTGGTTGGATAGGTATAAAATTCCAGTTGAAGAGAGTTATATCAGCAGCTTTGATTTGAGTGGATGGTTTTGACGGGTTGGCATATGTGTGGATCATACAGAGACAACCCCAATGTCTTCAGGTCGAATGAGTATTCAAAAATGGCTTTCTCGATGAGAGCTTGTACTTAATATTTATAGTCTTCAGCCTAAGAGTTGCAGTCTTGAAAGAATATTTCCATCCATGATTTCCTTTTCTTGTCAACATGGTCACACCATGGTTCAGGGACGCCACATAAAGGGAAGTCTTCACCTTCCTTGATAAATCTTTTGTTCAAAGAGTCTCTCGGAACAATCTTTTCATCTTCTAAGACTCTTTTCAATCTTGGTCTCTAGAGTACTTTGAGTTCCTCTGGTGAAGGTTAGTAACCCAAGCCACATGGGGGAAAGGCCTCCTTCAGGACTATGGGTTCAAGGATCCCTTGATGGAGTCTCCCTAGCCCCATTTCGGGCAAGAAGTGCATATTCTTGATCATCACAATCACACGAACAGACTCGATCTTTAAAATTATCTCCTACTGAAAGGGGAAGTGGATCAACTATGAAGCCAAAGAGGATCATGTAATTCATCCCATGATGAATTTCCAATATTAGATTGCTCGTGATGGAATTATTTTTACTGTCATCGTCCCCCAAATTGTGATAACCTGACCTTTGGTGCAGAACTTCATTTTTTGATGAAGAGAAGAAGATACCACTCGGATGTTATGGAGGCATGAACAGCTAAGGAGTATATTGAAACATGTAGGTATGTCAATGACTTAGAACTAGGTGACATGATTAATAGGGATAAACCTTATTGTGAGTTTTATGGACCTCATTTCTTCTCGACATGTATTGTCATAAGCACGCGCGACGGCAGAAGTGGGTGTGAGATCACTGACTTTCAATCCCAAATAATTGAAGTTTTTGAGAGGACAAACATTGATATCAAATCCGTTGTCAACAAGTGAAAGTGGGATTATCTTTCCCATAACTTCAACGGAGATGTTGAGGGCATAATTGTGATGATGGCTAATCTTATCTATCTCTTTTTTAGAAAAATATAGAAGCATGTATGAGTTCAAGTACCTAACTATATTTAAATATTATTTGGGAGATATGGAAGAAGGGACTATGGATCCCGTGAGGAGTTTTATCAAAGCATTATGGTGAAAATGGGATGGCATGAAAAGCCCCCATAGGGTGATGTTATCTTGGGTCTTCTTGAGTTAAATAAAGATTTTTCTCTCTTTAATGGTTATTTTTGGCATGGGAATTTCTTCGGGAACTCTATTTCCTTTATCTATTATGGTTTCATGAGGAATCGGATCATTGTAGTGTCTCCTCGAACTGGTCATGTGATTCATTATGGCAGGGGAGAATAGGATTCTTGTGGCTTCATCTATCTTGGGCTGAATGACCACCTTATTAATTTCCCATAATATATATTCAAAGTATATCATTTCACACAGGTTGCCTATTGGACTGACTTCTTCCCGACTGGGTTCATCATATGAATAGTAAAAAGTACCCCCTCCAGTGGTGACTATGTCATCTTGACAAGAGAAACTAATACATTCAATAACCTCGATAACTTCATTATACAAATCTTCCCACTCAACTAGGAGGTGCAGAAGTAAAGGCACCAACCTTCCTTGAAGCTTCAGAGTGGTGAGTAACTCAGAAATGCTACATATTTCACTTGTCTATCGAAATATGTCAGCCGTGGTCTGCATCACATCATCTAGACTGACATCTTCAATAGGTACCACCATTCATCTAATTCCCAAGCCCACTTTTGGGCTTCTATGAAAAAGCCACTGAATTTTTTATAATCAACAGTCATCTCAGCAGGAAACTTTAGTCCATACTCTAAGAGTTGGTTCAACATTGCTAGTAACTCCATGTCTTTCCCCTCCGATCGGGTAAAAATGGCAATGCGGTCCCTTTTAAGGAGTGACAAAGGTTAACATGTGAATTAAGTATGGTGTAGGAGAAAATATTGGCAAACCTTGAGAAGTTTGGGTGAGATTATAGGACGATGGGTGCTTCGTTGGACACGATTTTAGTAGATGGGTCAAATTTGGGGTCACTTTCTAAAAAGAGGACATTTTTATGTATTGAAAGTGGGTTATGAGTGGTATTAGTTTTAGGATTAGCTAGTGGGGCAATGATACCCTGGTCAATTAGGCCTTGAATCACATTCCTAAATTGGAAGCATTGGTCGGTGGTATGACCAACAGATTGGTCGAAATTGCAACGGGCATTGGGTTTGAAGTTTTTAGGGAGTGGATTTGGTAATGGACGTGGGTTTAAGGGTTTGATGATATTTCGACTTAATAGGGACTGGTAAAATTTAGACAGGGGATCATGGATCTCAGTGTACTCTTTCTTGGTATAAATCGGGTGACTTTTCGGTGCCCAAAAGGTAGTAGGCTGGAAAATGTTGATGATGGTTGAGACTGCAACACTGGAGGGCTTATCATACTTCTGAGGGATGAATTATACGGTCACTTTCTTTGGCTCAGATTCCACTTTGGTAACGCCTTCCTTAATTTCTAAACCAGCCTCGCTAAGGGCTCAAAAGTGTGGGTAATATTGTCCTCCCATGGACGTTCGATATGTGGCAAGAAGTTATTCTTCATAATACTGACTTGATCCTCCTCAAAGGGTCTCTTGGTCATGGTAGTAGCTTTATCTCTCCATCTTCCTATGAAGCTATTGATGGTTTCCCTAGGTTTTTTCTTAAGAATCTCTAGATATCGGTGCGTAACATGTAGCTCCTTATTATACTTGTACTGAGACATGAATTCTCAAGCGACATCCTCTTAACTACGGATTCTTCAAGGGATAAAAACCACCGAAGGGAACTTTCTTTTGAGGTTTGCTCAAACATCTGGGCCATTATCTCTTCGGATGCACTAAGGAGGGTTATAGATTGGTTATATCTTCGAAGGTGAACAATTAGGTGTTCTCTTCCTCCGAGCTTCTCGATGTCTGGCATCTTTAACTTCTCTGGCAGTTTGGCTTTGGGATTGGGAGACATATGGGCATAATTCGGGTTGTTCCCGAATATCTTGGCTTGGATGAACTTCTTTGACAATAGTTTGAGATTTTCCTTGACCTTGTTCAATTCCTTATCCTTGGGATAAATGGAAATTGGCAGGTTAACCCCTAGTTGGTCAAGGTTTTGAATATGTAGTTGAGATAGTGGTGGCCCATTAGTAGGTGGGGACACAGAACATGCAGATACTCTTCTGAGATCCAGATAGGCTCGAAAGTGGGTGGACCCATGGCACAAGGAAAGAGAACCTCGAATTCTTAGGGAATTTGGGAGCGATGACACTTCATTTCATGGACCTCAATTTGAAGATTGTCAATCTTGGCACTGAGTTGGGCTCAAGACTGGGGTTCATATTCAGTGTTTGGTCAGTGTTCTCCCTAAAGTGCTCGTGAAGGTAGACCCAAAATTTGGACGAAGTAGTAGAAGAGGTGGCAGATCTTTATGGCGGTTTGACAGAAGACCGAAGCCAATAGGGAGACAGGCCAAAATCGAGTATGTGATCTACCTGAGAGGGAAAATAGTTTGAATTTATTTTGGAAAGGAGGAGGGAGATTTTTTTTTTGTATTTTGTAAGGAGGAGAAAAAAAAAGGTTTTCAGTATTTTTGAAAAAGGAGGGAAAAAGAGAGGAATGTGAACATGATTATTTTAAAGGTTATTATTAGGTTCTCACTTGTATTAGGGTTGTCTAAATACAATAAAAATGCCGGACATGACCTGAACCTGGGAAAATAGGGTTTAAAAGTATCCAAGACACGGTTTGACTTATTTCTAGGCTCACGGACGGGGTCCTATTATGGAAAAAGGAGAAATAGTGCAAAAATTTGGGTGGTATGTCGAACCGGAGTTTCGATCGAGTTTCACATGGTAATCGGCAAAATAAATATGATTGCCCTAGGTTTAACACCTATATGAGGTTATGCACTTGGTTAGTGGAAGGGTTCCCCCTGGAATGACTTCCATAATATTCCTCTTGCCTATAAGGGCAATCACTCATCGGTACGTGTGGACAAGCCATTTGATATACCTAAGTGTACATGAATTGACTCAGTATTTACCTCGTGGTGACAGTATATGTGAGAGAGAATTCAATATACTCGACCTACGTGAATGAATTTCCAGCTTTATACCTCCCGTCATGAGTTCGATCAAACGGTACGATGGGGGGAATTGTTCGATACACGTTGAAGGTACATGGCCAATGGAAGGTGAGAGTCATATCGCTTAGGCTAACTGCAACCCACAAGACTAGCACCCATCACAAAGTGACCTCCCGGTATGGGACAAAAATTTTGTCAATATTGCCATGATCTTGGTGATATATTGTGCAAAAATACATGTGTCTTAATTAACATATTAAGGAGAGAGAGTAATTATTATTGGCATAGAGAGCAAATGGGTACTATAATAATAAGGGAGCATATACAAGTAAAAGTAAATCTAGCATGAAGCTTGGAGGCTACACTACGCATATACATATGAGGCAATACAGCAACAAGACTATAAATGGATTAACTACATGTGGTGTGTGGTATGTATAAGTGATAATGGAGATATATAAAAGTGTGGGAAGCGTGGGTGTGTGCTAGTGAAGCCTAAGCATGTGAATTCTAAATGGTGTGTGAAGAATGTGAGTAAAAAGTGAAGCTAAGTGTATGTGTGTGAAGTGTACAAGTGAGTGAAAAGTGACATATCCATGAGGTAGATATAAATAAAAAGTATATAGAGGAGAAAACGAAACATATAGGTAGGTGCATACGCACAGATGTACAAAATAGAGTTTAGTCCTCTAAAATGTCCCTAGAAGAGTCGCCATTATGGCCATCTCGAGGGGGCTCTGAGGAGGACCTCACTACCTTCCGTTCCTTCTGACGTACGCACGATATTGCACCCTTTCTTGGGGAGCTCGTCCGTCATCGATGTGGGGTAATATGTAGAGATAGAGTCGCAATCCTAGTTCGCCTCAAGTGAACGACATCAAGGGAAATGCTGATACTTGCAAAACCAAGTAGTTCAAGGGTCCCATGACTAAGTAGGGAATGGGAAGGTGTTACGCCCCCATCCCGCCCTTTTAATCTCTCATGGGCATGTGTTAATATTCTCCTATTAGACTCCGTGAAGTGTGTGCTTATGTGCACAATATAAATGGAGAATGGAATCGCTCAACTTGCATCATGGACAAATGCAGAGTGATTTCTTTCTTTGGAGTGTTCCCAAAATAGTAATTCAAAGTATAATGTAAGTGTTTGTCGATTCACAAGTAGTTATAGAAGAATAAATGCATACATCAGACAAGACACAAGCATGGAAGCATATAAAATCCATTAAAAATATATAATAAAACAAGCTAACAAATGTGTATAAGGGAGGACTCGCGTCTAGGAATTTACCTAAGATGCCTACCTAGCCCAAGGGGCATCAAAGTCCATGTAGTTCGAAGATAATGTAGGGTGGGGTTTAATCCCCAAATTTAAACTGGGAATTTCCATTATATGTGTGTGTAGAGATAAACGTGCTTCAAGTGTGAGGATGTGTAGTGATAATCCCTCTTTTGGAACTTATTGGTAAACCCTATTTTTATTGTTTTTGGATTTTTAAGACAATAAAGTATGAGGAAATAATAATAATGATAATAATAATAATAATAATAATAATAATAATGATAATAATAATAAAAATAAAGATAATTGTTGATGTAAAAAATTAGATTGCTCTAATTATTCAATCACAGATAAATAAATAAGACAAAGATTTTTAAAGTGGTTCGGCTAGGAATAAAGCCTACGTCCACTGTTATGTTATTGCTGAGTGTTTGTGGAATTCTTGATTACAAGTTCTCTCAAGAAATTCCGGTCCCTTTGAATGAGGGAGATACCATGTATTTATAGCCCTGAGGCTTACATATGAAAGGGTGGTGCATTAAATGATATACATATGAAAGGTCCTTGAGGCTATCATCTGAAAGGGTAACTCATTTAATGTTCTTCAAGCGTGTGCGTCAAGATGATAAGCAGTCAATGAACAGTTTTGAACTGTTGGTTATCTGGCAATCAATGTTGTGGTCGAGATGCAGCTCGAACCGCCTTAGTTGCTCGTCGTTCAGGAGTTCATCGGAGCGCTGGAGTTCCTCGGGGTGTTGTAGTTCCTCGGGGTGTTGTAGTTCGGAGCGAACATGACTTGGTCGGGGGAAATAAACTTCCTCGTTGTTATTGTGCTATGTAGATTGACACGTGTCTTCTTATTATTGGTCCACGTCAGTAGATTAAATTTGGTATCAACAGAAGCCCCCAATGCTTCATGCTTGATGGGTTACTTGAAAGGATGGAGTATTTATTCTGCAATGTTGCTCAGTGCTCGTGAAATTCTTGATCTACCTTCTTGATTTGTTCAACATAAAGTTCATTATCTCCTGGACGAAGTATGATGCAGGCTGATCGATGGTTGCTAATCTTTCTTTTGAGTAACTCCGTGTGCTATGTATCACCCCTGGGAATTTGGATGTAGCCATGCCATAGTATGCAGCTTGTAGCTTGTCATAATCTTCAAGTATGTTGATTGGTTTGCTAGCTGACCAACTGCCTCTTGTGCCGAGCAACTGAATGCTAACTTTACGTGCTTGATTTTTTTTATTTATGATCCTCTGAATACTTTGTCGAGTAACATACTAGCTTTTGAACCCAACTCTTCAATCTGATTAGTACCAAGCTAGTGGTGGACTTCGAAACATTTTCACATAAATTCTTTTTCATTACTGGTCGAGACAGTATTAGCAAAGATCTCAGTGCTATAGATGCTGATTTTGACTTCTACCTCTGCTCAGGGAAGAGCAAGAGTTTCTCGGGGACGAACAAGTGATTCTCAGGGATGAGCAAGTGCTTCTCGGGAATGAGCTAATGCTTCTCGGATGGATCATCTGTGATGAATATCAGAATGTTGAAAGATCTTAACTTCATAAAGTCCCCTTATATTTTAGATGATCCTCTTGCTGACGAGGAACCTGTTTCAAAAGTAGAAGGAAAAGAAACCAATAGAATAGGAATCTCAATGTAATAGTTAGTATACATTTTCATTCTCAATGTATTTTGTTTTTGATTTTAATGAAAGATTTTCATTTTTGTTTGCAATCTTAATTGCTATTGTCTTGTAAAATACTTTACATCTGCGCTTATGTATAAGTTAAAAAGATAACAATATTGTGTTGTTCATCGACCAATTTAGTAATAAAAAGTTACAAGTATTGGTAACGTTGCTCGATCAATTAATAATAAAGTAATGAGTATAAAAATGTTTAAAAATTTTGCCAACCAACCAAGGTTGTTAAATTATGCTTGTCGACCAACTACAGTTAGTGGGTTTTTATCCCCGACCAACTATACTTGGTGTATTTTTGTAATAATCTTACCTCCCGACCAACATAAGTTGTAATGTGAGAGTATATTTTTATCTTACCAACCGTAATTAATCATGCTGGTGTACACCTCTTAAAGGAGTAGTATTGGTTCTTTCGAACTTTTTGGCTCATTCGAGCTGTCCACTAGATATCTTACCAACCGTAGTTGGTCACACTAGTGTCGCCTCCTAACCAAAGGAGTATTTTTTGGCTCCTTAGAGCTGTCCACTAGATATCTTACCAACCGTAGTTGGTCACACTAGTGTCGCCTCCTAACCAAAGGAGTATTTTTTGGCTCCTTAGAGCTGTCCACTAGATATCTTACCAACCGTAGTTGGTCACACTAGTGTCGCCTCCTAACCAAAGGAGTATTTTTTGGCTCCTTAGAGCTGTCCACTAGATATCTTACCAACTGTAATTGGTCACACTAGTGTCGCCTCCTAACCAAAGGAGTATTTTTTTGGCTCATACGAGCTTTTTGGCTCTTTCGAGCTATCTAGTCCATTAGCTCTGAGGATATCCTGGCGCTGAATGAATCTTCAAAATGTTTGACTGATGATAATAGGCAGCAAACTCCTCGTTATCAAATTGTGTTCCATGGTCTGTGATGAAGGCATGAGGGAGACCATATCGGCAGATGATGTTCTTCCAAACAAACTGGTACACCTTCCTTCTCGTATGTCATGTCAATAAGTGGCTCAGCTTCTATCCATTTAGTAAAATAATCTACTGCGATGACGAGGTATTTGAATCTTCCTCGAGTCGTCGGCAATGGTCCAACCAAATCAATCCCCCATGGCAAATTTATGGGTGTCAACAATGCTTATAGAGTTCTTCGGATGGAGGAAAAGCGTTGGCACTTGTCACATTTCTTGGCATAAGCTATACAATCAGCTCTCATCGTCGGCCAGTAGTATCTCTGCGTCATCACCTTTTGCAAAAGTGTTCGACCTGCTACATGGGCTCCACAGGACCCTTCATGGATCTCTTTAATCAATTCTTTCACCTCGGAGGGATGTACACATCTTTGCAAACCTGCCATAATTCCTCGTCTATACAAAGTACCATTAATTAGTACATACCGAGCAGCTTTAAACTTCCATTTCTTGGCAGCGAACTTATCCTCCGAATACCATTAATTAGTACATACCGAGCAACTTTAAACTTCCATTTCTTGGCAGCGAACTTATATTCCGAATACCATTAATTAGTACATACCGAGCAACTTTAAACTTCCATTTCTTGGCAGCGAGCTTATCCTCCGGTAATTGTTCCTCCTCAATATATGCTCTGATGGGATCCATCCAAGATGTTCCTAAATCAAGAGTAATAATATTCATCGTCAGGTCTTCATCTATGCACCGACTTTCTAATACTTCAATTTGTATCGTTCTTCGTAGCTCGGTACGAGTAGCTGATGCTAATCGGGCCAAGGCGTATGCTTTCACATTCTCCATTCTTGATATTCTTACCATTTGAACAGTAACAAACTCTTATACCAACTCCATCACCTTTGCTTGATACTTGATCATCAACTCTGATACCAACTCCATCACCTTTGTTTGATACTTGATCATCAATTCTCCTTTGGTTGCATATATTCCCAACATTTGGTTTACGATCAATTGAGAATCACTGAAGATAATAACCTGCTGTGCCTCCATAATATTTGACAAATTAAGACCTGTAATCATGGCCTCATACTCAACCTCATTATTAGAAGCTTTGAATTAGAAACGTAGGGCGTATTCCATGTCGACCTCATCTGGGCTGTTCAAAACGATCCCTGCCCCACAGCCTGTAGTGAAAGATGATCCATCTACATATAGCCTCCATATAGGCAACTTGTCTTCTAATTTCTGGTCTGACAGAGTTCCTCAGTGGAATACTTTTCGCTTTCTTTCATCATGTCCTGATACTTCTGAATACACCTCTTGAATTTCAATATACTTCCTGAACTTCAATATTCCTCCTGAACTTCAATATACCTCCTGAACTTCAATATTCCTCCTGAACTTCAATATACCTCTTGAACTTCAATATTCCTCCTGAACTTCAATATCAAAAGTAATTCCTGAGCAAGAAAAACAACTCCTGAATGATGATTAGTCGGGGCCCTGACCATGTGAGTTTGTGGATTTAAATTTGATGCTCGATTGCATGATGTTATAAGAATGTGCCATCAAATGAACAAATATATCTGTAATAGAAGCCCCCAACTGTGGAATGTGAACTTTGAATGAGATTTATCGACCAATACCAACCGGAGTTGGATTTTGTCTACCAACCGGAGTTGGATTTTATCTACCAATCGGAGTTGGTGGTAATTGATAATAAATGATGAAGACTTCCTCGGAGCTGACCAACAAATTGTTGGGAATAAGATAATATAAATGCAGGATACCTCCTTGGAGATGACCAACAGATTGTTGGGAATAAGATATAATAAATGCAAGATACCTCCTCAGCGATGATCAACAGATTGTTGGGAATAAGATATAATAAATGCAGGATACCTCCTCGGCGATGACCAACAGATTGTTGGGAATAAGATATAATAAATGCAGGATACCTCCTCAGCGATGATCAACAGATTGTTGGGAATAAGATATAATAAATGCAGGATACCTCCTCGGCGATGACCAACAGATTGTTGGGAATAAGATATAATAAATGCAGGATACCTCCTCGGCGATGACCAAAAGATTGTTGGGAATAAGATATAATAAATGCAGGATACCTCCTTGGCGATGACCAAAAGATTGTTGGGAATAAGATATAATAAATGCTGGAGACATCCTTGGAGCTGAATAAGATATAATAAATGTTGTCCTCAACAGATTGTTGGGAATAAGATAATATATAAATGTTGGAGATATCCTTGGAGCTGAATATATGATTATAAATATTTGTCGAGCTCCATGCTGAAATGAGAATATAATATGCATCCAAATAGATATAAAGAATAATTAAAAATAATAAAGTGCCTTGCCGATCAGTCGAGGTAGAATCATATAATACCGAACAAGAATAAGATCTTTCAGAACATAAGAATATGGCTGAGAACGTTGTCAGGCCTGAATATAAATAAGAATTATTCGAACGAATGTTGTAATTCTCCTTAAAGCTGAATAAGTATCTTGTCGAGGCATAATTGCAGAATGCCGAATAAGAATAATATTTTCCAGAACATAAGAATATGGCCGAGAACTTTGCTGGGCCTGCATATAAATAAGAATTACCCCGACCAACTATCCGTTGGGGGTGAAATATAATAAATGTTGTAGCTTTTCCTCGGAGCCGAATATATATAGAGAGAAGAAATTTTTCGAGCTTCATGCTGAGATAAATATAAAATATGAATCCAAACGGATATAGAATAATTTGTGCTTCAGCATTCGTCGGCATTGAATCTTGTGCCTGTAAAAATTAATATTTTGCTCTACCATATGTGTAGGCTGAATTGAGTAGTCATGAGAATAATTTACTCATCCAATCAATATATGATATGTATCAGCATAAAAATTTCAAAATATGAAATAATATTTTTGTGCCACACGTGTGTGAGATGTACAAATTTTTATTAGATATGCGCCATAAATAAGACGTAGAGTTTTTTGTAAAGTTATTTAATCTCCAACAACCAATTAAGCATAGTTTGCTGTTTGAAAATTATTTATCACTTGGTTTTTAAAAATATTTTTAGGGTGATCACAAGTTAAAAAGACTTAAGCCCCCTGTTTGTCCCCAAGCTGAACTCGTGTTTAAAGAAATATCTGGGGTGCTTCGCATTTTTTAATACCCAAGATTCTACTGCTGCCGACAAACGACATGGATGTTGCCGACCAACATTTAAGGATACCTCAAATTATAGAATATATGGTTGGATGACCAGAATATCTCGAATCTTTAGATCAAAAAATAACATTTAATGTAAAATTTAAGCCTTAAGAATGTTAATTAAATGAATAAATATATAACCCACTAGGTCGTGTGATTTCGACAAAGAAACCTTGTGATGTGATGAACGAGGGGCCAAAATATTAAATTTGTGCCCAGAGTCTTGATATGGTCATGATTATTTTACTGATCCTCTTTTACAAGAGGTGGGTAATGATTTTTCAGGTGAGAGAAAATTATTTTTCATATTGATCCCTTCCTATTCCCAATTTGGACCAAAAATAAAAAATCAATCAATTTGACTTTATTGACATAGATGGAAGATGAACCAAATTAAGTATATAATTCATAAAATCGAATGCAAAGAGACTCAAACTTGAAGAGAGAGAGAATATATATGGGTCATGATTTCCATGAGAAGACTTTTCATTGTCTTTAACCTTTTCCCATTCTTTTATTAAAAATATGATGGGAATATGAATAGACATCAAATATCTTACAAAATTTATTTCAAAATCAACAATGAAAATGATCAAATCTTATCATCGTCGTATATATTGGTATATGTAATCATTTAAAATATTTATTCCATGATATAAAATTAAAACTTGAGAATCAAGCAAAGAGTTATGATTTATGAAATCTACTATTTTTCAGATTTCTAAATAAGGATGAATCTAACAGTTATGATTTAAAAATCATGATATGCAACATTTTGCAGATAAAAATTGGACAATTAATTTATGTATATAAACATAAAAATCACGATTCAATCAAAAGATGTATGTATAATTGATTATACGTAGAGAAAATAAAAACTTAGCTTTTGGTGGAGAACAACGCTTGTAACACGTTCCCACAGACGGCGCCAATCTGTTGATGTAAACAATTAGATTGCTCTAATTATTCAATCACAGATAAATAAATAAGACAAAGATTTTTAAAGTGGTTCGGCTAGGAATAAAGCCTACGTCCACTGTTATGTTATTGCTGAGTGTTTGTGGAATTCTTGATTATAAGTTCTCTCAAGAAATTCCGGTCCCTTTGAATGAGGGAGATACCATGTATTTATAGCCCTGAGGCTTACATATGAAAGGGTGGTGCATTAAATGATATACATATGAAAGGTCCTTGAGGCTATCATCTGAAAGGGTAACTCATTTAATGTTCTTCAAGCGTGTGCGTCAAGATGATAAGCAGTCAATGAACAGTTTTGAACTGTTGGTTATCTGGCAATCAATGCTGTGGTCGAGATGCAGCTCGAACCGCCTTAGTTGCTCGTCGTTCAGGAGTTCATCGGAGCGCTGGAGTTCCTCGGAGTGTTGTAGTTCCTCGGGGTGTTGTAGTTCGGAGCGAACATGACTTGGTCGGGGGAAATAAACTTCCTCGTTGTTATTGTGCCATGTAGATTGACACGTGTCTTCTTATTATTGGTCCACGTCAGTAGATTGAATTTGGTATCAACAATAATAATAATAATAATAATAATAATAATAATAATAATAATAATAATAATAATAATAATAATACTACTACTACTACTACTACTACTACTACTACTACTACTACTACTACTACTACTACTACTACTTATAATAATAATAATAATAATAATAATAATAATAATAATAATAATAATAATAATAATAGTAATAGTAATAGTACTACTACTACTACTACTACTACTACTACTACTACTACTACTACTACTACTACTACTACTACTACTACTACTACTACTACTACTAATAATAATAATAAGGTTTGAGTTTAAGGTATGTGATGTAATGAAATAAAGTACTAAAGTAAAAACAAAGTGACTAGTGCTAAAATAAGAGAATTCACGGGCAAGGGTGGAGAATTGGACCTCCTTATGAAGACTTGAAGTGGATCTTGATTGTAGATGTGTTGATCTCACGATGAGATGATGGTAGTATGAGGAGATGAGTGAGAATTTACTAAAAGGAGTATGAAAAGGATGGAAGGAATGCGGGAAATGGTCTTTTGAAGAGGGAAACAACTCTGAATTTGAGAGAATGTACTCTAAATTTCTGAGAGGGGTGTTTAGGGGTCCTTTTAAAAGTAAGTTCATGGACTCTATTTATAGGTCCAAGGGGGTGCCAATTGGAAGGGTCCTTTACCTGCCTATCAACATATGACTCCAAACACATTACCGATAGGCACAATCCTGGGGGTGCCATTCGGCAGTCTGAGGCAAGATTTTCAATAAAACTATCATCAAATGCAAAATGTAAGTCAGAATCGGGCATGAATCAGACCACTGGAAAGGGTAATCATATCTCTTTAAGAATCCATTTGAACACTCCCGAGTTTGGGAGTCGACCGAGGCCAAACATGGATCGAAAGTTCCCGTTGGTTGGGGGAAACTCATTCATCCACCGTAAGGCCGATTTGTGCATGGATAGGGTCGTTAGAAAGGGTATTCAGAGTCCTTAGAGATTTAATTCAACTTCGTTTCGTTTGGAGAGTTGACCAAGGTCAAACGGGGCTAGTAAGCACCCGGTGACCCTTTGGAGTAAAATGGGTTGTTTGTCCGTACCATAAGGCTGATTCAGGTATGGGGTAAACCGTTGGAAAGGGTATTTGGAGGAATTCAAATATCCATTCATCTTCGTTCAATATGAAGAGTTTCCCTAGAGCTCCCCGCTGGCCTCCAAGTTAATTTTCGAGGTAAAATGGATCGTTCTTTCCAACTATAAGGTTGATTCAAGCATAAGGTAGATAGTTGGAAAGGGGGTTAAGATACCTTCAAAGATTCATTGAGCTTACACTCAGGAGAGGAAGTTAACTAGAGTTAAATAGGGCCTGGGAGAACCTAGTGGCCTCTAGATTAGTTTTCGATTGTAAAACGGATTGTTCATTTGAACCGTAAGGCCCATTTGTTGGGGTGAACCATTGTAAAGGGGATTCAGAACCCTTAGAAGATTCATTATGCTTTCACTCAAACGAGGAAGTTGATCGGAGTCAACGGTGCTTGAGAGTGCTCGATGGCCTCTAAATCGGTACTCAAAGTATGACCTAGGGTTTGCGGTGAATGGGTGGGAGTTAGGGACCTAAGGACATTCTTAGGGGGGTCCTAGAATGGGGTGTCTACAGTTGTGTCGATCCCTAAAGAGTTCACCAGGTAGGGGTGCTAGTATACTTGAATGTTAGAAAAGAAGTATTAGGACTTAATTGAGCGTGATCATTGAGTAACGGGAGACGTGAGGACTATTATGTAACTTTGATGTCTAGCCTGATGATGATCATTAGAACATGTTGCATGTCTAGTTCCTTTATAGAAGCCATGAAAGGGCGTATGGTGACTTTTGGTGATTGAGGACTCGATGTCTTATCCTTGAAAGATTCTTATGACTTAGAGTAAGGACTGATAATCCCGAGAATTTGTGGGATTGATGGATTGATAATTTCAAGGATGAAATTCCCTAAAGAGGGAAGAATATAACACCCACACCATGATTTTGAATGTAACTTTCGTGATTTGTTAACTTAGTAGGACTCAATTGGAATTTATACCTAGTGAGATGGACCTTGAGCAAAATTTTGATGACCTCGTGGCTTTAATTCTTATCGAATTAGAGATTTTATGACCTGAAGTTTATATAGGAAAAAACTGTAATCATTTGAACAAAGTGACCCTGTCGTTCGAACAACTATCAGATGTACTTCGAATAACCTGGTAAAAAGTTGATTTCCCTCGCTCTCTGGAATCTCATTAGAAATCGGTGTTGAAATAAAGTACCTCGTCATTCAAATGAGGTGGGAACGAGGTGATTCTTACCTCCCATTTAACCCTCAATTTTGGCCTCATTAGTACTTCGTTACAAGTCTCGTCTGAACGAGAGAGGATCTTAAAAGTTTTGTCCTTTTTAATTTTCTTTCACGATGTGAAGCATCAGATTGGATGACGTGTTGAGTTCTCAGCAACTTAGATCAAACGTGGGATAAAAGACTTAATTGACCTTGGGTTAAAGGTTTAAGTGTATGGGAATTTGGGGAATTTGTCAATTAGGGTTTGGGGACATTCAAGTGTTAGTTGTCCCATTTTAGGGAATTTTGAAATAGATTTCCCCCTCGCTCTAACCTTGAGAGATTCCCTGCCTTTGATCACCATGCATCACCCTAGGATCACCACCCTTACACCTTGATCCACCATATTTCCTCATATTACACCGTATTTAATCTCATAAAAACTAAATACACCATACTTCAAGTAAGATGGGTTTGTATGGAGATATTATTAGGGGTTTTAATAAAGAAGAAGAAGATGAAGAAAATATGGAGTTTGAAAGAGGTTTTCTTAAAGCATTCAATGAGAAAATCTTAGTGGAGCTAGGAAACCTCTTTAGGTCCACCTTAGTAGGTGAGAGGTTTCCATGTTTTTCTACACTTTATCCACCATTGTTGAATCTTCTTTTGAGGTGGGAAAAATCTACTCTTAGCATAAGATCTATTATTGCATACCATTAGCCTTGTAGCTAGATCTTGTTATAGTAGAATGCATATATAATTTAGGAATGTAATTTACTATGATTGTGTGTAAATTAATAAATAGGGAGATTTCAAGAATGTCGAGTAAATGATGTATTTTAAGAAAACTTGGTGTTTAACATTTTATAAAATAAAATGTTTGGAAAATAATGTTTACATTGTTAAAGATATTTTTTTGAACATATTTTTTAAAGTTTTCTTATAAAATTTGGGATGTTCATAAAGATAGACATTTATTCAAGTTTGAATGATAAAAAAGGTATTTTGTCTTGAAAAGCATGTTATTGCAAACATAATAAAATTCCTTGAACAAATTATGTGTTAAACTCATTATTTTGGATTTTGGACTTAAAACCCCTCTTCCTATGTATATAAACTCGTAGTATTTGATGATAAATATAAAAACAAGTTTAATAGAGGTTTTAATGAGGGTTAACTTGAAATAAAGAAAAATAAAAATGTCATCCCTTAAAGTGTGTTAAAAGGTATAGAAATGTGATAAATGGTATTTTCACATAAAGTAGTCTTTAAAATGCCTAAGAGATTTCTTAGTAAAGAAATCAATGAAAAAATACATTTTCCAACATGAAAAGGGTATTAACTCCAAAGTGTAAAATTACTGGTAATAAATAAAAACATTTAGAAAGTTGGTGTGTATGACTTAATAATGTTTATGAAAACTAACACTTTTGATAAATTTAAAGAAAAATGCAAGTTTGGAAATAAATGAGTAAAACATTAATTTGACATAAAGTGGAAATGGTGGGGTGAAACAAAGGGTTTTGGCTTCGACCCATAAAAAGTGGAGTAATAAGAACGTTTGAAAAATGTTAACACGCATTAATATGGACTCGAATGACATTAAAAATAATTAAAAGGGCCCCGGAGTCTTGGGGTATAAGATTCAAAATCACTAGCCAGAGCATATGGTAGCATAGCCGGTGGTGTTGAGCCCATTAAAGTATGCAAATATTTGGAAGATTTCGAGAAAAAGATAATGAAAAGGTAAACATGTCAATAAATGGTTTTTGTGGCGAATATAATAAAATACAACCTAACTTTAATGAGATTAATAAATATTCCGGTTAAGAATAATGTGGACAAGAAATGTAAGAAAATTGACTAATATATATGAAGTAAAGCGAATGGTAAATTGAAGTGGTCAAATGGTTAAGTAAGAAACCTAAAGAGTTTTAACCCATAATTAAGACATTAGTGTACTTATGAAAGGCTCTCAACGAAACATGTTGCTTGAGTGTGTTGAAAGGTGATTTTCAAGGAAAATACTGATGAAAATTATGTATGAGTAAAGGGCAATTTCGATTAAGAAATGTTTTCGTTAGACAAAGGGTGTTTGTTAAAATATTTAACCGGGTTTGTTAGATCAAGAAATGAATTTAATGTCAAGTAATAAGGGGTTCTTTACAAGATTAAGATGAATTAATTGGAATAAGTAACGTTTTTAGAATAAAAACGGTTTCATGCATCAAAGATAAGGTAGTTGCATGTGCACGTAGATATAATGTGTTAGAGTCTATTTTCTGATGTTCGATTCTATATTGCATTATTGTGTTTTTCACTAGGCATTCAGCTAATTCCTCCATCTTTGTTATGACAAGTTAGGTGTGGTTCCGTATTTTGAGAGTATTGTACATGTAAGTATCCTTTTTATTTTACGTTAGTAGATCTATATGCTTGGATTCCAAGGACGCTTCCCACAGGTTCCTGGTTTAGTTTGATTTAAATAGAAATTACGTGTTAAACATGTGAAACGCTAATTCAATGAGACTAAACTAGCAACATTATGTAGTTTGTCTCATCATACTTAACACCTAACGTTCGGGTTGGACCAGATAACAATGGGGAAACCATAAATCTAGGTCGAGGCGTTATAATAACCGTAACTTATTTTATATGTTATGTTGATTTAATGTGAAAGTGCGAACTTGTAAATTATATACTACATGCATTTAGGTTCAACTAATGTATTTTATTTCATACTATTTATAAAATTGACTTAAACACAATTTGTCACTTTAGATCTTTTTTCCTATTGAAAATTGACATTAACTCTCTCTCTGTGTGTGTGTGTGTGTGTGTGTATATATATATATATATATATACACATATATACACACACACACACACACACACACACACACACACAGAGAGAGAGGCATTCTCCTGTAAGAACTCCTTATGGTGCATACCCTGGTACATACCCTTTTTTTTAAAATAGTAAAAAAATAAATTTTTTGATGAAACTTCATGGATATGATATCCATGATGGGAAGATCATCTCCAATTTTTTTCATCAAAAAATTCAAGAAAAAAAATGTTGAGATGAAGCAATATGTAAAAAAATTGTATAAATATGCATTTTTTACCGTTGAAATATTGACGATCATCTCACCCATTTTTTGATTGAATTTTTTGATGAAACTTCATGGATATGATCTTCTCACTATCGATATCATATCCATGAAGTTTCATAAAAAAATTCAATGAATAAAGTCGCTGGCGCCGACCTCATCTCAACGGTTTTTTTTATTGAATTTTTTGACGAAAACAATTGGTGATGATCTTCTCAACGTGGAGATCATATCCATGAAATTTTATCAAAAAATTCATTTTTTTACTATTTTAAAAAAATGGTATGTATCGGGATCTATACCATAAGGAGTCCTTATAGGAGACTTTCTATATATATATATATATAAGGGTAGAGGTCCCCTTAGTTGAAATTGAGTTTTTATTTATTTTTAAATGAATTTAAAAAGCATATTTATAAAAATATTGCACTTCTTAATTTTGCGACTACCAACCGCCATTTCTAGCTGAATTTTTTATAGGCAACGATGATTTCAAATTTGTTTTAAGGAATCATTATTTAGCCCTAATTAATGATACTAATTGAATACTCCATTATCAATCGGATATTCAATTTAAAATTTCTAAATGAATATTGTTGATAACCGCATATTCATTTAAAAATTTAAAATTGAATATGTGGTTATCAACCACGTATTCAACTAAGTAAAAACACAACTCGTCTTCTCAAGTTAATCACCGTTATAGTTGAGAAAAAAAAACTTACGGGAGAGCAAATCCACTTCGGGCGATTACACAACGTCCACTAGTTTTCCACCTCCAGCACCCATTTTCCACCGCTAGCGATCGTTGAATTTCATTCCCAAACTTCTCCACTACCAGGCAACGTTAGTTGTTTAGTTTTTTTTTATTGGAAAAACCCTATTTTCATAAAATGTTTAAATTTTTAAATATATTTCATAAATGGTTTGAATTATACTTATGTCTAACCAATTGTATGTAATGTTATCATGTAAATATATGCAAAAATTATAATTACAGATGTATACATGTGTATATTACTATGTATATTTTTATGTATATTCTCTAAAATTCATTTCTATAAATGTTTAATACGGATTTATTCATGTAAATGTGATATTGTTCAAAATCGAGTAAAATATGTTATTTATTGTGGATTTATAAATGCTATTTGTGTGCACCAAATTTCAACAAAATTGTTATTTATTTAATTTATGTGATATTGTATGAAAGTGTATATAATATGATAGTTGTTTGATTGCTGTTTAGGGTTATCACTTGAATGAAATTAGTTGTTATGTACATGAATTTAAATTAAGTAGCCATTTTTTTTTTGTAATTTATTGGCGCGAAACATTATTGATTTCTGAGGTAATTTATTGTAGCCTAATTTTTTTTGCCATCGTATGAAAATCATTTAGACTTTAATTTTTAATTTATCAAACTAATATAGAATTTTAAATGGTAGGATAAACCGCACAAACAATAACAAGTATAACTCACCGTTTAAATTAGGAGCAATGATTTAGTACTAATTTTATTGGAAAAGACATGTTTAAAATCAAACACAGATACCCATGATTACTCCGATAACACACATCATTAATTAATAAATTTTTATTTGTAAATTATTTAATCAACGCATTCATCTTCAAATTTACAAAATATTGTAAACCAAATGTTTAATTTAGGGTTAACACTTTAGTAGATAAAATTTAGTTAACAAAAGTGTGTTTTTAATCAAACACGAAAACCCATGATTACCCGGACAACACTCATTGATAATGCATTAGCCTATAATATCGTACTTTTGATTTTATAATTTTATAATCTTACATAATTCAAATGTGTGCCCTTTTTCAAAAAAATTGCTTCTATATTTAATCTCGTAGATGAAATGCAGGCGTGTAATGTTCGTGTGTTATTTGGGAGATGGAATTTGTATTGAAAAAATAGTTGGAATAAGTTATGAAGATCAGAAAAGAAGTCTATCACTTTTATCCTAACATCCACACACGAAGAGATATTAATAAATGCACGATATGCAATGGTAGTAGATAGTGCCACAAGTGATAATAATATCCCTTGTCGTTGTTTATTCCTGATGCAATGAAATACACTGAGTGGTTGTAGATGAAGATGACAATGCGAAAAGTAGGGTCGATGTCATTTTGAATGGAAACATAATCAACATTCTCGATTTATACTTAGAATTGAAACCTACTTTTATGACACAACATAAGGACCATTATCAGTCATCGTAAGATTGCAATAGTGATGGAATGCTCCCACCCCTGCTGACACATTAAATGGTCTCCCAACAATCTAATAGAACATGGGACTAAGATCTTATTGTTCCAATCAGTAGTCATAGAAATATGGTAACACAAAACTCCTCTCATGGGGATGATTTTTCAGCAGCTCAATTGGCTAATCCTTTTAGTGTTGTACCACTGCATGTATCCCTTGTAGCTGAATTAGAATCCAATAATGAACACATTATCCCTAACACCATGAAGATAATGATAAATGGGGAAGTTGGTAATGTTAATCCCAAGGAAGATGAATCCGACTATGAAAAGGACTAATATGCATACAAAACTAGCAGGGTTCTAATATACTCCGATGTAAGTGGGTACAATTGAATCTTAACAACTAGGTAGTCAGTATTTTTTGATGACACAATACGTGATTTATGGGGATGCTAACATATCATTGGATCATATCTGAGAAATTCCCTTAACACATGTCAAAATGAGTTTGACTATTTAGGGTCACCAACAGGTGTCACTAAAGTATGACACCAAAAAAGATTTCCAAGATTATGTTATATGCTACAGCATTGGTAACCACGTTGATTTTCAACTTATTGACTGGGTTGTAAAGTGTAAAGAAATATTGGAAATCGGGTGTAAGTGGAACCTTAGGGAAACGAAGATTCAGCGACATAAAAAATTTAAAATTACTAAGTATGATAGACCTTACACCTAAACACTCCCTATAATTAGAACAAACTACATATATTTGAGTTCATCGTACATGGAGGGAAAGATCCAATTCACAGTTAAGGCAGACCCAGGAATTAAGATATGTGCACTGATTGCATATATCAAGAAATGCAACCTCTACATCGTACCTTACACGAAGGCATGGAATGTGAAAAGAAAAGCAATTGTTGAGTATTTTGGTGATTAGGATTTATTGTATAACAAGTTGCTCCAATTCTTATCAGCACTTAAATAGGATAATCTGGGAGCCTTTATCTAAATAGTGGCTTTCCCACAACCTGATGGCAAGGAGATGTTTTCCAAACTCTTTTTTGCTCTCCCTCCTTCAAGAGAAGGATTTCCAAACACAGGTCCGATGTAATTTAAGTCGGACATGAGACGAGCATCTTGACTTGTCTATGCAGTAACTCTGCACATAGAAGAGATAAGGGGAATAATTTACACTCGTTAGTCATTTTCTTATGGATGTAGTCTTTTATGACCTATATCGGTTATGGTACATCAACATGGACAGGGAATTCATTACCACATTAGTTGAGTGTTGACATCTAGAGACCTAATATATCCATCTAACAATCAAGGGGTGACACATCACATTGCAGGATATTAGGGTTCTTCGAATTACCCGTTGACGATCCTCCCATTATTGTTGTTGACATGCCATCAAGCATGAAAGTTTGTGGGATATGTGCTAGGAGTACTTTAGAGTTATCTCAGACCATTCAGAGTTTGTTTTCGGTGCCCATTTGAGGGTGAACTAGTAGTTTGACACATTTGGGGAGGTAACTGAGGCTCTAGATGAAGACAAACTAACTATATATGCACATGCATATATTTTGCTTATGATTAGAGGCACGTTGATACCAAATAAATCTGGTAAACACGTGAGGCTCCACTATCTCTAATTCCTACATGATTTGTAAAGGACTAGAGAGTATAGTTAGGAAGGTGCAACTCTCGCAACATTATAATGCGAGTTGTGCGATGGAGTAACAACCGATGATACAGAGATAGATGGGCCATTAATTCTACTATAGGTTAAATTTATGTTACATATGCTTTGTTTTCAATAGAATTATATCATAGTATTATCGCAAATTATATTTTTTTTGACATTTATTAACAGTTATGGGGATATAAGTTTCTATCCCACTTGACCCCCAAGCGAGTTTTACGGGTGCATGTTGAGACTGCAGTACATTATTATATATTGATTTACAATTTAAATCACAGAAATATCAATTATTTTCCATAGTTTCTTAAAGACCAACGGTATGTTGATACATTTTTGGTATGCGATTGGTGCACCTCGATACCTAGTTGAGAAGCCTCCCACCCCAACGTCCTCAGATACTTCCAACACCAGTTGGACTTGATGCGTCCAATTTAGGTACATATTGCATAATGAATGATATATCATTTTAATTGGAATTTATATATAGTCCTATGTAATTCCTAAATTATATTATATGTATATTTCTTAATTGCAGATCATATGGCGCCCGTATACTGAAGAAGTCATGGCGCACTTACTAGATTAATGCAGAGTCGGGTCTGATATATAAAGGGAAGTAGTAACCCTCATAGACTTTGAGGTTGTATAATGGAATCTACCAGACTATTTCCTACGACAATTTGTGATATAAAAACACGTTTCAGTCGTCAACAGCACCAGCCAGGAGTTGTATCGGGTCAACATGAGAGGACAATCCGGTACCGATTTTTCTCTATTTCATGTCAGATACATTGAGATGTGGGTGAAGAGGAGACAAGCAGTTGCTGAAAATACTTTTGGTAGTGACATGCCTTCTGATGACCCATATATGCTCTAGTATCAGCGTATTACCCAATGCTTCATTAGTCATCTTTGGGTCGACCCTCATAATACGGTGCCCTCCCGTTCGGCAGGATTATCAAGATTTGAGTATATATTACAAAGAAATCAATTTCTCCTTACATAATACTTAACATTACAATCATTTTTTTAAAATCTTACTAATATATAATATTTTTAAGTTGTTGCAGATGTCGCAGTTGGCCCATATACATGTGCAAGACGATACCGAATCATCAGACCCCATCGACACAAAGGCTGCCTTGTTAGAGATCGTCGGGATGTATAGTACAAAACTAGCTGTAACATGTGAGGTTAGACAAGTTAGAAAGGTTATGTTACCATATAAACAAGATCAGACACCAGTTTTTATGGGTGGGGAAGTGCGTGGTGCACAACTAGCATGCCCACATAAAGGTAACAGGGGAAAATATGGACCGCAGTATCACGAGGGCCATCGAGTTAATCCGAATATGGATGTAGACATACACCTTCCACCCACTGATAGCGAAGAAAATCCGAGTGGTCGTCTAAGGACACAGTTGTTGTTTGGTTCCCCCTTGATACATAAAAACCTACAGTTTTATTACACTTGTTTTATAAGTATAGCTGCGAGTTTTATTATACTTATTACACTTGTTTTATAACCTAATAATCTATGGTGAGTTCAATCATCTTAACCTACACTAAATGAGCTACAAAGCATTGTAAATTACATGAATTAAATGAAAGCAAGTAAATAAAGCAAGTGACAAAGTAACAAAACTAATTAAAAATTGAAATTTATATTAAGGAAGAAGAAGATATGAATAGTGATACTTACATACAAAAATGGGTAAAACCCTAAGAGAGAGGAGCTCTCAAAACCTAAACTAAAATGATATATAAAACTAGATAAACTAAATCTCAAAGAAATAAAACCCACTTACATACATATAGTAAGTTGGTAAATAATAAAATGGAAAAGAAAAGAAATGGGAACAACTGCCTAATATATGATGGGCCCGATCGACCCGGGCTAAGGGGCCGATCGATCGGGGGTTCTGATTCAAGCCCATTTTCTTCCTTCGCAGACATAAAATGACAAGCTATTGGATCAAGGTTGAAGGGCCGATTGACTATTTTCCAAGGTCCAGTCGACCGGGGCTCTATTTTCTGGGGCAATTGGTCCTTCAAAAGGGAAAAATATGCATTATGAAAATGACTCTAACTTCAACATCCAGACTCAAAACGACGTGTCGTTTGTGGCCACGTGAATCTAACTCAATGAAATAGTCTTCCATGAAGATCCAATGGCCATACCCTAAAGTATGAAAAGACTAAAATGTCCTTGGATTTGCATCAAATGACTGAACTTCCTCAAAATGCAACTACTTGCTTCGTTAGGCATTCCAATACCTACAGAAGCTCACATAAACCATGCAAAGTATATATATATATAAAACGAGGTTAACCAATAAGTGAGAATAAATGTAGGATATAATGGAGAAAAAAGTGTTAGAATGCCTAAGTATAACGGTTGTTAATATGTAATATTCATGACCTATCACCCACCCAGACTGATGACATGTCAGGCACTTCACATAAACCTGAGAGGGAACTCAATATTATACATTCCTAATGCAACCCTTTCACTTATGACACATTTTTTATGGTTCCAATACATCTTCTGCTACTCTTTCGTTCCAATATACTACCGGTAATCATTCTCCAACCTAACACCATCGAACGGAGTCACATGAGTCTCAAGATTTTATAGACTTGTTATTTATCGCTCCATCACAATAGAATTAGGCATTTAATGGGTCACAAGTCCCTGTCATTCCAAGGCCCCCAATTCCGGCCGCTAGGATGGATAGACTGATGGATGGCACTTTGGACAGATAAAATCCTTCAGTGTCACGGATTGATGTCACATTTCAGGATATAGTTCTAGTTCTCGAGGATGAGGTCAATAGGAATGACCCCAGAACATGAGATGTAGTGGCAAGTGTTCTTGTGCCTTCACGGGTATCAGATGTAATGGAAGGAGGCCATGAGGAAATATTTTGGGTGGGATGGGTATTGGTGGTAGGGATACAAAAATTCTTCTTCATCAATAGAAAATAATTAGGTCAGACACCAATGAGACATAAGATTCAGGGGATGAGGCGCAGAGGCTAAAGCATGTGAGGATACCCCCCCCCCCCCCCCATGTGGGACACTTTTATATAAATAAATAAATACACACACACACACACACACACACACACACACACACACATTTCATCTTATTTGGTCATATGTACTTCTATTTTCATGTACACAGATATAAGTCATGGTCCTACTTTTTGCTTGATATTTAACCATTATTATTGTTTTATATTTTTCAAGTACTTTAAAAATTATCACATGCAACTTGTCTTCATATATTCTAATGTACTTAAATTTGCATAAAGTGTCTCATGATTTTAATAAATATAATAAATGGTAGATTAAAAAATTGGTTTAACATAATGTGCAACACCATAAAATAACAAACATCATGCATCGATCCCCGAAGGTTGAGAACACGAGCCCTAGCAATATCCTCCCCGATATCCTCGACCAAGAGCTATTCAACATAAGGTTACATGATGCAAAATTTAGTTTCACAACAAGTACGACCTCAGACACTCCATAGTGAGACAAAATAAGATCTCTTTCCATATTGCGCCAATCCACCCCCAAACACTTCATTCCAGAACTTACTGGAAAGTTTGTTGTTGACTCGACCATTTGTTTTATCCCACATAAGGAATGCCCCAAACTCAAATTGTATATATAAGTAAAAAACAATGAATAAATGTTAAATGTAAACATAAAATGTTTCTCCAACCTATCCATATAATTTCAAACTGAATTAGGCATGACTAGGTGCTACAATGTTCAAGCCAACTCCTAAGTAAATTGAAGTTGAATGTAATCATTAAAAATTATTATGCTTGTTCTATGAAAATCCTCAAACTTATGGGAAGATAATGATGAGCTATAACGTATCGAATCTCTATTGGGAGGGATAAGACACTACCACAAATATCAGATAAAAAACTCATATCAAATTTTTAGGTAATAGGTTGTTGGTTTATCGCGAATGATATGAATACTCTTTTGATATTCTAGTCCTATAAATACGCAAGTTCACATTGTGTGGAATTTTAACCATTGGTTACTAGTATAGAAATGTCATTGATCTGATAACTCTGAAGTTGTTCACCTATCGCACTGCATATGTGATTTGATCTAACAAGAAGCACACTATTTTTTTTTTTTTGGTAAACATTGAAATAGAAGAGGTTACTTAAAGTTTACACAACGATACCATAAGCCATCAAGGCAATAACGAAAAGCAAGAGACAAAACCAGAAAGGGGAGGGGGTAGCACGACATAAGCAACATAGACTATATCACAGGGTTAACGAGCATCCTGTGCAAGGCCTTGGGGATCTCTTCAATCTCAACAAATGTCTCCTCCTGGACTTTAGCCTCCCGTGCCAGCCAGTCTGCACCACGAACCATACCCGCATTGACATAGATGAAGTCAGCGCCCACTTTCCTCATGAGTTCGTAGCAGTCCACCCTAGTATTCTCAAAGTCAGTTTCACGATACTGGACCCCCTTGAAGATATCAATAAGCTCGTGGGAGGTGGTCTCAATAACAATATCCTTCCAACCCCGCATATTGGCCATATTGAGGCCGTGAAAAAGACCCTCCATAAGGGCACGGAGGAGAGAAGGGGTACCCCTGAGACGCCTATAGTACCCACTCTTCCAGTGCCCCTGGTCATCAAGGACATAGGCCCCAAAGGTGGCAATGCGGTAGGTAGGATCAGTACAAGCTTGGAGGGCAATCCTGGTCTTCCCCCGGTCCACATGCTCCAGGAGACAGTAAAGGGCTTCCGGAACCTCGTCGTACTCGATATAGTCGTGGGTCTGACGCCTTCCAATGCGAGCCAGCCCATCAGCCCACATATTATTAGACCTCCTGATATGTGACACCTTGATTTCCATTTCGTCCATAATAGCGATGCACTCCTCAATAATATTAGTCAGGGGATGCTTTTGGTGGTTCTGTCCATTCAGAAGGTGGACGGCGTCCATGCAATCACTGCGAAGTAAACATCCCTTCCAGCCCTTGGTATTGGCCAAGTTCAATCCATGCAGTATGCCAACAAGCTCAGCCTTTAGCGGGCTGCTCTCACCAATGATTCTGCCGCTAAAACCAATGATCCACCGTTGTTCATTGCTGCTGACAGTGCCACCAAAGCCACCCAGGATGCTGAATGGGTCATAGCTACCATCAGTAAATATCTCGAGACCTGAAAAGGGGTAAACACTTAAAGGGGAATTAGATACATTGCCCGGATCATGGTTGGGGCTAACCTTGGGGATAGCAAGTAGAACAATTTCACTTGCGAGGGCCCTAGAGTTGGCCCAAACCATGTTCGAGGAGATATTTTTATTATCAAAAATTCGTTTATTACGTGTAGTCCAGATGTGCCAAAGTGTGGAAATAAACATTGCCTGGCCAGGTTGTGTGGGATTATCCCAAATGTTGTCTTTAATCCAATCAAAAAAGTAAATGTTTTTCTGGGTGTTCCACATCGGTGGGGGGAAGATAAGTTCCCACACCGCAGTGGCCAGGTGGCAGTTTCTAAGAACATGCTTAACGTCTTCATCATACTCACAGAAATCACAAAGTTTAGAGTTAGAAAAGCGTCTCTTAACCCTTTGGCAGTTAGTAAGTAGTTTCTTATGAAAAATTAGCCAGATGAAGGTTTTAAGTTTCTGGGGGATTTTAAGTTTCCAAATGAGATTCCAGTTAATGGAGTGTGGGGTGTTGAGGTCAATTTTTACAAGGGAATTATAAGAAGATTTGATTGAGAATTTTTCGTTGGGGGAAGGTCCCCAGCTAGGCCTGTCAGCATGGTATTGAATATGGGGGAGGGGGGTACCCAGTATTAAGTTGGAGGTGTTGTTGTTGAAGGTGTTCTTTATGAGTTGTTCATTCCAGGCCCCATGCTTAATGAGGTCGTTGACCGTGGTAACATGTTGGATATTTTGAGGTGCGGATAAGGTAGACGTGCCCACCCACCAGTCCTTGAAAATATTAGTGCAATTCCCATCCCCAATAATCCACTTGGTATTTTTAACAATATCACTTTTGCACTTGTAGATGCTCCTCCAAACATTGGATGCCTGAGCCTTGCGAGTCCAATTTCTAGGGTTATCATGTGCATTATACTTTGCTCTAATCACACGGACCCAGAGGGAGTTTTTATTGTTCATAGTTTTCCACCCAAGCTTAGAAATAATGGCGCGGTTGTTCTCTTCACTACTCCTAAGTCCCAGACCACCAAGCTCTTTAGGGCGGCAGTCCGTATCCCACTTAACAAGGTGAACTTTCTTTTTCTCATCAGACTCTCCCCACAGAAAATTCCTATTAATTTTATCAAGTTTATTATTAATCTTTTTAGGGAGGATTGAGGTTTGCATGTTATATACCGGGATGGTGGTGGTGACCGATTGTATGAGGGTAGTCCGTCCAGCAAGGGAAAGAAGTTTGGATTTCCATCCAGCAAGTCGCTTTTGGACTTTCTCTATGATATGGTTGAAGTGGTTAGTTGTGACTTTTCCATGGATGAGGTTATTCCCGAGGTACATACCCAGGTCATCGGTAATATTAATACTGCATCTTGTTCCAATCTCGCCTGCACTCAGTTTAGGGATGTTAGGAGATGTGAAGATTTTAGATTTTTGGAAGTTGATGGTCTGACCAGAGATATTGCAAAAGTGATTGATAGTCTTCATGGCAACATTACAACTATTTTGAGAGGCTTCAGTGAAGAGGATGAGGTCGTCAGCAAAGAAAAGGTGGGAGATGGTGGGCCCATTGGGGGAGGCTTTAATACCTTTCCAGTGACCCTGGTTCACCTGATGGTTGATGGCTGCTCCTAAGTACTCCATACACATGATGAATAGGTAGGGGGATAGGGGGTCACCCTGTCTGAGACCCCTCGAGGGTTTAAAAGGCGGTAGCGGTGATCCGTTCCACAGAACAGAGGTGGACGCACTGGTAACACAACTAAGGATAAGTTGTCTTAATTTAAAGCCTTTTGAAGCAAACAGTTCATAATGTTCACATAAATCTATCACCTATCTCTTTATATGGAGTTGTCTCATCATATCAGATGATATTATTTCAGTAATTACATCATTATGTCCTATCTGATCAGATGTTATTATTTCATTAACTAAAACCCTTTGGATCTTAGGATCCTTGAGTACTTTGTAAATTAAATAACAAATTTTTTCACTGTATGCACATGGTCTTATAATTACCAAATATGAATCCATCATATATTTAATCACTTACAGAATGGATACGCAACAAAAAATTATTAGAGTTGATGCCAATTCTTCCAAAAGAAATAAGAGATGATATTATGGACTTGACATTAGCATCCATCCCAAAATTGATACTCAAACATTATGAGCACTAATTGAGAAGATATATATCACATAGTTATTATGCGTACAAGTGGCCAAATCTAAGTTTTCCATAAAACATGCCAATTTGTTTTTACAAGCCAATTCTAAGCTCACTTGCATTTTTTGTTTACTTGTGATATTTGTTCAACTCTTACAACATGTAAATTGTCTTCACCCTAATAAAATAGAGGAGATTGTTTTTCAATCTAGACCTTTTAGACAAGATTTGGAATGAGGTTTTGAGCGAGCATTAGTCACTTGTGTTATCTAGATCAAGATTAATGCATCAATTACCACAAAGTATAAACGAGACAACCATATTACTTGTAAAATTCAATCACATTTCCTCAAATGACAATAGGAAAATGACCAACTCCCTAGTGTAAGGTGGGTAACTAATGACAATGGGTCAGTTGATTTTCACCGTTACTATTTTTTTCTATATAACTGCACTTTTCAATCAACAATATGGTAAGCGTACTCACTTAAGACTAAATAAGAATTTAGCACAAATGATATCATATCCACACTAGATGCCTATAACAGTGATATGTCGAGACATGGATTTGTATGCTCAAGTGATGGTGAAGAGTAATTATGTTTAACATTCTAATGCATGTTATGATTGGGAAGTAATTTTTCTATTATAATTAATCGGGCATCCACTTTCTTGAAAATAAAATCCATATGTATGATAAATCATGTGTGATGTGATAAGTTTAATTACACACACTTTTTCAGTTCTCACTGATCGAATGGTAGATCAATAAATCATTAAAATAATAAATGTTCCCGCTTCATTGAAACTCATTTCACACACCTATTCGAATGGATTCCCACCCATGGATTGTGACTAAATACTTCCAACTACTAAACCTCATCACATCATCAGATCTACTGTATAGTCCGACTATCCGATTTCTATCCAAATCTTTTATGATGGTTGATAGATGTTGGGTTACACCTTCAAATACAAATTGAGAAGATATGAAAAACAAGATACATGCACACTGGTTGTCCCATAAATAATACTTTGATTTATACTAGACAACTATAACCGTACGAGGATTTAGATGGAATGGTGAGACTTTCAGGTTGATCATTGATGGTGAATATGCATGGAAAAGATTTTGTGTGCATAATACAATGTGTCGAGCAATATGCAATGAACACGGCTATCTTTACCATGCGTTTAAAGGTTTGGTTTATGACTTCAAGTGCGACATAAATGACTCTGACTCCTCGGCGTGAACTATGCTGATGCAAAGACATTAGTAATTTATGTAACAAGAGTCATTAGGATTTTGATATATTATATCACATTATTTTACTTTTATTAATGTTCCTTATTGTAAGGTTTTCATTTTTTATCTGAGGATCGTTTATTTTCAGTGTTAGTAAAATGTTTCTAAATAAATGCATTAATAAGATACACACAAAAAAAGAAATAAACTCACAACTTTTATTAACATGGAATAAAACATAAGAAACATGAGTTCAAAATAGCACACCCGCCTAACTCTAGAAAAATTAATTCCCGTCGTTTTGTTCGGTATTACATCTTGAACTTCACCATGCGTGGTGGTAAGGATTGGTTAGATAGATGGTGTGATGAGCACAATTGAGATTCTCATAACCAACACAACACCCGTAGCAACATAATAGCCTTGGAATTCATATCTAAAAACACTTTTGCTGACTAAAAATGTATGAATCTTGATTGATCCCGACTAGTTGTTTACCCCCCCCCACCCCACCCCACCCCCCACCCGATGCATTTTTTATGGGAGTGCAGTTCATAAATAATGCAACAACCTGATCATACATTATAGTAAATACGAGTAGTCTTAAAATTATTAAAATGATAATACACAGAATAAAAAATGGGTTTCAAGGGTCATTACTTTCGGGATTATAGATGATTCTGCTGTGTTTTTATGCCGTGAATCTTTGTGGGTACATTTCCCTCATCAAATGCCCCACTACGAGATGCACACAACCAAATTGCTTCTCCAAATGCATCCTCCATTTCACTATAAATGATAATATGTTTAGTTGGGTATGCACAATAAATCTATGAGTATATATTAGTAATTTTTTGAAAATAAACTATTTGACACAATTGTTGGATGTACATAGTGACGCATCAACTTTGCAACATGACTAGACAAGTTGTTGCTTATAATAAAATTAAGTTCCACATATTACATAATTTGAATTTCATAACCCTAGTAATGCACTAAGCTTTGGGAGATCAATTTATTAAATTCAGAACAAAACACGAGATTACATACAAACAAACATTGAAATACAACAAAACAAGCAAGAACAAAGAGCAATCAACGTTCAAATAACATGATAGAGGTATAGGAATCTTTTAAATTCATTAAACAAGTAGGAGTATTCTCCTAGAATGTCCTTATAACTTGGAACTTGCTCACAGAACCTTTCCTAGGCTTCCTTGTCTCTCATAACTAGCATGAAATTAGGTGCATCCCAACCATATCCTCCAATGGTTATTGCCTTCTAATATAGGTCCAACTTACATTTCAACACATTCCAAGGATTTTGCCAATCTTCATAATGTTAAAATAGGGATAAAATCCCATGTTATTCCTCCAATGTCACAACATAATACATATATCATTTTGAAGGACCGTTTTTGTATGCATGTCTAATATCGGTCTGTTATTTCCATCAAGAAATAATAATCCTTAGTTTTTGACAATGGTTGGTGATGCATTATTGGCACTAGTTGATAGTGCATTATAGAGATGACCCTTCCTACAAAACTAAATTTATAGGGAATATTTTAATGCCCCTAACATACACACATGTCTCCATTATTGTTTCATTTATAAAGAAGCCATGATAGGTGTATTACATCTATTTTAGAATTCAGAGAAACAATGAATATATGCCATTATTCACTGTTCAGAGATACTTTTTTGGTTATTCGGCATCAGTGACATGAAGATGGCATGCTACCACAAATTAGATAGGCTATGCACTTATCTTAGTCCCAATGCGTAGTAGCTTGTGTTGTATTGTCATAAATCACTCAAATTTGTGTTGTCCAGTCAACAAAATTCCACTCACTTATCTAAAAAATTAGTTCAATCTTTAACTGACATTTTATGTCTTATAGTAAATAGTACTGGACCTCACCAAATGTTACTATTACACCCATAGGGTGTCATTATTCCCTTTTTAAAGAATCCTTGTTGGTTGTGTTATATCATTGCTATGCACATGGTATGCTGTCATGAATTAGATAGGTCCTCAACTTATATTAGAGCCTTGAAAAATGCTTAAAAATAGTCAAAATTGTGTTTTCCAAACAAAAATATTTCACCCACTTATATGAAATAATTAAATCGCCCACTAACTAACATATTCTATCTTATATTATAGGATACACTATTGTTTTTAAGAAAATCCATGTGGTGTGTAAGACATCAAATGTTGTGCTATACTTTCCATTAAATCATGCATTAAAATTTGCAGTCAAGACAATTTATTCATAAATTATTACTCATGTGAAATTGGTATTAAATAGCTAACTGTGATCCTTCCTCCAATACAAATATCACTCACACATTACCACATATTTTTTGTGACACCCCGCCTAATTAAATACCGGGCGATCACTCCTTTATTAAATTAAATCAAGGTATACAGTTGGTTCATTCTCAGCATCACTATCGATAAAAATAATTTTCCAATTTAACACCCTAAATAATTAAGCTAAGTGTCAAAACCATTTTCATACATAACTTTCCAAATTTTATTTAAAGAAAAACATTTAATTTATTTATTAATAACATTAACTAAGTAAGAATCACCCACAATAAACCTGGAACACAATCCAATTAATTTAAAACATTCGTCAATCGAATGTCAACATGCGAAATATAAAGTACACAATCAAATTGAATAAAACCCATAGTAACAATACTGGAAATAATTGAAATACAAATGTCCCAATAATAATGGAATAATGGAAAGAGCTACACATGCTCAACTAAATGAAAATACTAAGAGTAGATCCGAATGAACGAAGTCGTCTAATCAAGAGACATGCAACTCCCACCTAAGCTGCAGCGCGTTCCTTCCAAGAGATCCTAAGCAAGACGCCCCTGTGGCTGGGCACCTATAATACATACATATATATACAAGAGAGAGAGAGAGAGAGAGAGAGAGAGAGAGAGAGAGAGAAACGGGTCAGAGCCCGAAAGTGTGTTTGATTTAAAATACGTTTAGCAAGTATTTAAATTGATACAGGTCAATGCAACAACATATTAGAGCGGCACTCTCTTGAGAAATTCTCACCTCTCTTCTAATGTGCACGCCTATCGTACTAACCTTCCCAACGGGTTATCTTATTATTTTATCATACTACCTTCCCAATAATTGAGCTTATCTTAGATTACTCGTAAGATTCAATATTAACGATTCCATTTCAAAAAGGGGTATTTCAATTAGTAATCAAAGTTCTCCATTTTAACTTTATAAAATCAATAAAGTTTTTCAGTGTCATATTATACTTTCTCAAAACAAGTATTTACCATTTGAGTCATCAACCATGTCCTACTTATCAAATCACAGTAGGCAGTTTCAAATTCCAAATCTCATATATATATTAACTACTCGAATAATATATATAAAATAACAGCACCCCAAATAAAACTATGGTGCGTGCATACTCTACTATCCAAAACCCCATATTACTCATATTAAGGGGAATACAATCGGAATCACTCTCGAATTGTATTAACAGAATACACAACAAAATTGAGGCGAAGAATAGATTCCAAGTCTCTAAGAGGATGGCACATGCCTGCATCTCTTACGACCGTCTGAACTATCACGTCGATAGCCTGTACCAAGGACATCTATCTTCTAGGGTACAAGTCAATATCCCCCATAAAGGTCCCATCGAGATAAGACTGTCCTAGCGCGGTAAGCTCAGGGATAGCAAGTAGCGTGGGCATTATTTTCACATGTATATAATATATGCACACACAATCATATAAATATACCACCTTTATCATATTAATTGTAGGTTCTCTCATCACCCATAATTACAACATTTATCCTTAATTTCACATTATTAGTATTACGTATAAGGTTTCATCTCTAACCTTAACTCGAAGGGTTTTCTGACTTATTTCGTGACACTCGTGGACTCTATTCTTTCCAAGTAGAAAATTCAGTAGGTATACCTCTATTCACTATCGTAACTATTCGCCGTAATATCTCACTTGGAATACGTAGTTTCATCATTTATTATATAATTATACCGAAAGCCAAATTCTCATCTCATAATAAAGTTCCCAACACTTATTCATATGTTCTACTGGTCTTTCCTATCTCCCAAAACATTTTATGAAGAACACCCAAGAATTATATCACGACAATTCAATTTTTAAATCATTTACAAAGGGAAATAGTAGTCTGCCAGGAGGGGTCGATCGATCGAGGTTTGGGGCTCGATCGATCGAACCTTCGATCGATTAAAGCTCTAGGCTCGATCGATCGATCAAGCAGGTCTGCGAAAATCTGCAGAATTGCAGTTACGGGTTCTACCAATTTTCTTCATCCAAAACCATGTTTTTCCATTCTAAACGTCCCAAAAATCCTACTACTAACATTATATCAATATACCAGATGTTTTCAACGTAAAGCATGTGTATATCTAACATTAAACATGGATAATTAACCCAAAATCTCTTCTAATCATCAAGAACCCTAGAGTTTTTCTTAATCATGGTTCTAATATGTTTTTACCAGAATTTCCTTCTAATATATCATCAAAATTTCGTGGGTTATATTCCTCTACATGGCAAGGATTCCAGAATTTTCATATAAATCAATACTACATGCATTTTCCTAACACAAATTGGGTTTTCTTCTACATAATTCATCCCTAATCATTCCTAAACTAATATGAAGATTGCACCAACAAAAATAGCAAGTTAAACACTTGCCTGGGATTTTTGGTATTCTGATTTTTGGCTGATTTTGGTATGGTTGCGTTCCTCTTCTCGCGATCTATGCGTTGGTGGTGGCGGCGGTGCAAACCGGTGACTTTTTGGCCTTGAATTGCCTTGAGAGCTTTCCCTATCTTCTCCAATGGCCGTACTAGGGTTTTATGAATATTCTAACCCTAAATGACTAACCTAGATGGCTGATATAGGTTGCTGAAATTCGTGGGTTTAATTACCCAAGAATATAAAATGACTAAAATGCCCTCCCGGGGTACCATTTAGGCCTAAAAACGCCCTGAGACCCAAACTACACCCCCGGATACACTTTTCTGACTATCTCAACCCTTCTAGATGCGTTGGCACACTCAAAATGACCATACGAACAACTTATAAAATATTCACTTTTTATTTAACAAAATTTAGTCCCGACGCGACACGAGCGCGTCCCGATTCAAATTTCCAAAATTATCATTTTTTTCACTCGTGACATTCAATATAATCAATAACATATATTACTTTTCTCATTAGTAATATTCAATAAATTTCCCATAATTACTAACTCTCGTCACGTTAATAATTATAACATAATTAATTTCCGGATTTTTATTAAATAATTCACTCACATTAAATTTAATAAATCCCCAAATTAATATAGCATAAAAATACGGGGTATTACATATTTTAGGACAATCGTTTTAATCTTATCATGTCTCAATCATGCAAACAACTAACTACTTTACATTTTAAGGGAAGGAAAATCGGGATTTATAAAAGGTGGGAAAAGTGCAAACCCTTAGTTGATGGGTTATAGAATGTAAATGTTGAATACTTAGATAGTTATGATGGTTCTAAGAATATATACGTGATGCACAATGAAAGATGGATATGTCCTGGTGCATCTCTTAACCCATCCAAATACTGTGTTCCAATGGCTATCGGTGTTCTTTGCTTGCAAGAAATTGATTGTAAGTTGGGTAGCTCGTTTAGCTAATGTTCATACTCAAAATGTTTTATTTTATGTTTCCCAATCTCTGTATCTTTCATTTATCTTGTGAGGTTTCTTTGTATTAAATTAAATTTAATATTAATTTTTTTACTTCAATGATGTTTTCATATCTTAAATTACTAAAATTATATACTAGTAACACAGAGTAATTCTAAAACTTGTTCTTATTCATTCTATAATGTCTAAAATTATAAACATTAACAAGGTAAAATACAAGAGTACTTCAATAACAATCTCATAAATTAATTCCCTCACGCTTCGTTGACCTGATAACATTAATAAGGTCATAATAGGTGATGTTTACTTACCAGGAAATTCGGTTAAGCATGAATATAGAAACATATTTGATAATAAAGAAAGATTCAACTACATGGGAGCCACCTAGAGTACCCACACTACACCAAAATAGGCAGATGGTTATGGCTTTAGCCCGTGACCAAAGCTTATGGCTCACAGTTTTGGACCGTGACCATATTGAGGGTGATAAGATCGTAGGTCACGGTCCAATGAGTGACATTAATGTTGCATGGCTCATCACATTCTAAAACCATGAACCAGTAGTCACGGTCCAAAGTTATGACCCCCAGTGTGACCAAAGTTATGACACTAGGGGTCACGATCCAAAATCATGACACCTCGTGTGACAATTTAAAACTGTAAAATATTTAGTCATGACTTTGAACCATGACTAAATATTTTATTTTTCAAATTGTCACACTAGGGGTCATAGTTTTGTATCGTGACCAAAACTAACACCAAATTAAAAAATATATATATTTGGTCACCTTTGTTAGCTGTGACCAAATATTATTGTTCATAATTTTGTCACAGTTTTGATCACGGTCCAAAACCGTGGCCACATAAAAAAATTTAAAAATAATTTTCTGCATCCTAAAAAAACTTGTACATTTTTCAAACATGTTTACATTTCCAAAAATAAATATTAACCCACTACGCCTTCCATAAATCAAAAAATAATAATACAATAGAAATTAACTAACTGAAGCCATAAAATTGTTCAACACAAATAATAATACAATTCATGCCTGCGGAATATGATAATGATCATAATATCCTAATTGAAATCAAATATAGTGATTGTTCCCTTCCACGAAACAAGACTTCAAAATTTTCCACCTCCAACTAGACCTGCAAACGAGACTTCAAAATGTTCCAAATGGTAAGTAGCAAAGGACTTGAATACAAATCGAAGATACACAAACATAATTAAATATAAGGGTTATTCTAATACATATGATACAAATAGGTTTATCATACAAGACTTAAGTAAATGACAATAATATAATATTTTCAAACTCAATCTTCATCTAAATCAACTAAAATAATAGCTTAGATAGGATTGTCATCAAGAGAATACCGGTACTCTTTAGGGTCCTTTAATGCATTTGCTTGAGTTGTCAAACCCTTCGATGCATGCATAACAACACGCCAATTGTCATCGTTTGTGAACTTAGAGTATAGTACCTTCTTGACATTTTAAGAGGCACAAATAAAAGGCTCATCAATTAAGCGATCTTTACTCTTCATCTTAGATAAATCTACCGCTACAAATTTTGAGGGAGTATCAGCTTCATACCATTTATAGTGCCATCTACCTTCACCTAGTCACAGTGGAGGATAATTTTTTTGAAGTCTAAGTGATCTAGCTGTAGGATTTGTTAGAAAAGCTCATAATAGGTCAACATTATGTTGTTTGGATTTTTATCGCTCTTGCTAGCTACACAAGAAGTCAAGGCAAAAGTTGATATTCTGCCATTTTGTGTCAATAGTTTTTCCTCGCACGAGTATCAGACAAAATCAAAACCATTAATGCGAAATTTTTAAAACTCCTTCATAAGGAAACTGGGACATTTGGCTAGGTGTGAAAGGCTTGAAGACACATCACGTTTCTTTAAAAGATTCATTTTTAATGGACTTGTATGAGGCCTTGTTTTACAACACATGCATAAATAACAGAAACAAAAGAGGTTGGAGCATTTTTTGATACCCATGCACTAAAATCATTTCTTTTCTAATTTCTGACCATTTGCCTCATACTTCCTAAACGTGTTCATGAAATTGTAGGGTTTATATGGTAATATAGAGAATACAAGTGATCAAACAAAAATAAGTTATACATGTAGTTACTTACTCTCTCAAAACTTCAATATCATCTTTGAATTCGAAGACATAAAGAGTTGCTTGCTCGTATTTAATATTAGTGAATCTCAGCTCTTTAGAGTTCCTGAAAGGCAATTCATTCTCAACTCGCCAAGTTCCACAATCACTCGTTCTCTATTAGGACTGAACCTACTAAGTCGTTGTTTTGGCATATGTTCTCGAGCATATAACAATGATTATGGTGTTATGTAGTTTTCCTCCATTGACCCTCCAATATACTATGTATTTTTAACGTAGTCCTTAAAGGTTTTCATAGATCTCTTAAAAGGATACATCCACATATACCTGATGTATCCACACAACAAAGTCTCCTTGCTTAAATGCACAAGCAGAATTCAAATGTAAAGTCTCATTAAGAGGCCTAACAAAAGATGTTTAAAATAAACTTTTATTTCTGATCAAGAAATACAATGCTATTACATGAAGTATCAGCAAATGGAGTTAAACCAACCAACCCTTTTCGCTGACCAAACTATTCCTAAAACAATCCAAACCCTAAAACAAGCTCACAAAAATTATTCCAAAAACCTAAACCCTAAAACACAATACACCCAAATCACCATAACTTCAAAAGAATAACCCAAGCTTCACAATACATTGACTTCAACTATCGGACGACCCAGTTTCATCATCATTACAATCCCTTAGAGGTCCCCAAGTTTCCCAATCCTGGTTGACATTCCGTATGTGCTATATGGAGCGGTACGCCCTGACAAACCACAGAACCACAACACCGTCTTCCATGGTGTCAAAATCCATGACCCACCTTTGAACGATCATTTTACCAGGACCTTATCTACTAACCGCTTCCATAGCCACTTCAGGTAGTCCCCAAATGCATGACAGACCCCTCCCATGGATTTTTATAGACAAATAGATTGCCGATAATGCTGCCATAAAGAGCCCAGAATTATCCTCAGTAATTGAGTCAAATCCTCCATGTGGAATAAATTTATTATCTGAGGAGGGGGGGGGGGGGGGGGGCACGATCTGTTCCCACCCGACTTCGGGCTGAAGTCGCTAGGGGAAATAGAAGGAACTCTGTTGACTGCCCACTAGCCGCACATACCGATAATATTCAAGCTGCAAGACAGGGAGTAAGTCCCCCCACCATGGCACTGACCAGACACAGGGCTCTATGATCTATAACCTATTTTACCCAACTCTCCACAGATGGGCCGAAGTTGAAGAAAGTTCGGACAAAGAAATTGGGAAAAAACTCCAAAGAGTACTCAGGAGGGGATGCTAGACGGAATCTCTTCGTAATCCACATAAACATCACTATGGGGCTCCTCCTCAGAAACTCAGAACTTATCTCCTTCTAAGAATCCAGGTCGTTCAGGGTCTCACCTAGCACCACTGCTGTAGGATTCTGTCAATTAGACATCCAAGCCATTATCGTAGTAACTGGGGATTCGCACTCAAGTCCTCCATCACCAGTAATATCCTCATAGTAAGGCCTAAGACGATAACCCTAGGAAAGACAAGATCCATAAAAATGCCTCAGATTCACGGAACACATAACCGTATGGAGAGAAATGCCCCCTCTGGTAACCAACAATCTAGCCCCCAAAGGAGATATGTGAAGTAGCTTCGACAAGAAAGCCCAAGGAGAATGGGAGAAATCCGACATAATCGCCGCCACACTGGGTATAACCCTAACATGGCTGAGAAATCCTCATAGGTGGGACACACTTTATCCAGGAAGAAATGAAAAACGTGATCTTTGGGGTACCAAAATTTCACTATTGCAGCTAACAGGTTCCAGTTTATAGTGCGGTTGTGCCACAATGAAACTCGACACAGGTTAAAAGCATCGTAGTCCACATTATACAAGCATATATTCTCTAGACCGTCAAGATGTGAAGGAAGTCCTTTATATGTGGGACGAGACATTTGAAAAGGTGGGATTTACAAACTAAAAAAGAATATGGGTATTGGTGGAGAAAAAAAAAATTCCACGCACCCCTTTTTATACTTGAAAACTTTGGCTAAAGAAAAGGGCCTTGGAAACTCGAGCATAATCCAACCCAACTAGAGTACTCTAAAGTGCAGGAAAGTGAAATAAAAGCCTAGGGATGATTTGACTTGACCCCCATTCCGATAGACAGTTCAAGGGCTATGACGATCGACAACCCCTATTTGGAAAATTCCATCTTTCCTCAAAATCTACTTCAAAAAAATCCTCAATTTGAAAAATTACCCCGGGTGATTCACTCAGTTCTCAACCTCAAGAAGAGCATGTTCATACCCAAAAATCCTTTTTCCTGAGTTGTTCATTTTTACTCTTTTAAATAACAAATCTTATGCTTGCCGTTTCTCCATAAAATAAACAATTTAAGCAGAAAATTAATAAGTGCATATAGAATAAGTCACTAAAAAGCCAAAAACGAAAATGCATATTTCTTTATATATATTGCTTCACTGACTTATATTTTTATAGATAATAAAAATAGAAAAACAACGGGACTCAGACCAAACCCACAAAATCTCTATCTCTCTCTAGCTCTCAACCCCTACGGCGGATTCCAGAACTCGATTCCTCATCAGAAGTGGCAGGAGTAACAAAGCATGAATATTACCATCTCTTAATACACTCTAACATGGAGGACATTCAATCTTTGATATCCATCAGCCAAGTAGTCGACACCCGAACATACTGCAAAGAAGTAACAAGGAAAAGGTAAATATATCAGTTACAAAGCAAAGGAAAGTCAACAGAGCAAGAAGAAATAGTAAAGCATATACCTCAGGCCAAAGGCCATCGTCCGTAAGACCGGTCAATCCAGACATTGATGCATGATGGTGATGTGTCACACGCAATGACTCATCACTTCTCTGTCAAAAATTGTAAGAAAGGGGAGTAACCTGAATTATGGAAGTTGGCCTATTACACAACCGAAGTCGACGCGCCAGCACCTGCGTCGTGAGTCGATTCCACCGGTGCACTAGTCCCCCTTTAGTAGGTGGAGGCATGTTCTCCACATTGTAGATACATAAGGCATTAGCCAGTTAGTTATGAAGTCTAGATAGTCATAGCTTGCCAAAGTATCCATATAGAGCGTGTAGGGCTCCCCGATCACCGCCGTCATCCATGCATCATCTGACATCTCCCTCACCTGCATCATGTACATAGGGGTGCCAACGGTGGGACCTCCACCTCCTCCACGATCTTCATAACCACCCTCACCCCTAGGTACCAAACTTACTCGAACTCATGCATGATCAATCGCCGCATATGCGCATATAGGCCCATCACCCCCATATCATGTGGAGTCACCCCCATGGGTAGAAGGTCACCTAAAATACCAATAGAGAATTAGTATCTACTCAAGGAATGAAGAAAATAAAGGACTTGGAGAAGATAGAAAGACAACATAATCATTCGCCAGGGCAATAAGAGCCCATCGCAAGTCCGCCATCGATAAAGGCTGATTCGACCTCCAGTTGAACATCCAACAGAGGTCCCCCGAGCTATCATCCTTTAAGGTTATTAACCATGCATTACACCCAATCACCTCATAGAATCACGCCAGCAAAAGATAGGAATTAGCAAAAACGAAACAAGAGAATTAATGCAACGAACGCATAAAAAGAAAAAGTATTCAAGATTACCTCTAGAAGATATGTGGCCCCTTTAAAAGTCTGCTACCAGCACCGAGTGAAAGCATCCCAAGAAAAATAAAGCAACGCCAAGGTCAGCCTTCCCCAACCATACACCCGGACCTTAAAAATCATTTGAAAATATGGTAAGAACCAGAGATGCACGACATCGCCACTAGAAAGCCACCCAATAGAAATCAAATAAACATAAGGGTTGTCCGCCTCACCTGTCGTCCCTCGATCACATCCACCCTCCATTTCAAAAGAGTCTCCTTCAAATAAGAAATATGAATCGAATCCCCAAAAATGATCCTACCCACATCCTCAACACCACCTGCACCACCTTTGGCATCACCCTCAACGTGCAATCCAACACTATCTGAAACCCCTCACATTCAACCCATGTCAGTTGTTGAACATCAATGATAGTAACCATGATCTCCCTAAATACAATACGGAAAGTTTGGGTAGTGTACCACCACCTCTCTCCTAGATCACATAAAACCGCAGTAGACCACTGTGTCTCATCCATAGCCTCCGCTAAGCGATAAAAATCCGTATAAGAGACCATCTAGTGTACCGCACTAGGGAGATTCTCCCAAACCTCCTTTAATCTTGTCGTCCCCCGAGACCAAATAGACAAAGGATAAATGTCAATCTACAAAAGGAAAAGAAGAAAATCCACCATTATCACAAAAGAAGAAGAGAAAAATGAAATGGAATACCAAAAGTCACTACACCTACATAGCCACTAGGATTCTTCACCCTGGACAAACGATGATGTGCGATCTCACGTAGAAGACTATTCTTGTCAGCCACATGATAAAATAAATCAAAGACATTATCGTTGTCCAGGATAAAAGGCACACTAGACTGCCACTCTAGGCCAACCTAGTCATCAATGACCAACCATGCATTATCGTACACTTCACTTGAGCGTGGAATTTGAAGTCTTAAAGTAAGAAGGACTTAGGAATGGTTTTTAGAGAGAGAAATCAAGAGATTCAAACACTTGAAGGTGCTAAAATGGGGAGGATTAGCCCCTTTTTTTAGAAGGCTAAGGAGCCTACTAATCGGCAGCCCCCTGACTATATCGACCAGCAATTGTCTTTTCCCTTTCCTAAGGAAGCCCAAGAGTTCATGACCTTGCCGACTGGAAACCCCGAGGACTGTTTATCGGAACCCCCTCCAAATTTCATACAGAAAATTATAGAAAATCCCAAAAATTACCCAAATAATTCTCAGAAATCCTAGAAAAGTATAAAACCTCAATTTTCTCAAGAAAGTCATTTTTGGAGAACTAATACCCTTATAAACTCTCAAAATCCCTGGCCAAATTAATCTTACACCCATATCTCCAGCATAAATCCCTAGCTGGGTTCATCTTACAAGCCTATCCTAAACACATTCCACAAGCAGAACAGACGATGTGTCCGCATCAAAGTCTTCTATTACCCAACCCAAACATCCCCTAGTGGAGTTCAAGATAATATAATCCCCAATCAAATATCTCAAAGATAAATCTTTCCCCAACTAAGTCTCAAAGCAGCACAATCCCCAATGGAACCACAAGTACATTCCCATCATCAAGATAATTTAAAATTCATTAGGAAAGAAATTCCCCGCATTACAACTTTAGGTCCTCAGAATTTACCTCAACATGTAGAATTAGTCGCTACAACTTTAGGTCCTTATAATTGACCTCGACCCTTAGAATTAGTAACTACAATGTTAGGTCCTCAAAATTGACTTTGGTCTTAGAATTGTCCTCTACAACTTTAGGTCCTCAGAACTGACCTCGACCCTTAGAATTGGTCGCTACCACTTTAGGTCCTCAAAATTGACTTCGTCCCTCAAAATTGGCCTCTATAAATTTAGGTCCTCAATATTGACCTCAATCCTTAGAATTGGTCACTACAACTTTAGGTCCTCAGAATTGACCTCATCCCTCAAAATTGGTCACTATAACTTTAGGTCCTCATAATTGACCTCAGACCGTAGAATTGGTCACTATAACTTTAGGTCCTCATAATTGACCTTGACCCTTAGAATTGGTCCCTATAACTTTAGGTCCTCATAATCAACCTTGTCCCTAATAATTAGTCGCTATAAATTTAGGTCCTCAAAATTGACCTCGGCCTACAGAATTGGTCGTTATAACTTTAGGTCCTCAGAATTGACCTCAACCCTCAAAATTGGTTGCTATAACTTTAGTTTCTCATAATTGACCTCGGCCCTAAAAATCAACCATCACAACTTTAGGTCCTTAGAATTGACCTCGGCCCGTAGAATTTGTCATCATCAACTTAGGTCCTCAAAATTGACCTCGGCTCTCAGAATCACTCATTCCCAACACAACTGGCCTTAACCCACTAAATAGTTAATCCTATTCTCCTTATGTCCTCAAAACATACCTTGGAACTAAATCGATCAACCTCATCCTTTAGGTCCCCAAAATTGACCTATAAACCCTCTTTCCCAACGTCAATGTGGTGTCTATCATTCGACTGACTTCACATATTCCAATCTCTCCCATCAAGGGTATCTCTATATACACCCCATCCTAAGATCCCCTAAGCACATCCTTTGTTCCCTAGAACTCACTCACTCACCATAAATCCTAGGTCATACTCCAAGTACCGATCTAGAGACCACTGGGCAATCTCGAGCCTAATTTAACTATGGTAAAATTTCTCATCTGTGTGAAATATCAATGAATCTTTAAAGGTCTATGAATCCCCTTTCCAAGATCTACACCGTGCACAAATCGACCTTACGATTCGAACGAACGGTTTGTTTTACTTTCAAAAACTAATCCTGAGGCCACCGTGTGCTTCAGACCTATTTTAACATCAATCAAATTCCTTGCTTGAGTGGAAGCTTAATGGATAGTCGAATATCTTTGAATCCTCTTTTCAATAGCCTACCCCATGAACGAATCGGCCTTATAATTCAGATAAACGATTCGTTTTACCCAAAAAAACTGATCTAGAGACCACCAGTCCCTCTCGAGCTCCGTTTGACTCCTATCAACTCTTTATCTCAAAGGAGGCTAAATTAATCTTTCAAATGATATGAGTACACTTTCTAATGGTCTGCCCCATGCAAGAATCAACCTTATGCTACAAAAGAACAACTATTTTACTTCGAAAGGTCACCAGGCGCTTCCAGGTCCTATTTGAACAAGGTCAACTCTCTGAACCAAAAAAAGGTGAATGAATCTTTGAAGGGCTTTAATACCCTTTCCAATGATCCATCCCTGCATGAATCGGCCTTACGGTTTGAATAAACGATTTGATTTCCACCGAGAATTTCCTATCCAATAACTAACGGACGCTTCTGAGCCCCATTTGACCTTTGTCAACTTTCTAAACCGAGAGTGGCTCAATGGATTCTTAAATTTCTCTAAATATCCTTTCCAAAGGTCCACCCCTTATGTGATTCTGACCTACGGTTCATATTTTACGGTAATTTTTCCAAAAAACCTGCCTCAGACTACTAATTGACAACCATAAGACCCTGCATATTAGTAGTGTGTCTAGAGTTTTATGCCAAAAGGCAGGTCTATGACCATGCTGATCAACACCCAACTTGGCCCTATAAATAGAGTCCATGACCTCACTTTAAAAGACATAACTTAGGACCCCTTAACATCCCTCTCAATAATTCCCCTTAGCTACATAGGCATCTTTGGTGAATCCCTTGACTCGATTCCTCCCACACACACTTGTTATTTTATTCTCATCATATATTCATAATATATACATTTTATCTGCCCATTTTCTTGTGTCTTGTCCAATATGCACAATCGTTCCTTCATAATAACTTGTGAATCGACAAACACTTACATCATAGTTTTTATTAGTATTTTTGGAACACTCCTAAGGATGACCTTGCTCCGCCTTTATCAATGATGAAGCACCTTATACCTTTGACTTGCTTAAGTCTATACTGTATAAGTGTTCATCTAGTTTGGAAATAGTGACAAAATTGGTTGTCTATCCTAGAATCCAAAAAGCCTCAGAACTTATCTCTCTAATCCTCTTCAATGATCCATGAAGGTATAAATTGAATCACACTACACACAATTAGAAGTGCATACATGTGTTCATATTGCTTAAAATTGAGTGTGTGTTTAATTCCCCTTGAATTGGAGCTTTAATAATTTTTTTGGGAATTTTTAAATATTTTAAACATTTTTTTAAATAAATGTTTTTATTAATAAAATGGGATTATAAAATTTGTGGGGTTGATACTCTATTTTGTAAACTTCTTTTCTCACTCGAATGTTTGGTTGGGTAGAATCTCAAAGCGCTAGAGACTTTAGGGTGCCTTCTGTAATTACTTTGGACGCGCGTGTGTGAGCCTCTCATATGTCAACACTTGTCATCCTCTGGGTGTACCTATTTGTGTTTGTTATGTGAGAAGGTTGGATGGTTGATTGCTGAACGTTGGATCATTCCTAATCGAGGGTCTGCATGTGTTCTTAGTTAATCCCGGTGCTATCCATATGAACCAATCACAATCATTTTTAATCACCGCTATTTTATAACCTTTGGATCAAGTCAAAATTTGCAAGACTTGATCTCAGCCCTTGATTTCCCTCGAACATCCAGAACCTTCCCTCAACCTTATAAATACCCTCCACTTCTCAGCCTTAGATGACTTTTGGGCATTCGTCTTTCTGAGAGAAAAAAAAATAAGAAAAAAAATAAGAGAGAAGAAAGAAAAGAGAAGAGAGAAAAGAGAAGAGAGAAGTGAGAGAGAAGAGAGAAAAGAAAAGAGAGAAGAGAGAGAAAGAAAACTGTTAGCCAAACCCTAACCCTAACCCTAAACACTTCAACTCTGAAACAAACCTTCGTATATTCAACCCCAAACATAACCCTGAGTGTTTGAGAGAGAGAGAGTGGTTTGTTCATATCGAAGTTGTAACCTCTTTGTTCTTGATCTTGTTCACAAATTAAACATTCGTGTGAAGATCTTGTTTATTTTTCATGAAAACTTTAGATCTACACTCTGCATGTTACATTTTCACTAGATCTGCATATTTACTACTTGATTTAAGAAAATCTTTACTGATTTAGTTTTGAAAATGTTTTGTGGTTTCTATTCTTACGAAACTTAACCCTGACCTAGTTGGATTCACACTTGGAGATTTTCAATCTCACAAATGTTTTCAAAAAGAGATTGATTAAGATCTTGACCGATTTTAAAAGCAAGATATTCGTGGAATCTGGGTTATATTTAAAGGTAAAAAAGGGTTCAAGTTCTGTGAGAAAGAAATAAACTAAAATCACAGCATATAGACTTTATATGTAATTTTTACTAGGACTGTCTGTAAATCTAAGTGTGTGTGAGTTCATGCATGTTGGTAGGAATCACTACACAAACACTTAACACACTTAACACACTACTACACTGGAAGTGTTGTGTATAAGATCAGATATCATTGAGTCGACATAAGAAAGCTAAAGCAAAGGATGTTATCAAACTGGAAGAACATCATCAACAAATCAGATCTATGATAAGTTAGAAGGACACCAAGTGGGGTATATTCCTAAACTTAGAAAAGGTTGATTTGTGTGCTTGCATTTTGTATTGTTTGTAACTATTATTTGTTATTAGTGGATTTTTTTACTTTTGTGACTTAGAAGTCATCGTGGATGTTTCCTCTATTGGGAGAGGTTTTCCCACGTTAAAAACTGTGTGTTGATTATCTTCATCTACTCATCTCATTCTATAAGTGTGCTGAATTTTTGAAACTGGCTTAGTTTTAAAAACTAATTACATAGTCTTAATTACTCTCATACATAAGGTTCTTTGTAAACACATCTTGTTTATAATTTTTATTTTCAAAAGAAAAGGGTTTCTCCAACAAACATTTCGGAGTTGCTTATACAGTTTAATCTTGTATTAAACGGCATTAGCAACGTTTTTCAATTGGTATCAGAGCCCTGTTAACTTTTATTTCAAAAAGATCTTGGGTTTCTGAAATCGTTTTCTGAAAAACCTAACTATGGACGAGAAGAATGAAAGGTTTGGTAATCTGTCCAGACCTCCACTCTTTGATGGAAACAACTTTGCTTACTGGAAAGTAAGAATGGTTGCCTTCATCCAAGGGACTTTAGGAGATGATGTCTGGGACATTATTGAAAATGGATACACTTATCCTACTAAACCAGCCACTGAAGGAAGTGATGAGAGGGTAAAGAAAATCTTAAGTGAATTTACCCAAGAAGAGAAAACTATTTCTCGAAATAACAATAAAGGCAAGAATGCCATTTTTATGTCTATTAATGAGTATGAGTTCAAAAGAATCTCATCTTGTGCCACTTCTAAGGAAGCTTGGGACACATTAATCACTACCCATGAAGGAGACTCAAGAGTTAAAGCTGCTAAAACTCAAATGCTTACCCAGCAGTACAACTCTTTGATTATGTCTGACTCTGAGTCTTTTGATGACTTTTACATGAACTTAACTGATATAGGTACTAAGTTGCATGATAATGGTATAACTTATGATAGGAATGAAATTGTCTCTAAAATCCTAAGATCATTACCACAAAAGTTTGACAGTAAGAGGTATGCTATTGAGGAAATGAGTGATCAAAACCTTACCCCTGAGTTACTCAGTAGCAAACTTAGAACTGTGGAAATGGAATTAGACTTTAAGAAACAATTAAATCATTCATAAAGAAAACAGCCCAACTCTAACTTGAGTTTTGCCTCTAAGATATCTAAACTTGAGACTAATTTGATCAACTCTGACTCTGATGAGGAGTGTGATATAGATAAACTAGATAATCAGATTGCCTTAATGTCTAAACAATTTAAGAAAATTGTTAAATTTAGAAACAAACAGGCAAATAAACAAGGCAAGCCTAATTATCCTACTCTGTCTAATCCCAAACCTCATGAGAGAGGTCTTGACAAACATCCTAAGGAAAACAATTACAGACCCACTAGAGACCTTAAAAAGATTGAATGTTTTAGATGTGGGAAGCTAGGTCACATTGCTCACGATTGCAGAGTTAATCTGAATAAAGTCAACACACACAATAGAGCCAATGTCTGTAAAACTTGGAATGATTCAAGTGACTCTGATGAAGAGGAACTTGAGTCATCTAATGTACTTGACCCTTGCATGTCTTTTTATGCTAAGATCATTTACAATGATGATATACCTGTGTGTGATAATGATGCTCCTACTTATGCTTGTGTGAATACTGCTTTGATTGGCCTAGTTGCTTTATTGTCTGAAAATGTTGCTAGTTCTAGTTCCGTGTGTGTGAGTCAAAGTGATATCGATAACGACGATGTAAATGGGTGCGTGATTACTAAAACTGAATCGTTAGGGGTCACTACACACACTTCACTTAGCGACTCAGACACAGATGACCTCCTAAATATCCATACATTGTATGCTAAAACTCTTAAAAAAGGCACTAGACTGGAGAAGACTGTTAGAGACCTGACTAAGAAATTAGATGATCTAAGTCTTATTGTGAAGCTGAATGCTGAAGAGTACACTAACCAGTGTCTGTCTCATCAATCTGAAATTGAAACTTTTGATCAAAAATTAAAAGAGTTGACTAAAACTAATGAAACCCTGGAAATGAAATACAAGGGAACATTATTAGAACTGGAGGAAGAAAAAATAAAGACAGCTACTATTTTCAAAAAAATTTCTAAGTTTGAAAGCAATTCAAATTGTTTTACTGACTTTGTTGTTGACTCCAAGACCAATTCTGATGATAGAACCGGTATTGGATTTTTCCCTAAGAACAAACCACAAACTACAAATCTTGAACCTATTAAGTTTGTGTCTGGGGGCAAAAGACCAATTGAAACATGTCCAGACTTTCATTTTATTAAAAAGGAATTTGATCAAAAGCAACAAGAGAAAGACATTGGAGAGTCTAGTAATTCTAAAGCTGACACTGCACTTAAGACTAAATACGTCTGTCCTTTGATCAGAAAGGATGAATCTACCTTTAAAACCATCCCTCCTAGGAATAGCACTACTGAACAGAATGCTGTTAAACCCATTTTTAGAAATTTTCCTAAGGAAATTCATCCCTCAAGCAATCAATATTGCTCGTACTGTGACATTTATGGTCATTCCTTTGAAGGTTGTTATGCTAGGCATCTAAACACCCCTGTGTACAACTCTTCTATCTACAAGAACTTTAACTATTCTAGGCAAAATCGTAACCATTATGTCCTTCCAAGACAACCTGATAAGAACTCTAACTACAGAAATAGAAAGACCAAAACTAAGAGTTCATTTAAGAGAAAGGCTCCTAGAAACTTTCCTAAACCAAAAGCTCAAATTTTCCACAATAATCAGTTTGCTGCTCCAAATATTTTTTGACAAAAAGCTGTTTCACGAAAATTTTTATCAAATGAGGGCAAACTTGCGCAAAATTAAAACTAGAGCTATTTGGGTTAGAAAATATGATCTTCTACCCCAAATGAAGTGTAACATTGTCATCACTGCTTTAAAAGCTGAACACACTTCATCTGGATGGTATTTAGATTCAGGATGCTCCAAACATATGACAGGAGATGAAACCAAACTTTTAAACAAAACAAGATTTGCTGGTGGCAAAGTAGTTTTTGGTGACGGTGTTTTATCCCAGATCATAGGTAAAGGAACCCTAAAAGAAGAAGGAATGCCTATTCTCGAAAATCTTCTATTAGTTAAACGCCTTAAAGCCAACCTCCTAAGTATATCACAATTTTGTGACTCTGACCATACAGTTACCTTTTCAAAGAACAATTGTAAAATTCTAAATGATAAAGGTAAATGCATTATTACTGGATTTAGAACACCTGACAATTGTTATACTGTCAAGACTAGTTCTAAAACCTGTAACATTGTCAAAATGGATGACAATGAAATCTGGCATAATCGTATGGGTCACTTAAGTTATGATATCCTTGGTAGATTGTCTAGTCATGAGATAGTTAGAGGAATTCCTAAAATTAAACCTATTTCAAGTGTTGTCTGTGGTCATTGCCAGGAAGGAAAAATAGTTAAGACTTCGCATAAAAAGGTTAAAGACATTCTCACCTCTAGACCTCTAGATCTCATCCATATGGACCTTATTGGTCCCTCTAGAACTGTTAGTCTTTGTGGACACAGTTATATCCTTGTCATGGTTGATGATTTCACACGATTCACTTGGGTTGCCTTCTTGAAACAAAAATCTGACACGTTTCAGAATTTTTTGAAAATTTTATTAAGAATTGAAAATGAGAAGGACACTCAAGTCAATCGCATTCGTAGTGATAGAGGGGGAGAGTTCATAGACACAGGAATAGTTGAATATTGTGACTACAACGGTTACAAACATGAATTTAGTGCCCCTAAGACTCCTCAGCAGAATGGTATTGCTGAAAGGAAAAACCGAACTCTTCAAGAGATGGCACGTGTCATGTTGCATGCCAAATCTCTACCTAAATACTTCTGGGTAGAATCTATTAGAACTGCATGTCATATCATAAATAGGGTCTATCTAAGGAAAAACTCTAAACAAACTCCTTATGAGTTGTGGTACGGTAAGAAGACTAATCTGAAATATCTAAGAACTTTCGGAAGTCAGTGTTATGTCTGTAAAGACAGAGAACATCTGTCTAAATTCGAGACACGTGGTGATAAAGCCATCTTCTTAGGATACTCTCCAAACAGTCGTGCTTATCGTATATACAATCTGCGTACTAAGGCCCTTATGGAATCGATAAATGTAATTGTAAGCATCACTATTGTCGAAAATAAGACATCTGAATCACCTATTGTGGTTGAATCTGAAAATGATTTCAAAACTGATTCACCAGAAATAGATGACTCATTACCTATTGAGAGTCCAGAAGTACCTGGCTGGGTCTCTAAAGATCATCCCATTGACAACGTGGTCGGTAATCCTAATGAGCCAGTTCGTAGTAGATCCCAGTTAAGAAATTATGCTAATTATGCATGTTTCATCTCCCTTGTGGAACCGAAAAATGTTAATGAATCATTGAATGACACACAGTGGATTTCTGCTATGTAGGAAGAACTTTTACAATTTGTCATTCACGATGTCTGGTATCTTGTACCGCGGCCTCAAAACAAAAATGTTATTGGGACACGTTGGATTTTTAAGAACAAATCTGATGAAAATGGGGTAATCCTTAGAAACAAAGCTAGACTAGTTGCTCAAGGCTACTCACAAATAGAAGGAATAGATTTCAGCGAGACATTTGCCCCTGTCACTCGTCTTGAATCTGTTCGACTTCTTTTCGCCATAGCGTGTCACTTAAAATTCACACTTTATCAAATGGACGTCAAATCTGCCTTCCTCAATGGAATTCTGTCCGAAGAAACATATGTAGAACAACCCAAAGGGTTCATTGACCCTAAATACCCTAACCATGTCTTTCGTCTAAAAAAGGCTCTGTATGGCTTAAAACAAGCTCCTCGAGCTTGGTATGAACGCCTTTCCAACTTTTTGTTGGATAAGGGTTTTAAGAGAGGAGGAAATGACCATACTCTCTTTGTCAAAAATTTTGACAAAAACATTATTATAGCCCAAGTCTATGTAGACGACATCATTTTCGGGTCAACTTCAAACTCTGAAGTTAAATCTTTTTCTGCTATTATGCATAAGGAATTTCACATGTCCCTTATGGGGGAGCTACAACTTTTCTTAGGATTTCAAGTGAAACAGAATTCTGATGGACTATTTGTCTCTCAAACTAAGTATGCCTTAGATCTTGTTAAGAAATTTGGTTTAGATAATGCTAAAGTTTCCAAAATGCCTATGGGTACTACTGTGCTCAGTTGTTATGGATAAAACAAATGTTAAGCGATTATGGGATCAAAGAAGATCAGTTACAATTGTATTGTGACAATCAAAGCGCCATTAACATATCTAAAAACCCGGTTCAACACTCGCGAACTAAGCATATTAAAATAAGGCATCATTTTATTCGCGAACTTGTTGAAACTAAGGAATTAGAAATTCATTACCTGCCTACTGATCTGCAACTTGCAGACATGTTCACTAAACCTCTAGACTATAACAGATTTCTGTATTTGCGAAATTCTATAGGTATGGTATGCGCTGATTAAACTCTTAAGACCTTAAGTTTTACCCTTTGTCCATTTGAGACAAAATGGGGGAGAAATTTGAGTTTTATGAGTTCAATATTTTGTTCACATTTCATCTAAACTGCTTGATCTTAGTGTGCATATTTGCAGGAATCTCTTCTACTGATTGTCTACGTTTTCTAGTGTAAATTTCTGTAAATAGTTGAGTTATGTAATTTTTGACTTTCTAGGCAATGGGTAGATAGTATCTTTTGTATAGGACTAGGTTTTATTTTTTTTGGTTCCCTACGAGTTTTAAGCTAACTCAAAGGAGATTTCGTCTCATATTTCCAAAGGGGGAGATTGAAGCACCTTATACCTTTGACTTGCTTAAGTCTATACTGTATAAGTGTTCATCTAGTTTGGAAATAGTGACAAAATTGGTTGTCTATCCTAGAATCCAAAAATCCTCAGAACTTATCTCTCTAATCCTCTTCAATGATCCATGAAGGTATAAATTGAATCACACTACACACAATTAGAAGTTCATACATGTGTTCATATTGCTTAAAATTGAGTGTGTGTTTAATTCCCCTTGAATTGGAGCTTTAATAATTTTTTTGGGAATTTTTAAATATTTTAAACATTTTTTTAAATAAATGTTTTTATTAATAAAATGGGATTATAAAATTTGTGGGGTTAATACTCTATTTTGTAAACTTCTTTTCTCACTCGAATGTTTGGTTGGGTAGAATCTCAAAGCGCTAGAGACTTCAGGGTGCCTTCTGTAATTACTTTGGACGCGCGTGTGTGAGACTCTCATATGTCAACACTTGTCATCCTCCGGGTGTACCTATTTGTGTTTGTTATGTGAGAAGGTTGGATGGTTGATTGCTGAACGTTAGATCATTCCTAATCGAGGGTCTGCATGTGTTCTTAGTTAATCCCAGTGCTATCCATATGAACCAATCACAATCATTTTTAATCACCGCTGTTTTATAACCTTTGGATCAAGTCAAAGTTTGCAAGACTTGATCTCAGCCCTTGATTTTCCTCGAACATCCAGAACCTTCCCTCATCCCTATAAATACCCTCCAATTCTCAGCCTTAGAAGACTTTTGGGCATTCGTCTTTCTGAGAGAAAAAAAATAAGAAAGAAGTGAGAGAGAAGAGAGAAAAGAGAAGAGATAAGTGAGAGAGAAGAGAGAAAAGAAAAGAGAGAAGAGAGAGAAAGAAAACTGTTAGCCAAACCCTAACCCTAACCCTAAACACTTCAACTCTGAAACAAACCTTCGTATATTCAACCCCAAACACAACCCTGAGTGTTTAAGAGAGAGAGTGATTTTTTCATATCGAAGCTGTAACCTCTTTGTCCTTGATCTTGTTCACAACTTAAACATTCGTGTGAAGATCTTGTTTCTTTTTCATAGAAACTTTAGATCTACACTCTGCATGTTACATTTTCACTAGATCTGCATATTTACTACTTGATTTAAGAAAATCTTTACTGATTTAGTTTTGAAAATGTTTTGTGGTTTCTATTCTTACAAAACTTAACCCTGACCTAGTTGGATTCACACTTGGAGATTTTCAATCTCACAAATGTTTTCAAAAAGAGATTGATTAAGATCTTGAACGATTTTAAAAGCAAGATATCTGTGGAATCTGGGTTATATTTAAAGGTCAAAAAGGGTTCAAGTTTTGTGAGAAAGAAATAAACTAAAATCACAGCATATAGACTTTATATGTAATTTTTACTAGGACTGTCTATAAATCTAAGTGTGTGTGAGTTCATGCATATTGGTAGGAATCACTACACAAACACTTAACACACTTAACACACTACTACACTGGAAGTGTTGTGTATAAGATCAGAGATCATTGAGTCGACATAAGGAAGCTAAAGCAAAGGAAGTTAGCAAACTGGAAGAACATCATCAACAAATCAGATCTATGAGAAGTTAAAAGGACACCAAGTGGGGTATATTCCTAAACTTAGAATAGGTTGATTTGTGTGCTTGCATGTTGTATTGTTTGTAACTATTATTTGTTATTAGTGGATTTTTTTACTTTTGTGACTTAGAAGTCACCGTGGATGTTTCCTCTGTTAGGAGAGGTTTTACCACGTTAAAAACTGTGTGTTGATTATCTTCATCTACTCATCTCATTCTATAAGTGTGCTGAATTTTTGAAACTGTCTTAGTTTTAAAAACTAATTACACAGTCTTAATTACTCTCATACATAAGGTTCTTTGTAAACACATCTTGTTTATAATTTTTATTTTCAAAAGAAAAGGGTTTCTCCAACAAATATTTCGGAGTTGCTTATACAGTTTAATCTTGTATTAAACGGCATTAGCAACGTTTTTCAAATGACACGAGTCGAGCGATTCCATCCTCCATTCATATTATGCACATAAGCACACACATCATGGAGTTTTAAAGAGAAGATTAATCCATTCCCATGAGAGATCAAAAGAGCGGGATGGTTTCCTAACACCTTATCATTCCATAACTTAGTCCCCGGACCCTTGAACTATTTGGTTTCTCAAGCATCAGTATTGTCCTTAGTGTCATTCTCTCGAGGTGCGAACATTTATTTTTCCTATTTTATGCTAAATAGGATTAAAACTCTATCTCTACATATCATCCCACATCGATGACAACCGAGCGCCCCGATAAAGGAAGCAATCCCACACGAATGCTCGAAAATGCGGAAGGAATGAGGGATTCCACCTCGGGAGACCGACTCCTCGGGATGGTCACACTAAAAATGAATTCAATTGAAAATATTTAATAGAATTTGTGATTAGTAATAGAGAATTCGGTTGAATTAATGACGGGGTAATTATTATAATGATCGTCTTAATCCAAACTTAATTTACTATTAGAAAGAGAGAATTCAAAAGAAAAACTTGTTTAGGAATCGCTAATTCAAGAATTTCCATATGTTTGAAAGTGATTTTTTTTTGTAAATATAGTTTCTTAAATGCATATTTTCATAAAACAAACTCGTGTAATTATCCAATTCATATTCTCAAAAACCTCTTTCAATATCCAATTTAGGTTCACTTATTTATATAGCCTCTAATTATTATACTTGTATGTGTGCATGTCGTGTCATTATTGAAACTCAAATGCCAATTTAGACACTGATATTCTTATATAATTCTTAAGGATCTCTATGTATTTATTTCACCAGTTGGATATTGGCATTCTGATTTGCATGTAAACAAAAGAAATTGATCGTTTCTACTCTAAAGGTCATGTGAAAAAATGGATAACACATTATAATCCTTGAGGGTGTCCAAGATGGTTAACGGGCAAAGCATCAAGGAATTATTTTACTATGATATTAATAGACCCGAAATGAGTGTCAATCAGGCCCAAAGGATTATTCTAGTGTATAAAAGTTAGCCCATGACACCCTTCTTAAATGAAAAAAAGACTATATGCACCTTGGGCATTTTTCTCATATTTTTTATTGGAAAATAATGGTTTTAACACATGTAAATGGGTTAACTTTATGTCTAATAAAGTGGAACCCACAAACATTTTGGATTGGACCACATGCCAATATGTTTCTCTCTCTTACGTGATTAACCTAACATATTCATATGTTACAAATAATTTAGAGATGAATGAGAAATTGACATCAAAGTTCGTAATTAAAGTGGGTAAATTGGAGTTTATATTGGTGAAATGGGTTACACCTATAAAAACTTTAGAAGAAAAATGAGTAGTATATCTACTCATAAACCCACCTAGAGGCTTGGATGCCCTTGGGTATCTTAACCCTTTGAAGGAGAGAGGACCTATACTAAGGGTGGTTTGGGTTTTGTCTTTCACTCCCACACACCACTGTCGAACCATCTGGCCCTTGTCTAGGTCCATGGGTTTGGTCCTCGTCTTTCATTTTTGGATGAAGTTTTATTTAATTTTCTTCAGAACTATTTCAATCAAACTTGGGCGTGTCTGAAATGATTTTTAGAAACAACGGTGCTTAAATTTTTTGACCCAGTGCACTCTTTTCACTCAGCCCATTTATGAATTTTCATACATTTGTTTAACAGTCTTGACAATTATTTTTGTCCAAACTTTCCTTTTCAAAAATGGTTGTTTCATTTTTTCTCTTAAAGTGTGTCCTTTGGTCATGTGGTTATTCTGAATAGACTTGAACCTATTCAAAATAGACACATTTTATCCTATATACACTTCCATTTTATTCCTTCATTTAAACATTTTTGAAATTAATAAAACAATTGCAGTCCGTTTATTTTATCAATCACTCTCTGAGTCCGCAAAATGAGAAAGTTTATCACAAAAACTTTGGTTCGTAAGGAAAATAAATTGGAGTACTACTTATGGTTTGCATGATCATTGTTTCCTAGGAGGTAGTCATTTGAAAGATCCTGAGTACCGTAGCGAAGATGTAATTTTCTTAAGGACATACTATCAAACAACATTCTTGATCAAGTTTTCATTCGTGTTGTTTTACTCTGAACCTGTAAGTCTGTTGAATTTCTATTTGCACTGCAATTGTTGATAATAAAAATATTTTTTTATTATTTCTATCAGATTATTGATTTATTTAAACATTCTTATTATTCAATTTGTTCACACATTCTAACATTTCCAACTAAAAAACTCAAATCATATGAAATCAAAATGTTATACCCAATAGGTGTTTTTGAATGGCATTAGATGATGCAGTGTTAGTATTAATGCTCATCGCTTACTTTGTTTTGGTTATTACAATACTTGGTTATGACAATTTTATAAGGCTTTAGCATTTCTTTTTCGGTAGATTAAATTTCAGTATTTGAAATAAAAGTATCAGTAGTAACCTATATGTTAGACTATTTGATTTTAGATAAAAAAAAATTAGTATTTTATATATTTATTTTAAAGTCCCAAATATTATGCATTAATTGTTTACGTTACTTATACACTCATGATGAACGTTGTTTCATATATTATATCTCATTTCACTTGAGAAAAAAATATTAATCATGATTGAAATTGACGTGAGTAAGGGTTTATATTTGATGTTGTCTTCCTTCTTTTATGGTATTTCAAACATATGTCAGCTTAAATCATTTTGAATCAAAATTAGGAATGTTTCGACTAAGGTTTAACTTGATTAGGTTGTTTAGTTTACAACCCAAATTTATATATTTGTGTATACTTATAAGTATGATTTATTTCTATGATTGATAGATTTTAGAATGATAATGAATTAATGTAATTGTTTCATTATAGAGTTGAGAAAAATATTATACTTTATGGATATTTTTAAAGTTAATTGACTTCGTAATTTAGTTCATTCATTTTCACTATATATTAGTTTATGAGACAGGTGGATAATATTTGTACATATGATAACATATGGTAGGTAACAAATAAAATATGTTTTTCTTTATTACGGAAATATATCTACAATATACAATTCTTAAACTTTGAAAGCACTACATTAACTTTAATTTACATTTGGCAGAGATAGGCAATCAAGTATATGGATTGATTTAGAAATATATAATATCATTCTCTTTTTTATTTGCGAAGAGTCTAGCCAATAGTTAATTGCTATTGTATCTATCTTATATGGTGGTTATATATATAATAAGTACTTCTCTTAATATGGTTTCCATCACCCGAAAAAGGGTATATAGATCCAATTGAATTTGTAAGTGTTAGAGTTTTTTTTTTCTTAAAAATATTTTTGACGTTTAGTATTTGTTAATAAAGTATTATCTTATATTATTTGAAATATGATTCATCTTTGTGAAATTCCTTATATTTGCTTGTAAATATTTTGTAAATTTCTGACTATTATACTTAGTAGGGATTTTGGTGAGTTAGGTTTGACTCGATCACGGAAGATTAGAATTCGGGTTCTAGATGATTAAATAGTTAACAATATAGATAGGTGTTGACATCCTATTGATAAAACTACGTTTACAGTCTTAGAGTTTTAGTTAACAAGAGGATGATATATGATGGTTTAGGAACTTGTCTGATAGTTCAAGGAAAATTTATGAGTCTCTAAAAATGTAATTAATAAGACCAAGGGTGAGACTAGATCGACTTACACAATCTAAGGGTGTCAAAATGGTTCAAATATTCTTAATCATGTAGGATATGAGGTTGAGAATATTCACATAATCATTCCTTTGATTTTATTATGGGTGAGTGATCGAGCGTGAAAGGTAGCGCGTGTAAATATGCTAATCGTTGTTTTAGTTTCACCGCCTCAATACAAAAGAAACCTAAGTTACGACTACACTTGTGATACAAGTATAGCGATAAGTCGGGTATCGAATCCACAGAGAATGTTTGATAGATTGTAACGGATTATTAATCCAGGAATAAAAGTGAAAAAGGGTGATGTGTGAATGTAAATAATAGAAAAGAGAAGTTAAGTTTAAATAAAGTAAAGAGAGGATCGGGATAACATCCAACCATACGGATCGAAACACCTATTAATTAGAATTCCGGCTCGAGAGCAATTTAATCGAGCATTATCAATTAATCATAAACTTCACACAATAAGGAATTTAAGCCAAAGTTGTGAGAATAAACAATTAACCGAAAATTGGACGCACGCAGATTAAATTTGGATTATCGCTTTAAACACTAACGTTGGATGACAAAGAAAGTTAAACGCATAATAATCCAACTTTAATATGCGCGAGTTTAATTAAATGCAATTTTGCACAAAACCTAATTTTCGGAGCTCGGGGCCCGAAAATGGCATAACGAAATCCCGACCCTATTTATCTAGGGGCAATACATGAATTGAACTAAATTACAACTAATTAAACTAGGAAAGCAAGAATTAAAGAAATTAAACTAACTACAAAGCATGGAAACTAAATTATAAAGAAAGGAAAAATGAAGAACAAAACTATATTAAGGGAGATGATTATGAATAGTCCAATCTTACAAAACCACATGGATAGATGAGCTCTCCAAACCAAACCCTAACCTAAAATGTATTCTAAAACCAAGTATGTTCTGATATCCCATGTCGACAAGGATCGATCGATCGACCCTTTTGATCGATCGATCGATCAAGCAGGGAAGATCCAAGGCAGGACACTGCATGGTCTTTCTTCCTCTCTTCTCCTCAATTGGTTTCCTTATTTTTCTCTTTCGCCAAAAGTGTCGTAACTTCTTCGTTAGGGATCCGAATCGCGCACCGTTTGTGGACACGCGAAACTAGAGAGGAGGGATACAACTTTCGTGATATGTCGAGCCAGGTGCCCAAATTGTGAAAAGATCGAATTTCCCTTGAACTTGCGATTGCATACGGAACTTCACCGGAATGCGTCTGAACTCCATACTTAGTACCTAAATACCTACAAAAGCCCAATTATACCTCATATAGCATGTTAACAATATAAATCGAGGTTTTCTAGTTAACGGGCTTAAATATAGAGATTAAGGCACCCGATGGGGCTAAAATGCGTAGGATGGAGAGATAAAATACACAATATTTGCATATTATCACACCCCTAACTTACACATTGCTAGTCCCTAGCAATGAAATAGGATGCAACAAGAACAATAAGTAAACCAAAACAGGAGATAGTACAAAAGTATGGTATAAAAGAAAAAGAAAGATATGGCCACTTTCGCGGGCGATTCAATTGCATTTAGCATATGAAATAAGCCGTTAAATGTCTAAGTCACCCTAGTGGACGAGTGTCATCTCGTGAGGGTTTTCACGGATGATGCCCACAAACATCACATGGTTTCCTCAAAATGTACCCAAACCAACATGCGACAAGACCAATAAAGGCGAAAAGTATTTCATACGCATTATTAGCAAAGTGAATGAATTCACACAAAGTCCGAATCATTAACATTATAGAATGCAACTCATAGAATTGAAACTTTAAAATATGGGAGGGGAGGGAGCACATGCAAAGTGTGATTTGGCGAAAAACTTATATAAACCCGATAAACATTAAATCAAGCATACATTCAATCCTCACGGGCATTACACTCATCAAGTGAATTCACGCGAAACAAGGAGGTAACACACGAAACATGCGGCCATAAAGAGTAAATGTAAATGGAAACTAGGCCGCACACATGTCACAAATGAAGAACGCTATATATAAACTGAAAAACTGTAATCTCAATGAAAGATAACCACACACTAAAAGAGGCAAAATGCATTTTCACAGATTATCAAAACTATTATGACTTTTAAATTACATCAACCTAAGATAACATAGGAATTTAATAGGGTTGCAATGTAGGCTAGGCTAGGGTACTAAATAAGGATATGTATGTACGAATTCAAAGTGTTCAGAATGAAAACTCGGGATAATGGGAAAATGCGGGCAATATAAAAATTGGAAAACAAGTTCCAAAACGGCATTAGATATATCATCAGGGAGATTAATCAAAGCTTATTGAACTATATACAACATTTACAACTTTCTCTTTCTTTTCATTTCTTCTTTTTCTCTTTTTTTCTTTTGTTTTCTTTTGCTTTTTGCTTTCTCTTTTTCATTATTTTTTACACTTTTTATTTACTTTTCAAACTCTCATATGCCTAAATTGCAACCGACATCATAAAAAAATCATTCAATCCAATGTATCAATCCAAACAAAGGTGTGGAAAGTGTATATATGGGCTAAAACTCCAATTTAGAGTTGGTTATGGGAATGGGGTTATGAAATGAAAGGCTATATTTAGTCTCAAAGGGTTAACGAGGGTATATAATAAGGGTGAGGTCAAGGCTAATATGGGTGATATAACAAAGAATGCCTATGATCATTTCCAAAAGTTTACGCAATTCTCGAGTCAAAACAATATATGAAAATCATGATCAAGTAACACATCTCAAGTATGAACTCAATTAATGAACGATCAAATGAAAGAATAGTGAGATTACCAACGAATTCAACATTTTCAATGAGAAAAGAACAGTGTATACACTCACAAACAACGAAAGGTACAAAGCTTACTCGGTGTAAGTATATACAATGCAACAAAAGATTACCGAGTTATAAAAATCTTAAACCAAATCAGTAAAGCAATAAAAGTGCATGTGCTCATGGGATTAACGTTTAATTCATGAATTTATTCATAATATCAATAATGGAGACTAGAGTCTAATAACTTCTAAAATCGAGAACATGCATCATTGGGTTGTCTATTGGATCGGGCAATTATTGAAATTTATCATCGGAAACAAAGGAAAAATGCCCAAAAAAGGAGAAAAAAGAAAGAAAATCTTTTTGAAAATTTTAATTTTTCTAAGAAAAGCACACTTATTATCTAACATGTGAGCAAAAACATGGACGCTACCAATGAATGGATAGAATATCACACACCCCCTAACTTAAAACCTGACATTGTCCTCAATGTTAATTAAGAACCAAGTTAAAGAAGGAAAATAGCGATATTACCCAAAATGGAGCGATCTACGGAAAGTGCAAGTCCGATGATTCTACAAAACAAGTTAGTAACAAGCATAGAGAAAACAAATAACAAAAAGTTAACTAATTACATTAGACTAAAATAAAAATAAAGAATAAAAAGCTAATTATATACAACCTACTATTTAGGCCTCTAACTAACTATACATTAACTCAACTCAACTCAACTCAACAAAGCCTTTTCCCAATTATTTGGGGTCGGCTACATGAATCCTATTTTTCCATTCCATTCTATCCAGTGCAATATCTTCGGTTAAACCACATGATATCATGTCCTTTTTTATAATATCCCACCAAGTTAATTTAGGCCTACCTCTACCCCTTGGGTTACCATCAATACAAACTAAATCACTCTTCCTTACAGGAGCATCCATTGGTCTACGCTTGACGTGTCCAAACCATCTAAGTCGATTTTTTCTCAATTTATCTTCTATAGGAGCTACTTTTACCGTTTCACGAATTTGTTCATTTTTTATTTTATCCTTTCGAGTTTTACTACAAATCCATCTTAGCATTCGCATCTCCGCCACACTCATTTTCTGCACATTTTGTTTCTTGGTTGCCCAACACTCTGTCCCATATAACATGGCGGGTCTAGTGGACATCCTATAAAATTTTCCTTTTAACTTCAAAGGTATATGCCTATCACACAGAACGCCGGTCTCACTTCTCCACTTAACCCAACCTGCTCTAATTCTATGCATAACATCATCACTAATATCTCCATCTTTTTGTATAATCGATCCTAAATAACGAAAATGATCATTTCTAGGTATTTCTTGACCCTACAATTCTACCACATCTCCATTTGTCCTCCTATTACTACTAAAATTACACTCCACATATTCTGTTTTAGTTCTGCTTATTTTAAATCCTCTTGTTTGTAAAGTTTCTCTCCACAATTCCAACCTAACATTTATCCCCATCTTAGTCTCATCGACTAAAACAATATCATCTACAAATAGCATACACCATGGCACCTCATCTTGTATTTGTCCAGTCAACTCATCCATAACAAGAGCAAAGAGATAAGGACTTAATGATGAACCTTGGTGTAGCCCTACCGTAATTAAAAATTCACTACTTTCTCCAGCTGATGTTCTTACTGTAGTCATCGCACCATCATACATATCCTTGATCACGTCAATATATATGCAAGTCACTCCTCTTTTATATAGAACCCACCATATTATATCTCTGGGTATCCTATCATACTCCTTCTCCAAATCTATAAAAATCATATGAAGATCTTTCGTTTTCTCTCTATACCTCTCCATTAATCTCCTCAATAAATAGATTGCTTCCAGTGTTGACCTCCCAGTCATAAACCCAAATTGATTCTCAGATACTGTTGTCTTCAATCTCAATCTATATTCAATCACTCTTTCCCAAAGTTTTATTGTATAACTCATTAACTTAATACCACGATAATTTGAACAACTTTGTATGTCCCCTTTATTTTTATAAATAGGTACTAAAATACTTTTTCTCCATTCATCGGGCATCCTATTAGTCATTAAAATTCTATTAAATAATTTTCTAAGCCATGATACTCCATCCTCCCCTAAGCACTTCTAAACCTCAATAGGGATACCATCTGGTCCTAAAGCCTTCCCTGTTTTCATATTTTTTAGAGCAATCCTGACCTCTGTTGTCCTAATTCTACGAAAAAATATATCTTCTCGAGTCTCCCTAAGTTCCTCTATATCTAATCTACTCCCATTATCTCCATTTAATAACCTCTCAAAGTAGTTTTTCCATCTTTCCATAATTTCATCATCTTTGACTAGGACTCTCGAATCATCACTTTTGATGCACTTAACGTTATTAAAATCTTTTGTTTTCCTATCCCTAAGTTTAGCAAGCTTATAAATACTTTTTCCCCCTTCTTGTGTTCCTAATTTTGTATAAAGATCATCATACGCTTTTAACTTAGCATCTCTTACCACTTTCTTAACTTCCTTTTTAGCCCATTTATATTTCTCAAAATTCTCTTCATTTCTATTTGTTTGCCGTGTTTTAAAGCACTCCCTTTTAATTTTTACTATATTCTGTACTTCTTCATTCCACCACCAAGTTTCTTTAGACTGTGGCCCTTTGCCTTTTGATTCTTCAAGAATTTCTTTTGATATTCTCCTAATGAATGTGGCCATCTTATTCCACATTATGTTAGTTTCTTCTTCACAATTCCATGTTGCTTCATTTAATACTTTATCTTTAAATAGTTCTAATTTCTCTCCTTTTAAATTCCACCACCTAGTTCGTGGGTTAATCTTCACTTTTCGCACTCGTGATTGATTTTTAATATTTATATCCAACACCATTATCCTATGTTGTGAGGTTAAGCTCTCTCCCGGGATAACCTTACAATCTTTACACGTTAATCGATCTCCTTTCCTAGTAATGAAAAAATCTATTTGGCTCTTATGTGTTCCACTTTTATAAGTTATTAAGTGTTCAAGCCTCTTTTTAAAATATGAATTTACTAGTACAAAATCATAAGCCATCGCAAAATCTAAGACAGACTCTCCCCTATCGTTCCTATCTCCAAAACTATGTCCTCCATGCACTATCTCATATCCTACACGATCTTCTCCTACATGGCCATTAAAATCTCCACCTATATAGATTTTCTCACCTAGGGGTATTTCTTGAATTAGTTCATCCATTTGTTCCCAAAATTGTACTTTAGTGTGCTCATCTAATCCTACTTGAGGTGCATAAGCACTAACAATATTAATTATGTTTTCACCTAATACTAATTTTACAAGTATAAGTCTATCACCTTTCCTAATAACGGTTACGATATCGTCCTTAAAGTTTATATCTACTATTATTCTAACTCTGTTCTTATTTCTATGTTTTCCTGTATAATATAATTTAAATCCTGTATTTTCTATTTCTCTAGCTTTCTCACCGACCCATTTAGTTTCTTGTAAACAATCTATGTTAACTTTTCTTCTTATCATGGTATCTACTAACTCCATCCCTTTTCTGTCATAGTCCCTATGTTCCAAGTCGCTAACCTCAGTCTAGTATCCTGGACTAGCTTCTTTACCCGCACACGTCCATCTTGTAGCAGGAACCCTTGCGTATTTATCATCGCATTCGGGCGTCGATGCGACACCCCTTGCCTATTTTTCGAGACACCTGGTGGCAGGCGCAACGCATCGCTTAAGGGGAATGCCTTAGCATTAGCACGTATATTCATAGGATTAATGTTCATAAGGATCTGACAAAGTTTTACGTTAGTTGTCAGCTACTTAACGCAACCCTCCTCCTTTTTTCGGGCTTGGGACCGGCAGTGTAAAAAAAGAGAAGAAGTTAAGCACGACACAGGCGGAGTTAACTAACTATACATTAGAAGTCTAAATTTTTTAGGGTTCACCCAAACAACATTTTGACTTTGGAGGATCAAAGGTGGACCCTCCCTTTCATGCATGCCTCTCGAAAAATAGGAATTCCATTCAAACGACGGAAGGCATGTGGGTGGTGAAAAAGGTGAACCATCCCCAGTTAAAAAGTTTGGGAGGGAGGATAGGGTATTTGGATAGGACGAGTGACAAATACACTAGGGGACCAAAAAAACTGAATTTCCTCCCAAAGATTTAGCAAGCGAAATGGGAGGTGGCGCACATGAGGGAAAATATGCCTTCATGGAAAGCAAATCGAGTAAGTACTCAGCGTCGGTGAAAGGGTTGAACATTTTAAAGTTCGGTACCGATTCATCGGATACTTGTGACGGTGTGATAACGGAGAATGAAAATGGGGAGGAAAGAATTTCAAACTCAAGAGATGAGTTATCATCGCTCAAAGTTGGAATTTCAAAGGAGATAGGATCATTTTCATTGAAACTATCTTCTTTGGGATCCAAAGAAGAAATCATATCATTGCAAATAGATAATACATCCATTTCATCCTTGCTTTCATTCTCAATTACAAGATGGGCCAAAAGACGAATGGTTTCATCCAAAGTAGGCATAACGTCCTCATTTGGTTCAAAACATTCCTCGACTTCAAAAGTATAGGAAGAGAAATCATCGTCAGATTTGAATAATAAATCCATGTCTTTCTCCCAACAACGATGTTCTTCCCAATAACGTTCTTCATACCTCTCCTTCTCAAGCATAAGCAAACCCTCGCCGAAAGTCATAGGCCGAGGTGCGGATGCTTGAAAATGTGGAGTTTAAAAATCATTATCGGCACAAAAGTTAAACTCATTATTATAGGAGTTTTGAAAACTATTGCAATTCGTTTCAAAACTCCTATTATAAGGAGGTAAACGCCCAAAATCATTATCATCGTCCTCAAAATACACGCACTCCAAAGGTTGACTTTTGTAATACTCGCCCAAAGTCATTTTAGATGTTTCAAATTTTTGGGACTCTAAGTATTGAACAAAAGTCATAGGAGAACGGGGATTTTGAGAATTATCATAATGACTACCGAACGGATTGGAATAACACATGCTTGCCCCCAGAAAGGCTCGAGATGGCTAATTCCACAAAGATGATGCGCGCACGGCAAAATTCAAGCGGTTCTTGGCGCTCTAATGTAAAAGTCCTGCAAAAAAGGTTAAAAGAAAGAATACAAATACAAAAGAAAGAATACTATGAACTAATACGACAATTCCAATCTATAACAAAACAATCCCAGACAACGGCACCATTTTGATCGGGCGTGAAAGGTAGCGCGTGTAAATACGCTAATCGTTGTTTTAGTTTCACCGCCTCAATACAAAAGAAACCTAAGTTACGACTACACTTGTGATACAAGTATAGAGGTAAGTCGGGTATCGAATCCACAGAGAATGTTTGATAGATTGTAACGGATTATTAATTCAGGAATAAAAGTGAAAAAGGGTGATGTGTGAATGTAAATAAAAGAAAAGAGAAGTTAAGTCTAAATAAAGTAAAGTGAGGATCGGGATAACATCCAACCATACGGATCGAAACACTTATTAATTAGAATTCCAGCTAGAGAGCAATTTAATCGAGCATTAACAACTAATTATAAACTTCACACAATAAGAAATTTAAGCCAAAGTTGCGAGAATAAAGAATTATCCGAAAATTGGACGCACGCAGATTAAATTTGGATTATCACTTTAAACACTAACGTTGCATGACAAAGAAAGTTAAAGGCATAATAATCCGACTTTAATACGCGCGGGTTGAATTAAACGCAATTTTGCACAAAACCTAATTTTCGGAGCTCGGGGCCCGAAAATTATAACTAATTAAACTAAATTACAACTAATTAAACTAGAAAAGCAAGAATGAAAGAAATTAAATTAACTACAAAGCATGGAAACTAAATTACAAAGCAAGGAAAAATGAAGAACAAAACTATATTAAGGGAGATGATTATGAATAGTCCAATCTTACAAAACCACATGGATGTCACCCCAAAAAGAGAAGAAGATGAGCTCTTCAAACCAAACCCTAACCTAAAATTTATTCTAAAACTAAGTATGTTCTGATATTACACAAAATTGGGTTATATAGTAAGTTGGAATAAAAGAAACGAAGAAAGAAAAGAAAAGGAAAATATCTGCAGAAAACAGGGCATCGATCGATCGACCCCTTTGGTCGATCGATCAATCAAGACCAAAATGTTGCATGTCGACAAGGATTTATCGATCGACCCTTTTGATCGATCAAGTAGGGCAGATCCAAGGTAGCACACTGCATGGTCTTTCTTCCTCTCTTCTCCTCAATTGGATTCCTTATTTTTCTCTTCTGCCAAAAGTGCTGTAACTTCTTCATTAAGGATCCTAATCGTGCACCATTTGCGGCCACGCGAAACTAGAGAGGAGGGCTACAACTTCCGTGAGATGTCGTTATAGGTTCCCAAACTGTGAAAACACTGAATTTCCCTTGAACGTGCGATTACATACAAAACTTCACCGGAATGTATCCGAACTCCATATTTAGTACCTAAATACCTACAAAAGCTTAATTATAACTCATATAGTATGTTAACAATATAAACCGAGGTTGTCTGGTTAACAGGCTTAAATATAGAGATTAAGGCACCCGAGGGGGCTAAAATGCATAGGTTCGAGAGATGAAATACGCAATATTTGTGTATTATCAGTGAGATTCAATTTTTTTGGCTAATAAGCCCCGTGATTTGGGAAATAATTATGTTATTATGCCTACGAAGGAATCCACGATTAGGATAGATATATTGAATTATAATACCCCCTTGATAAATTCATACGTTATTATTCTTCCACTAAACTAATAAATATGATTATTTATCTGGTAAAGCATCAAGTAAGTTAGGTTTAAGAATAAAGGAACAATAAGAAGTTAGTGAACATCAATTGACACCAAATTGTATTTCACGAAGCGGGCATTGGTAATTTAGCACGGGACGTAGATTATGTACTATCTAACTTTATAAATATTGCATATTTATTTGAATCATTTAGAGATAATGAAATTGGAGTGTAGTTGTAATTATTTAGTGAAATTAATTACCACGAAATAAAAAATGAAATATATTATAGGGTCTATTTGGAATTTCCATTTTTTTTGGAAGACACTTTAATTATTTGATTTAGTTACCCCATATTTCTTAATTTCCTCAAAGACCTTTTGCTAGCCTCATTATTGTATATTAAGGAACACGAGGAGGAGTCTCACCAAGGGCGGAGCAAGGATTGCCCGACGGGGTGGGATAACCACAAGTTAAAGTCTATACAAAATTCAATAAAAAATAAGAAAAAATCATAACAAAATTAAGTTCAATAATAAAATTCATTCATAATCAAATAAAGAATTTTAATAAATATTGTTCCACCTACTCTTTAAATATTCACATTCATTACAAAAAATATTTTTTAAATATTAATTCATTTTTTAAATAGTTGAAATAAGAAGTTTTAATTAATTTAATCAGCAATAGATTGATAAACAATTAAGGTTCAACAAATAAAATATGATTTTTATTGTTTATACATACCTCAGCCTCGGAGTTAGGACAAAAAAACAATAGGAAAAAAAAGGAAAATCCAATTGCAAAGAAAAACGAAAAAAAGGGAAAAATGTATCAACCTCAGCGTTGGATGGTTGCCAACCGGATCTGTTTTGTGGCACAATGGTAATGGCGGCTGAAAGAAATTGATTCTTTTCTCTGAGAATTAATTGCTTTGTTGTCAAGAGAAAGGGGACATATTTTACTTGGAATAAGTTTGTTTTGTTTAAAAAATAAAAAGTGCGCACACACATGTTTTTGGAATCTGTTGTCCAGCCTGTATATGCCTCTCAGTGGATTTTGTTTTATTCCTTGTGGTTTATGGATAGATATATATGGGTTGGGTCACTTGAATTTTGGGTTGGACTTATTTTTAGAAATGGTTTAAACTTACATTTTCAAGAAAAATTTTTTTTTGGGCTGGGTTGTAGCCCTGCTCAGCCCAGGCCTAGATCTGCAGTGAGTCTCACACAATCTCATTGACACAGTCGTGAGAAACAAAGGGGAGACAGAGGGAGAGAAAGTTCTTCAAGATCTAACTCTTATTAGTTTGTCCACACACGATCCTATACCCAAAGATATATGGTGTTTTTGAATCCTCTTCATAAAATTTATTCTCTTAGATTGGATCACCAACCAAATTTGCAAAGGTATTGTCCATATCTCATGGATAATAAGTATTGAAATCTTAAATATGCTTGAATTTAAGATCCATCTAGGTTTATATCCCGCTTATTTTTTTTTAAAAAAATTGAAACCTATATCCATCAATATGTATATATCCGTAAGTAAATTCAAAGTTACCTACACATTTTGTATTATTTTGTTAAAAAAATCAGATAATTTATATGGAGAACGATAAGTTCAAAGATTAAATAATAAATTTAGAAATGGTAAAATGACATACGAATTAAATGAATATTTATATAAAATTTATGATTTATACATATAAAGACAAAATAAGTTCGTAAATAGAATTTTCTTTATTTGGAATTACAAGAACAAGTGTTTTTTATTGTTTCAATACTTTAATATTTGAGGCTCATGTTAAACGTATTAAGTGATACTTAACAAATTTGAATCAAAAAATTTAGGAGTAATCATATATTTTTCCCAATATGTACAACTCATATTACATTTAGTGACCAAGTCTGAAAAGAAGAACATAAATTGTTGGCTGAATTGTAAAGCATATTTAACAGTTATAATTTTTTTATTTCTTTTTTAATAATAAATTGAGAAAAAATATTCTTTGTCATTATAATAGTATGACACTATATATCTTTGTTGTTGAGATTTTTATTAAGTTAAAAATTGAGAATTCGAATTTGTTGACCAACCCTCACTTTGTGAGCGTTGACACCAAATGACCCTGACCTTAATTTTTTGAGGAACTCTAAGGATTTTATCCCTAGCTCAAATAGTTTTGAAGTCTAATGACCCTAAGATGTGAGGATTCAAAGGCTTTTGTCCTTGATTCCAATTATGTACAACATCATAACAAGATGATTTGACAAAAATAAATGGGTCCATGGGTCATGCCATACCACTTTAAAAATTTTGAAATTTTTAAAAATTCAAATTTCTTCTTAGCAATGTTTAAATATAAAATACAAATATTCAAACCAGACATAATGTGAAGATAAAGGGGAAATAATGTTTTTTTCATTCTTAAAGGTGTAACAAGATTGTAAAGAAGGCCTATAAATAAATAAATAAATAAGACTCACAAAAGGCTCAAGCATCCCTATTATTACCATATCCACTATTGTCAGATGTTTGAGGGAGTTCTTATTGCTTTTTGCTCTTACTACTAGAGTGCCTAGAATTTCTATAACTCCATTACCCTATTCACCTTCTGCGTCGAGGGCATCATATATTGGGCAAATCCTAAAAATATCTAGCTTAGGGTGTAAGGTTGAGACCTTAGCCTTATAGTTTGCAAAGCCAGTTACGTAATGACCACATATGAAAGTCTTGTAAGCCAACATCCTTACTTTGATAGCATCATCCACTCAGAGTGTAACACCCCATATTTTTTTAACTTAATTCAATTGCTTAATAAATAATTAAAATGGAATTTTGCATTTAAAATTAAATTTGGAAATTTTAATACTAGATTTATAATTGTTGATGTTAAATCAGTTGTGTAATTTAAAATGGTTAATTTCTTAAGATTACTTAGGACTTGTTTAAATGAAGGTCTACTTGGGCTTGGGTTTACCTTCTTAGGTCTAGAATATTCTACACGGTTATAAGGAGTATCGGGGTGACACCCCAGGGGTAATAGGATATTTAGTGCATTTCTTGGGGAACAAGATTAGGATTTTAAAGATTTATTCATGTGGGTAAAAGAAGAAATAAAATGTAAATATGGTGTAGCGTTTGAGCCCCAACTGTGGGATTTTTAGGGCGCGATCGTGAGCCAAGCACCCCGCGATCGCGGGAGTGTAAGGAGACGGGACACTCTCGGGCAAGTTGTCTACCATTCTAGTGGATCTCTATTATGAGGCTTGTTCTATAAGAAATTGACCTTTAACCATCAGATTTCTTATTTAGGCCTCAACCTCTCTAATCTACAAATCATAAAACTCTTTAAACGTTTCCCTCAAATTAACCAATATACTATTTACAACCTGGATCCAAGAACTCTAATATGAAGATAATAAATGAATGAAATAACTAAAAGGATTCAATAAGGAATTCAAGTGGATTCAAGGAAATTTTGGTTAATTAAAGTTAACCTGTAGGTAAAAGGTGTGTATGTTTTTTTATATTCTATCCCTGGGATCGCATTTTGTGTCCCAAAACGTGATAAAAAGTCTCTCGATAAATAAGTTGTTTGGAACTGGAAACCTTACTATCATACCATTACCATAAGACTCTCTAAGATATTGATTTACTCTTATCCTTTCATATATATAAATGTTAGTTACCAAAATTAACGAATTAGGTTTAAAATCAAGTATAGATAGCTAATGTTAGTTACACTAAAATTAATGAGATATGTTTTAGATATGTAGAAATTGACATAAGACTAATGTCATAATTATTCAATATGGAAATTGAGATAAGAATCATGCTCGTCTTGTTCTTTTAGGTTTATACGTTGTACACTCATGTGTAATCCATGTGGATTAACGCATAATGGTAACCACTTAGCTTTTAAAGTCATACTTTAATATGAAATTGTTAGTGATCCTTTATGGTTTGGATAGTTAAGGTTTAGTTCGATATTCATCCACATGTTAATTGAATTATGAGTTGGAGTAGGGAATTATTAGTCTGTATTATTATAATTACAATCCTAATTGGAAGTTAATGGAATAGGGGACCTCAAACTTCCTTTACTAGATTGTTGAGTTTAATTAGTAATTGGTTTAATGATGTGTGGATGGTAATTATGATACTAGTTGGATGATTAATGGATTATATAATGAATTGGAATTGGGATAAAGTTGTTAAAATTTAAAATTTCATCATGTATGTATAAATGGACTGATTGATAATAAAGGACAAATTTCCCGAATACTATGTTAAATTAGGATTTCCCTTTTATTAAAGTAAGATTTAATTAGTCTTAATGTTACGAATCCCTTTTAATACGATGCCATGTAATGAGCAACGTATAATTATAAAATAATTACATAAGATAAATGGTACTTGGAACTTCAAAAAAATGGTACTTGAGACTTAAAATTGGTAATACCTATAGGGTGGGGTAAATGAGTATTTTATTGTTCCTTATATGAGCGGTGCACCCATGTTGCTAGATAATAGGTCTAAATATAGTGGCAATTTATTATTTGTGTGTCACACATGTTTGATGGTCCCCTTGTTGTGATGGTGGTTCCAAGATGTTATGACCGTATTCTTTATGTGCGTACCACGTGGTGGCAGTCATGGAAAAGTGATTGGATGTGATTATGGATTAATTAACTAATTAATTAAGAGATTAACTAATTATTAGAAAAAAATATATAATTAAAATTGACTATGAGATCTCGTTTCATATTGTGCATATCTTATTATAGGTTAGACAATTATGAAGATACCGTATATATTTTATGATTGCTTTGAGTTGAGTAGCTTTGATATGCTATTGGGTCTAACCTAATTATTTTTGTAAAATATTTCAGGTGCTCGAGTCGGGTCGAGAGACTAGTTCCCAGTCGAGATAGCACATACTCATTTTAATTCTCTAATATGAGTCATGAACCACAGGATCTTAACATGTAGGTATTATCCATATTTATTACTTTATTTCAATTATGTGAGTTGGGTTGTACTCCTATCTAGTTTATCATGTATCTTTTGAGACTATAACATGGATCTCTTATTCTAGTTGTGTTGGTGGTGATTGATGTTTAAACTTGATAGATGAGACTATTATGGGTTGTTGATATTATTGTAAATATAGACACTCTTTATTTTCATTAGTGGATGGTGATGATTCAGTGTTATAAGTTTCAAGTTATTATCAAGTGGCAATCTTTACTTGTTACATCATTATCATATTTTATTCATTACATGCTAAGGATTGTATATTAATTTTTATAACCTAAATAAGAGAATATACAAGTTGTTACATTGAGGTTTACATATTTATAGTGACATCAACAACAATGCCTTGGAGAATAGGATTTTGGGCATTGTACTAATATCTATCTAGCCGTACATCGACCATATCAGACTTCAAAATGACCAAATTTGAGGCATCTTTTTTTAAACTTTCAATTCTCCTTCTCCAAATCGATGTAGCTCATATTAAAGCCTCGTGGTTGGACTTTATATCCTCATGATTTTAAGAGAGATTCTTATGAACATCTTTCTTCTTCTCTTGACATTTTAAGGCGCATCCCAGGAAGTCTAGCAGGATCTTTTGTGTATTAATATCTCGGACTTGAACTCCTGGGCAAAGGAAGTATGAAAATGCATGAGCTTCTCTACAGGTCCAGTTGGTCCCCCCTTCTCTCTCTCTCTCTCTCTCTCTCTCTCTCTCTCTCTCTCTCTATCTATCTATCTATCTATCTATCTATCTATCTATCTATCTATCTATCTATCTATCTATCTATCTATCTATCTATCTATCTATCTATCTATCTATCTATCTATCTCTACTAAAAGATAAATCTTCCACACTACACAAAAATAAGTTATTTATGACGGTGATAGAACATTACAAGTAGAACTTTTCACGATCAAAGATCGTGACAGGAATAGGGGTGATAACTATTTTTGTCATAGATTTATCACAGTCAAAGTCCATAACAAGTTTCATTTGTCACGATCAAAGTCTGTGACAAGTTTTTCTTTGTCATAAACTTTGACTGTAAGAAGTATGTGACAATAAAAAACTTGTCACGTTCAAAGTCTGTGACAATACTGGTGTAACACCCCGCTTAAAATAATAACAGGTGTCCAGCCCTATACTACATTAAATCAAGAATTTTAGATGGTCCAGTCTCAACATCAACTGTCGGTACAATATAATATAGGACTAACTACCCGGAATCAAATGAGCAATATGTTAAAATTAAATAAAATGTACAACAAACAACAAACTAACACTACTAATAAAGGAAAGACAGATGCATGAAAGAACTATGAGAAATGAAATGCTAGAATAAAATGAAATAAATAACTACAACAGAATATACTACAAAAAGTTGACCCGAATAAGCTGTCGGGTCACAGCTAATACAATAACTGGAATGGAATAAATATAAACATGTATATAAATATCCCTTGGGTATAAACCCGATATACAACATGAATCCTACCTAGAATTTTTTTCAAAGGAGGAAGCGACTAAATTCTACATCCCGCAACAGTTCGCACCTGTTGCGGCTCCCAGGACTCTGGATCGAAGGTCATCCGGCATCCATGCGGTAGGACACCTGTAGTAATATATATATATATATATATATATATATATATATATATATATATATATATATATATATATATATATATATAGGCAGGAGAGAAAAGTAAACGGGTCAGAGCCCGAGTTGTGAAAAATATTTAGCAATTGTGTTAACCGTGCATAATAAATATCGCTGCACTTATTTCATAATTAAAAGTGGATTCGCACTCTCGTGGATTCCCAACTCACCCCTCATCTAATGGCGCGCACCTATTCGCGTCCTCAAGTTTTAGTTAAATTACCCCCATTTATAAGGACAACCTAACTTATCATAGGCCTAGCCTATACCCACGAGATCTACCTTCCTATTATAACCCAAGAATCCACCCCCTTTGCTAATCCTACTTGATCACGTTTACAAACAATTATGCCTTAATAGGCTTAGTGGATTACGATTTATAATTTAATCAATTGTAGTTCTTAATACGTTACCCATATTCATTTGGGTTGAAACATATGATTTAATTTCTAATTAATAAGCATGCAAAATTATTATTGACAAAACTTCCCTCCAATTTTAACGCTGCGCTGCGTTTCGTGTGTGGGGTGTCTCGCAAAGCGAAATACAAACAAGGAACCACCCCGTTACACTACTCCTTGTCAACGTCGATCCTGGAGATCCATTAATCTAAACATAAATATCGACAGAACTTCTCTCTAATATCAACAATGTACTACGTTTCGTGCGTGGGGTGTCTCGCAAAGCGAAATCCAAACAAGGAACCACCCCGTTACACTACTCGTTGACAATGTCGATCCTAAAGGTCCATAATGCCATACATACCATAATTGGCAGAACTTTTCTCCAATCTCAACACTGCACTACGTTTCCTGCGTGGGGTGTCTCGCAAAGCGAAATCCAAACAAGGAACCACCCCGTTACACTACTCCTTGACAATGTCGATCCTAGAGATCCATAATGCCATGCATACCATATAATGCTACCACTACTACTAAATCTCCAATAATATCCTTGGGATGATGTAACCGAAATATTCCTTAAATGTGATACATCAACCCCCATCAATCTAGTACACCATAATCATCCAAAATGTACTCCACAAAGATTTTATATCCTTTCATATATAGGATATATATATATATATATATATATATATATATACCAATCATCCATACCCATGACCAAGTGTACATATCATATCTGATGTACAATGGACATGCACATAATCCACCCAGCTATATATATCGCCGATAAAACTGCATCAATGCTATCATCTTCCCAGTGCCCGGCACACGTAGCAACTGGGGACCACCTGATGGGGATCAACGACACCCACCTCGTGATAACTCACACACACGACGTCCCGGGAAGCGGTCATAACTTCAACTGGCAATGAGACGACACATACCCACCACGTCTCATCCCAAAAATATATCTATCATATAATAACACACGGGACGACTATGACCTGGGGAATATCCACACCCTGCTCTATATGCCAAGATGCTCACCCTCTGCGCGGAAACTTCCCAATGATAGCATGAGCGGGGTATGCTTAACCATATAAGTATATATATCATTCACATGCACAATATACGTACATCCATATGATCCCATCATATGATCAAATATTAAACCATCATATACGGTTTAAATATCCATACCATGTATGTCCACAACATAAATATATCCATATATTCATAACTATATATATATATATATATATATATATATATATATATATATATATACACACATATTCACATATCCATATATCTATATATACAAACAAAATCTCGTTCATGTGTATAAAATATCTATATACACTCGGTTGTAAGTATACATAATCCTTGATATACAAGTCGTCACCACAATTTCCTTTAATTTACCCCGATATGTGAATACAATCCCTCACTTGAAACGTATTCAATCATTTTTTCTATGATGAATAGTCTCCCAAAATCATACGTATATATTTATACATATATATATATCCAACATTAGGGTTATCACCCAAGATTTTGTGTAGGAAACCCATCACTACACACACCATCTATATCCGAGAGTACATTATAAGAATCTAGTAATAATTTCGACCATTGGTATGCTCCTAACTAATAGTCTATAAGCCCCAAGCTCAATCTTATTTTCATCAAATAATCCCATTACTTAGGGAATTTTACCCGATGTAAATCACACATCGATAAACAACATCTATTCCAACTAGATTTTTCACATCCTACTCAAGTTAGTAATATAATCCCACCGCTCTCGGTTTCGACTACGGTTCAATCACTTTTGTGAAGCCCCTAGTCTAAGATCTCTCGGATATATTCCTTAAATTTTATCATTTCTAAGGGTATGAGACACTCTCTTCCATATGGCCCCAAATTTTATTTTAATATTATCCTATCCTTATGAGGAGTTGATATAAATGTCGGCCTAGAAATTTCACATCATACATGGATATAATCTTCTCCAATTCCTCCAAGAAGTCCCCGCTATCATATTAAGTGAGATACCCCCTATAAGTCTCCAAAATATATCTATTACTTCCTAAGAGAAAGCCCCAAATCAATAAACCCAACCAAAAAGGGTTTGAAATCACTATGGAGAACAATACCTCAAAATGCCCTGTTCCCGAATCGATTCGGCCCTATTCCGAATCGATTTGGCCTCCAAGGCGAATAGATTCGGGTCCAAAGACCTGGGCTTCTGCCATAGGCCGAATCGATTCGGTCAGTGCAGACCTGCCAATTTCCCTAAACCGAATCGATTCGCTTAGGGGCGAATCGATTCGGACCTGCAGATTTTGAAGGGTTCTTCTTCTTTAATGAACCCACGAATTTTTAAACCCTAAAATTTTCATTCTAACCCCCAAACCTTCATCAAATCATGATTTTAAGCCTATAAATCAACCCAAAGTTGATCCCACCCATTTCTATTCCATTAAATCCATATTTAAACATTGATTTAAAGATTAAACCCAAAAATCTAGGCTTTGATATTAATACCCAAAAATCCATTTCTTTAACCCACAAATTATGAAATCAAATACACAGATGACCTATTTAGCAAGATTAAACACTTGCCTCAGATTTGTAGAGGTTGGATCGTCCTCGATGTCGCGATTGGGCCGGAAATCTCCAAGCTTTTCTTACTCTCTCTCTTCCTTTCTTCTTCTTTCTCTTTTCTTTCTATTTCTCTCTTTCTCTAAATGAAAAGGCTTGTCCCATAAGCCTCTTAAGTCCCTACAACAATAAACCCAGTTTTTAAATGTAAATACACACTTTAAATGACTCGTTCACTCCAAATCGAGTCAACCGACTTAAAAAATATTCCAGAGCCGAAATAAAACTCAATGACAATCATTTTGACTATCTCGACCCTTCCGAGATCGATGGTACATGCAAAATCCTCATCCGGAATACTTTAAAATGTCCTTTATTTTTGGACTTAAATTCCCAATTTTTGAATTTTCAATTTAATTAAATTTTATTTTCCCCAAAATTTAATTTCTCAGTCTCAAAATCATGGGGTGTTACAACTGGGTAGTAGAATAAAAAAAATGGTGAGCAGTATGGCCACTACACAAACCAACAGTATATTATTTAACCTGTGTATGTTTATTTGCCAAAAGACCAAAACTAGAACGTTATCCATTAACTTTGAAAACAAAAGAAACATTAAGTTTACATTTTCCCAAAATCAATATGAATTCTTCAAATTAAATCCATAAATTTCACATTAACATAACGCAAACAAAAATCAAATTACATGTATTATAGAGTTGTTGGAGTTGTTATTGAGATAGGAATAGAATTCTTGAAAAAATCAGGGCCAACCAAGTAATCAATTAAAATAATAATGCTAACTTATTTTCAGCGCACCATACATAATAAATTTGTTCTCATAAAAAATCAGCCTCTATTTTCATCTTTAAGCAAAACCATTTTTCAGATTCAAATAAAACCTAAAAACAGTGAGAAAGAAAGCGGCGGTAGTGAGAGAGGCAGATAGGAGGGAAAAAGAGACTGAGAGAGAGGGATTTGGTGGTTGTGAGCGAAGCACACACACACACACACACACACACACAGAAGGGGGGCTGAGAAAGTGTTAGGTATGTAAATTTAATATCATTTTGTTATCACGGCCTTTGACCCTGACACGACCATGAGAACAATACAACTATTCTCACAATCTTTAACCCTGACATGACCGTGATAACATTGTTATCAAGGTCAAAGACCGTGACAACAACTTCGTATTTTTGTACCAAGGTCTTTGATTGTGACAACTACTTGCAGGCGAAAAGTGACAAAAAGTTTTTTTTGGGTGTAGTGCCATATCAACTCTCAGGATGTCAAGGAGCACACTGGTGAAGAAAAAGTACCATCAGAACCTCATACTAGTGTTAAATTTTCAAAAATACATAGGTGTTAGAGGATGAGTACATGAAGATAAATAAGCAGATTGAAAACACACATTATAATGTATGTACTTACCTAACGAGGTGTTTTAAGTCTTTTACATTAGCTCCTCACCTCTCTCCCCTCAAGGTTTCAACGATAGGAAGCTAATTATCCTTCACCATAGCTTTAGGGAACAATCATCTAAGGCATAAGTATTTGGTTCCCTAGAAGCTTGAGTCATATTATAAGGTGAGAGAGACTCGAGAAACTTATAATAGTTGGGTTTATCAAAAGTCCTCCCCTCCTACATTGCAATATAACCAACTTTTTATGTATAAAGGGAAAAATCTTATACACTAAGAATGATTAGCATCAAATAATTTATAACCTTTTTGGCATCAATGATAGAGTAACATGATAGCAATTAGCACATCATAAAACAAAGTTTGCTAATTGAATCACTTTCGTTCAAAATCTAACGGAGCCTTAAATTTTGGAGAGAAAGTGGCATGTGTGACGTACATGCATCAAATTTAACATTTATTTATTAGTTATATTCTTTGACAAATCATAACCTTTTATATAAAATTTAAAAAATATAAGAATAATATTGTCATGGTTATGACGTATTGTAGATGGTTTTTATACATAAATTTCACAAATTTGATACACTACTGATATTATTTTTGGACTTTATATTACTTAAAGGTCGCCATATACTACACTACTTGTTAAGTTTTGGTTCATTATTTTATATTAACATGTTATAATCAATAAAGAGATATTTTTAAGGGAAAATATAATTTTGTTTATAATTTTAAATAAGAAGTCCTATAGTACCATGTTAATTCCGTCGTGTATTTGTTAAGCTACTTGCTTACGAAATTTAAAACTTGAGCCATTTATCAAAGATATTTATTATTATCTAAATATTCCAAAACCTATTTTTAATTAATGATTTTCTATATTATACCTTTAATTAAAATGTAGAAAATTAAAAATATAATACCTTTTATTAAAAAATTAGAAAATAAAAAATTAAACTTATAATTAAAATCTTGGGAATTACAAAAAAATCAAAATTTAATCAAAAAATATATTTATAAAATAGCAAATTACATAAAAATGTCTTAAATTTTATAAAAGTATAGGAAATAAATAATTAAAAAGATTTTTTATTCTTTAAATAATAATAAAATATTCAATAAAAGGTCCAAGTCATAAATTTTACAAGAAAAATATGTAACCAACACACAATACACTTAACATGGTAGTGTAGGTCTCCTCATTTAAACTTATAAATGAAATTATATTTTTAAAATTATATATTTGTTGATTATAAAATATTTGTATCAAATAATTAACCAAACCTTGGTAAATAGTGTAGTGTATGGTATCCTTTAACTAACAAAAATGCCAAAAAATATAAAGTATATCAATAATATGTCAAATTAATAATTTCTATAAAAATCCATCCATGTAACGTCACGAATCTGACAATATTTTTCTCATAATTTTCTAAATTTTATATAAAAAAAATTATGATTTTCCAAAGATATTTACTAATAAGTTAAATGTTAAATTGAAAGTATGTGCACCACACATGCCACATTCCATTCAAAATTTAAATGATTTTTTAGATTTTGGAATAAAGTGATTCAACTAGCAAATTTTGAAATTTTATGTCACTTTTTAAACTTTTGGTACTAAAGTGGTAATTAAACCAAACTTTGAGGGACAAAATTGTCAATAACCTTAATTTTAAATTCATTAAAGGCCTTAGAATTGTATTACATTTCTTATGGGAAATACGTCTAGTGATTCATTTTTTTTATATTTGTGGTGATTGATTGAAATCACATTATATGAAAGCAATAATCATATATATAAAGTGTACTTCATGTATTTTTAATGAAAAATATTTTTTATTAGTTCGCTAGAATTAAAAATTAAGACGAAATCACTCTTATATTTTTCACTCATTTTTTAAATTCTATTCAAAATATTTTTTTTAATAATTGCTAACTTTACGGCCAAGGGGTGAAATTAAAAAGGAAAAAAAAATCATCCCATATTTGAGTGACCAGAATATAATGGAGATGATAACGATTCATCTAATCGAAGGATCTTTTATATTCTTCTTCAAACTTATATTGTGACGACACATTATAGCTCAAAGTAGAAAACTACGTTAAGCAATTGACTAGTCTGTTAAGATTAGAATTGGCAAAACAGGTTCGTAATTTTTAAATTGTTCATATTACCCAGATTTTAAAATATGAGATCCAAATTTTGTAAATGTGGGTCAAATTTAGGCTCAATCATCAAATGTAATGGGTCAAATATGGCCACTCATTTAACACGTGGATTTTTTTTTAAGAAAGGTAATATATTACAACTGGTCCAGGCCCAAAGAAAATAAACCAAGGGAAACTGGGACAAACTAGCTAACAGAGAGAACAACACTCAAAACAACCCAATCCAATTACAAGAATAACTAAACTACACAAAACAACAACACCCAAACAACAAGACCAAAGCCCAAGAAACACCAGCCCAAATAATAAAAAAGAGAAACTCTGAGAGCCATCTCAGAGCACACACGTCAAACAATACCAACAAACCCACTCACCCAAAACCATGGGCCTATCCAACTAGCCAAAAAAATAATCAAGCAAACAATCTCAGAAAAAAACTCTGACAAATCATATCCTCAGCCAAACCAAGAGAGAAAAAAAATAGGGCCAACTCTTAAGAATAAGTAAACACCGTCAAACTCCAGCCACCAAACACCATCCTAGCAACTACCACACCTTATGCCCCTAAAAAAGTTTCACAAAACCAAAATCTCACACAACCATACAATACCCAAGAAAGAACCCAAAGAAAGATCCAACAAGATACCCATAACCATGTAACACCCCGTATTTCTATGCATTTAATATTTAATTAATTCAAATTTTTTAAATTACTTGTGTGTCGTAATTTAATTGAATTAGTTATGTTAATATTTATTTAAAAATTAATCGAAGAGAAAATGGTTAATATATACGAAAATTAAATTACTAAGTGAATAGTAATAATTTATTTATGTCATAACGTGTATAAGTGATGTGACATTTATTTATCTCAGTCGAAAGTCGGATATAGACTAAGTTGGGTGTGGGATAGGGACTTTTTATAAATTAATTCGAATGTCAATTCTGAGTGCACGGTTGAGTCCGGATGGGCCAATCTTTACTACAACTTTGTTGAGGGTTAAATTTATAGTTCCCTCATCAATACTTATAGGCAAATATTCTGAGATAAAATTGTTGCCTAATATAAAATCTCCATGCATTTCTCGAAAGCATAAGATTTTTGGAATAATGAATTTCTTTTCGTTAAACCATATAGGATAGTCAGAAATGTGTACCAGGGGCTGGTAAATGGGTCACGGGATATTTTTGGGCATAACTGAACCCACCCGGGGTTATTTGAGCAATTTTAATTAGGGCCATATGATTAAAAACGAGATTTGGAGATAAAAACCAAACTTTTGGAGATGTGGGCATCCATAACTTATTTCGGAGAAATTTGAGAACATAAGGGACAAAGAGGGAGGACTCTTGAGAGCCAAAGAGGAAAAACAAGAAAGGTGTTCTTCATCACACAACGATCTCTACACCAAAGGATAATCATACACTACGAATTTATAACGCAGGTGGTTAAATTACTTCAATGTAAATTGGTGATATTCAATTCATATCATAGTAGGTGTTATAAAAATAATTTTTGGATTGGGTTAATACAAATTGTGTTTTGATTTGGGGAAGTTACAAATCAAGTTATTGGGACTAGTTTTGATTCGTAAGGATGTTAGTCGATAATTCTGGGTAAAAAGCTTTACAAAAGCTGTTAATGGCGATTATGTTCGCGATGCCCTCTAGACACTGTTCTAAAAAACTTGCCTAGGCTTCGCCTAGGCACGCCTAGGCTTGAGGCTTGGGAGAAACGCCTCGCCTTACGCTTTTCACGCCTTATTCTTGGTAAAATACTTACGGCGCACTTTTTTTTAAAAACAACAATGCTTTAGTGAAACGATATCGCCTTTTAAAGAATTTTTTTACAAACCAGACCATTATCTGATCCAAAATAATCAAATGGTATTTTAATTTGCATATATTCAAACATATTTATATGATACGTACAATTTTAGTATTTTAATAGCCTTGTTATGGTTAAAAATTATTAAAATATATTAAGAAGACCTAAACGCCTTTTCATGCCTTTTTACGCCTAAACCCGCCTAGGCTTCTAAGGCTTAAGGCTTGGCCTCCACGCCTCGATCACGCCCCGCGTTTTTTAGAACCTTGCCTCTAGATAATGGAGTTTTCAAACTTTCTTTCTCTAATACGCTTTTTCCAAAACGTCATTTTAAAAATTTCGGTAGATTGAGTAAATTGAAAACCTCTGATTTTGGGATATTATATTATGGACCAAGGGGGTGTCTGGATATTTTGGTTGAGTGATGCCATGATAATAGATTAATTAATGGGGGATTAATTAATTAAATCTTATAGCTGGAATAATTTATTATAGGACGATATAATAAATTGTTAAATAGTATTTAATTAGGAGCGTTCTCTTTATAATGGAATTTTGAGGAGTACGTTCAAAGAGATGGAAATTCGGGCCAGGTGAGCAAATCCAGGTACATTGGTTGTGTGACACCAGGGAGATATTAAATTAATTAATGAGTATATTAATTGAATTAGAATCGGACCATAGACTCGGAGAGATAATAAATTAATTAATGAGTATATTAATTAATTTAGAGTCGGACCATGGACTCGGGGAGATATTAACTTAATTAATGGGTAAATTAATTAAATTAGAGTTGAACCATAGACTCGGGAATATGTTGGCTAGTGTTACGAAGTTTGTACAAGGTAAAGCTGGGATTAAATTTTATTTATATATATATGGTAGTGTGATAGTATATATATTGTGTGCTAATAAATATCGGTGGCTAGGTATTTGTTTAGAATTATATGCTCTAGTGCTATCGAGGGAGGTTGCGCGATGTGAGTGAATCCCCTAGCTTGAGGAGTAGGGCGAGTATATCCCCAGGTCATAGCGTCCAAATAGAGGTGGGCATTGAGATGATTGTCTTCACACTCGGGGAAATATGACCGCCTCCAATACGTTTATATTTCTATGTTATGATTCGAGGGTGGCTAGCTATCTCAAAAATCCAAGTGGGACTGAGTGGACCTGGGAAGACAACACTTTAGAGAATACATCCGATGAGGTATTACTCGAAAGGATGGTTTTAATTATATTTAACATATATGTGATTGTGGAATATAGTTCTACGTATATAATGGAGTAGAAAATTATATACGGGTAATTAAATACATGAAGAGAATTTGTATTACTTATATAACCAGTGAATGTTATACGTCTTTTAAGAGCGATTTTATTTATATTCAACATATGAATAATTGTAGAATATAGTTCTACGTATATAATGGAGTAGATAATTATACACTGGTAATTAAATACATGAAGATAATTTGTATTACTTATATAACTAGTGAATGTTATATGACTTTTAAGAAATGATTAATTAAGTTAATGCGATAAATAACTTATGAAGTAAAGATACAAATTACTTAGGTTAGAGTAGAGTTCAAGGAGTTTCATGACAAGGCTAGTTAGACAGGGTGGTGTAACTAGGAGGGTCAGGAAGAAAGTGTTAGGTGTGAACTTTAGAGGAGGGGTGAGATGTATCTCAAGAGAGTGTGACACTAACTTAAATATGAAGAGCATTCATACATTTTAATTATTGCATTTTAATTCACACACAAAATATTTTCAAAAGGACTTTGGGATCTGACCCATACTTGCAAAATATTTTCAAAACCTTAGGTATCCAGCCACATGGATGCCAAACTTGAAGATCTATTCTAGGGATGAAGAGCTACAACATGTGTGGATGTTGCAGGATTTGGACATATATGCTTCAGTCATTTCATTCCTAGAATAGGTTACAACTTGGTATTTCTTTCGAGCATGTTGCCCTAGCTATTTTCATTGCAGTCGGACTTTTTACTGGTTACTATGCTTTATTGGATTATATTAGTGGATGTTGTTTTTCTGCTGATAATTTATTCAGACAGTCATTTATTGATTTATACAATGTTTCTTTAGATTCATGGTTTGTGTGAATGGTTCGTATTGATATTTATATGGTTGTTGTTGTTAAATAAAAAGATTAAAATTTTGACATCAGCTTTTGAATACTAGGTGGTTAGTAAGTTTTAAAAAGTTTTCGACAGTGATGCTAAGAATGAACCAGATGATATTCCTGATTTAATTTGATATAGGACTGATCACTCGATATTTCACTGAGCGGGGTGTCACAGATGGTATCAAAGCATCAGTTTCTAGTCTCCTTAGGATTTGTGCAGCTTTTCACGTTTCAACTTAGTATTGTTTGATGTAGAGGCTTATGATAGGACTGTTGCATTCCTCTATGTTTATGAGTTACGTTCTCCTAGTATCAAGTATAGTGAGGCGATTCATACACGAGTTCAGTTGGGCTTTGTATACCGAACATTCTTTGGGACGAGCAACGAGGACCATAGGAGAATTGCAGGAGGAGAGGCTCAACAGAATACATAGGGTATTCTGGAAATGGTGATCGTGATATGAATCACCTTGATTGTTGTTCAGGCCAGTGGGTATAGAATAATCACCCAGGTGCGATAGTCTCCCAAAGCACTATTGTAGATAACGATGGTACAATTTCAGTCTCACCCAGCGTAGTCAGCAAAGGGTGGGGAAAGTGTGTAAGGACCCTTTTGGAAGGGCTATCTATAATAATTCGAGTAGCAGAGTTGCGCGATAAGTTAATGGGAGGAAATAACCCAAAGACAATTTTGTAGGGTGGTGTAAGGTGGCACCCAGGACTAAATTTTGAATGAAATTTTTAGCCCAGTGGGGCGATGTTGTAGTGGTAGGATTTGGTCACCACGACCATGGAGAAATAACATAAATAATAAGAAATTTAGGATGCAGTTTAATCGCAAATATTTGCATCATCCATTTGAACCGGCAGGCAATATATATTCTAGTACTTACTTCAGAAGGGCCGGACAGTGACCGGACATAAGGGAAAGTTGAATTATGCAACAAACTTCGTACCCAACTAGGTGGATTCAGAGGTCAATAAGGGGTCCATGAGTTAATAATGGACTCGTGGGTAATACAAAAGCGTGGATGGAAAACTCCGGCTAGGATGACTGGGGATATAGTCATCAAGGTAGTATGTTTTCGATTTTATATCAATACTTCTATGAGAAGGAAGCCAACGGAGGTGGAATATCTGACCAAAAGGAAAGATCGTATTTAGCAGTGCTAGTGAGGCACCATAAGGGCATACCCAGTAAAAGAACCCATATATATGATTTATATTAGTTAAATTCCTACCGATTGGCGGTGGATTTAATCCAAGTCATCGAGGACAGCAGCGAGTCCCATAGGGCTAGCAAAGCCAAAGAGAGAAGGGTAACAATTTGGGTCAAGACTACTAAGTAAGTAAGAGGGGCATCCCCTACATGGCCATTGGGGGAAGAGGCAGGGGATTAACACAGAGAAGTGTATTATGTGTGGAATGTGGGACCACAACAATTGATTATGTCCACAGTGAATCAGGGGATATGAGTGGGATGCCTAGTAAGGACAACAATTATGAAGTTTTTCTTCGATTGGATGGGAATATTATGTCCGGGAACCATTTGGAAACGGGTGTCAAGGCGAGTGGAAGTATGAGTTTTATCCTTGTATAGATAGTGAGAACTTTGCCACACGAGTGGTCACGGCATTCTTCTTAACACTATATTCACAAGGGAGACGAGTTTAGTGGGTGTATCGTAGTGTTACTATTAAGTATATGTTTACCGCGGGGTAACGGGGCTCTCTTTTGTTTTACCTGCAGGGGAGAAAGTGTGAACACTGAGAGGGTACATTTTATAAGGTTAACTAATTTTGAGAAGTTCTATGCGAGCATGATTTTATCCTCGGTACAGATTGGTTAGCGACGGGTAAGCGATAGTGGCCGGTTACAGCAAGACTATCGTGTTTGCTATTCCAGGGCAGGATGTATATTCTTTGCGAGGTTCCACCCGAAAGAAGGTTGGGATCGTAAAAATATTTTATAAAATAGACTTCAGAGGGTAGGGTTGTGTAAGGACATTTTTTTCCATTATCAATTTGTATGTCGTACGCCGTTACACCGTTGAAGAAATTCAAGATCGCATCTACATCAACGGATCCGAATATCAAAGCGTCTTCAACATCATAGCCTCTGCGAGAATGAGCTTGGTAAAATTTTGTTTTTACGTTCCTTAAAGTTCATATTTAGTATTGGGAAATTTTTATAAAATGTTTTTTATAAAAATAAGAAGTAAAATGAGGCTTTTAAAAGTTTTTTATTTTTATGGGAAGCCGGACCGGTTTGCCCCTCAACCGGACCGATCCGCCACCGGACCGGACCGATCCGCTTGCTGCTGATCCAGTATACCCCGGATCGAATGCAAACCGATGGAGCCATATTTTAAAAGAACCGATCCGATCATCCGGACCGATCCGCCCCCAAGTCGGACCGGTCCGCCTGGGATATACTCGAGCAGTTCCGTGTGTTTTTTACCCACCATCTTATATTTCCTATATATATTACTATTCCGATGGTGTATTTTTTCAAGTCTTTGAGAAAACGTTTTTAAGAGATAAAACACAACAAGACTTCGTTTTTTGATGTGCCAAACATCTTTTTTATTCACACCAAAAATCCCAATTACTTTTGTGAATCTTTTGGAACCCTAGAACACAAGCTTTGCTATTGTTCAACCCTTGTGGAGAAGCCGTTCTCTTCTTCATTGCTGCCCTCCTGGAAAGGGAAACTTCTAGCCGCCGACATAGGAACCGACACCTGCGGGTATTTCTGTGTCACACTGTTTCTAGCCGTTGCTTTGAAGGTTTACCGAAGACACCGTGCGTTGCACTTGTGGGCGATTATCAGGTTGTATGTAAGTCAATGGTCTTGTAAATTCTTTAAAGTTCTAGAAATAAAAGGTTTTGCCCTTCGGCAATTTTTCCTTAACTTTGCGTCGCATGCTTTATATTTGATGGGTTGATTTAGATGCTTGTTTAAGGGTTGCTTTTATTTGGTTTAAAAGTAGACGCTAATTAAATAAGGGTTCTTGGAAACTTGTGAATTTAATTTAAATCGATATTACACGCGTTTTCAGGTTGTCTAATATATTACATCCCAGTGTGTAGGGATTTTTACTGATGTGATTCGGGGCATGGAGGAATGACCATGGAGCAAAGAGATCTAGCTCGTTAGTGCCTTAGCGCTGAGGACTTAGTGATAGTGTGAGTGAGTCGTTATATAACTCCTTTAGAGATGTGGGAGTCAACAATTAGACCATTGAGTATAGGGACAGAGTTTTTGGTGTCCCGGTTATATGCTCGTGTCTATGAAAATAAATGAACGGCAATGTTAGTGTTTAATGCATTGGGGAAAGTTTTTTGGGGGGCTTTGTTGTGAAGTGTTATGCGCATAAGCCCTAATAAATGTCAATAGTGGAAAGACGTTATATGATGCTAGGACACTAGTTTAAAGGGTGATTTTTGAACGTTTGGATTTACACTTTGAGGTGAAAGCTATTACGCTATAAGGCCAGTATAGCTAGGTAGTGCTGCAAAAGAAGCAATGAGAAAACTTTTGCACCGCAAGTTAATGGGTGGGGAAACATCGAGAAGAAGAAATTCTGATTTGGGGAAATATCGAATGTAATCATATGATATAATGTGATCTATGGGATAACCTTGAAAGAAAAATATTACGTATGTGACGTCTGTGATGTTGTGCAAATTTGCATGGGATTTAGGGTATATGGGCGCACTGGTTAGTGTGATTTCAGAGTCATCTTAAATAAAGGGATGTGTGAATGAACATATTGAATGTATGCCCATAGGTCAGTCAGAAAATAAGTGGGAAAGTGCAGTGAACTAAAATTTGTTTGAAAAAGGAAACAATCTGACTATATCCATATCAAGGTGAACTATTTCCACCGTAAGGAGTGTAAAGACGGTGGAGGCGCATGTAAAAAATATCTTAATGTAAGAAAGAAGTCACGTTTTTGTAAAAATAAAAAAACGTATCTCTTAGTTATATGCTTAGAGTGGTCTTACGCATAGACAAGGTGTAGATTCCTATCTGACGAAAACTACACAAGGAATATAGTTCTTAAGCCTGGGAATTGGTGTGAGACATAGTGAATGTGTCTACGGATAGACCAATTATGAATGGGAAAAAGGTTGATTTAAGGGTATCAACAAAGATTTTTTTGAAATTTTAAGGTTCTAGAGATGGAATTAATGCTTAAGTTGGTAAAAAAATCGTGGAGGGGTCAAGGTTTCCATCGGGTTATTGAATGGATTGACTTGAACATGAATTTTTTATCTCAGAATGGGTTATACTATCGATTAGTGTGTCCATCCCCGATCCTCGTGGTGGGAGAGGATCCCTTTTGGTCCCGTGCGTCCCTCTCAGGAGCGCTTCGGCAATCATCATTGATGAGGTAAAAAATGTGGAGAGATGGAGTCACTAGTCTATTTTACTCAAAATAAACAAAAGAAAAGGGAGACATAGAGAAGGACAACATCCAAATACATACTGATACATACGAAACCAAAATGATTCGAAAAAGGGTCCGAAGGCTAAGTTACGAAATGGGATGGTGTTAGGCACCAATTCCGCCCTTACAATCTCTCATGGGTTGTTGTTATTTTCCTTTATTCCCCGTGATATGTGTGCATGTGTATACGTAGTGGAGATAGGAATCATCGACTTGTATCATGGAAGAGATAAATCGAATCATCCGAAGGAATGTTCCTAAAAATAATATTAGAAAATAGGATTTACGTGATTGTCCTCTCTTTGATCATTATAACTAAATGATAACTCACCCGACCCCACTCACGGGGTTCGATGCTCTCCCTGTCACTCCCGTCTTCTTGTCATATACCAACAAACAGAATAAGTTGGGCCCTTGCCCATAAATAAAGGAAAGACCGGGAGACTCATCGTGACTACTCGGAAAGGGATCTCTGGGATGCTTACTCAAAGCATAGCTTGCGTGCACCGATTTGGAGGGAACTCCTAATTTTTGTTTAATTTTTGGAATGCATGGTTCGGGCTCTAAGTCGGATGAAACACAACTTTTCTCCTCACTCGCCTTCGGTAGCTCTGGTGGTATGGGTGGATGGTCACAAAGAAGGAATTCATCGATTTTATCTTCCCATTCGCTTTCTTCTAGGTGACTATATGAATCCAATAGAGTTTGGACTTCGTCTTTAAGTCTCTCATCCACCGGACCGAATTCTTTTTCAAATTCTTCCATGCTCATGTCCTCTAGCTCTCTCTCTCGAGTAGTGCCTACGTCCTCCCTTACTTGCTCGATCTCTAACTCCACCATTTTTCTCTCTTCTAACCCCCCTCTCTCTTTCTCAATCGTGGTATAAGTCCCCTCGCTCTCATGACTAGACACTAAGAAAGATTCTAAGGCGTCTCCACAAAAATTTTCCTCAATGTGCTCTTCTACGATCTCATTAATTAGGCTTACCACGTGAAGATCATCTTCTTCCCCCGTATGCTGGGCGATATGGAAGATGTTAGTCTCTAAAGTCATGTTCCCAAAAGTGAGTTTCATTCTCCCATTCCGAGTATTGATTATTGTGTTAGCCGTAGCTAAGAAAGGGCACTCAAGAATGATGGGAACATGGTTTCTTGAGGTGAAAGAGGGCTTCGTGTCCCAAATGACAAAGTCTACTGGGAAGTAGAAAGTGTCAACTTGGACGATTATGACCTCAACTATGCCTCTTGGGATCTTCACGATTCGATCCGCTAACTGGAGGGTGATCCTTGTGGGTTTGAGATTGCCCAAATCAAGTTGCCTATAAATGGAATAAGGGAGGATATTGACACTTGCCCCCAAATCAAGTAAGGATTTTTCGATTGTATTCTCTCCAATGATACAGGAAATGGTGGGTACATCGGGATCTTTGAATTTTGGCGAGAGATCATTAAGTAGAATGGAGCTCACGTTCTGTGCTAGAAAGACATTTTTCTTTACATTCATCTTTCTCTTTACCGTCAACAAGTCTTTGATGACTTTTTCATAAGCTGGAATTTGCTATGGCATCGAGGAAAGGTAAATTCAACTTTACTTGCTTTAGCACGTCTAGCACTTCATCACGCGGGTTTCCTTTATGGGAAGCAATCAACCTTTGGGGAAACGGTGTCACGAAGGGTGGTTTCACTACTACCTAGGGCTCACTAGTGTCTTCTTTGTCACTCTCATTCAAGGGGACATCTTTGGCCTCTTTCGTGCTGGGCGAAATCTCCTTATCTTTTGTTACGTCTTGTGGGTGAGGTGACAAGTCAACTACTCTCCCACTACATAGAGTGGTAATTGTGCTACATTGCTCAGGATGGTCATGGGGTTCCGAGCTAACACTAGTTTGACCTTGGATAGGTCTTTAGCCCTGGGAAGGAAACTTGCCCTTCTCTTGGACACTCAACGAGGATTGCATCTTTGACAGATTTGCATTTATGTCGCTGATCAGGCAATCATATCTAGCATTGGTTGTAGTCTGGATATTAATAAATTGATTCATAGTATCCTCGAGAGTTCTCCGCGGTGGTGGAATATATGCTTCTTGAGATGATGGTGCTTGCACATGTCCTTGCATGTGTTGAGCTTGTTAAAAGTGTTGTGGTGGAGGAGGGGCAACATGTGAAGTAGGGTTCATCACAGCATGTTGTTTCCCATAGCTAAAATCAGGATGGTTTTTCCATGAAGGGTTGTAAGAATTCCCGTGCGGAGCACCAAAATTACCCCTAAATCCTCCTATACCACTAACTTGCTCTTGAAGCATCACTTTGTAGGCGGGTATAGTTGGGCATTCCTCAGTTGAATGACCCGACTCACAAATTGCACACACCTTATCGATGGGGGTTGGTATGGATCTAGTTGGTCCTCTTCCATATACCTCACATAGATCTCGAAATCCTTTCTCCAGTATATCTAATCGACTGTCCGTTATAGAACTCTTATCTACGCGAAATAGCCAGGATGCCGCTGGAGTGGTGGTCACTTGACGATTTTGATTTTGAGCATTAGGATCATATGTATCCCAGGATTGGGTAGTCTCAGAGATGTACCTTAGTTGAAGCTCAGCATCGTGGGCATCTAAATCGACAAACGGACCACTACCCATGGTTTCAACGAGTTGCTTGGAAGTAAGGTTCATCCCATTATAGAGAAAAGAAAGGATTTGTGCTGTATCCAATCCATGATGGGGGCATGAAGCAACTAACTCATTGAAACGCTCGTGACATCGATGAAATGGCTCATTTTCAGATTCCCTGAATGCTTGAATTTGAGCCTTTATGGAGATCGTTCGATGTGGTGGGAAGAATTTCGTGAGAAATCTAGATTGCAACTCGTTCCAAGATGGAATCGATCTTGGAGGTAGAGACCATAGTCAGGTCTTCGCTTTATCTTTTAGTGATAAGGGGAGGAGTTTGAGGCGGATCACCTCTTGTGTGCAAGTTTGATCATTGAGAGTATCACACACATTCTCAAATTCCCTGATATGAAGATATGGCTTTTCAAAATCTATACCATCGTAATGGGGTAGCATCTGGATCATCCCATTTTTGAAATGAAATTTCTCGGCATTATATGGGAGTATAATGCATCCCGGAGTGACAGTGCACTCGGGATATAAGATTTCTCTCAGCGGACGATATGGGGCCTCTTCCTCACTGGCAATTGCACTACCGTGTTGCGATATTTCTCTCTCTCTCAACGAATCGGTTATCTCACTTGGTGTACTCGAAGTGTGCTCGGAGGTGTGTCCAAGAAGGAAAACGGAGTGTTATTTGAGATTGAGTGTGACGGTGTGGGAGGTGGAATCCAGAACTGTGAGGCTTTAGGAGTGTGGGGGCTATCGGGGTTGTACTCAACTATTGGATTTTCGTGAATGCTGGTCGGACTATTATGAGGTGTGGGAGTGAGTTCAGAATTTTTCAATAATAGCTTGTGAGAGATGATGGTGAATCTTTTTATGCTTTTTGAAATTTTTTATGTTTTTGGATTTTTTTGAAATTTTTTGTCAAAGCTTTAGATTGACTCGATCTAATCCTAAGTCTACCTAGATCCTCGGGAACGGCGCCAAAAACCTGACGCAACTCAGAAAGTGTCTCTAATGTGCATTAACTCTAGGCTCAAGTGCAAGCCTGTCACGTTAGTAATAAACTCGGTAAGTCGGGATCGTATCCACAGGGAAATAGGACAATGGAATTGTGACAACGTTAGATAGACGAAGAAATCCTAACTCTGACTCTAAAGAAAAAGGAAAATTGTTCTGGTTTTGAGAATGACTATACTAGATGCAATTATGAAATTATGAAAAGATGCAATTATACTAAATTACCTAAAACACTAATAAAGAATGATTTAAACTTTTAAACTATGTGACGAGAAAAATAGGACGGGAATAAAATCTCCCAACCTTAGTGTATTGCAGATATAATACTAATCGTAAATTTAACTCATTAATTAGTCCCGGAATTTAGTACTCCCAAGCATTATGTATATGAGGTTCAAGCCCGCATCATACTTAATCTGAGGATGAGTAAATCGGTATTGCGATAGTGACACTTGAATTGCACTCTAAAGCATCCCGGTTACTCAGAAGTAAATGAGATCTAAAGATCTACAATTGTCGTGTCCCCACGCAATAAGATCGTAGTCAATCACTAAATTCAGAGGATTAATGTTATACACATGCAACTAACACATCGGGCTGGGTTCATGTATCCCAGCCTTAGAAAATCTAGCCTAACATGCTAAAACTAATGAAAACAGTGTTTGATGTGCAGAAAACCATAATTAAACAAATGAAAATTTGTAGAATGATGTAAAACGGAATTGCACTGAAGAAAGTAACTCTTAATCTTACCAAAGCAGTAACAGCAGCAATTAAGAACACTTGTAATCAAAGAATTTCTGAATAATCTTCACTATTGGAATTTAAAAGAATAAACTATATCTAATCTAGGGTTTCTGAAAAAAATGGGAAATTCTATTAATTCTCCGTACAAATAATGATAATAGAATGGGTTTTTATACCCTACAAGAATTTAGGAGTTTTGTTACACTAGGAATCTTCATAGGAGAAGATAAGATTACAAAATCTCGACAGCCGGATCGGTCCAGGGCTTAGGTGGATCGGTCTGACTTCCATGCGGATCGGTTCTTTTAATTTTATGGCGGACTAGTCCGGGGCGGATCGGTTCTTTTTATTTTCTACCCTCTTGAGTTTTCTTTCGATCCGGTGTCTTCTAGATTGGTGCACAGCGGACCGGTCTGGACTGGGGGCGGATCGGTCTGCCTGTTTGACTTTTTTTCTCAACTTTGACTGCTCATAACTTTTGTTTTGGGACTCCGTTTGAGGTGCCATTTCTTCCTATGTGCTTATGAATGTGATCTCTTCAACTTCTGTTTATGTGCCTTATCCAAATTCCGGGTAGAATTTACATGTTTTCCCTTTTGACTTTCCTTCTTGCCTTTCTTGATTCTTCCAGTTTCATTCTTTCATTTTTTACATTAAATACCTGCAACATTAGTAAGAAATACCAGAAACTCGGTGTACTCATTAGGATAAGTCAGTAGCAAAATTATGAGATAAAGTCAAATCGAGTACGTTGTTCGAGGTGCTAAAAGTAACTAAATTAAGGGATAAGTTGGGAAGAAGTTATGCCTAATCAGTTACATCTCTCGGACCTCAGTTTGAAGGTTGTCAATCTTGGACACGAGCTGAGCTAAGACTGCCGTCAGATCTGGTTGCACAACTGGTACTTGATTTGTGTTCTCCGTGGAAAGCATATGGATACTGGACTCGGAAGAGGTAGCAGGGGAACGGTCAAAACTCCGAGGTGAATTGACTGAAGACCGAAGCCAATAAGGAGCTAGGCCAAGGGCGTGCGATCGACCTGAGAAGGCGTAAAATGGGATTTATTTTTGACAAAAAAATGATGAATTTTTTTTTGACATTTTTTTTTTCTTTTTGAGATTGGAAAACAAAATATTTTTGGATTTTTAGTAAAGAAAGGAGAAATATTTTTGGATTTTTGATGAAGAAGGGAGAAGTTTTTTTGGAAGACGGGTCTCAGCATGATTATTATTATTATTATTATTATTATTATTATTATTATTATTATTATTATTATTATTATTATTATTATTATTATTATTATTATTATTATTATTATTATTATTATTATTATTATTATTATTATTATTATTATCTCACTTGTATTAAATTCTCCTAACTGAAAAATGAAATACCGGACGGGACCCGAGCCTGGAAAAGTTGGGTTTGTAACATATGCAAAGCTATGGCTGGACTTGTAACCAGGCTCACGGGTAGGGTCCCATTTTAAAAATGCACAAAAATTTGGACGGCATGCCGACTCGAAATTTCGGCAGAGTTTCGGGTCAAAACTGACAATCTAATATGTGTGTCCTAGGCTTGACACATATATGGGGTTATGTAGTTGGTTGGATGAATCAGAAAGGGTTCCCCCCTTCGGTACGACTTCCACAATATACGTTTTCCTTTTTTAGGGAAATTGGTACGTGTGGACAAGCCATTTTGATATACCTGAGTGTACGTGAATTGCCTCACTATATACCTCGTGGGGACGGTACGTGTGAGAGCGAATTTGATATACTCGACGTACGTGAACAAGATCCCTACGATATACCTCCTGTCATGACTTCGATCAAGCAGTACGATGCGGGGGAACCGTTCGATATACGTCCAAGGTACTAGGCCAATAGAAGGTGAAAGTAATATCGCTTAGGCTAACTGCGCCCTGCTGGACTAGCGCCCATCACGAAGTGACCTTCTAGTTACTGGACAAAATTTGGTCAATCACAATGCTCTTTGGTGATATTGTGTGAATCATGCATGATTCTCTAATTAGTATCTTATGATGAGAGTATCTTTCTTGATCATGCCCAATAGGGAGAAAAGTATGACTACCAATGGTATACCAAGTATGGGTAATGCGTGCAACATGGGGATATATGTGATCCTAGGTGCACGTGGTGTGAAGTGTACACAGAGAATTTTCTACAAGTGTGTGAATAAAAGCATAAGCATGAGGTACACATTAATAGTAAAGGGGAACAAGCAAATAGGGGGTTATATAAGAAAATAAAACACTCATGTAAATAGAGTCTATCCCTCAAAATAAAAGTCCCAGCGGAGTCGCCACTGTGGCCATCCCCGATCCTCGTAGCGAGAGAGGATCGCTTTTGGTCCTGCGCGTCCCTCTCGGAGCACTTCGGCCGGCGTCGTTGATGAGGTGAAAAATGTAGAAAGATGGAGTCACCATTCTATTTTACTCAAAATAGAAAAGAAAAAAAGAAAAGGGATCCATCCCGAAGGACAGCATCCAAAGACATACTGATACATACGAAACCAAAATGATTCGAGAAAGGGTATGGAGGCTAAGTTATGAAATGGTAAGGTGTTAGGCACCCATTATGCCCTTACGGTCTCTCATGGGTTGTTTCTATTTTCCTTTATTTTCTCTCGATATTTGTGCATTTGTATACGCAGTGGAGATAGGAATCATCGACTTGTATCATGGAAAAGATAAAGTGACTCATCCGTAGGAATGTTCCAAAAAATAATATTAGAAAATAGGATTTACGCGATTATCCTCGTGTTGATCGTTATAACGGAACGATAATGCACATGGAATAATACGCCACTAAGAACAAATATATGTATATCTAAATATATAGAATTTAAGATAATTGAGTTTAAAGAATATAGAGAAAATAGAAAATGAGAGAAAAGTAGGAATAGGACTCGAGTCACGGGTTTTACCCCGAGATGCCTACGTAGCTTATAGAGGCATCAAAGTCCACGTAGTTCGCATGCAAAATGAGGGGTGGGGTTTATCCCATAAATCCAATGGGGGACTTCTCTTGTATGTGTGTGTGTGTGTGTGTGTGTGTGTGTGTGTGTGTGTGTGTGTGTGTGTGTGTGTGTGTGTGTAAAAGTGTTTTAGTTGTGAGAAAAGTGTGAGAATTTCCATTTAGCATTTATGAGCAAACCCTCTTTTTCTTGTTTTTTGAGTTTTATTTATATGAAAATAAGAGATGTGGAATAATACTAGATAAAAAGTATATTAAGATATGTGATATGGGAGAATAAAAGTGCTAAGTAATAAAACAACTTAATGCGAATTTAGGGGAATTTAAAGAGAGAGATGAGAAATTTCGACCCTCTTGAAAATCTTGATCGTGATCTTGGATGTTGGAGAGCAGCCCTTGCACTTGGGTGATTATGGAGGGTACTTAATTCACCAAGTTTGATGAAGAAGGTGATAAAAGTTGAAGGTTGGAAACGGATTTGGATATGAAAATCACGCTGACTTCGAGAGGGGTTTTCTGAGCTTGCTGAGAGTGATGGATTTATTTTTTTTCTTCTTTTTTGAAATGAGGTTAGGCCCTCATTTTTATAGGCCCGTGGAATTGCCGATCGGCACAGCCCTGCACCTGCCAATCGGCAGGTGTGTTTAGGTACACTGCCGATAGGCATAGTTTGGAACCTTCCGTTTGGCAGTCTCTTTCAGGTTCCTTCGGAAAATCGGTCGTAGAGCGCAAACCGTTGATCCAAATAACACACGAGGTGAACTGTTCGAAAGGTATTTCAGAGACCTTTGAAAGTATTTAGAATGCTCCCAGGTCCGAGATTTGACTTTGGGTCAAATGTGGCTCGGAAGATTTCATTGGTCCTTTGGACAGGGAATTATCGGACGCAAACGGATCGTTCGTTCCCATAGTAAGTCAAAATCATGCATGGGGCAGACCGTTGGAAAGGGGTTTTAGTACCCTTCGAAGATTCATTCAATCATTCTCGGTAGTGTCGAAGAGTTGACTTTAGTCAAACAGAGCCTGGGAGCGTCCGGTGACCTCCTGATCGAGTTTTAGGGGAAAATGGGTCGTTTATCCGCATGGTAAGTCAGAATCGTGCATGGGATGGACCGTTGGAAAGGGGATTAAGTGCCCTTCGAATATTCATTCAGTATCATTCGAGCTGAAGAGTTTGAATTTTGGTCAAAACAGAGTCTGGGAGTGCCCAATGGCCTTTAGGTCAGTACTCGGGGTATGACTTGGGTTTGCAATAATGAAGGGAAGTGCTAGGGACCTAAGGAGAGGTTAGGGGGTATTAGAATGGGGTGTCTACAAGTAGTATGCCCAACTTTACTATTAATGGGAAGGAGTGAAACAGAACAAGGTGTCGTTCAATATTGTTGGGAATTTGGGTGAGACCTTTATGTCCCACCTCTGGTAAAAAATGTCAGGAGGTGATAGGGACAGAGTTACATATTGGGTTAAACGTGTCGCCCACAAGTTGATGGGTAGACGGGAAGCGAGGTGCATTCCTGGTTTTTGTGTAATTCGGGAGTAGTAATTACCACATGTAGAGTTACGTGTGATACCTCGTAACAGTTTAGTATCCGCGTGATACCTTGGGAGACTTTATGGGAAATGTTTTATTATCCACCATTGGTTGATAAGAGGTGGAGAAATAACAAGCTGCTAGGACCCGAAATGGGTTATGGTCCAGCAACGGGAATTGAGTAACTTATATCCTTTCGTATAGTTCAGGGACGTAAGGAGGGGAATTTCCTAACATAGAGATAGTGGAGTCGGTGGAGTATAGGCTCATCTTTTGGGGCACTATGTTGTCAGGGGCCATCGAGCTAAAGATTTGTGACCAGGTATTGGTTCGGATGTCTCCTATGAAAGGAGTGGTGAAGTTCGACAAGAAAGGGAAGCTAGCATTAAGGTATGTGGGTCATTTACCTATCTTTGAGAGGGTGGGACCGGTGGCTTATCGACTGGGTTTTATAGAACATCTTCAGTGAATACGTGATGTGTCCCACATGGCATAGATGGATAGAGCGCAAGCTGCAATTTAAGGTAGTACTACAAGTTAGAGTGTAGTGGAGTGGGGTCATCACAATATTGATGAGTATACGTGGGAGCGGGAGTAGGATATGTAAGAGTAGTATCCAGAGTTATGACCAAATTTCGGGGACGAAATTTGTTTATAAGGGGGGGAGTATGTAACACCCCGTATTTCTATGCATTTAATATTTAATTAATTCGAAAAAAATTTAAATTACTTGTGTGTCGTAATTTAATTGAATTAGTTATGTTAATATTTATTTAAACATTAATCGGAGAGAAAATGGTTAATATTTACGGAAATTAAATTACTAAGTGAATAGTAATAATTTATTTACGTCATAACGTGTATGAGTGACGTGACATTTATTTATCTCAGTCGAAAGTCGGATATAAACTAAGTTGGGTGTGAGATAGGGACTTTTTATAAATTATTTTGGATGTCAATTCTGAGTGCAAGGTTGAGTCCTGATAGGCCGAGATAGTAAAAAACGTGTACCCGGGAGTGGTAAATGGGTCATGGGATATTTTTGGGCATAATCGAGCCCACTCGGGGGTATTTGAGCCATTTTAATTGGTCTCATATGATTAAAAATGAGATTTGGAGATAAAAACCTAAGTTTTGGAGTTGTGGGCATCCATAACTCATTTGGGAGAAATTTGAGAACATAAGGGACAAAGAGGGAGGACTCTTGAGAGACAAAGAGGAAGAACAAGAAAGGTGTTCTTCATCACACAACGATCTCTACACCAAAAGAGAATCAGACACTACGAATTTATAAGGAAAGTGGTTAAATTGCTTCAATGTAAATTGATGATATTCAATTCATATCATAGTAGGTGTTATACAAAAGATTTTTGGATTGGGTTAATGCAAATTGGGTTTTGATTTGGGTAAGTTAGAAATCAAGTTATTGGGACTGGTTTTGATTCATAATGATTTTAGTGGATAATTCAGGGTAAAAAGCTTCACAGAAACTGTTAATGGCAATTCTGTCCGCTATGCCCTCTAGAAAATGGCGTTTTCTAACATTCGTTCTCTAATACGCTTTTTTTCAAAAAAAGAACCAAGATGCCCCCAAAATGGCATTTTAAAAATATGGGGAGATTAAGTGAATTGAAAATCTCATATTTTGGGATATTGTAGTATGGACCAAGGGGGTGTTCGGATATTTTGGTTGAGTGATGCCATGATAATAGATTAATTAATGGGGGATTAATTAATAAAATCTTATAGCTGAAATAATTTATTATAGGATGATATAATAAATTGTTTAATAATATTTAATTAGGAGCGTTCTCTTTATAATGGAAGATTGAGGAGTATATTCTAAGAAATTGAAATTCGGGCCAAGTGAGCAAGTCCGGGTACATTGGTTGTGTGACACTAGGGAGATATTAAATTAATTAATGAGTATATTAATTAAATTAGAGTCGGACCATAGACTCGAAGAGATAAACAATTAATTAATGAGTATATTAATTAAATTAGAGTCGGACCATAGACTCGGGGAGATATTAACTTAATTAATGGGTAAATTAATTAAATTAGAGTCAGACCATAGACTCGGGAATATGTTGGCTAGTATTACGGACTTTGTACATGGTAAAGCCGAGATAAATTTTATATATATATATATATATATATATTGTGTGCTCATAAATACCGGTGACTAGGTATTGTGCTCATAAATACCTGTGACTAGGTATTTATTTAGAATTATATGCTCTAGTGCTATCAGGGGAGGTTACGCGATGTGGGTGAATCCCCTAGCTTGAGGAGTAGTGCGAGTATATCCCCAAGTCATAGCCTCTAAATAGAGGTGGACATTGAGATGATTGTCTTCACACTTAGGGGAATATGACCACCTCCAATACGTTTATATTTCTATGATCTGATTCGGCGGTGGCTAGCTATCCCAGAAATCCAGGTGGGACTGAGAAGACATGGGAAGATAGCACCTTAGAGAATACATCCGATGAGTTATTACTCGGAAGGATGGTTTTAATTATATTCAACATATATGTGATTGTGGAATATAGTTCTACGTATATAATGGAGTAGATAATTATATATGGATAATTAAATACATGAAAAGAATTTGTATTACTTATATAACTAGTGAATGTTATATGGATTTTAAGAGAGGTTTTTTTATATTCAACATATGAATAATTGTGGAATATAGTTCTACGTATATAATGGAGTAGATAATTATATATGGGTAATTAAATACATGAAGAGAATTTGTATTACTTATATAACTAGTGAATGTTAAATGACTTTTAAGAAATGATTAATTAAGTTAATGCGGTAAATAACTTACGAAGTAAAGATACAAATTACTCGGGTTAGAGTAGAGTTCAAGACTATTCATGACATGGATAGTTAGACGGGGTGGTGTAACTAGGAGGGTCAGGAAAAAAGCGTTAGGTGTGCACTTTAGAGGAGGGGTGGGATGTATCTCAAGGGAGTGCGACACTAACTTAAATATGAAGAGCATTCATACATTTTAATTGTTGCATTTTAATTCACTTGAAAAATATTTTCAAAAGGACTTTGGGATCTGACTCATACAAGAAAAATATTTTCAAAACCTTTTAGGTATTCATCCATAGGGATGCCAAACTTGAAGATCTATTCCAGGGATGAGTAACTGCAATAGGTGTGGATGTTCCAGGATTTGGACATTGATGCTTCAGTCATTTCATTCGTAAAGTAGGATGCAGCTTGGTATTTCTTTTGGGCATGTTGCCCCAGCTATTTTCATTATAGTCGGACTTTGTACTAGTTACTATTCTTTGTTGGATTATATTAGTGGATGTTGGTTTTCATCCGATGGTTTAATCGTCCGGTCATTTATTGATTTATACAATGTTTCTTTAGATTCATGGTTTGTGTGAATGGTTCATATTGATATTTATATGGTTGTTGTTGTTAAATAAAAAGATTAAAATTTTGACATCATCTTTTGAATACTAGGTGGTTAGTAAGTTTTAAAAAGTTTTTGATAGTGATGCTAAGAATGAACCAGATGAGATTCCTGTATTAATTTGATATAGGACTGATCACCCAGCGTTTCCTTGAGCGGGGTGTCACAAAGCACAACTCCAAAGAAAATCCAGGGAGGAACCGCAAACAACTAAAAACCCAGCTACACCCACAACAGCCATCCTCCAGAGGAGATTACGAAAAAGACTTGACAACACAAATCTAAAGAGCTAGATTCAACACATAATACCACATGAAAAACTCCAATAACCAGCAGAGAGGATAACCATAACAAACCAAGCCCTTCGACATAAATAACTCCCAACAAACCTCAACACCATATCCAGACTTAGAAATCAATAAGAGATATGCGAACTTAAATATCACAGCTCAAGACAAGCACCAACCACCAATAACAAAGCCAATAAAAGGCCATATATACCTTGTCACTGCTGAGAGGAGGTAATTATTGTAATACCCCTTATTTTTAATGATTTTAATTATGGGATAAATTGACTTTAAAATGAAAAAATTATTTATAATCAATTCGAATTTAAATAGCTAATTACTAGCGTGACGAGAGTCAGTATTTATTGATATGAATTATGTTGAATATTACGTAATGAGTAAAGTAATATGTAATTATGAATTTATTCATATTATCGAGTGAATAATACGACAGTTATGGAAAATTAAGTCGGAATACGCGTGTCAGTCGTGTCGGGACTAAAATTTATGTAATAAAAGTAATTTATTTATAAGTCACCCATATGGTCATTTTGAGTGTGACAAAGTGTCCATAAGGGTCGAGATAGTCAGAAAAGCCTACCCGGGGGTTTATTTTGGGTCCCGGGGTATTTTTTAGCCAAACGACATCCCAGGAGGGTATTTTAGACATTTTAATTTTTGGAGTAATTAAACCCGCGAAATTCTTAAGGCTATATCAGTTACTAGGTTAGACCATTAGGTTTTTATCAAATACAAAACTAAGGAGTCCATAGAGATTAAAGAGGAGGAGGTTCCCAAAGGAGAAAACCACTAATCTTAGGCTTCTTGCACCACCATCACCACCAATTTGTAGATCAAAAGACGAGGAACACGATTTTATCCATCTTCGCCAAAGGATTAGACCTACAATCTTATGGCAAGTATTATTCTTGCTTAAATTCACCTAGATAAATTATCCATGTTATTAGAATATGATTAAGAATTAAATTTCATGCATGTAGAGGGCAATTTTGGATTTAATAATATTATGGGTAGGATTCATGATTAGGATTGAAGCACTGTTATGGAAAAATGAAATTTAATACATTCAGAGAATCGTTATGTAGAGGATTCAGAGTTTTTATCATGTTCTTGAAGAAAATCCATAAACTAGGGTTCTTGAGAGTTAAAATTGAATTCAATTGAAAATTAATGAATCTTAATGTTCAAATAATTCTTGTACGTTCGAAATCATCTATATGTATTAATTTAATGTTAGAACCTTCGTTTTGGAGTTTGGGAATGAATTATGATGGTTTTAGAGATTTTTGGTTGAGGAAACCCGTAGCTTTAATATGTAGAAAAGCCAGGTTTATACATGTTCAATCGATCGATCGACTCAAGAATGTCGATCGATCGATCAACCCATTTCTTCGATCGATCGACTCCCCTAAAATTTGTGACTTATTTTCCTCTTTAGTTTCGATTTAACCCAAACTTTTAAGAACCCTTAATTTTGATTAAATGAATATAATGGGACTTAAGGAAGGTCAGTAGGGTTATAGTTAAGGCCCAAAAAATATCATTATGTATGGGATTGAATGGGGACATTTACAAGTGTTTTCGAATGCGTTAATATTAGAAATTTGATGGATTGATGTTTAATTCGGATAAATGATGACTTAGGGTTAATACCAGTAATAGGGGGACACTATAGTACTGAATTAACCTGATGAATAATTGGGCGACTTTGTAAACATTTGGGATAGGGAAAGGTACTTGAATTTATATGATGAGAGCTACGGCATTAATTAAATTTACATATGATATACGGGTTATAAATACAACGTGTGAGACTTGTAAAATGGTATGTGTGTATACCAATATTGAACGTATAAATACTTAGGTTGTGTGAATACCTATTGTATGGATTTTTATGTGTATGACATACCTACCATACTTGCTATCGCTAGGAGGTCTTAAAGGGAGCGGTCTTGTCTTGAGGAGCCCTTCGGGGGGATTAGAGATTGGTACCACGGAGCATAGGATCTAAGAAGGACTTGTCTGTGAGTAGATAAGTTTGGGTTATATGGGTGCATAGGTATGTACGTGACCCATTACACTGTAGTCCATGTTCGCCTCCAATTTGTGTGTGATTTGTTTTATTACGATTCATGAGATATTCAGAATCGATAGTCCTTATTATGTACGTGAGGTATCAGGACTTGATAGCAGAGTATATATGAACCGTTAGTTTTGTCTATGTGGGGTGCGGTATTCGTATATATTATAATAGTGAAAATTTATATATATATATATATACATACACACACACACACACACACACACACACACTGTGTTTATTCTACTATGTGGTTTAATAGAATATAATGATGATGCCAATATATATTAAGTCTGTAAGAACTTAATAGATTAGTGAGATACTTGGAAGCAATTAACAAAATATGAGGAACTACATAATGCATATTTTTATTATATGGGTGGGCACAATAGGTTAGTTGCCATAGATGGAGAACGGTTAAAATCTAGTTAGATGGGGTAACGTAACTAGGAAGGGTAATAATTATGCGTTAGGTGTGCACAATAGTTGAGAGGTGAGAATCTCAAGTGAGAGCATGTGACTAACATGTATATAATTATATGGTATTTATGCATTTAAATACTTGTTATTTTAAAACTATTTTCAACTCGAGGTCTGACCCGTTTTCTTTCAAATCTATTTTTTTTTGTAAAATATTTTTAGGTGTCCAGTTATAGAGACGCCAAACATTGGAGTTCCATTCAGTTAACGTGATGTAGCTGCTGTGAAAGTTACACCTCGGTACTAGACCCCTCCATATTTATCATTGATTCATTCAGAGTTATTTATTCCAGTCAGGGCATGTTGACCACTTTTATTTAGAGATTTTAGTTTAAGACATACATTTATATTTTAATTTTTGCGATTTATTTCTTTTCAGATTATTGTATTTGGGATTTAGACTGGAAGTGTTTCCTCCAAACTCAGTTTATTTCATTATGTCGTTTTAATTCCTATGAGATTGTTATTGGATGGTGGATGTTTAGTTAATCATTTAATTGCTTTCATGTTATATTAAAAAGATAAAATTTGACATTTAACTATTTAAATACTAGGTGGTTAGTAATTAATAAAAAGTTTCCGACAGTGATGTTAAGACTGATCCACCTGGATATTCTGTTTTAAATTTAATAAAGGACTGATCACCCGTTGTTTAATTAGGCGGGGTGTCACAGGTTATATAGGAGCATCAGGTTCTAGAGTCTTTAGGATATGTGCGTTTTATTATGCTTCCAGCGTAACTTTCTTTAATGTAAAGCCCTATATTTAGGATTGTTGTATTCATTAATTGTGCATTTGACATCTTTAGCAATTTTGTGATATTTACTGTATACTTATAAAGCTTATATCTCACCTCAGATGCCTCCTAGATGTGCATAATGAGCTCCTAGGGGTGTTCAGCCTGAGCCCCAGCTAGCTCCAGCCCAGGGTACGATGAATACTGCTGAGGCTGCCACTACCGTAGCACAAGCGGTAAATGCAGCTTTAGACATAATATAACAGGCCCCACCCGAGACACAGGCGGTGGAACTAGCACCAGCCCACGTGTTCCTTTTTTCTTGGGAGTGAGTCCAAGATGCCTTATAGGAAGTACATCCTCTAGAGTTCGCAGGTAGTTTCGATGTGGTGGTAGCGAGCCAATGGAAGAAAGACATCCAACATCACTTGAGGATGTACGAGTGCATCAAGGTACAAAGGCAGATACTAACTACTTTTAAGCTAGTGGGAGTGGCACTGTAGTGGTGGGAATATATTACCACTGTTGAGGATAGAGACAACATGACCATTCAGGATTTCTGGGCGCGGTTCAATCGCAAATATTTTCCTTTCGCCGTTCAGACTGAGATGAGACAGAAATTACCGGACCTCACCCAGGAAGGGAAAACTATTGGGAAGTACGAGGAAGAGTTTACGAGATTGATTAATATGGTTCCAGATGAGGTACCTACTGATGGGAAGAAAATTCAGATCTTTATGGACGACTTGACTTGGAGAATTCGTCAGGACCTTTTAGGTAATATTTCATTGGGAACATATATTGATGTGCTTAACGCTTCCCTACTACATTACCAGGATCATCACTTCCATCTGAAGGGAAGTAAATGAGCGGGGGAGCCCATCCAGCAGGGCAGGATAGGGGGAAATGGCTCTAGTGGGAAACTAATTAGATATAAATTCTTCCAATTTTTCTCCTTAATTTAGAGGCTTTTATTACCTTGGACAATGTAAAACAAGTTGCGTGATGGCATATCATTGCTAATGGATTCGTCTAACAAGTATCCCGAGTTTCGTGTGTTTCTTATTGATTTTACAGGTATTTAATACATGAAAGAAAGAAATAAACCGGAAGAAGCAAGAGGGAAGCAAAGAAGAAAAGTAAAAAAGGCAAAAGTATAATTTCCACTTGGAATTCGGACGAGAGTCCAAAATAAAAGTCGAAGATCTCGAGTCTAGGAGTGCGTAAGAAAAACGACGTTCCAATCCGACTTCAAGAGTAGAAGTTCTGAAGATCCAAAGATGTGAGATAATCATGAGACAATGAAGAGAAATTGAGAAGAAAATCTGGATCGATCTGGATGACATAAAAAAATGAACGATCCAGGTACTGGAAGTCACTGTATGAGGAAGCATTTACTGGATCGATTCGGTCCTCATAAAAAAAGGATCGATCCAACCCCCCAAGTTCACTGTATAAGAACACATATAACTGATTGATCTGGTTGAAATAAAAAATGGATCGATCCGGTCATCAGGCAGATCGATCCGAAATGATTACTAGGATCGATCCGGGGTTCGAGATTTGAGATTATCTTCTTCAAGCTAGAGTTTTGTATAACTCCAACTCTTGTAATTTTAGCAGTGTATAAATTTCAAAGTCCTCCCAAACATAAAAAGGGAGCTTCTAATTAGTTTTAGAGAAGCTTCGTACTTAGTTTTTAGAGAAAGAGCAATAAAAACCCTTGTTTTCATTTAGCTTTGATTCAAGCTTGTGCAATTCAAGTAAATTTGTTCCAATTTCTGCTTTCACAATTGTTGTAGTCAATTTTTTAGTTAATAATTTCATTCTTTTTAATTCTCAGTTTATAGTTAAGATGTCTTCTTTTATTAAAATCATGTTTTTTTCTTGCTTTACTATGTCCAGATAATTTTCTAAGGGCTGGGATTTACGAATCCAACCTTATGTTCTTAATGAATACATAAAATTTTATTTTGAATTAAATAACTGTGTTAATCGTGTTGTGTGGTGATCACAACTGCTGTAGGACATTTGATCTCGTTTTCCCTAGCTAATCGGGATGCTTAAGAGTGCAATGTGCGTGTAGCTACGATGACACTGCTTTGCTCGACTCTTGATTATGTACGATGAGGGCTACGATCCCTCATATATGTAATTCTTGGGAGTTCTAAAGACTAGGTTTACTCAAATATTTCAATTCGAAATTAAGTTTTAACATTGATCAATGAGCTAGGGTTGGAGGAGTGTATCCTAACTCGTTTTTCTCATTTGCACTTTTCACTATGGTTTTTATTTTTCTTAAGTAGGTCAAAAATCTTTTCCTTTATTTCTAAATTTTGTAGGTACTTTTCTTATTATGTCTTCTTGTAGTTAGTCCATCTCCCATAATCACCTTTTCATTATTTTTAGAAGCCTAGTTAGGGTTATCAATCTTTCCAATTTTGTAGGTACTTAGTTCATCCTATTTCCCTGTGGAGACGATCCCGACTTACTAGGTTTATTACTAATGCAAAATGCTTGCACTTGTGCCTATATCAGCCCGAGCACTAGATACACATTTGTGATCGCATCAAGTTTTTTGCGCAGTTGCGGGGGACTTAGGTAGACTTACGTTAGATCGAGCCAATCTAAAGCTTAGACCAAAAATTAAAAATAATAATAAAAAAAAAAATCATCTCTCAAAAGCCTTTAATGCAAAATCCTAAACATACTCAAAGTCCTCAAAATAATCCAACCCGAATTCACGAAAATCCAATCGTTGAGTATAACTTTGATAGTGCCCACACACCTCACGTTCCACAATTTTAGGTTCCACCTCTGACCCCTGAACACTCTATTGCTAGTTACACCCTGAGTCACACATCTAGGACACCGAGTGAGTATTCCGATCCATTTGAAGAAGGGTCAATGTCGCTAGTTTCGGCACTAGAGAGGGAAATCCACCCATATCGTCCCATGAAAGACTTACTCTTTCCTGAACGAACTGTCACCCCTGGTTGCATTTTACTCTTGTATAATGCCGATCAGTTCCACTTCCATAATGGGATGATACAGATTCTCTCTACTTTCCATGGCATGGATTCGTAAAAACCATACCTTCACATAAGAGAGTTTGAAGAGGCATGCGACACATTTAGTGACCAAGCTTGCACGCAGGATGTCATTCGCCTAAAGCTTTTTCCTTTTTCCTTAAGGGATAAAGCCAAGACCTGGCTATGGTCTCTACCCATGAATTTAGTTATTTTCTGGAGGGATATACAATCCAAATTCATCTTAAAATTCTACCCACGGCACAAGACCAACTCTGCCAAGACTCAAATCCAAGGTTTTCAACAACACAATGATGAGCCTTTTTACAAGTGTTTGGAACATTTACAAGAGTTGGTAAGCGCATGCCCCCATCATGGTTTTGACAAACACCAATTGATCTCTTTCTTCCATAATGGGTTGATAGTGGTTCCAAACAACTTGTGCAAACAATGCGTGAAAGACCTTTTTGGGATTTAGAGTACAGCGATGCCGAGGACCATCTTAAGTATGTCGCTGAGACTACTCAAGCATGGAACAAATCTGATCCTAATACCCAAGTTCGGCCTAGACAAGCATCTATCGCTCCGACTGCATTCGGTCTATACCATTTGGATAGTAATACCTTAATAGACCATCGATTCGATCAGTTTTAGAGATAAATAAAAGATTAGCTTGATAGCCGGTTGAGATATATCTCCTAATCCAGCCATGTTTCGAAAGAAAAAGTGTATGCTATCTGTGAGGCTGTCCATTCCACAAAGGCATGCCCGACGATTTTTGCCTATAAGGCCATGCACACCGATAAGTTGGATGCTATAGGAGGGTACAAGGGAAATTTTAACGCCCCATGTGGGAATTCGTACAACCCTTCATGGAGAAACCATCCTGGTTTTAACTATGGAGAACCACAAGTTGCGATGAACCCTCATTCACAGGTTATCCCACCTCCACCGCCTCCTCAATTTCAGCAAGCATCACATCCTCCACTTTCGTATATTACTCCACCACAGAGGAACCTCGAGGATATAATAAACCAGTTCATCAACTCTCAGAGTGCAATCAATGCTAGATACGATCGCATATTCGCCGACATGAATACGAATATCTACAACTTAAAATCATTATTGAGTGTCCAAGAGAAGAACAAGTTTCCTGCCCAGGGCAGCCCAAAACCTCCCCAAGGTCAACCTAGTGTTAGATCCACCTCTATAGAACAGCAGAACCATTGCCAAGATATAACCACTCTTCGTAGTGGGTGAGTCGTTGATTTATCACCTCCCCACATGACACTTTGAATGACAAGGAGTCTTCTCCCGACACAAAAGAGTTCGAAGATATCTCCTCGAAGAAGAGTGAAAAGGAAGACACTAGTGATCCCGAGGTAGTTCTGAAACCACCCTCCCCTACGCCATTTCCTCAAAGATTGGTTCATTCCCACAAAGGGACCAAAAGTGATGAAGTGCTAGAGGTGCTTAAAACCGTGAAATTAAACTTACCTTTCCTCGATGCAATAAAGAAAATTCCATCTTATGCAAAAGTCATTAAAGATTTATTGACTGCCAAGTGGAGGATGAAGGTAAAGAAAAATGTGTTCCTAGCACAAAATGTGATCTTCGTTCTACTTAATGACCTCCCACCTAAATATAAAGATCCCGGTGCACCCTCTATTTCCTGCACCATTGGAGAGAATAAAATTGAGAGGGCCTTACTCGACTTGGGGGCAAGTGTTAATATCCTCCCCTATTTAATTTATAGGCAGCTTGATCTGGGCGACCTTAAGCACACAAGGATCACTCTCCAATTGGCGGATCAAATCGTGAAGATACCGAGAGGTATATTTAAAGATGTGATAGTCAAAGTGGACACTTTTTACATCCCAATAGATTTTGTCATTTGGGACACGGAGCCCTCCTTTGGCTTGAAGAATTATGTTCCCATCATTCTCGGACACCCATCCTTAGCTACGGCTAACGCACTCATCTATACTCGAAATGGGAGGATTCAACTCACTTTTGGGAACATGACATTGGAAACAAACATCTTCAATATAGCCCAACAAGCAGGGGAAGAAGATGATCTTCATACGGTGAGCTTAATTGATGAGATGGTAGAAGAGCACATTGATGAAAATTTTAGTGGAGACGCCTTAGAATCTTATCTAGTGTCTAGACATGAGAGAGAGGGATCTTATATCGAGTTTGAGAGGGAGGTTGTGGAGTTGAGAGAGCTTCTTGACGAGCGAGCATTAGACGAGGATATGAGAGATGTTAGTTGGGTTTCTTAATTTGAAGAGTTACCGTCAAGGGAGGCACGCATGGTGCCCTCTAGTGACTCATTACCGGCTCTTGAGTTTAAGAAACTGCCCTCCAATGTTAAATATGCTTTCGTAGGTGAAACTGGGGCATTTCCTATTATTGTCTCCTCTAGCTTAGATGAAGAGTAGGAGGGTAAGCTATTAAAAATTTTGAGGAAGCACAAAGTGCTTTTGGTAGGTGTATAGCTGATCTAAAGGGGATAATCCCTCTAATTTGCACTCACAAAATTCACCTCGAGGAGGATGTGAATCCCTCGAGAGAAATACAAATAATACTAAACCCCGCAATGAAAGAGGTGGTGAGGGCTGAGATCATAAAATTGTTGGATGCTGAGATTATGTACCCAATCTCGGATAGCAAGTGGGTTTGTCCCATTCAAGTCGTCCCGAAGAAGCCAAGAATGACAGTGATAAAAAATGCCAAGGGAGAGCTAGTTACCCCAACATACCACCACTAGGTGATGCGTTTGCATTGATTACGGAAAACTCAATGCCTGAACTAGGAAATACCATTTCCCCTTGCCATTTATCGATCAAATGCTTGAAAGAGTAGCGGGACACCCTTATTATTGCTTCCTAGATGGTTATTCTGGATATAGCCAGATTGAGGTAGATGTACTTGATCAAGATAAGACGACCTTAACTTGTCCCTTTGGTACGTTTACCTACAAACTTATGACATTCGGCTTGTGTAATGCACCCGTGACCTTTCAAAGGTGCATGTTGAGCTTATTTAGTGACATGGTTGAGAGATGGATATAGGTGTTTATGGATGACTTTAGTATTTTTGTTACCTCTTTCGATCTATGTTTATCCAATCTTGAGAATGTACTAGCCCGATGTGTGGAGAAGAACTTAGTGATGAATTAGAGAAACATCATTTCATGGTAACTGAAGGCATAGTTCTTGGCCACATTATTTCATCCAAAGGGATCGAGGTTGATAGATCAAAAAATCGATGTCATAACTGACCTACCCCCACCTAAATCGCTAAAATATGTGCGCTCTTTCTTGGGCCACATGGGGTTTTATAGAAGGTTCATTAAGGATTTTAGCACCATCGCTAGACCCTTAAGCAACCTTGTTATGAAGGACACCCCATTCGAGTGGACTGAAGCATGCCAAAGTGCTTTTAAAAAATTAAAAAACATGCCTATTTTCGCTCCCATCATGCAAGCTACGAATTGGTCCTTGCCATTCGAGCTTATGTGTGATGCTAGCGATTATGCGATAGGGGTTGTTTTGGGACAAAGGAAAGATAAAAAAACTCATGTCATCTACTACGCTAGCCGGACTCTCACCAGACCACAACTCAATTAGTCCACCATGAAGAAGGAATTGCTAGAGGTAGTTTTTGCTGTAGATAAATTTCAATCCTATCTCATTGGTTCCCCCATCACCTGTTTCACCGACCACGCGGCTTTAAAATATCTCCTTGCAAATAAATATGCAAAGCCGCGCCTCATCCTCATAAGGTGTATCTTACTCCTATAAGAGTTTAATCTCTCCATTAAAGATAAAAAGGAGTAGAAAACGTCATCGTTGATCACTTATCACGACTTTTGTCTGACGTACCTAGTAATCCTACACCCATAGAGGAGTATTTCCTGGATGAGCAACTCTTTGCCACCTCTTTTTTGCCCTGGTTTGCAGATATAGTGAACTATCTTATCACAGTATCCATCCGTCCCGATTACACACCGCAAGATAAGAAGATGTTCATCACTTAGTCGCACATGTTTTTCTATGATGATACATTCCTTTATAAATATTGCCCCCACCATATCATCTAAATATGTGTACCGGATGACGAGATCCCAAAGGCCATCTAATTATGTCATTCGGAAGCATGTGGAGGCCATTTTTTTATGAAAAAGACAGCTGCTAAAATTCTCCAAAGTAGCTTGTACCGGCCACAATGTTTCGGTATGTAAACAATTATTGCAAATCTTGTGATAGATGTCAATGGATGAGGGTGACAACCCAACGAGATATGATGCCATTAATCCCGATCCTCATCATTGAGGTCTTCGACTGCTAGGGTATTGACTGCATGGGCCCTTTTCCTCCGTCCTTTGGTTATCCATACATCCTAGTCGCGGGAGATTATGTTTCTAAATGGGTGGAATATATAGCTACTAAGACTAATGATAATAAAGTGGTGATAAGGTTCCTACACGAACACATACTTTCTCGCTTCGGTGCTCCGAAAGCGATAATCACCGATAATGGCATGCATTTTTGCAATAAGCCATTCGAGAATCTCATGGGAAAGTATGGTGTTGTTCATAAGGTTAGAATGACCTATCACCCACAAATGAATGGGCAGGCCGAATTGGCTAATCGTGAAATTAAAAACATACTCGAGAAGACCGTCAATCCCAACCGAAAAGATTGGTCCCTTAGATTGAACGATTCACTATGGGCCTATCGTACCGCATACAAAAACCCACTCAAAATGTCCCCATTTTGCTTTATGTATGGCAAACCTTGCCATCTTCCCGTTGAGTTAGAGCACAAAGCATATTGGGCCATTAAGAGGGTAAATAATGATATGGATAAAACTGGTGAAGCTTGCAAGCTTCAACTGAATGAGTTAGAGGAGATATGCAATGATGCGTATGAAAATGCCAAGATTTCGAAAGAATGGATGAAACTCGCACATGATAAGATTATTCGATGAAAAGAGTTTCAACCTGGACAAAAGGTAACTCCTGGCTTCATCTATTTCTAGGTAAATTACAGTCTCGGTGGACTGGTCCTATCACTGTGAAAAGCGTATTCCCCTCAGGAGCAGTGGAATTGGAAGATCTAAAAGGGAGGAACACGTTCAAAGTCAATGGACAAGCCTAAAGCCATATGTATAGGTGTACGTAAAAGAGATTGACACCATTTGGTTGTCAGACCCCATCTACGAGGTAGAGTGAGCTGAAATTGAGAGGTCGTCTCACCCTCGACATATATTGGGTGAATTCTTATATATAGTAGCTGCACATAGGTTAGGGTAGTAGAGTCCATAGGTTCACATCAATAAAAGAGAGGAATTTGAGCTTCACCATTCTTAACGAGGCGAATATTTAGGGCCATAGTGCCGAGGTCAGAGGTTTTTGAAGTTAAACATGTGTAGGACCATTAGTAGGAGCATCCGAAAGTCAGGAGAGAGGAGTATACCAGCAAAAAGGTAAACTAGAGCTGATCTGGGCACCAAATAGATTTGATCTTGGCAACCTGGATCAATCTGATTAAGGGAAAAATCAAAATAAAAAAGGGTTCGAATCGATCTGGTCCTGGGAACCCGAATCGATCCCGTTTCTGCAACCATTCACATTCCCAAGGTTCACCACCCTTTCCCCCAATCCATTTCTTTCCCTCCAAATTCTTCCACCACCCATCCGAACCACCTCTTCCCTCCCAAATACTTCCCCCTTTTTCCCTCCAAACCCTACTATACACTCTTCCCTCAGTACCTATAAAACCATACCATCTCCACCATATTTTCCCCTCCACTACTCATTCTCTTCCTCTCTTTCTCTATTTATGTCCAGAAATCCTACTACCTCCAGATACCATGGCCAACCAACCACCTCCCCAAAAATAGGAGTCCATCGAAATTCTTGACGACGAAGCTGCCGGCTACCGTTCCCTTCAAGAACAAAGGTGGTGTGAACGCTTCTTTGGCCAAACTCGTAAGCTCCAAGTGGAGCGTTATGTCATTTGGAATGACATGACAAATTCCATCACTGCGCTTTTTATGGCCCGGGGTTGGTGTTGTTTCCTAAATGAGCCTCATAATGAGGTGTGGCCCAATGAAGTGAGAGCATTCTATGGCTCACTTGTCCGCACCGGGCACAACGAAGCTGAAGCATATATAGGCGGCATCCATGTCCCGTTCTTTTTGGAACTTTTGCTCCAGAAGTTGGCTGCCAAAGATGTCCCAAGCCCCCATCCATTCACATACCCTAAACCTCTTCCCCCACTTGACAAAGACGTGTGCATGTCCTGCATTGACCCCAACACTAACTGAATCACCGAGACATTCTCGGTGGGCTAGCTAAGTGAGAAAGTGAGCCTCACTTTCAAAATAGTATGCGCGAACATTCTCCAAATGGGTAATAACTCGGCAATGCGCCCGCGTCAAGCCACCCTCATATATCACCTCTTCGACTATAACACCGCCATCAACCTGGCTCCCTGCATTTATACGGACATATTCTTCGCAATCACAGATAAAAAAGGAAAAACTCCTCTCCCCTATGCCCGGCTCATAAAGTCCATTCTAGAGGACACCGTAATTGCCCCCACAGGATTTCCCTCGCCTCCTAGCTCCTTTTGGGGCAACCGTCGGGACTAAACGTGAAAGCCAATGGGAAAACATCCAAGCTCAACTAGCACAGGAGGATAGCGAGGAAGAAGAGAACTCGAGTGTCAATGAATAAGAGTATGCGAGTGGTGATGAAGAAAGTAGCGAGGAAGAAGAGGAGGACATCTTGATGGGTGAAGGTGACGAGGAGTATGATAGTGATGAGGACTCTGATTTTTTCCAGCAAATGCAGAATTTAATCGACGTCTTTCGGCGATGGAATCACGACTTGATGGGTTCATTAACCAATACACCACTGATAGGGTGGCCGACCTAAGGGCTTACCAGCACGACACCAACATGATGCACCATCTCCAAGCGGAGATGTATCGGATTACTATGGGTACACCACCACCGTCCTATTTCTATAACCTATATGACCCCAATATGCCTGATGGATCCCATGCCCCGCCCCAGTGAGGCCATTTCTATAGTTTGGTTGTGAAGTTGTTGTTTGTTATCATTGGCGGTTGTTTGTCTTCCTTTCCATTGTAATTTTATATAGACTCTATATAAAATTTTGCATTTTTCATATTTGTTCATTTTATTTCTTCGCACTTTTAATTCGCTTTGAGTTAGATTTTAGTCCTTTTTGGTTGAGGACAATGCAAAAGTCTAAGTTAGGGGGGGTTACAAGTGCGTCTTTCTAAATCTTCATAAATTTTCAAAAATGCTCAGAAATTTCAAAAAATTGAAAACTTTTGAAAACTCCAAAAATATTTTTCTTCAAAATAAATAAAAATTGGAATTTAAAATCTTAAAAAATGTCACAAATATTTCGTCTCAAGTTGTAAAAATCAAATGCATAAAGCCAAAATTGACCAAAGATGGAAATTGAAAGAAAATTGACGACTTAACGAATAGGTGTGGAGATTAACCAACCCAGTGAGAATTCGAGCCTATCACTTTTTGCGAGTTTTAAATCAATCCGAGTTAATCGTTAACTCAAAGTTCTTTTTATCGTTTAAAAAAAGTCGTTGAAGATCTCAAGTCCCTAATTTTTATCAGTTATGGAAAACGTGTGAGGTGTTGTCTCGAAAAGTGCGCTAACATATCTTTAAACTTAATCAATCTCGAGACACATATGGTAAAACAACTCGCATTTGGACAATGAAGTAGGTCCTCATTTGTCAACCAAAAATATTGGCCATAAAAAGTTCTGAAAAATTATCCCTTTTGTAACCCAAATTTGAGCCGAATAATTTTTTCCTTTCATTTGACAACCCGAAAAACCCACATTGACCCGGAATTGTGAAAGTTCAAAATCCCAAAAATTAAGTCCGAAAAGTGCATAAAAAGGGCAAGAAAAAAATAGTAGAAAAATGCTCAATAAAAATAACAAGAAAAGAAAAGTGTGAAAAATAGAAGAAAAATAGAAAAAGAAGAGAAAATGAGCAAAAGCCTGGAAAAGCACTAATGTACATCATAAGAAAATTTTCCAATTCCATATTTCTCAACCATTTCCATTTTACCCAAATACACCTTAAACTCAAGAAAGTCCTAACCGATTCCGAATTGAGAATTTAATTACCACGTTGAGAGCTAATGCACAAAAGATAATATAAGAGATTAAATGGTGTGAATAAAAGATGATATTTACCGTTTCCCAATAACCGTATTCCAATGAAGAGATCTTTTCGCCCATAATTTTTTGTCTTTTATAATTGTGTGCGTGAACTTGTGTTCCATTACATTTACTCCTTATATCACGCATACTGAGAGAACAATCCACCTTTCCGAGTGATTCGTTTATGAGTATATTTGGTGACCATTTGAAATCAAATCGAATTTTCAAAAAGTAGCGCAATGATCAATCGGTGGAAATTAGCGGTTCGATTTTTCGCTTCGCACACACACACTATGGCTTGAGACTCGTGAATATGATTTTATCGTGACCAGTTTTTGGGGAGTTTAAATTATACAATTTTTAAGTATTTTGATTTTTCTTTGAATCAATAACGAATTTTGTGGGTATATTCACTGCAAACCCTCACGAGACACAACTCGTCCTACTAGGGTCACCTAGAGGTTTAAAGGCTTGTTGCATACGCTAAATGCAATCGCTCGTCGGTGAAAGACGTATGCTATCTCATTTTAGAGTTGCATCATATTTTGATTCTTTTGCATTGCTTGGGACGATCAACGTTCTAAGTTAGGGGGGTTTGATTAGGTATAAATTCTTCTAAATTTTCTCCTTAATTTAGAGGCTTTTATTACCTTGAACAATGTAAAACGAGTTGAGTTATCTCATATGATTGCTATTGGCTTCGTCTAACAAGTATCCCGAGTTTTGTATATTTCTTAATGATTTTATAGGTATTTAATACATGAAAGAAAGAAAAAACCCGGAAGAAGCAAGAGGAAAGAAAGAAGAAAAGTCAAAAGGGCAAAAGTGTAATTTACACTGGAATCTGGATGAGAGCCCAAAATAAAAGTCAAAGATCTCGAGTCTACGAGTGCGTAGGAAGAAACAAAGTTCAACTCTGAGTTCCGAAGTAGAAGTTATGAAGATCCAAAGATGTGAGATAATCATGAGAAATTGAGAAGAAAATCTGGATCAACCCGGTTGGCATAAAAAACGATCGATCCGGGTACTGGAAGTCAATGTATAAGGAAGCATTTACCGAATCGATTCGGTCCTCATAAAAAAAGATCGATCCATCCCTCCCCCCAAGTTCACTGAATAAGAGCACATATAACAGATTGATCTAGTTGAAATAAAAAACAGATCGTTCCGGTCATCAGGAAAATCGATCCGAAATGATTACCCGAATCGATCTGGGGTTCGAGATTTGAGATTATATTATTCAAGCTAGAGTTTTGTATAACTCTAACTCTTGTAATTTTCGTAGTGTATAAATTTCAAAGTCCTCCCAAGTACAAAAAGGGATCTTCTAAGTTTTCATTTAGCTTTGATTCAAGCTTCTGCAATTCAAGTAAATTCGTTCCAATTTCTTCTTTCATAGTTGTTGTAGTTAATTTTTAATTAATAATTTCATTCTTTTTAATTCTCAGTTTATAGTTAAGATGTCTTCTTTTATTAAAATCATGTTTTCTTCTTGCTTTACTATATCCGACTAATTTTCTAAGGGTTGGGATGTACGAATCCAACCCTATGTTCTTAATGAATGCGTAAAATTTGATTTTGAATTAAATAACTGAGTTAATCATGTGTGGTGATCCCAACCAATGTAGGACTTTTGATCTCATTTTCCCTAGCTAAGCGGGATGCTTAAGAGTGTAACGCGCGTGTAGCTACGACGACACTGTTTTATTCGTCTCTTGATTATGTATGATGCAGGCTATGATCCCTCATATATGTAATGCTTGGGAGTACTAGATATTGGGTTTGCTCAGATATTTCAATTTCGAATTAAGTTTTAACATTGATCAATGAACTAGGGTTGGAGGAGTGTATCCTGGCTCATTTTTCTCACTTGCACTTTTCACTATAGTTTTTAATTTTCTTAAGAAAGTCAAAAATCTTTTCCTTTATTTCTAAATTTTGTAGGTACTTTTGTTATTATGACGGCTTGTAGTTAGTCCATCTCCCATAATCACCTTTTCGTTATTTTTAGAAGTCGAGTTAGGGTTCTCAATCTTTCCAACGTCGTTATGACTTCGTTCATCCTATTTCCCTATTGAGACGATCCCGACTTAGTGGGTTTATTACTAACGCAACAGGATTGCCCTTGAGCCTATATCAGCACGAACACTAGATACACATTTATGGTCGCATCTGACACAACTAGCTCAGGGTTAGCAGAGATGAAGGGAGCAGAGTTTCCATCAGGGGGACCCTGCTAAGAGGTTCAGATCAGGTGACCATAGGCTAGGACAGAGAGGTTTTAGGCAGGGCCATCAGGAACAATAGAACTTTCAGCAGGGCCAAGGGAGGGGTGTTAACGGCCATCAGGGCCAAGGACAATAGGGACAGAGAGGGGGAAACTTTATAGGTAAGTGCTCTTTATGTGGTAAGACTGCCCACAAGAAACATTAGTGTCCTGAGAAGGGTAGGGCTCCGCAGCAGTAGCAGGGTGCTCGACAGGAGCCCTAGTGATCTATCTTCCCAGTTGCACTCCCAGTTCCACCACAGATGGAAGCCTTACCAGCTATTTTCACAAGGACAGCTACAGTATGGGCGTGTCTACAACATCCACCAGGACGTAGTTCCCCAGGCTCCACCCGCAGTTGAGGGTAAGTTTTCTATCCAAGGGACTTTACGATGAATATTATTTGACACGGGGGCTTCACACTCTTTCATTTTGACTAGATTTACACATGCCAGGGGATTATTAGACACGATAGATAGTATGGATACAAGTGTAGATTCACCACTAGGATATGGGTCACTCGTATTCTTTATATGTTGGGACATGGGGTAAGAGATATGGAGATTGATTTTACCTGCCGATATGCTTGTATTAGATATATCCGAGTGTGAAGCTATTATTGGGATGAATTGGCTAGTTATGTATAGGGGCATAATTTATTGCTATAGCCATAGTATTGTGTTCGTCGTACCGGGTCAAGAGATGTTTTTGGTGGTGATGCCTCGTCCTGAGGGAGGCTCGTCCACCCATTTATATATAGAGGAGGAAACCTCTATGGAGGTGGTGATTCCACTTGATTTTATTCTGGTTGTTCGTGAGTTCGCTAATGTATTACAGGACATACCAGGGCTACCGCCTAGTAGATAGACAAAGTTTGTGATAGACTGGATGCCAGGCACTCGGCTGATAGCTCGTGCACCTTACTGTATGGCTCCAACAGAGATAATAGAGTTACGGGATCAGATCGAGCAATTTTTAGGACATGTCTTCATTCGTATGAGTACCTCACCTTGGGATGCTCCCGTACTATTCGTAAAGAAAAGATACGGGTCGTTACAGTTGTGTTTTGACTATCGAGAGTTGAATAAGGTCACGATACGGAATAAGTATCCGTTTCCCCGAATTGTTGATTTATTTGACCTGTGAGGGGTGCTATCTACTTTTTGAAGATAGACTTGAGGCCGGGATACCATCAGTTACGTATCAGAGAGAAGAACGTGTCTAAGACTACCTTCTTGACTAGATATGGATCCTACGAGTTCAGGGTTATGCCATTTGGGCTAACCAACTCACCGATCGTGTTTATAGACTTGATGAATAGGGTATTCAGAGAGTTCTTAGATCAGTTTGTCATTGTCTTCATAGACGACATCCTGATTTATTTCCAGACCGAGGAGGAGCATGTCGATCATTTGAGGAAGGTTTTGCAGACACTACGTGATCACGAGTTGTATGAAAAATATGAGAAGTGTGGGTTCTGGCTGAAAGAGGTTCAGTTTTGGGGGCACATTGTTTCTGAAAGAGGGATATCCGTAGATCTAGGGAAGGTTTCAGCGGTGAGGGAGTGGGGGAAACCCACTATGCCGTCAGAGATATATTCTCGAAGATAACAGATCTGTTGACTAATTTGACTCCCAAGGGTGCCATTTATCTAGGATGATGCCAGCCAATTGCCTTTAAATTAGCTGAAGGATAAGTTGACTTCAACATTAGTTCTAGCACTGCCCAGGCCGGGAGTGGAATACCTAGTGTATACTGATGCATCCTTACTAGGACTTGGTGGTATGCTTCAGCAGAAGGATAAGGCTACAACTTATGCTTCCCATAATCTTAAGCCTCACGAGAGGAACTACCCCACCCATGACTTAGAGTTAAGAACATTCATGTTTGCACTTCGGATTTGGAGACATTATCTCTTGGGGAGAAATTTTTCATGTTCACAGATCACAAGTCACTACAATACCTATTCACGCAGTGAGAGTTGAATATGCATCAACGGAGGTGGCTTGAATTTGTGAAGGACTATCAGTTCGATATCCAATATCACCCAGGGAAGGCTAATGTGGTAGCAGATGCGTTGAGCTGTAGGCCAGCAGGTGAGCTGGACGAGGTGTGGATGAAAAAATGGAAGGAACTGGGACATCAACATGCATATGCCTGCTCATTCATGTCAGTGATGATGGTTACACCTGAGATCATTACTAGGATGATACATGCTCAAGCAACAGACTCGTTCTATCACAATCAGATCATACAACTTCTAGCTGAGGGGGCAATGTCATTTTCTGTGAGCTAAAATGGGGGCTTACGCTTCAATGGCAGGCTAGTAGTTTTATAGGGGGAGAATTTAAGACATGCGGTAATGACGGAGTCTCACGGTTCACGATTTCTGATACATCTCGAAGGGAATAAGATGTACCAGGATATGAGGTGACAGTACTGGTGGAGTGGAATAAAGAAGGACATTGTTGAGTTTGTTTCGAAATGTGCCACTTGTCAGCTGGTAAAAGTGGACCATCAGAGTTTGATAGGGCTCCTATAGCTGTTAAAGATCCCTATGTGGAAATGGGAGAATGTTTCCATGGATTTCATCACACATTACAGATGGGTCACAATTTCATATGGGTGATTATGGATCGACTGACCAAGGTAGCTCCTTTTCTTCCAGTCCGAACCGATTATACTACGAAGCGGTATGCTCAGATCTTCATTTTCGAGATAGTGAGACTCCATGGGGTGCCCCTTGATATTGTGTCCAATCGAGACATGATTTTTATGTCCAGATTTTGGGACAGCTTCCAGGAGGCCATGGGTACAGAGTTACGATTGAGTTCGGCCTATCACTCGCAAAATGATAGGAAGACCGAACGGATGAATCATATGTTAGAGGATACGCTGCAGATGTGTATCTTTGATTTTGGAGGGGGCTGGAAGAAATATCTTCCACTGGTGGAGTTCGCGTATAATTACTCCTACCAGTTTACTATTGGCATGGATCTATTCGAGGCGTTATACGGTAGGCCTTGTCGTTCTCCAATGTGTTGGATAGAGGTGGGGAACAACAAGCAACTTGGGCCAGAGGTTATTTAAGATACCTCGACCAGGATTGAGATGATTCGAAGGCATATTTGGGTTGCTCAGGATAGACAGAAGAGCTATGCCAATGCCAAGAGGTTCTTCAGGGAGTTCAGTGTGGAGGACCAAGTGTTGCTATGAGTATCTCCTATGAAGGGAATAATGCGATTTGGGAAGGAAGGGAAGTTGGCAGCGAGGTATATATGACCATTACCTATTATTGAGCGGATTAGGCCAGTAACTTATAAACTTGGGTTACCGGAGCACTTGCATAAGATTCATGACGTGTTCCATATTTCTTCACTGAGGAGCTATCTTTGAGTTGATTTAGCCCACACTCATATTGCTTCAGAGGATATTGATCTACAGCCCGATAATTCCTACAAGGAGGGGGATGTTGCCATCCTAGACCGTAGCGAGAGGAAATTGAGGTCGAAGATAGTACCGTTAGTGCGTGCTCAATGGAAGCATCATAATGCCGAGGAGTCTAACTAGGAGCGCGAGGACGAGATGCGTGATAAATATTTAGAGTTATTTTTACCAGGTATACCTTTATTTTTCTGAATTTCAAGACGAAATTCTGTTAGTGGGGGGGGGGGGGGGGGGGGGGAGGGGGAGTATGTAATACCCTGTATTTTTAATGATTTTAATTATGGTATTAATTGACTTAAAAATGAGAAATTTATTTATAATTAATCCAGATTTAAATAAATAATTACTAGCGTGATGAGAGTTAGTATTTATTGATGTGAATTATGTTGAATATTACTTAGTGAGTAAAGTAACACATAATTATGAATTTATTCAAATTGTCAAGTGAATAATACAACAGTTATGGGAAATTAAGTCGGGACGCGCGTGTTAGTTGTGTCGGAACTAAAATTTGTGAAATAAAAATAATTTATTAATAAGTCACCCATATGGTCATTTCAAGTATGCCAAAGTGTCCGGAAGGGTCAAGATAGTCAGAAAATCCTACCTGGGGGTTTTGTTTGGGTCTCGAGGCATTTTTTAGCCAAATCGGCATCCCGGGAGGGTATTTTAGACACTTTAATTTTTGGAGTAATTAAACCCACGAAATTCTTAAGTCTCTATCGATTACTAGGTTAGACCATTAGGGTTTTATCAAACACAAAACTAAGGAGGCCATAGAGATTAAAGAGGAGGAGATTCCCAAAGGAGAAAACCACCAATCTTAGGCTTCTTACACCACCATCACCACCAACATGTAGATCGGAAGGCGAGGAATAAGATTTTACCCATCTTCACCAAAGGATCAGACCTACTATCTTAAGTCAATTATTGTTCTTGCTTAAATTTAGCTATATATATTATCCATGTTATTAGAATATGATTAAGAATAAAATTTCATGCATGTAGAGGATAATTTTGGATTAAATCATATAGTGGGTAGGATTCATGATTAGGCTTGAAGCACTATTATGGAAAAATAAAATTTAATACATTTTGAGAATCGTTATGTAGAGGATTCAGAGTTTTGATCATGTTCTTAAAGAAAAGCCATAAACTAGGGTTCTTGAGAGTTAAAGTAGAATTCAATTGAAAGTTAATGAATCTTGATGTTTAAATGATTCTTGTACGGTAGAAATTGTCTATATATATATATATATATTTAAAAATGTTTAGAACCTTCGTTTTGGAGTTTGGGAATGAATTAAGAAGGTTTTAGAGATTTTTGATTGAGGAAACCCGCACCTTTAATCTGCAGACAAACCAGGCTGATACCTGTTCGATCAATCGATCAACTCAAGAATGTCGATTGATCGATCAACTGATCGATCGATCCATTTCTTCGATCGATCAACTCCCCTAAAATTTGTGACTTATTTTCCTCTTTAGTTTCGATTCAATCACAACTTTTAAGAACCCTTAATTTTGATTAATTGAATATAATGGAACTTAAGGAAGGTCAGTAGGGTTATAGTTAAAGGCCAAAAAATATCATTATATATGTGATTGAACGGAGAGATTTACGAGTGTTTTCGAATAGGTTAATATTGGAAATTTGATGCATTAGGGTTTAATTTGGATAAATGATGACTTAGGGTCAATACTAGTAATAGGGGAACACTATAGTACTGAATTAACCCGAGGAATAATTAGGCGGCTTTGTAAACCTTTGGGATAGGGAAAGGTACTTATACGACGAGAGCTATGGCATTAATTAAATTTACGTATGATATACGGGTTATAAATACAACGTGTAAGACTTGTAAAATAGGATGTGTATATACCAATATTGAACGTATAAATACTTAGGTTGTGTGAATACCTATTGTATGGATTTTTATGTGTATGGCGTACCTACCATACTTGCTATCGCCAGGAGGTCTTAAATGGGATGGTCTTCTTGAAGAACCCTTCGAGGGGATTATAGATTGGTACCTCAGAGCATGGTATCTAAGGAGGACTTATCTGTGAGTGGATAAGTTTGGGTTATATGGGTGCGTATATGTGTGACTCATTACACCGTGGTCCATGTTCGCCTCCAGTTTGTGTGTGATTTGTTTTATTACGATTCATGAAAGATTTAAAATTGATAGTCCTTATATTATACGTGAGAGCATCGGGACTTGATAGCAGAGTATGTACGTACCGTTAGTTTTTCCTATATGGGGTGCGGTATTGGTATATATTATAATAGTGTATATATATATACCGTGTTTATTCTACTGTGTTGTTTAATATAACAGAATGATGATGCCAATATATATTAAGTGTGTAAGAACTTAATAGATTAATGAGATACTTGGAATCAATTAACAAAATACGAGGAACTATATAGCGCATATTGTTATTATACAGGTGGGCACAATAGATTTGTTGGCATAGATGGAGAACTGTTAAAATTTAGTTAGGTGGGGTAACGTAACTAGGAAGGGTAATAATTATGCGTTAGGTGTGCACAATAGTTGAGAGGTGAGAATCTCAAGTGAGAGCACATGACTAACATGTATATAATTATCTGGTATTTATGCATTCAAATACTTGTTGTTTTAAAAATATTTTCAACTCGGTCTCTGACTCGTTTGCTTTAAAATCTATTTTTTTTGTAAAATATTTTAAGGTGCCCAGCAACAGGGTCATCAAAGATAGGAGTTCCATTCAGTTGACGCGATGTAGCTGTTGTGGAAGTTACATGACCTCGGTACTAGATGCCTTCATATTTATCCTTGATTCATTCGGAGTTATGTATTCCAGTCAGGGCATGTTGCCCATTCTTATTTAAAGGTTTTAGTTTCCGACATTCATTTATATTTCAGCTTTTGGGATTTATTTCATTTCAGATTATTGTATTTGGGATTTAAATGGAAGTGTTTACTCCAGACCCGGTTTATTTCATTATGTCGTTTAAATTCCTATGAGATTGTTATTGGATGGTGGATGTTTATTTAATCATTTAATTACTTGCATGGTATATTAAAAAGATAAAATTTGACATCTAACTTTTTAAATACTAGCTGGTTAGTAATTAATAAAAAGTTTTCGACCGTGATACTAAGACTGATCCAACTGGATATTCAGTTTTAAATTTAATAAATGACTTACCACCCAATATTTAATTAGGCAGGGTGTCAGAATTATCTCATGATTTTTTCTGAAAACCAATACATTTTTTTATTGTTTCCCAGTTTTCCTGGGATCTACATACTTTAGGCCATTTGCATGTTACATTCCAAGTAGCAATTTCAATATTAGAGATGAGGGTATCAACTTGTTTTTTATTTGCTTTAAAAATCCTGTTATTGCTCTCCCTCCATATGAATAAGTCACTATAGCTAAATTAGCCTGCTCACTTTATTCTAAAAAAATTTCACCTGGTTGTTGATTATTCTGATGATACTGCATGTTGTTTTTGTTCTAGAGCACATCCCATTTTTATTGTAACATTTATCCCAAACCATAGAAGAATAGGGGTAGAGAAAGAAGAGGTGATCACTATTTTCATTATTCTCATCATAAAACACATACATATCGGAGTCAATACACCTCCACTTATAAAGTTTGCCTTTTGTCCACACACTATCCTAATAGATAGTCTAGACGAAGAATGTATATTTGGTAACACATCCCTTAAATCAGACACATTTTTTTCCATATAACTTTAGGCTTTTTCTCCCTGATCCAGTCATAAGTACTATAAGCATTATAAATACCCTTAGGATTTGCCTTCCAAGAAATCCAGTCCCTTTTGTTTCTAATAGGGCTCACACTTGTTCTAGTCAGGCCAGCAAAGTTTGAAATAAATTCACCAACTTTGCAATTAACATGGCTAGCAACATCATAAATCACTCTTTCCTCATAAAATTCAATAAGGGACCCATTTTCATGCCAACTATCAACCCAAAAGAAAACGTTTTCACTATCCCCAATATGAAAAGATATAATCTTCCTAGCCTCCATTGTCATTTTAGAATTTTTCTCATAGTCTTAGAAAGATCAAGCCTATAAACTTGTGGGTACCCAAAAATAGAATGATAAGCGTGGACGAGTCGCCCAATTGTAGCGTCCCAAAGTCTAAACTCCCCATATCTTAACTAACTATGATTTAGTCTCCTCACATGATCCCATTAAGGGGGGCTCTAGGAGAAGATGGAAAATGTGGGGGAGTCCAACACCCCTACTCCCTAAAATGAACATGTATATAATCAACCCTAGGTCCGGGGCAAAGGACACACTGTATTCTCTGTAATCACTCTCTGGAGTATATAGAAACAATACTGACTGCACCACCGTGGACGTAGGCGCCTTTGCTAAACCACGTATATCTCTTGTTATGTGATTGGCATTTTATATTCCTCATTCTGCTTGGTGATTGTTCTTCTCTTATCTCTTTGTGTTGAATAATAATTTTCACCGTCTGTGGGAATGTTTACCTTCCCTAAGAAAGCCCACACCAAGAAAAGAGTTCGAAATGTCTGGTCACAGTAGTGATGCTCCCCAGGCAGGAGACATCTAAGAACCTCCTGCTCCTCGCAGGGTTAGATCTGAAGTTCGGCGTTCAGATTAGAGGACTCGCCTATAAAGGCCAGTCTCAGAAGAAAGCCAAGGACTGACGAGGTCCACACAGATATCCAGGATGATTGATGCATATGAGGCGAGGCTCCACGAGCAGAGGGAGTCTTCTTGCATACACGAAGCTGAGAATGCTCGCCTCAAAATAAGATTAGAAAGAATGGAGAGTGAACTCCATCATGGTACCAAAAGACGTCCATACCGCACTCCTATCCCTCAGGCGAGCAAGTCTCACAGCTGAGGAAGGAGTCCCAGGCGCGGATCCCAAAAAGCTGAGGAAAATGAGTCGGAGGATGACCTGCTCGAGCAACTGCGACTAGCTCGCCATCCCAGGAGCCCGAATCACAGCAACGAGAACATATGAAGTATGGTCCGAAGGGAGATGGACCAACACCCTGCACATCACGGTGCCAGATCGACCCAAGAACTTGCAAGGCGAGCTCTCAAAACTCAGATGAAATCACCCTTCTCGAGAGAAGAAGAAGAAGAAGAAGAAGCCCCCAAGAAGTTTTCTATTCCAAGGTTCAATATTTATGATGGAAAGACTGATCCCATTAATCATGTCAGGCAGTATTGACAGGCCATGACTCTCTGGAATAATCGAGACACACTAATGTGCTAAATTTTTCCCTCAAGCCTGCATGACGTGGCGCAAAAATGGTTCGAAAGGCTCCCCCACCAGTCCATCAAGAGTTTCAAGTCCTTGGTCGAGCTCTTTACGGCCCGGTTCATTACTAGTAGCTCCCATCCTAAAGGATGGATGCTTTGATGATAATGAAAAAGACGCCTTAAGAGACCCTTCGAGACTACGCGAAGAGGTACTAGGAGTTATTCAATGAGGTCGAGGACTGCTAGGAGCAAGTGGCAGTGGCCTCTTTCAAAATTGGGCTACCCAGCTCTTCCCTTCTGTACCAGTCCTTAACGAAGTAGGAAGCAATGACCATCGATAACCTAATGTCCCGCATCGAGAAGTATACCATGGTGGAAGATGTCACGTGCCTCAGCACAGGGGAAAATGGTCGAGCTAAGCTCGTTGCCAAGGGCAGTGACAAAACTGAGAACCAGAAGAAAGGAGTAAAGAACGGGGGAAAAAATGTCTCCATGAACGGAGGAAATAATGATGTGTCAAAATCATTTCAGGCGGTCAACACCATCTTCAGAGAACCAATTTATAAAATTCTCGCAAAAATCAAAGACGAGCCATTTATTAAGTGGCCCATGAAGATGGGAGGAGATCCCTCAAAAAGAAACAACGCGTTGAGATGCGCTTTTCACAAAGAAGGAGGATATAAGACTGAGCATTGCAAGGCTCTTAAGTCCCACCTCGAAGAGCTGGCTCAATCTGGGCATCTGAACTAATTCGTGGACAAAAGGGCAGAGAAGGTTGCTGCCCATAAAGAAGCCAGGCCTGACAACGTGCTCGAAAACGATGTCGGCCATGAATTCACGGTAATCCATGGGGCATCTGACGCAAAATAGATTCAAGGAAATTCAGCCCGAATGGAGGTGAAAAGGCTTATAACGGTGATGCAAGCTTTTCAGATCGATCCGATGAAAACACAGTCAGGAAAGCGTCGGCGAGCAGACGACGTCGACTATAGTAAGTGTTGATGTAAAAAATTAGATCACGTCTAATTATTCAATCATAGATAAATAAATGATACAAAGAATTTTAAAGTGGTTCAGCCTTATAAGAATGGCCTATGTCCAATGTTATGGTATTGTTGATTGTATGGGAATTCTCGATTACAAGTTATCTCAAGAAATTACGGTCCCCCTACAATGAGGATTGTACAATGTATTTATAGCCCTGGGGCTGTAATGTGAAAGGGTAATACATTAAATGATGTACATATGAAAGGGTGATACATCCAATGCTCCTTAAGCGTATGCGTCAGAATGATAAGCATTTAATGAACAGTCAAACTGTTGGTTATCCCGCTATTAATGCTTTGTTCAAGGTGCAGCTCGGATCGCCTGAGTTGCTCGGACCGCCTAAGCTTCTCGGTGCTCAAGGGTTCCTCGGAGAGTTCTCGTTCCTCGGAGCGTACGAGTTCATCGGGGAATCAGTGTTCCTCGTTGTAGTATGGTTCCTCGGAGTGTGTGAGTCCCTCGAAAGTGTTTATTATTGCCACGTAGACTGCCATGTGTCTTCACTTTATTGATCCACGTCAGCAGAATAAATTTGGTATCAACAGAAGCCCCCAATGTTTCATAGTTCGAAATTTGAGGAGTGTGGAACATTCTTTCTCGGAATATGAGAGCTTTAAATAGTCCTCCTGATTTTTAGGAGTGTTTCCCTTCTATTTATTTCTCTTTCCAAATTCGTAGAATCAGACTTTTTTAAATTTTTATAACCGCCTCGATCTCCGCATACTTTTTGTCCTTTTAGCCGTCGGTAGTGTAATCGTTTCTTCTCGCTTCGATTGCCGCGCCCTTTTTATTCCTCTAGCAACCGGTAGCGTAATTGTTTCTTTCTGTAATCATTACTTTACCATTTCCCAAGGCAGAGTATTTAGACTTCGTAGACACTCCCATCGTCTTCTACCTTTTCAAATTTGTATTTTTGAGTTTTCCATTACCTTACTCTCTTGTGTATTCATCCTTTTCATCGTTCATTGCCAACAGATCCACTCTTTTTCTGTAAGATCTTCTTCCTTCTTCTTTATTTCCTTCTTTCATCATGGTTTATCCTGTAGAATCTCTTGATAAGTTTCGCTCTGATTTTTCTATTCCCTCCTGGGTTGTTCTAGAAGAGCTTTCTGAGCCTTCTGATTATTTCTGTTTGGCTGAGGGACATTGGTTCCCCAGTCTCTTTATTGCTGAGTGTGGATTTTCTTTTCCACCCAATCCCTTATGTCTGGAATTTTGTCAATACTTTGACGTTGTTCCTGCAAGAATAGCCCCAAATACATGGAGAATAGTTAATGGGGTTCATAGGTTAAATCAAATCCATGGAACTCGCATAGGAATTCTAGAAATCATGTTTTGTTATAGATGGGCAGTTGGTGATAACACCTTTTATTTAAAAACTAGATTTTTAAATAGGGCTTTAGTAGTCAATCTCCCGGATGCCAATAAGGACTATTTTGAGCACGGGGTTATCATAAAAAATTGGCAACATGCTCCTTTATCTGGAGATGAAGTTTATCAGGGTCCCAGATGCCCTCCCTATGGCAATGGGATGGGTTATTTTTATTTCATTTTACTTATTTTGAAATCATGCTTCTTTTATGTTTGATAAAATGTGCCACTGATATTTTAATTTTGATTTATTTGTAGTTGATAGCAAAAGAAAGTGTCCAAAGGAAGCAGATGTTAATATAAGACATTTGAAACTTATCTGGAGTCTGCATCAGAGTGTTGCCGACGAGCACATTAGGTCAGCCTCATATCTGCTGCAGTACAAGAGCTTCACCACCTCTTTTACTGCTCGTCTAGTAATAAGCGACGCAGAGTCAATACCAGCTTCTACCAGCTCTTCGCCTGAGTCACACGTTCCTTTAAGTGAAAGGATGAAGAAGATAAGACCTCCCACCCTCTTCGAGAAGCCTGCCTCTAGTGCTGGAGAGGCTAAAAGAAGTAAGATTGATGTCCCAGAAGGGACAAAGAAAGTTGATGCACCTTCCTCGGCTGCTGTTGTGAAGGTTACCGAGAAGCCTCCAGTGCCCCCGAGCAAGGTTGCTGCTCCAGGCGAGGTGATTGTCATATCACTGACCAAGGGCTCCTCCTTGGTTGAATCAATCCCTGTTCCCCCTAGGAAGCTGAAGAAGAGCTCCTCGGTCAATTTGGCTGATACCATCACTCAACCCCCAGTTACTGGAACCGGTGTTCCAACTTTTGTTCCTCCGAGCTCTACCATGAGCTCGGTAAAGTCTTGGATCATTCCCGAGGTCCAAGGTACTGAAGAAAATCTTACTCGGGACATGGTCACTTCGTTAGCTGCTCGCCATATTGCTTCTGTAAGTCTTATTACTTTGAATTTTTCACATTTCCCTTGTCATTTCTGTTTCTGACTTGCTTTCAATTTATGTTTTGCAGTTGACGAGCTGCTTCAATATAATTTTGAAGAAGGATGAAGCAATTAAAGCTTCAAGCTCCTCATTTGGGGTGGAGGAAGCTCTGACGGGCATGACGAAGTCTTTGGAAGATTCTCGCCAGAAATATGCTACTGACAAGGCAATCTGGGAGAAGAAACTTGCCTCCACCGAGAAGGAAAAAGCTCAGGTTGTTGAAGTCTCTAAGGAGTTGGAGAAGAGAATAAAGGACTTAGAAGGGAAAAATAAAGAGCTCGATGAGAAGCTCCAAAATGCTGGAGAGCTTGAGAATAAGCTCAAGGTTGCTGAAGAGGAGTTAAATCGACTTCAGGAAGTAAGTCTTCAAAAGGATGAGGTCGAGAATAAATTGAAAGCTGCTGATAACCTGCTGTCCGAGAAGCTTTCCTCGGAGAAGTTGAAGAGGAAAATGGCTGTGAAGAAGTCTTTCAGTGTTGGCTGGGACCAGGGGTGGAACAAGGGATTGGTTTCCATGGTGTCGCAAGTGGACTATGGCAGCCTCAAGTACTTTAGGGATGGATGGGTCGCTGATCTACAGGAGATGAAAGTGGATGAAAATTCCGAACTCTTTCAGCGACACATCCCTGGTCCTCCTCCAACTCCTGAAGACTTAGAAGAGGACAAAGCTGCCTCCGAAGAGTCTTTTATGGTGATGGGAGATCATCCCCCATCCATCCAGCTTGCTAACGAGGAACCTCAGCAAATCATTACATCTTCCGAGCAACTGCTGGCGCTCTCCGAGCAACTTTCTACTCCCTCCGAGCAACCTACTTCCTCGTCCCAGCCTCCCGAGAAGGTTTTGGGAGATAAGGAAAAGGTGTAGAGTTGTTCGGGTTTCTCTTTATATTTTTCTTTTGTCAATTGTAACCATGAATATGTAACTCTGATCCTTGATATAATAAAACTTAAATTTTTGTTCTTGCATACTATTTTCTCTTCTTCATACTTAGTTGGTACTTTTATTGATTACTGATTCTTCTTTCTCTACTAGTTTCTGGCCAGGATGGAATCATTATCTGCTCACGATACCAAGCTGCTGAGATAATACAATGATTATTTTAAAGCTGGTCATACAGATCTGAGTGCAGCACAAGTCGTCGACATCCTCGGCCAAGATGCTTCTGAACAAGCAGTTGAAGCATACCAATATCTGAAGTGTCTACTTGATCGAGCAGTGGCTAATAATGTGGCTTATTACGACATGATCGAGGATCTCCAAGGCACCCTCGAAGAACTTCAGCAACAATACAAAGAATCCACTGCCATTTTTCATGAGGGGTATGAGAAGAAGTATCAGCAACTCAATACTGACAAGGGGTATGAGAAGTGTTTTGCTGGCTACGAGGTGAGGGAGATAACTCTGAGGGGCGAAGTCGAGGAGTGCAGACAGATAGCTGAACTATTAGAGCAAGAAAATAATAACCTGCAGAAAGAGTTGTCTCAGTTGAAGTCTGCAGCTTCCACTTCAAATGCCTTGATCCTAGTGACTGATGAGGGATTCTCGTTCTTAGAGGTCGAGAATGCCAACTTGAGGGATGAGTTGGAAACCTTGAAGAGGTCTGTTCCCTCTAAATCTTCTCGTGGTCGAGTAAGAGCTCCTCGAGGACGAGCAAGAGCTCCTTGGATTCCTGTCAAGGAACAGCGAACTCAGTCTACTTTAGAAAATCAGGCCTTCCAGCTGATGGTGAAGAACCAGGCATTGGCTAAAATGTCAAAGAAGATCAGGGGCCTAGAAGAGCATCTTTCCATGCAGAAGTATACCTTGGAGAATAAAGAGATCTTCATCAAAAATCTCCACGAGCAGCTGGAAAGACTAACATATCAATTCCACAAACATCCCAGGGAGTTCTGGATGGCTGGATACAACGAAGCTCTCTATCACTTGGACGATCGTATCCAGAATGCCAATAATGAGAGCTACAAGCAAGGCTGGTTGAATGCCTTAGGTGTGCTGCAACTCGAACAGGGTCATTACCTGTGGGACTATCATGATCCTAGGCTGCTCGACCTACCTGTGCCACCATACAAACTGGATATGAGTTGGATCCCTGCTCGGGCCATTCCTCGATGCTTGATTTCCAAATATCTCGGTGACTACAATCTCCATTCAAATGCCGAGATATCTCGTCCCGAGCACCTCTTAGATCTACCATACGTGATGAATATCAGGATGTTAAAGGATCTCAACTTCATAAATTCTCCCCTGGCTTTAAATGATCCGCCTGCTGGCGAGGAACCTGTGTCAAAAACAGAGGGGAAAAGACCAGTAGAGTAGGGATTTTGATGTAATAGTTAGTATACATTTCAATATCAATTTTACTTTCATTTCATTATCAATGTAATTTGTTTTGGATTTAATGAAAGATTTTCATTTCTATTTGCTATTGTCTTATAACACTTTATATCTGTGCATGTGTATCTGTTAAAAAGATAACAATATTGTGTAGTTTGTTGATCAACTTATTGTCGAATAGCTTGAATTTGTGGTAGTCATTTAGAAAAAATAATATTTTTTTTCTCGACCAACTTAGTAATAATTTAAAAAGTTACGAGTATCATTTATGTTTAAAATGTTTTCGACCAACCAAGGTCGGTAAATTTTCCTTGTCGACTAACTACAGTTAGTGGGTTTTTATCCCCGACCAGCCATAGTTAGTGGATTCTTCCTCTACGAGGAGCTTTGGCACGTTTTTAAGAATATATTTACTTCCTAAACAACATAAGTTGGCATTTTTAGGAATACTTTTATTTCTCGAGGAACATATAGTTTTACTTCCCGTAGGAATACAAGTTTTACTTCCCGGAGGAATAGAGATACTTCCCGTAGGAATATAGGTAGCTTTACTTCCCGTAGGAATATAGGTAGCTTTACTTCCCGGAGGAATATTGGTAGCTTTACTTCCCGGAGGAATATTGGTAGCTTTACTTCCCGGAGGAATATTGGTTTCTCGACCAACCTTAGCTGGTGTTTTCGAGAAAAATTTTGAGTAGCTCGAGTTTTGCCGAGTTTCGCCGAGTAGTGTGTAGCACTAGCATTCCCCAAAAAATTTTCAATAAAAGGAGAAAATTCACATCACTGATAATACTTGCGCAGGTGCTCTGCATTCCATGCATTCTTAAACTCCTCCCCTTCTAAAGTTGCTATTCGGTAAGTCCTGGTCGAACAACTTCTGTAACTCGGAATGGTCCATGCCAGTTTGCCTCCAGTTTGTTATGCTTTTGAATTACTTTCTTCACCACATAGTCTCCTTCTTTTAGATCGCACTTCTTCACCCTCTTATTATAGAATAGAGCTGTTCGTTGTTGGTATGCAACATTTCGTATGGCTGCTTCTTCTCTAACTTCCTCGAGCATGTCTAAATCCAATCTTCTCATTAATTCGCTGACAGTGGAATTGAAATTCAGTACCCTGTGTGTTGGGAGGCCTAACGCGGCAGGTATAACAACTTCACTTCCAAATGCTAGCATATATGGAGATTCTCCAGTTGCTACTCGGGGAGTAGTTCGGTAAGCCCACAGTACTGACTGTAACTCGTTGATCTAATTTGCTTTTGCATCGTCCAGTCTTTTCTTCAAACCATTCTGCAGTGTTATATTTGTCACTTCAGTTTATCCATTGTTTTGACGATGGCCTGGTGATGAGTGGATCTTCAACACATTTGATTGATGATAATATGCAGCGAACTCCTCGTTATCAAATTGTGTTCCATGGTCTGTGATGAAAGAATGAGGAAGACCATATCGACAAATGATGTTCTTCCAAATAAATTAGTACACCTTCTCGTACGTCATATCAATGAGAGGCTCATCTTCTACCCACTTAGTAAAATAATCCACTGCGACGACGAGGTACTTGAACCTTCCTCTGGTCGTTGGCAGTGGCCCGACCAAATCTATTCCCCACATGGAAAATGTCCAAGGGGAAGTGATGGGTGTCAACAATGCTTGTGGAGTTCTTCGGATGGAGGAGAAGTGCTGGCACTTGTCACATTTCTTGGCGTAGGCTACACAGTCAGCCCTCATCGTTGGCCAGTAATATCACTGCGTCATCATCCTTTGCAAAAGCGTCCGACCTGCTACATGGGCTCCACAGGACCCTTCATGGATCTCTTCAATCAAGTCTTTCACCTCGGAGGGATGTACGCATCTTTGCAAACCTGCCATAATTCCTCGTCTATATAAAATACCGTTAGTTAATACATACCGAGCAGCTTTAAACTTCAATTTCTTGGCTGTAAGCTTATCAATTGGTAATTCTCCCTCTTCAATAGATTCCCTGATGGGATCCATCCAAGATGGTCCTAAATCAAGGGTGATAAAGTTCATCGCTAAATCTTCATCTAACTCCGACCAGCTAAAACTTCAATTGGGATTGTTCTTCGTAACTCGGTACGAGTAGCTGATGCTAATCGAGCTAGGGCCTATGCTCTTGCATTCTCCATTCTTGGTATTCTGACCAGCTGAATTGCAGTAAATTATGATACCAACTCCATCACCTTCGCATGGTATTTGATCATTAATTCTCCTTTGGCTGCATATATTCCCAACATTTGATTTACAATTAATTGACAATCACTGAAGACAATAATTTGTTGCGCCTCCATAATTTTCACCAAATTAAGACCTGCAATCATGGCCTTATACTCAGCTTCATTATTAGAAGCTTTGAATTTGAAACGTAGGGCGTACTCCATGTCGACCTCGTCCGGAGTGCTCAAAACTATCCCTGACCCACTACCTGTTGTGCAAGATGAGCCATCTACATATAGCCTCCATATAAGTAACTCGTCTTCAAACTTCTGATCTGACAAAGTTCCTCGACGAAATATTTGTTGCTTCCTTTCATCTTCCCCTGATATTTCTCGCTCTTCGTCGACCATCTTTTCTTTCCATTTTACCAACCGGAGTTGGTCTGAGCTCGAATTTGATGATCCTGTAACATCCACTTGCCCTTTTACCAACCGGAGTTGGTCTGAGCTTGTGTTTGTTGATCCTATAACATCCACGGGTTGATAAGCGAGTAACTTTTTCTCCTCGTGGGTGTCAAGATTGGTGAATTCTGCTATAAAATCCGCTACAGCTTGCCCTTTAAGCGATGATCTGGGTTCATAGACTATATCATATTCACCGAGCTCTATTGCCCAGTACATCAATCTCCCTGATTTTTCTGGTTTATGAAGGGCTTATCTCAACGGCAGGTCAGTATATACGACTATAGTATGGGCCTGGAAGTATGGCCTCATTCTCCTACTCGCCTCAATCAGCGCTAGTGCTAACTTTTCCATCCTTGGATATCTAATCTCTGCTCCTCGTAAGGCCTTACTTGTGTAATAGATTGGTTTTTGTACTCCATTCTCCACTCTTATCAACGCCGAGCTAACTGCATTCTCCGATACTGCTAGTTACAAGTATAATTTTTCTCCCATCACTGGCCTGGATAACAGTGGAGGTGCTCCCAAGTATTTCTTCAAGTCTTGAAAAGAATTCTCACATTCATCATTCCACTCAAAAGTCTTTCGGAGTGTCTTGAAGAATGGGAGGCATCGATCAGTTGCTCGTGATACAAATCTGTTGAGTGCTGCTACTCGTCCTGTAAGACTTTACACCTTTTTCTTCATCGTTGGAGATCGCATCCCTAATAGAGCTTTGATATTTTCAGGATTTGCCTCAATGCCTCGTTGATTGACAATGTACTCGAGAAACATGCCTTCTCGTACTCCAAATATGCACTTCGTCGGGTTCAGCTTCATTTGATATTTATCTAGTTGATCAAAAGTCTGACTTAAGTCAACTAGATGATCGGCAGCTTTCTTGCTCTTTGTCAGCATATCGTCAACATAGACTTCTATATTGCAACTGATTTGTTCAGCAAAGACTTTGTTCATCAGCCTCTGATATGTCGTACCTGCATTTTTCAAACCAAAAGGCATAACGTTATAACAATAAGTTCCCCTAGGGGTAATGAAAGAAGTACTCTCCCTGTCTTCAGGTTTCATTTTAATCTGATTGTAGCCCGAATAAGCATCCATGAAGCTCAACAGATCTTGTCCCGAGGTAGCATCGACTAGTTGATCAATTCAGGGCAATGGAAAGTGATCCTTTGGACATGCTTTGTTGAGATCAGTAAAGTCTACAAACATCCTCCATTTGTTGTTTTTCTTCTTTACCATCACCACATTTGCCAACCAGTCCGGATATTTAACATCTTCAATAAAGCAGGATTTCTGGAGCTTCTCGACTTCCTCCTGTATAGCTTGATTCTTCTCGGGACTGAACACTCTTCTTCTCTTCTTCACTGGATTGATCTCCTTATTCACATTGAGTTCGTGACATAAGAAATTTGGGTCTATCCCGAGCATATCCTCATGACTCCACGCAAAAGTTTACTTTCTACTTCTAAGGAAAGTTATCAATTCCTGTTTTAGTGAGGTTTCCAATGACAACCTACTTGAGTAGTTCGCTCAGGGTGCTCGTCGTCCAAAATGATGTTTTCAGTAGCTTCCACCACTTGACCCTTCATGAGTTGTGACTCATCTCTAGGATCCAATGTTTCAATTTCTGCCCCTTCTTCCACTTGATAAGTAGTAGTCTTTTTCCTTGATTCCTCCAGTTCTTCTTACTCGGTGGATGAATAATAGCATTCCCGAGCTACTTTCTGGTCACCTTTAACAACTCCTACTCCAAAATTTATTAGAAATTTCAGGCACTGATGCACCGTAGATGGTACAGCCTCGAACTTCTTCAATCCTACTCTTCCCATGATGATATTGTATGATGATTGAACATTCTTATCCATCACAAAAAAATGTATTCTTCTTGTCCGACAAGTAGGCAACCTACCAATAAATATATCCAACTTGATCGTCCCAAGTGGAAAAACTTTCTCGCCAGCAAAACCGAGGAGGGGTCTATGATAAGGCTCCAGTTGAGATAGTTTTAGAATTAAACTATCGAAGCATGAGTAAAATATGATGTCTACCGAGCTACCATTGTCTAGCAGTACTCTTGAAATCATTACCTCGTTCATTCTCATCTTGATCACCAATGGGTCATCATGAGGATATAGAACACCTGCAAGGTCATTCTTTGAGAAACCAATGACCAATTTCTCTTTATTCACCTTTCTCGGGTGATCCTCCTCAGCTAGATTTATTCGTTAAATGTACGAGCAAGTTTGAGCCTCACAGAGGTAAGATTTTCTCTCGGCAGTAAGGTCTCCTCCTCCTGCATCTCCACCTGTTATAACATTACAGTCAAATGACCCAAAGCGTATTGAAAATACCTCTCGTTCTGGCTGCCTTGGTCTCTTGGGAAGATCGGGGTCATCCTTGAGATCAACTTCATGGTTTCTTTTCTTGTTCTCCTCTGCTCGACGAGGAGATCTAGACCTCTCTCTAGTTCGATCATTGTTCCTTCTTTCGCCTCCACGATCAACATACTTTGACAGTTTTCCTCGTCTGATGAGTGTTTCAATCTCATTCTGAAGAGCTATGCAATTTTTGGTCATATGGCCATGATCTTTATGAAACTCGTAATACTTCGCCTTATTCCTCTTGTCAGGGTCTGCCTTCATTTTCTCTAGCCAGTTTAGTTCCTCGTTGTTCTTGATTTCCTCTAGAACATGGTTGATATCCTTCTTCAAAGGAGTATAATTATCATATTTCTTCATCACGTCCCATACCGACCTATTTTTTGATTGTTTGTCCTTACCATTGTTCTTATGCTCTTTTTTCTTAGCTTTATCACCTTCCACTTTGGTTTCTTTGGCATCCATGTTCTTCTTCGCAGCCATAGCTTCTTCGGCATTCATAATCTTGGACGCTTTTCCCATCAGATCCGACATGGTTCTAGGTGGATCTTTGGCCAAAGTATTGTACAACTTGTTAGGCAGTAGTCCACTCATCAAGGCGGTAATCGCTGTCTTCTCCTCGTAATCAATAACTTCAAGTTTCTTGTTATTAAAACGAGTTATATAATCTATGGTACTTTCACCACGCTTTTTTCTAACACTTAACAAATGTGCTACTCGTTTAACTGGCTTTTCCCCAAAACAGAAATTCCCAATGAATAACTCGGCCAGTTGAAGAAAGGTTGAAATCTTACCCCGAGGAAGATTATTATACCATATTTGAGCATATCCGGTAAGAGTTCCCGAGAATGCTCTGCATCTCATCTCATCTGGAACAACATAAATGTCGGCTGCAGCCTGGTATTGTTCTATATGAAGGACAGGGTCAGTCTTTCCATCATATTTGGGGGTCACGACAGGTGCTTTGAACTTTGATGGTGTTGGAAAATCTACAATAGCCTGGACAAAAGGTGTTCCTCGAACAAAGGTTCGTTGTAGAGGGTTCTTAGCTTTAACCATTTCCCCCAATCTATCCTCTAGCCTTTGAATAGAGCCTTTCCATGCATCATTTCCTTCCTCTGGCATGTTGGTTCGAGCAGCTAATCGCGTTGAGGTGGCTTCCTGGGATCTATCTTGACGAGCAACTGGTCGCGACTGGGCAGATCCCTCCCTTAAGTCTGATGGTCGTCGAAAACTCCTCGATGGGGCTCTAGGAGGACTTTTTCTCCTCCTAGGACCTAATTGATCGAAAGGAGATACTCTGCTTAATCTTTCTAGTGCACTGATCCTTTCTGGGGAGAGAGTGATACGTTGTTCAGTATCTGTGGCTCGCACTGATGAAGTTCGTCCAGGTTGATAAGAAAAATCTTCAGACTCCTCATTACGATATGAATTGGTACGCCTAGTACGCGAAGAAGATGCACGTATATTTCTTTGAATACTTTGTGGTCTTGAATGGGTTGGTACACCACCATGGAGGGTTTGTATGAGTTGATGCATAGTTTCTTGCATGACGGTCTGGCCCTGAGCCAGATTTGTAATCATTCCAGCCAGATCTGGAATATTTGGCAGAGCAGATGGATTTGGAGGGCTTCCAGCGTTTCGATTGCTTGATTCTGGAATATCAGCCATTTGTGATGGATTGTTTTTTATGGAAAGTGATATTACCAGTCGTTTCCCACAGACGGCGACAATTTGTTGATATAAAAAATTAGATCACGTCTAATTATTCAATCACAGATAAATAAATGAGACAAAGAATTTTAAAGTGGTTCAGCCTTATAAGAATGGCCTACGTCCACTGTTATGGTATTGCTGATTGTATGGGAATTCTCGATTACAAGTTATCTCAAGAAATTCTGGTCCCCCTACAATGAGGATTGTACAATGTATTTATAGCCCTGGGGCTATAATGTGAAAGGGTAATACATTAAATGATGTACATATGAAAGGGTGATACATTCAATGCTCCTTAAGCGTATGCGTCTGAATGATAAGCATTTAATGAACAGTCAAACTGTTGGTTATCCCACTATTAATGCTTTGTTCGAGGTGCAGCTCGGACCGCCTGAGTTGCTCAAACTGCCTAAGATTCTTGGTGCTCAAGGGTTCCTCGGAGAGTTCTCATTCCTCGGAGCGTACGAGTTCCTCGGAGAATCAGTGTTCCTCGTTGTAGTATGGTTCCTCGGAGCGTGTGAGTCCCTCGGAAGTGTTTATTATTGCCACGTAGACTTCCACATGTCTTAACTTTATTGATCCACGTCAGCAGACTAAATTTGGTATTAACAGTAAGCATATCGTATTTTCGGATGAAGATCTGGTGGGAGTGAGAAGCCCACATCATGATGCTTTAATCATTACCCTCAAGATAGCAAATTATGATGTCGACAAATTCCTCGTCGACCAAGGGAGCTCGTCCGAGGTGATGTACCTTGACCAGTTCAAAAAATTGAAATTAAGCATTACCGACCTGAAGGAAGCTACTGTCCCTTTGGTTGGCTTCGCTGGAAAGATGACTATGCCCTTGGGAAAGATCGTGCTTCTAGTAAGGGCAGGAAATGTTTCTAAAATGATCAAATTTCTGGTGGTCGACATTGACTCGCCATACTAGACTATCATCGATCGAGGATGGCTATATGCAATGAAGGAAGTTTCCTCAACCTACCACCAGAAGCTCAAGTATGTGATCGAGCGAGTAGTAATAGAGATTCATGGCAATCAAGCGATGGAAAGAAGATGTTTCATAGCGGCCATCAGCCCAAAACTAGAAAAGAAGGCCGACAAGCCCAGCGAAAGATTTGAAGAACAAGAAGGTCTGATACCTTCAAAATAGAAATTAAAGTACGAAAGACCCAGAGTAGAGGAGACAAGGCTCCTCCCCTCCGAACGGGTTGTCAAGAACCTGGAGGAAGTCACAGCTGGAGATAGCGACGACAGAAGGATCTTCTTGATTGGAGCTTCTCTCACAGATCAGGAGAAGAAGGAATTGACGACCCTGCTAAGGAACAATATAGACGTCTTTGCATGGGAGCCATACGAACTGCCTGGAATTGATCCTAGTATGGTCTGTCATCAGCTGCACGTCAATCCCACCTTCAAACCAATTGCGCAGAAGACACGGCGAACTGCACCCGATAAGGAAAAAGCCGTGGAAAAAGAAGTGAAAAAACTGCTGGATGCAGGATCCATAAGGGAGGTACAATTCCCCAAATGGTTATCCAACCCAGTAGTAGTTCCAAAAGGCAATGGGAGGTGGATAGTTTGCATCGACTTCACTGACCTCAATAGAGCGTGTCCTAAAGACAGTTTCCCCCTCCCAAAAATTGATCAACTGGTAGACGCCACTACAGCTCATGAGAGGATGAGTTTTCTGGATGCATACTCAGGGTATTATCAGATCCCTCTGTATACCCCAGACCAGGATAAAACAACATTCATCACCACGATTGGGTTATACTGCTACAAGGTCATGCCCTTCGGGCTCAAAAATGCAGGGGCAACCTACCAGCGGCTGGTCACCAAGATGTTCAAAAACCAAATGGGAGACACCATAGAGGTCTACATCGATGATATGCTCGTTAAAAGTAAGAAGAAAGAAGACCACCTCTCAGACCTGTCAAAAAAAATTCATAGGTACTTGGTCAGTAAGAGAGGCATCGAGGCTAACCCAGACCAGATCGATGCAATAAACAGGGTACAACCTCCTCGCACAATTCGGGACGTACAGAAGCTTCTCGGTATGCTCGCTGTCTTAAACCACTTTATCTCTAAGTCCTCCGAGAAGTGCAAGCCTTTCTTCCAGCTTCTAAAGGGAAACAAAATGGTAGAATGGAACCAAGATTTCTTGCGGGCATTGGACGAGCTCAAGGCTTACCTCAGTTCCCCACCATTTCTCGTCATACCACAAGAAATAAATTCCTTGTACTTGTACCTCTCCATTTCCAACCACACTGTCAGTTCTGCATTAATGTGCGAAGTTGCAGGGATCCATCACCCGTTTATTATGCGAGCAAGACCCTACTAGAAGCCGAGCAGAGGTACCTACCACTGGAGAAGCTCGCCTTTGCACTAGTAGTGGCTTCGAGGAAGCTGAAGCACTATTTCGAAGTCTATATTATAATCGTCCTTACATCACACCCCCTTAAAGCAATCCTGAGGAAGGCGAATTTGTCGGGCAGACTGTCTAAATGGTCAGTCGAGCTTGGACGATTCGACATCTAATTTCAACCAAGGAACGCAATCAAGGGGAAATTCCTTGCTGATTTCATAGCCGAATTCACAGGCGAGCAACCTTCCAACCAACCTCAACCAGAAAGACAAAAGGGGAACGACGCGACAGAGGAAACCTGGAAATTGTTCGTTGATGGAGCCTCCAACTCAAAGGGGGCAGGAGTAGGCATTGTCCTCATTACTCCAGAGGATACAATCCTTAAATAAGGAATCAGACTTGGATTTGTAGCCTCCAATAACGAAGCAGAATACGAAGCCTTAATAGTCGGCCTCCAGAAGGTGCACAGTTTGGGAGCAAAGCATTTACAGGTGTTCGGCGATTCTCAATTAGTCTCCAATCAGATAAGTGAAGACTACAATGCAAAAGATGAAAGAATGGAAGCTTACCTCGCCTTGGTGAAAAGACTAATGGCTAGCTTCGAAGAGATCAATGCCCAGCAATTTCCCAGAGGAAAGAACAACCATGCCGATGCCTTAACAACCCTAAGTTCAGCCGTCAATTCAGACCTAAAAAGAACAATCCCCGTCGATTTCCTTGCCCATCCAAGCATTAGCCGTAGAAGCAAGCCGCCAGGCGTGGAGAATATACTGCAAGTAGAGCCAACACCCAGCTGGAAAAGATTGCCCACCAGATAAGAGTCAAAGCTTCTCGCTTTCACTTATCACCATAGGGCAAGCTATATAAGAGATCTTTTTCCGGTCCATACCTTCAATGCATTCACCTAAGGAATGTCGAGAAGGTCTTACATGAGCTTCACGAGGGAATCTGTGGAAGCCATATTGAAGGAAGGTCCCTAGCTTTTCGAGTAATGAAGGAAGGCTATTGGTGTCCATGTATGCAAAGAGACTCTACTATGTATGTTTGCAAGTGCCAGAAATTCCAACTTCACGCTCCTATGGTCCACCAACCTGCCAGTGACCTAAAATCACTATCCAGCCCATGGACATTCACCCAATGGGGAATGGACATCATGGGACCACTTCCTACCACCACCGACAATCGCAAATATCTGTGGGTCGCAACAAACTACTTCACCAAATGGATCGAGGTGGAACCCCTAGCAAACATCCGAGATACAGATATGATAAGGTTCATATGGAGAAATATAATCACCCATTTTGGCATCCCCAGAACCATCATCACTGAAAATGGAACGCAGTTCGAGAGCGGCTCCTTTCAAAGTTTCTGCGATGAGCATGGAATCAGACACTATTTTAGCTCGGTGGCCTATCCTTAGAGCAATGGCGAAGCCTAGGATTCCAACAAGACAATGATTGATGAATTAAAGAAATGATTAGAGAGATCTAAAGGTGCATGGGTGAATGAATTACCATATATCCTATAGGCCTACTGAACCACTCCACGACGAGCAACGGGGGGGGGGGGGGGGGGGGGAAACCCCATTTTCGCTGACATATGGAATGGAAGCAGTCATCCCATTAGAAGTAGGCTTGCCAACAATGAGGTCCATCCTTGTCAACCAGGGCCATAACGATGCAACATTGCTCGCTGAGCTCGACCTAGTCGATAAGCGCCGAGAGCTAACCCTAGTAAAACTAGCGAGCTATCAGCAACAACTCACAAGGCATATAACAAGAGGGTCAACCCAAGGGCATTCCAAGTTGGGGACTATGTCCTGAGGAAAGTCCTAGGCAGTGGAGTAAAACCATCAGACGGCAAGCTAGGGCCAAATTGGGAAGGACCATCCAAGATAACTAGAGATGATATGCAGGGAGCCTATCACTTGGAAATGATGGAAGGCATCGAGATACCTCGAGCGTGGAATGCAGCCAACCTTAAGAAATTCTATTTCTAGATTCTCCTTTCGATCTTTAATTATGAAACCGGAAGTTCTTTTCCTTATCATTAATGAAAAGTTGTTTGGAAATTGCATTCTACGAAGTACCATTTAACTAATTTGCATTTTACGAGGTGTCAATGTACAAACTTTATAGCCCACACACCCTTTCCAAGTAACAAGCACACTGATCATTACATTATAGCAGGGAAATGACCCTCCTCAGGTTTTCACTATGAAATATGAAATAACTCATAAGCATTACCCTTGGCAATATATGAAGCCCTACAGGAGATCCTTAGGCAATATGACCAAGTCAGAATTGGTCACCAAATAATGTTTGGTTGAATAAAATCCTGATCGGATAGAGCATCCAACACCAGGTGTGTCCTCGCCAATTGCCACACTTAGGCCTAAGGGAATGTGATAACACAACCTAAAAGCTAAAGTGAGGCAGAATGGTATCTCGTTAGCATACTGGACTGGAAGGACACTTACTTGATAATGCAAACATACAAATCTAGTCAGCCAAGATAGGCTCAAGATTTTTGAAAAAAAATGTGGAAAATATAAGACACTTGTTTAGTCAGCAAATTTACCCAAAGCATAAATTTTATATTAATTCATCATATTTACAACAAATAAAATACATGTTTAGTCGGCGAGCTCGCCTAAAACATCGAGGTTACATCACTTCAAAACAAAATATACAGAGTTACTACTGGCAAAATCTTAGTGAAGGTGAGGCCTACGAGCAAGATAATCATCCACTTGAGCTCTTCGACCATCATCAGGAGGGGGAACTAACTCTTCCTAGACTTCATTAACATCCGACTCCAATAGCTTCCGAGGGATGGCATCAATGGGTATCCACTGATCATCTCTTCAGAAGGGGTTAGGCATCCGAGTGGAAGGAGATATTTCATGGCGATACCAGAGTATTGAGTTCCTTGGAACTAGCATCTCCCTCAAGGCACTCAACTACCCCCTGATGAAGGCGAGTTCCTTAAACTCTGTCAGCCTCGTTGTAGCATCTAACCAACCCTGGTCGTAACCGTCGGCCCATACTCGCCGAGGTTCTTTCTTAAACAGGTGCCGCAACTGAGTAACATCCCTTTGAAGCTCGGCAGCAATCACGTATGCTCGTCGAACATCATCACGGAGCTCTTCCATTTTCCTAGCTGGGCCCCTAGCACTCGTACCAGCTCGTGGAACAGTTAACGGGGTAAAACCTTGCAGTACCGGAGGAACATCGCTTGATCTTGCTCCAGCTCATGAAGAGGAAGAACCTCACAATACCCCAGGAACAGTGCTCGGTGCATGTTCCCTGAGTCTTGAGACTTCCCTCCTCAAATCATCATTCTCCCACTGAAGAATCTCCCCGACCTGATTGATCTCAGTGGCATCCAGGATCCTTGCTCTCAATTTATTCACCTCCTTTTGGACTGAAGCACCAACTTCTTCCATCTCTTGAAGCCTGTCCTTCAGCTTGTCCACAAGCCCAGACTGATCCTTATACTTCTGATACCTTGTTCTCAGAGATTTGCGAAGCCTGAAAAAGGCTTGGAGAACCTGAGGACTTGCATTGGGACCAAGGGTCCTGCCCAATTGGGATGTAGCAGGAATATACTCTTCTATATCAATCGACTACAAGACATAAAAGAGCAAGGAAAGATAGAATCATTCAGCACACAAAGGGAATGAGAAACCTTTTCATTTCATTAATAAGGGTCAAAGTACATCGAGCAGTAAAAAGGAAAATTACAAGTAAAAATACAAAGTAGCCCTAGAAGTAAATTAACTGGCAACCTCAGGCTGCTCAGAGGTAGTTGGCTGCTTCCCCTTATCAGCAGCAGTAGAGGCATCCCCCTCTGCAGGGATAACCTCAGTCGCCTGGGCAGGGTGAGCATCGACAAGAATTATCTGAAAGGCAAAATTAACGCCTTCGATGGCTGGGGTAGGGGCTTCTTCATCTACAGTTAGCTTCGGGCCCGGGTCGTGCTCATCGAAAAGTGGAGAGTCATCATTTATACCAGCAGCTAAGAGGGCCTTGTTCCATCCCTTCTTGAAGTTCAGACGGCTGATGTAGCCTATTTGAACCTCGGCGTCCTCATATACAATAGCCCACCCCTGAGTTATATGAATCCTCCTTGATGGTGGCTGCCTGGGACTCTTTCTCCTTCAGCTGCTCGGCCAGTACCTTGTTCTCCTCTACGACGACCAACTTACTCGAGCAGAGCAGATCATAAGCCTGCCTCAGCTCGATTAGCTCTTTAACCACCGCATACCTCTCCCGATTGGAATTGATAAGGACCAGGTCAGAAGAATCTAGGGCAGCATCAGCAGTCTTTAGATCAGCCTCCAATTGAGTGTCGCTCACTTTTAAGGTAGCACTCTGTTGCTCCAGCTCGCTATTCCTGCTCATCAACTCGTCGCGAGAGCGATAGAGCATGACGAAGTCAGTCACAAACTGCAAAAACAAAGAAGACATCAAGAAAAGGAAATAGCTAATGCTTAATAAATCATTAGAGAAAAGAAAAGGTCTTACCAAAGCTAGCCTCTGGCTAGCCTGTAGGGCCAATTGATCAGACCCCCGCGCCCTTTGGCGATCAACAGGAAGAACTGCCCTCTCGAGCAGCGTGGGGGCCAATTGAGGATAAATATCAACTAAAGCCCCCTCGGGCAATACGGACACCGGGACTAAGACCTGCCCAGCCTTCATACTCGACTCCATCTTTCTTCTCTCCTCCTCTCTCTCTTTCTCCACCCTCCTCTTCTCCTCCATCCTTTTCTTCTCCTCCACCTTCTTTCTTTCCTCTTCCTTTTCTCTCTCTCTCTCTCTCTCTCTCTCTCTCTCATCTGTTCTTCTTATTTCCTCTTCTTTTCCTGAGCAGAAGACTGAGAGCCAATAGCTACAGCCCCAGAGCTGGACTTCTGCTTCTTCGACCTCTGAGCGAGGAGCACATTATCATCATCATCATCGTCCTGAATTAAATTTTTCCTTGGAGGAACCATCTCCTCGCTTGAACTACTGGACGTGCTCGAAGATCCTCGGGCTTCAGAAGCCCCTTCTTAGTCAGAAGAACTATCACCACTGGAGCTCTCCTCACTAAAATTGTCTTCAACACCGCCTACAATGTCACTCTTAGAACTGCTATCCTCCTCGTCCAACTGGATAGGATCAACAACAGTCTCTTCAGATGTGTCAAATTCAAGGATAATATCTACCGACCTCGCTATAAAGCTGGAACCGACATTTTTGTACTCGAGCAAGAAAGCAGCAGACCGGGGATGCTCGCCGTCGACTAAAGGCGCCCTGATATTCCAGGCCTTGATCAATTCAGAAAGATGAACCTCGCTGAGAGCAGGTTCCAAGTTCTTCGACCTCGCTGAAGAAAAAATGGAAAAAGTCAGAAAGATCACCAATTAGTATTGAAGGAACAGAGCAAAGTCTACCTATGTATTCTTCCCCATAAAAGGGAACAGAGAACCTATCATACCTCGACCCCTCAGACTGGGGAGAAAACTGCCAATTTCTAGCAAGAAAGCCCTCTTGCCAATAATCCTCATGGGAATCAGGTAGGTTTACTACCAATGACCCTGTCAGGACTCCTGCCTTTGAGATAGATAACACCAGAACTAGTTCAAGAAAAAGAATAGCAAAAAGAGACCTCGGCGAGCCCTAACTTGGTACCATATAACTGATTGATTCTATGGACACCATTGATTATCTTCCACACATTGGGCGAACACTGTGCAGGAACAATGTTGAAATAACCAAAGAAGTGCAATAATAGGTTGTTGGGAGGAAAGGTAAGTCCCCCTGGGAAAGCATCAGGACATGGATCCAATGGGCACCCTCTATCTCTCTAACATTTCTAGGAGGAGGGACACACTCAATCTCTACCCATTCTGGGATATTATAAAACTTCCTAAACTCAGACACCGACCTATTACCAATCTTTGCCATTGGGAAACCCTAAAAAACTACAAATTCAAAGAGAAAATACAGAGAGAAGGCGCGAGAAACTCACAAGATGAAAGTTCGACTCGAACGATGAAGAATTACGAACCCAAATGACAAAGAAGATCAAATGCAATGAGAATGGAGACCGGGAGAAGAAAACGTGAATTGCTAGAGCTCACAGAAAATGAAAAAGTACTGAGAAGGTTGAAACGACGGTCGAGAAATGACTGCCCAGGATAGCTTTTGAGTGCTACTAATCATAATGCACAGACCACGAAGCAAGTGCCGCCTAAACATCCTCGAACCTTGGGAAGAGTTGCACGGTGTACAAATAAGCCATTATGACAAATCATTTAAATTTATTGAGCCTAAAGTATGGCCTAACAAACTTAGGGGCAATTGTGGGTACCCGAAAATAGAATGATAGGCCTGGACGAGTAGCCCAATTGTAGCGGCCCAAAGTCCAGACCCTCCATATCTTAACCGACTATGATTTAGTCTCCTCCCATGATCCCATTAAGGGGGGCTCTAGGAGAAGATGGAAAACGTGGGGGAGTCCAACACTCCCACTCCCTGAAATGAACATGTATATAATGAACCCTAGGTCCGAGGCAAAGGACACACAGTATTCTCTATAATCACTCTCCGGAGTATATAGAAATAATACTGACTGCACCACCGTGGACGTAGGCACCTTTGTTGAACCATGTATATCTCTTGTTGTGTGATTGGCATTTTGTATTCCTCATTCTGCTTAGTGATTGTGCTTCTCTTATCTCTTTGTGTTGAATAATAATTGTCACCACAAAACTAATCCTAAAATCATCACATTTCTTCATCTATAAAACCCCTCTCTCTCTCTCTCTCTCTCTCTCTCTCACACACACACACACACACACACACAACAAACCTAGCATCTCGCTCTCTACCTCTTGATCCCTCTACTTCTTCTCTCATCTCACCGACACAAACATATACATACATATATATACATCCACACATACAAAATACACATACGGGTAAATATATGCTCATATATATAGTTAAACATACACTTACATATATATACACACAATCACATACACAATAAAATACTCATATAAATCGAGTAAAATGGATTTCACTATTTAATGTATGTACTTTACAATTCTCTTTTATGTTTCTAAAAATTGGTATAGGGTTGCCCAAAAAAATAAGAAATATAAATAAATGGGTCAACCCAATCCTAACTCTGTCCAAATTTCAACTTGATCCAAATTTGATTTCCCGGGATTCAGATCAGCGCAAATTCGACCCGTCCAGACTCAACCCGTCCGCCTATTTGACAATTCTAGTAAAGATGTTCCAAGAAGAAGAAGATCTGTCACAATAATTATATGCATTATTAAATGCAGTTTTTCTTGGGAAGCATATCATAAGTTGTGACTTTACAAACAAAAATGCCACCTCCAAATTGAATACTTGCCAAACCTACGTCACCAGATAGCTATGTCCGACAAGGATCCATGTCATTTTTGCCTTTATTATATAACTGTGGGTGTTCTATTATATTTTGTCTAATCTTGATTTGATATGGATGAAAGACTGAAAGTGACCTGTGTGCTTAAAGAAAACTTAGACAAGGTTTTTAATTGTAAAGCTTTACTTAAAATTGCATGATGATTAGGCCCACTGCCGTTTTAGATGATAACTACTATCTTAATAATCTAAACGGCTTCCGACCTAATAAAACTTTTATCCCATAGATAGTAATCATCTGTTTAGTCACCTAAACACGCTATAGGATTTCCTTGTGCTTACTTTCTTTTTTGGGGTGTGCGAGGAACCGGTCCCTTACATACATGTACATCAGCTGTCCAAAATGTAAAATTTAATAATACTAACAAAAGGAGTCTCACACAATGTATGCAACACTACAAAATAAGCTAGTATTTAACAATTAAATAATTATTATAACAATATATGAGCACGAATGTAATTTATTGATGTTTGTAACAACATACTTATTTTAAAAAATTGTATTTTTCAGTGATGTTTCGTTTAACAAGTGAAGTTGCATGGAGGGGTGGTAAACGGACGGATACGGATCGAATACCATGTTTTTCATATCCGTATCCGCTATCTGGATGCACTATCCATATTCGTATTCGCCCGGATAGTTAAAACAACTATCCATATCCATATCTGCTCGGATACCTCGGATTCGGATAATATCCGTATCCATTTACATTGTTTAGCGATCGCAAAAAATAACTATTAAAATATCCAATCCAATCCAATCCAAATACATACATAACAAAATTACTACCTCCTAACATACAAAATTATGGCGTCCATAATAATAGTAGCATTCCATAATAATAATATGGCTTAAAGCCATCCATAATTTACAACCATGTAAGCTTAAAGCCATTCAAAAAAATTACAGTTGCATTTTATAACAATAGATATAAATATGCACCTTTTAGATTAATCAAATTTATTGAGAATGATAATCTTATGGACCTTTTAGTCTTCAAAATATACTGATATTTTTATTTTAATAAGTATACATTTTTATTTTGTATATAATATGTAGCTTCCCGTAATTATGAGGACTTAGAATTTAGTTATTTTTGGAAGAAATAAAACTTATTTAAATTGTATAATTTTAAATTTATAAGTTGGAGAGTTTATTTTAATTGGAAGAATTATTTAAATCTGACGAATTTAGATTTAATTATTTGGATTATTGTTGTGTCGCATTTTTGAGGTCGAAAATTAGAGAATATTATAAAGTATTTCGGATGATAATTCTGAGTGCATGGTTGTTTCCAAAAGGGCCGAGATAGTCGGAAAAGAGTATATGGGGGTAGCAATCGGGTCTCGAGGCATTTTTAGGTATAACTGGGTCCACACGGGAATATTCGGGGCATTTGTGCTTGGTCCGTAAGCCTAAAAACGGGATTACGATTTATAAACCTAATTGTAAGTGTATGGAACGGCAGTTAACATAACTCTAAACCTAGAAATTGAGCAGTGACAGGCTGATGCGGCGGAGGGGGAGGTGATGAAATGAGGTTTTTTTGTGGAGTGAGATAAGGGTTTCTTTTCTCTTGTTTTGTACGAAAGAGAAATGAAATGAAATTAGTTTTTTTTTTTTAGTGGGGTAAATGTTCTTTAGTTGGTGTATGTTGTATGTGATAGGGTGTATTGTAACTTTAGTGTAACTCTATGATAATATACCCAATAAATAAATACATGACATTTTATAATATACACAATAAAATAATAACTTTAGGGTATTTTAATTTTGAGTGATGTATGTGTTTGTTTTGTTTTAGGGAATAAACGATTAAGTTTTTTTTAATATTATTTTATTAATAATACCAATACTAATATTATTAGTAATATTTTAAACATATGTTTGACGGATACAGATATCCATTAAAATGGATACTCCGCATCGGATACGGACTATCCGTGTCGGATACTAGTACTATCCATATCCGTATCCATTTTCTCGGATATTTTTAGAGTATCCATATTCGTATCCGTTTTCATTTTTCGGATAAATATCCGTAAATTCGGATTCGGATATCGGACGGATGCGGATTTTCGAATATCCGTTTACAACCCTAGTTGCATGTATAAATATACATTTGAAACTTTATTTTTGTGTTATTAAATTGCATAAATCGATATCAACTTTATAACATCATTCTCTTAGCCTTTCATCACAGAGTAGTGCACTGGCTCACATTGTTATGACAGTTTACATAATTATAATTAAATAAATAGTTTAGAAGTTGCATTAATAAATTCACGTCATTGAATTTCTCTTCTAGAATGGTGAATAGGATTATAGTAGATTTGAACTTTATTAAGAAAATTACTAATTTAATGACAATAATTACAACAAATAGTTTCTTCAATCAATTAAAACTAAGAGTGATCAAGTTTACTTGAACCGAATGAAAAACAATCCACCATATAAAATACAACCACTAAGGATATATGGGATTTGGTCCATTGAGAAAGCTCAAATGTTGATATAAAAAAATGGGTTCAAAAATTATGTCATATTGAATAATGCAACTAACTAATAATCCACCATACACACACACAACATTCAAAGTAGTAAATAAATCATTCTAGCGTGGGGTTTTAGACAAACAGTTGCATAAAAAGAAACGAGGCCAAAATATAAGTGAAAATATGTCAAAACGGGAAAAAAATCACCCTCTACCCTATTAAGTCCATTAAGAACTACAATAGATTAGACTTATACCTATTCCACATGAAACCTGGTTTTAACCAAATAGTCATGTAGATTAGCAACAGTTTGAACAAACTGCTCCAATCAAGCTACTTTAAGTCCATGTAGAAGGCCTCCCAAGTTGAGAATGGTGTCGCCAAAGCTACCAATCTTCACTAATTGATAGATTAATCTGTTTGAGATTCATAACCAAGTATCCAGTGTAGATGCATTGTGTTTTTAAAGATTGATTTGGTTTAACTATCTACAATTCTCACTCTCAATTGGAAGTGTGAAGTAGGTTTGATACAAGGTAGAAAGATTAGAATAATGGAGTTAAGATGATACTAAAAATGTAGAAAATTTGAGCCCCATTATGATTTTTTAGCAAATCATTTGTATGTTTAGCATGGGCAAAGTAATTATTATTGATTAATTTGTCATACGTAGTTTATCAATTAGTGATATTGATAAGTTAAGTTTGGATGACCGATCGACACTTAATCGTGCCCAGGTAATCGATCAGACCTCCTTTTGTTATATATCACCGAGTGGAATATAAAGGCACTTCAAACATCTTATGGTGATCGATCATACAATAGCCATAAATGATTTAACGCTTAAAAAGTTTTGCTATAAAGTAGAAATTGCATGCAGAGATCAATAAGTTATTCATGGATAATGCTTTCGATATCACTAGGTGTGCCCCGTGCGTTGGACGTGCAAGCGAATTCGGATATTCAATGTCCCCATGATATAAATTAGTGAGAAATGCATTATAAGTGCACATTGATAATATCATAAATCCATAGGAATGATTGTGACAAAAATAAAGTCATGATATTCAATGTAATGAGTAAAAGTAGACAACAATTCGTTATAAGTTCAAAAATTCATAATGAAATCATAAATCCATACTTGCGAATCCGATGCTCAAAAGTTAATGTGAAGATGAATCAAAATACATCGTGATCAAGATGTAAGATGAAAACCAAAGTGTCAAATCTTTTGCTTTTGACGTTTATTAGTGTTGGATATTTCACCGACTTCTTCCACTTTATGCGCGAAAAAAGTCCAAGCTTTCGATCAGAATCTTTAAGTGATCTGCTTTTGATGTAGAACTTGAACAATTTTCCGATGCAAGTACATAGTTTTCGAATGTAATCGGAATGCATAATGCCCTGCGGTAGAAATTATTATTTATGAATAATAGCTATATGGAATGAATATAGAATGTACACAAGTTTTGTAGGAAAAAATAATTTTTGAATATGAATGATAATACATTTTCTTACGAATCGATGAAAGTTGGAATTGAGAAACTTATGAAAGATTTCGCTACGTCAAATAGTGTGACATATGCTCTTTCGTACTCATCTTGGACTACCAATTGAAGTAAATACACTATATTTGGTTGAAAATTGAGTCATGATATTTCATTATATTTGGTAGACTATTTATTTGGAAAAGAATTTAAAATGTCTTAGTTAATCTCGTGGAGTATTTTGCACATGAGGAATCACAATTCAAGCATGTTGCAACTCCATTAATAGCAATGACTTTCATATTGCAAGCATCGTACCATGGTTTTCTTGTCTCTCACTTCCATAATCATTGCGATGAATGAACAAAATAAATTTTGTGGAAAAATAAAAATTCGGGTAGGGTATAATATCAATTGAAAAATTTAGAAACAAAAAAAAGTTATCGAAAAGATAGTGAATCCTTACCTCCTTAGTTGATGGAATTTCATTGATAACGTCACAACTAGCAGCGTTTTAGCATTCCTTATGATTTTTTGTGGTGGTGAAGTAAATTTCTCCTTTTGTGAGGATGTTAAGGAGACAAACAACCTCGATTTGTATTAGTATAAATGAATATAACTATATACGAAGTTAAATTGCAATGAAAATAATTAAATATCTAACTATTCTTTTAATTTCATAGACTCGTTGATTTACGGGTCAATTTGAATTGTAGTCTTTGAGATAATATTCAAGCTATAATCCCCTATTAAGAAGAAAGTAATTTCTTTTATTAGTAGATTTTGTAGTTATTATATAGGAATGAAAAATAAAATCATCTGCCTTTGTAAGGTGATCTTCTAGCTTGACAAACATTTAGTATATGAAATTCCGTTGTCAAATCTTTTAATTTTTGGCCTCCATTCTCTGCTAATTCGTCCCATATAGTAAATTTAAGTGACTAAAATCTAAGAGTAAGAAGAATTAATAATAGTAAAATGAAGGTTAAAAATAGGATATAAGTTAAAAATAGAAGAAGTAAATGTACTGAGTACAAAAGGGTACTAATGATAAAAATTAATTGGAAATTTTAAGAAACGTAGTAGTAAAAAGAAAATTTGTAATATAGAAGGCTCATTTTGTATTTCGCAGTGTTCTATTGCGTAATTTTGTTTTTTCAGAGTTTGAGGCCTTTGTAATGGTCCTAATTGGTTTCACATTTATTACAAATGCGTTCATATCTGTAGTGGTGAAAAGAAGAAATAATTAAATTTAATGAGGTGTATTTTTAATGAATGAAAATACATAGAGTACTACTTATGGTATGTATTATTGTCTTCTAATTGTGAGGATAGATCCTCAAATGAGATGAAGTTGTAGAATGTTGAAGGGAATATGAACTTGTTATCTCATTCGACGACCTCAGTGTATTTATTTAACGAAATCTCTATGTTGTTGTGAACGGTAGAGTAAGCCTCATTCAATCCCTTTACTAATACATTAGTAATGGAGTATTGTTTCTGAAGTTGCAGGAGTCTGTCTAGTCTTGTTATAGCATCATTCCATACGACTGCTTGTATTTTAGAGCCTTATGCGTTTATTTTAGTTGAATAAATGTAATATGCATAAAATAATGTTGAATAAACTTTTACATGAGAAAAATAAAAGAAAGTGAGCCCACTCATCTGTAAAGATTATTTTTAATATATTCTTAGATCCTCTTGCATTTGTGTATGACTTAATGGTTCCTCAATGCATGACTTTTACAAATGATTTGCCACTTAGTTTCAAGTCGTTGGAGATTATTGATCATTTGTTATTGATTAAATGGTTATTCGGGTGATGGCATCATATGATTTAGTGTTTGACCTTTTGAGAGAAGATGAAAATATGAATATTATATTATAATAACGTGAGAAAAAAATATAAAGATTTATGAATAAAATAAAACTCAGCTACAGGGAGAGGTATGAGGTAAAAAGGCATACAACATATGGGAATTAAATTCAACGAATATGAGGAATGCATGAAAGATTAGAATGTTTTTTTTTATCTTGATTCCATTAGAACTTCTTTATTGATAATATTTTTTGTTACATTATTTTCAGGAATTTTCAGAGTTGATAAGCACTTTTGTGGTTGTTATTGAAGTTCCTCTTGATAAAGCAATGTATAGTTGGTAGTGCGGGAAGACGATTGTTGTTAAGTAAACACTAATGTTACCAATTGTTTGACTCTGTGCTTTATTTATTGTCACTGTGAAACATCAATGAATAAGAAACTATTTTCGCTTGAATTAAAAAAGGTATCCCTCATTTTCAGTTGGGGAAAGGGGAATTTATGGCAAAAGGACATTTATTCCCTTATGATGGTCAACTAAAATTTTCACGTGGATGAAATTATCAGAAGAACCTTTATATAACATTCTTATTCCATTACATAAACCAATAGAAGGATTTATATTTCTTAGAAGAATGATTGGAAATTTTGGATTAAGTTTCGATGTCTGTGTGTAGGGGGGAGGGGGGTCCATTTTGCATCAAATAATTTAAGAATGATTCGTGGTAGTAGTTATGTGTGTCATCGACAGCTTCATCAAAGCTATTTAATATCTTCAAATCTCCTGAAAACATTTCAATCATTATATCATTGAGGGCGTCGACATGTTCGTTTGCTAGTGCAATGATGGATCGATCCGTCAAAAACTTTGGCAAGGTTGAATTATTATTTAGTCATGGGATAATAATGACAATGAGATCCTATTCATGGAGCTCATTTGCCTATGTTTATTGTCTCCAATTTTGACCCTCGATAGACTACGGGTAGTACTTAGTGGAAATCTCCATCGAAGATAATAACCTTACCCTCCAAATATTCAATGTAATCCATTAAATATTTTAATGTCCTATTAAGAGTTTTAATAACAAGCCACTTTGCCATTGGTGTTTCATCCCATATTATGATTCTTGCTTGTCACCTGAGTTCTGTGGTGCCACTCTGCTTTGGAATATTACACAAGCTTGTCTTATTAGCAAAGATTGGTGTTTTGAATCGTGAATGTGTAGTTTGACTTTCAACCAATAATGAAGCAACAATTCCTAATGTTGTTGCTGCAAGTGCACTCATACCTCTCTTTTTAATGTCATCAAGAAACACACTATAATGGTATGTGATTCCAATTCCTCCTGGTATTTCAAGGAAAAAGAACCAAAATTCCAGCAATTACCCTTTCAAGTATAAACAAGTACGAGTGTTTTTGGTCCGCATTTAAACTTGTAAAGAAATTGCAGTCTTCTTCCAATGTGTCGACATGGAGTTCATTAATAACTTCTCCTGGGATATTATTTTTGGACGGTGATCGGTTCGTGCTATACGTAGGCAAGTTAAAGTCTCTAATTTATTTTCCCATAGATTCTAGAACGAAGATGATGTTATTTAACGTTTAATCTTTTTGTGCAAAAAAATAATGTGGGTGGAGTCTTTTAAATTCTTCCGACAAAAGCTCAAAGTTTGTTTTCCATAGTTTTCTCACATAAAATGGCTCACAATAATCCAATATAATTATGAACAAACTCCTTAGTGCCTCAGGAATTTGAAAAGTGGGTTCTTCAGAAAGTCAATCAGCATGTTGTCGTCGGATTATAATAATCCACGTTTTTGGGAAGCCACTTTTAATGTAAAGTAAGTGATTCCTTCATAAGTTGGAAGGTCTTAAAATGATTTGGGACCTCTCACGTGATTTAAAAAAAGTCTTAAGTAATATCATTCCCCCCTATAGGATTTGCACCATTCACATGACCGATGACATCAAGTTTATTCTTCCTTTTGTCCCAAAGTTTTTTATTTGTCGTCCCATACGTAATACTCATGGAATTTACTATTGATATATTTACGTGCGTCGTTAACACTAGAGAACATATTGAAGAATTATGTTAGCATCGTCTTGCTAACATTCGACGTATTAAACACATTTTGTAAATTTTCGATCTCCCCGTATGTCACACTGTGTTTATTTGGCAAGTGGAGTTAAAGGTTTATCATCGATGGCTTCATTTTTTTAGCTAGAATTCAAAAATTCTCTAAATTATTTCTTGTATAGATACCCATATTGCATCTTGGAATTGTTTGATCTCATCAATAGTGGTTGGCTCATTATCATCGATGAAACATGAACATTAACTTTATCATTCCCTTTTTAAATGTACTTGTAAAGGTACATCACCACTTTTATCCTAAAGTATACTTCAAGGTTAATATGATAGTTATATCTTGTGAGGAGATATGGGTTATAAGGAATAACCCATTTGTTATCAAGCATCTTGTTTCTCACGCATACTTGTAGGATACGAGTCATGACCTTGCGAGGTAGTTGTTGCAAATTGACGAGGGTAATGGAATTTGCAGTTTCCATTTTTCATGCAAGGGTTATTCTTGTTTAGCTCTCCACATGGCCCGTTCATCATGTTCTTAATAACCAATGCATGAAGTAATGGATATTCATGAATATCAAGAATCTTTGCGCAAATGAATTTATCATAATGATCAGGAGTAGCTAGTTTATATTCATGTTGTAGTATGACTAAAATGTGTGCATGTGGAAAGACCCTCGTTTGAAATTCTATGACATGTACATGCTCAACAACCTTCCCAAATATTTATTTATTAAAATTTTAATCCTTTAGGTCCTTTAATTAGCTCGAAAACTCTTGTGGTTAGATTAGGTCGATCTTGAGGCAACTAGTTGGGATGAATATTTTCCATGATTTCTTTCATTCACGATTTCAAGTCATTATGACAAATAAATAGGGATTTCCACATCTTTGTACTAAAGTTATTACTTCAAGGTATCGACGATGCATATCTCGAGGCCCACCAATGAATGATGCAAGGATAACAATCATTTAACCAACCTAGCTTGCTCTAGTTTCACCCCACGTTAGGCTATCAACCAACCCCTAGTAGAGTTCAACTTTTATTTTTTTGTTACAATAGTAACCAAGTCTAGTGGTTTCAAAATTTATGTACATGTCAAAAAAATATTGTTATAGTAGTTTTTTAGTAAATAATAGCATCGATTCCTTATTACTTTGAATTTACAATTTGTGTATGGAGTATTCTTGATATAATATTTTTAATGAGGTCTCTCGACAAACACCGACATGAGCATAAAGTTACGAAAGGTCAAATAAGAGAAGGTCTATTTAAATGTCATTAATAGGGGTGTTTAAGAGTGCAAGTGTAAAATTAATTGATGTTACTCTGCTACCTTGTTGCTCAAAGGAAAAATGTCTTTTATACAGGGAGGGCGGGTACGAAGGAGATGGTGCTTGTAGATGTGCTTGATTAGATTATATTTCATCTCCGTATGTTTTCGTGCTATCCAACCTATCTGTTTGGAAATAACAATGGATACTACTATGAGTCATAACAACCAAAGTAGTGTATTATTTGGTGTCTTTGACCCGAGTAAGATATGAATACCACATCTTAACAATCGAATGGAATATTTGCGTTATTTCTTTCAACCCATATTGAAGAAACTTCATCTAAAGTAGGAGCATTATAGATTCGTTGATCAAGGTTCACGTGTTTGTGATTCGAACTTGATGGGAATCGAGTGAAGGAAAGTCTTGTAGCCTTCGTAAAGATTGAACATAAGGATTTTAATAAAGCACTTTCAGGAGCTTGTCAATTATATCAATGTTTAAGTCCAATCCTAGTAAAATGCCTAATCAGTACTGAAGCTCATTGCTAGTGTTATGGAAGTAAAATTGAAAGTAGCAAGGTTTGTTATTGTTCGACTGCAAGGAGGGTAAATGATGATAAACTTGCGCTTGAACTCAAAAAATGTATACATCGCATCTTGAGGACACAAGTTTCTTTTCTAGAGTAACTCCAAGTGAAGTGAATGGGAAAATGATATTGTACACTTGGATGTTATCACAATTTTCTTTTATTCAGTGGAATTGGATGTGAATAAGTCAAATAAAGCCTTGGGGACAAATACTTTCACGAGGGATATATCACCTTTTTGGTAGAAAAATGTGGGTGGTTCATACTAAAATCTCTGGACATTTCATTGATGGGAATTAGGTGTAGCTTATAGTTCTAGTAATGGATATCAAAGTGGTTCGTAAAGGGTTTATCCTATTAAGAGAGAGATTATATTATTTAATATGAAGTTGGTAATTAGTACTTGAATTAATTATTTATCAAGTATGTATTGAGTTATGTCTAGCTAAACTTGGTATTTATAAGAATTTAATTGAGCTCGAAGTAACCAAGGAACTGTTTGTATTTTCCTTATATTGCTTTCAGTAGAAGAATTATGGAATATCAAAATGGATGACATTTGTAACAAATTGTGAAAGGAAGTGTTTGAAAGAATCAGTGGTAGGCTTATTAAGAAATCATCATGAAAAATGTACATTGAGATGGAATGAAATTCGCGAATGATTCTAAAATTTAAATTGGAATGGAATGAAATCCAGAACCGATTCAAAAGTTTAAAATGGATAAAGCAAAAAATTAAGAAGGTAGTAGAACTAAGAATAAAGAAAATTGGACTCGAAATTCGATACAAGAACATAAATAAAAAGTACGTGTAGTAACACAACATCTTGTATCATTTCAAAATTAATAAGGTTTTTACTTTTTAGAGCATGATAATGTAGACTTTGGGTAATTTGTAATTTGTTCGATTTCATGAAACTTATCATATGTTTGTGTGTGCGGAAATTACTTGAGTTATTATTAATATGTTTTTTTAGTCACATCATAAAAAAAATCACATATGAGTTTTCATTTTCAATTTATTAATGTCAAATTTATTTATTTTGACAATTATTAATCGATGTCTTTTCATTGTCGTCTTCTATTTTGTGTACGACACCCCAACCTAGTGGTCCAATTATCGTAATGAGTTGTATTTGATGTATAACTTCATTAATTTTCGATGCAAGTTTATAGCCATCGATTGTACAAAGAATTCATCATACCATGTGGATGATAATATAAGTTAGTGTGATAGGAATATGGATTTGATAATTTTTTAATAATGTATATCGATAGTGTTATTCATGTCAAACAAATATCATTTTCAAAGAAAATTCAAACTGAAAAAAATTCAACTAATTCCATATTTCATAAGTTAAAATAATAGTTTCAATTTAAATTTAGGGTCTTTGACCAAATTTGGAAAACTAATTTTACCCCTACTGAAAATCGAGAATATAAAAATTTGGTACTAAATGTAAACTTTATGATTTAGTTAGATGGAATTTAAAGTAATAGCATATAAATGTGGAAAATATATTGCAGTATCATTCATATCTACACTATATCAAATACGTGTATAATCCGAACTATTAAAAAATGCTCTAATCATTATGGGTATGAGATTTTTCATAGAATATGAGTATCCAAGTTGAGCATGTATATGTTTGCTAAATAAATAAGATGAACGGTCCTACAAAGAGGAACAATCAGGTTATAAAATGTCGTCAAACATCAAAACCCAAGATTACCAAAAAATTAAACAATTAAGTCAATAATAATATGAAATCAAAGCATTTCATAAAGTAAAATAGGAATAAAAGTATAACCATTGAAGTATTCTACCAATAAAAGGAAAGTGAAATAAGAAGTGGACGAGTGAAAGAAAAATCATAATGAGATTATAAATTCATAAAGTTTGAAATGTTGAATGAATAATTTTATTTTAAACTTAGTTACTTTCTCATCATTAAATTTTACATTGAAGGTTATTTGATTCCTAAGGGGTACAACTATCAAAAGTGGTTAACTGTTCTTAACCCACTTTTTTAGTTATATATATATATATATATATATATATATATATATATATATATATATATATATATATATATATATATATATATATATATGTGTGTGTGTGTGTGTGTGTGTGTGTGTGTGTGTGTGTGGGAGGGTAGTGCGATTAGAGTTTGGTAAATATATATATAAACTTAGTTACTTTCTCATAACTAAATTTTACATTGAAGGTTATTTAATTCCTAAGGGGTACAACTGTCAAAAGTGATGAACTGTTCTTAACCCACTTTTTTAGTTTTTTTTGTGTGTGTATATATATATATATATATATATATATGTGTGTGTGTGTGTGTGTGTGTGTGTGTGTGTGTAGGAGGGTAGTGTGACTGGAGTCTGGTAAGAAACTGGAACAGGTGAGGCGTGACCCACCTCAATGGACTTTGCCTCCAAGGTCTTCAAGAAGTTTTAGAAGCAGCACTTGGTAAAAACCTTTATTTTCTAGTAAAAATGGAGTCAAGTCCAGAATTAATCCCCGTAAGAAGATGAACTTCACAACAATAATAGTAACTTTGAGAATAAGATATCCTGAGAGAGATGGCTGTGAAGATGGGAGTGAAGGAATAAGCACTCAGCACTTAGAGAGAGCAAAGAGAGAATACTAGATGGTGTGGTGTGATTTGATAGAGTAACAGTATGAATTGAGTTTTTGATCTATGATTTGACCTCACTAATGGTCCTATTTAAAGGTGAATACTAGGGCTGGTTTGGGCCTTTTGGGCGCCAAAAACAAGAGGGAAATCTTAAAGGGACAAGGTTTGCAATGTACCTTTTATCCCTAGTAGGTCTGCAATTCCTTGTCCCCTTTGACAGACAACACCTGGTGTGAACCAAAGTCAAAAAGAAAATATGTGTCCTAATGAAGACAAAATATCTGATTTGATAAATATCTGTTGAAATGGTAACTTGTTGTATAAACTTTGTAAACTTGAGAATGGCCTCAAGGACCGCCCTCTCAAAAATCATTATGTAAAAAGTTCATTTCTTGTGAGTAGCCCTTTGGCTACATGAAAAATTGCTTACTAGATCTTTAACTAAAAGTTACATTTTATAAGTAAACTCCTAAAATCAAACTCGTTGGATGAAACTCCTTTTAAATCACTACACAAGATGTGTAAAAATAAAAAAGCTTTGGATGTTAGAGTTGGTAGATTGATTACCTTGAGTTTTTAAAATAAAAACCTATACTAATTCTTTTATTAGAAACCAAACCATATAAGCAGTAAGAACAAGAATACTAAGTTTGACACTGTAATTTTTTACATGGTAAAATTTCAAATTAGGGAAAACATCCACAGTGACCTCTACGCCACAAAATAAAAAACCATTATAATGAACAAGTTATACAGGATTACATGCACACAAACAAGCACACAAGATCCTAAAACTAAGAATATAAATATACCTATTGAGCTTTCTCCTCCACAGTAATTTTGTTCTAACTTTGATCTCCTTGGTTGTTTCTTTACGTCAATCCTTGCTCCTGGCTCCAATGGACTCAGTCAACACAAAATCTCTCAAATGAACCCCACTTGACTAGGTGTTCGTGTGAGAGTATATGTAAAAGTGAAGTGAAACACATGCAAATATGTAACTCACGTCTCTCAAAGGATTTATACAAACAAATCCTAACAAAATATAGAGATTCTATATGAAATGTAGATATTCATATTTCTTTGAAAATCAGACTTCTTTTCAAAAGAAATATTTTTTATCTGAAAGTAATCTTTCTAAAAATTAGATCAAATGTTTCTAAATACTTATTTATATACCAACTAATTTCACAAAATGTGAAACTGAGTTTTTGGAAACACAAATTTCAGAATAAAATATACACAGTACTTGAAGTCTCTTTTTTCAGAAACTTGAAAACGAGAGTGGATCTAAAAGAATATACAACTATAGAATAAGATCCAACAGAGAAAGTAAGATAAACCCTAAAAACTATCGTCAAATGTATATCTGAGTATCACTCACAATTTCTAAGAAGAGATGTGAGATTTACAGTAAAACAGGATTCCAAAAGGAGATCAAGTATGGAGAGTTTCTTCAGATTTGCAAACCACCCAAACTCTTAAGAAAAACCTAGAGAACTAACTCTCAAACTAAGGTTTTCTGGTTTAGATATAACAGGGACCGTGTTTGGGTTTGTGTTTATTTAGAAAGCGAAGGATAGAAATATCACGGGCTCTTATTTTCTCTCTCTAACCTTTCTCTTTTCTATCTCTACACTCTTCTCTCTTTTTTTCCTTCTCAAATGGACGAAATGCTAAAAGTCTTCAAATTGGGACCCTAAGGTATCTAGTTATACTAAGCATGGAAGGGTTTGGAATGTGGAATGGAAATGGACGGATGAGATTAATCCAACATTTCAAATTCAAATACAGGGGTTATAAAATGACTGCACGATCTTATTATCTCTCAGGGGACGCACTTAGATTATCTTAAATCACATGCAGTACATTGATTAGATTTGATCTAATGGATATAAGTGATGCGCTAGAATGTGAGAGAAAATAAACACAAATTGAACCAATAATAATGCAACACGTGTAGAGATAATGACGGTTGAAAAAGGCATGTTTTAGAGTTTATAAAAATCATATTTTCTCCCCCACAATTCTCTGTCGGTTTGAGATTCTACCTTAAGAAGTTTTATAGGAATAAAAATATTTTTAACTTAGCCCACAATATTTTTAAAGCAATATTTTAAATGTTTAAAAAATCATTTTAAATATTTTTAAAATGTTTAAAAATTTCCTAACAATATTTAAATACATGTACACACACTCACACAAATTTATGCATGATTTGTGTCCTATAGTGCGTTTAGTACAATATTTAACTTCCTTTTTTGTTAGATAGGATGTCTTGGACAAGATGATTGTTGATATAGTGTTGTAAGCCATGGAGAAGATTGATCGGTAAAAATCTAAACTATTTTTTCACCATATTCAAACTAGTTGGAACTCCTATATGGTACAGACTCAAGTCAGTCAACCATATAGTGTGTTCTGAATCTCCCCCTTTGGATATTGGAGACAAAATTCCCTTGAGTAACCTTTACTCGTGGGTAAAAATAAAAATCCTAGATTTCGTATACAAAAGAGCTATCTACCCATTCCTATCCTAAAAATTGAAAATAAGAGAGAAAAAAAATACATAACTCCACTATTATACATACTATTACCCTAAATATTGAAAGTTGTACAATCTTACCAGAAATATAAACACTCAATGGGCATATTAGTTGAGTCAATAAATATAATGATAAAGCTGGTTACTCAAGTACTTCTCCCCCAATTTTTATCAAATATATAATGGGTGTAAAAGAGATATAAAATCAGGGATATATGAAAAGTTTACTATACACAAAGTAAATTATAAACAAGGGCGGATTCAAGGGTTTCCTATATTAAACAGATTAAGGATGTGTCTTTAGTCATTTGTGAAACGTCCGTGCCCTAAACCCTCAGAAACCAATTATTAGTGTGAAACTACCGAAGTTATGACAAGTGTGGAGACTTGATTAAGTGTTACTATCATCATTATGGATTTTCTAAGGGATTCAAACCTAATATTGTCCAAAGGTTTTGTGAATAAGTCAACTAATTGTCTTTCAGTATGTAGATACTTAGTAACAAGTTCTTTGGATTCTACAAGCTCACGAATAAATTATGAATAATCTTAATATGCTTAGTGCATGAGTGTTGTACTAGATTTTTAGATATATCTATCACACTTTAGTTATCACAATACATAGTCAATTTTTCTTCAATAATATCATAGTCACTATGCATTTGTTTAATCCATAAAAATTGGGCACAACAACTACCCGCAGTTATGTATTCATCTTCAAATGTTAAAAGGGTTATACAGTTCTATTTTTTACCACTCCATCTTACTAGGTTGTTACGTACATAATAACAGGCTCGAGACGTACTTTTACTATCATCTGAACATCCTGTCCAGTCAGAATCTGTGTATCCAACTATGGAACTATTGGTGTCCTTTTTATACGAAATACTGAAATCTAATACGACTTTAGCATAATTAATTATTCTTTTGACACATAACATATGGGCTTCTTTATGAGCGCATTAGTATCCAGAACAAAATCACACAGGAAAGGATATGTCAGGTCTAGAGGATATAAGGTATAACAGACTACCTATCATACTCCTATACAAATTTGGGTCAACGTCTTTCCCATTTTCTTCCTTAGATAATTTTATGGACATGCTAGTTTTGAATGTTCAAGCCCAAACATTTTGATAAGATCATTAGAATATTTCGACTGTGTGATAAAAGGCTATCACTACACTATTTTACTTGTAGTCCTAAGAAATACTGTAATTCCCCCATTAAAGACATCTGGAATTCAGCATGCATAATATCAAAAAAGTCCTTTACTTGATTAATGGAGGTGGAACTAATATAATATCGTTGACATAGATTTGTGTAATTAGGACATCATGTCTATCTTCCTAACAAACAACGTCTGGTCATTGCCACCTCTCTCAAACCCTTTATTGACTAAAAAGGTTAAGACGTGATCATACCAGGCCCTAGGAGCTTGCTTTAAGTCATATAACATTTTCTTAAGCCTAAAGACATGGTTAGGGTATGAAGGACCTGCAACGCCTTTTGGCTATTCGACATATACTTCCTCTATCAAAATATTGTTTAAAAATCGTACTTAAAATACATTTGAAAAAGTTTGTATTGTAAATGACATGATATAGAAAGGAGGATATGAATAGACTCGAGTCGAGTGACAGGGGAAAAAGTCTCGTCAAAGTCTATTCCCTCTATCTGAGAATATCCTTGCTCTATTAACCTAACTTTATTTCTAATTACCTCCCCATTCTCTTCAATTTTATTTTTAAAAAACCAACGGGTGCCTATAACCTTCTTGTCTTGAGGTCGTGGGACGAGATACTAAACATCATGACTTTGAAACTGGGCAAGCTCTTCTTTCATAACATTGATCCAGAATGAGTTAGATAGGGCATCATTTACAGTTTCGGGTTCTATTAAAGACATAAAACATGCAAAAGTAGCCACATGTTGAAGTTGAGATATCCTTCTCACTATCTCAGATGGGTATCGAAAACCTTGTCGAGAGGGTGGTCATTAGGATACTAAGTTAGTGCATCTCCTTATCTTATGGACATTAATAGATTTAGGCATTTACCTGTCCATTTCACTTTTACTGGAACATTTATTACATTCCGTCAAGTTAGGTTGTATTAACGCATTTCATCGCACACCCATTATTGATATGTTCCAAATTTCTATTATATTTTCTTGAACATTTCCAATACCGCATACTAACACGAGCACCACGCCGATGGCTATGCACACCAAATGCCCTAGCCATTGATTTAGGGCTTTTCACCCAAGGGCACCGGGCCCTTCTTTCTTATTCTCGTTTGTATTTAAGTCCTTATTAATGTGTTTAAAATTTCATATATCTCCACATTATTCCACTTCTTTACTTTTACCCGGCCGAAGCCAAAACCTAGACTTGCCCATCCATTTTTCAATTAACACTTGGGAAAATTGTTCCTTTTCTTCTTTAAGTCCCTTATCCACACACAAATGATTTATATTAAACTCGTTCATGCTTTAGGAATTAACTTAATTTCACTCACATTAGTGTAAACACATTCTTTAATTTTTTATTCCATAAAAATGTTTGAAGAGTGTGTGTGCTCGCGTTCAAAAGATCAAATTATATATAAAACCCTTTTAACACAAACAGACCCTAAACATGCAGCAGTATGTGATTGAATAAATTGATAATCTACGTAAGAACATTCAAACACATGAAATTAAGGAAAAATCCCCCTCAGGGGATAAACCATTTATTTTCACTATAATTTGTAAGAAAACGGCTTACAATCGGATTACAATGAAAATACAAGTTGACTAAGAATTACCCTCGGGTATCGGATTCTGTAGTCGCGGCTGGAATTATCCCTTTCCAGTAGGGCTGCAATGAAGAAGAAGAACGGTCTCCTCCACAAGGGTTGAACAAACCAAAGTTGTGTTCTTGGGTTGCAAAAGGATTCACAAGGGATAGGCAAGGATGTGTGAATCAAACCATGAGTCTTGGGACTCAAAAATATGAAGACTAGGTGTATTTGGACTCTCAAATTCGTCTCCTAAAGTCTTGCAAAACAACTCTCCCGAAGTTGGTATTTATAGGGAAATACATGAAGAGACCCACAATTTTAAACTGCTGAAATTCTATCCAACGTACAGGTACCCCAAACCGGTTTGGGTCTGGGTTCGGGAAAGTGTGCTGGAAACAAGGCTTTAAACACTTAGAAAAATTTCCAGACTTTTCAATGAACATATCTCCATTTTCAACGGGCCATAACTTGTTCACCGTAGCTCGGATTGAGTTGCCGTTTCTTCCAGTATCTTTGTTGCGGCAAGCTCTTCAACTTTCCAGTTGACCGATCCTCCGGACGGTGGCTGTAAAATTACCAATTTGCCCTTGAACATCCCTATCATGCCTTGTTTCACTGATTTGACTTCTCTTGCGTTCCACTTGCATTACGAGCCTGGAATCAAGGAACGTGAAGTCGTTGATGCAGATGAGAGACATATTAGTGGAGATAATGCATGCTTGATTCCCAGAATTTGGATAGAGGCCGTCATGTGAGATCGTGAGGTGACGTGCCAAATGTAGCGGCGTACGACATAAATAAATGAAACATTTCGGACATGAGAAAAATGTCCTTACAAATCTCCCCCTATGTCTATGCCGGTACATACATAAAAATCCGAATTATCAAATATGAAATTGCCTATACAAATCTACCCTCCCATGAACCCAAAACTGGAAAAGGTACAAATGAATAGTCTTCATCGTTTGTTCTTCAATTCTTCAGGAATCTCAAAACTTTTCTCATCAGGGTGTGCAACATATAGATCTTCAATCTTCATACCTACACACATGAGACAAAGCAAATACCACGTGACATATCGAGTTTGAAATGAGATAACATGGATATCAATATATGATAAAAGCATAAGCAACATCTCAAAAACTCCCCCAAAATTCAAACTTCAAATTCAAACTCCCCCATAATATGATAATTCTTTCTCCCCCTTTTTATGATGTCCCCAGATAGACAAATTAGAGAAATAAATCAAATAAGCAAGTGCGGGGTGTCACTAGGATAAAATCACACCATGAATAAACAAAAAGCAACCAAGTCGATGATTGCGTAAATGAAGTGGTGTGATCAAATTCGATAGGAAAATCAATGCATACAAACATGACATATGTGCACGATGAATATTGGATATTCCTAGCGAATGAACTCAAATGCTTCCTTTGGTGTAAAAGAGTGACAATATAAGATATTGACTCAATCAAATCAACAAATCAAAGCTCAAAATGATTTTCACACCAATAACGTCCAAAATGATTTTATGCTTTTTCAGGACTTTCAAGGAAGTGCAAACCCGTTTAAAGATTCTCCAACCAAACTCCCTCAGATATAATTTTGAATAGAGGCATTCTAAATTCTCAAACTTTGGAGAATTGATGGTGAAACCTAAGTGGCCCATATTTGGCATGAATTGCTTTTTATTGCCTGTAAATTTTTTCGGGCCCTTTTAACCTCTTTAGACCTCGGATATTAAAAATCCTCCATTTTTTAGTTCCTTTTAACGGTGGCTTTTGCGCAAAGGATAGATGATTACCTTTCGCAGCCCCTCCCCGTTATACAAAAACACACAGTCTCACCAAAACGGTTTTTGCATGCATTCCAATCTTGTCAAGTTTTATCGCATATTGTACATTGTATAGACAGGATTGAGATGAAAACACGCAAGCCAACATGAGATAGACAAGTGCAATAATCAAATATTGTCGTGCATGTGTGCAATAAAGGATATAGGAGTTAAACATGTAGGAAGATATCACTAATTACATCTCAAAGACTCCAATCAATGTAAAACACATGGATGAAATGATGTAGCCTCTCAAATATCTATCAAACAGTCACGTGGATAAATGGAATGAAGTTGTGACTTGGCTATCTTACATGCTCATCCATAAAAGAAGCAAAATACAAAAATATTTTTGGATTTTTCAAAAATTTTGTCAAAATAAAATCTTTTTGTGCTTTTCTTAAAATTTTCTTAAAGGAAAATCTTTTTGTATATTTTTTTTTATAAAAAAAATGAAAAATTAACTAATGATACATGCTAGCAATAGGTAAAAACAACATGATAAACAACCTATGCTAGCAATCAAGACTAGATCTCAACTGGGAGTAACGGTGGAGTTTTCTAAAGATGGTGACACCTTTTGAACCAACTCCACTAGATCATGTGTAGTCTTGATCAAAAACTTCAGTTGCTCGCGAATATGTGCAAACTCTCTATCAAAATGAGCAGGCAAGGTATAATGAGTGGGTGCATGTGCATGAATGTGTGAAGTAGCATGATATGGCACAAAACCCAACTTAGAACAAAATTCCCTAAGATGTCCTCGTTTCTTACAGTGGGAGCAAACATAAACCGGTCTAGGAAGTAATTTACCAGCAATTTTGGGATGAACATTCCTAGACGGACACCCATGGGACTCACTCACAATGGTGGATATAGGCTCGGATGAATTATCTAATGTGACTTGAACCTCTCGTGCTTGATTGAGGTCATCCTCGAGATGGGATACACGTGTCATCAGACTAGACACCGTGTTGGTCAAGTCACCTTTTTCCCTTTTAAGCTCATCATTCTCTCCCTTCAACACACTAATCCGAAAACCTAGAATCCTATTAGTCCTTTTTATTTCCATGGTCTCGATAAACAACTTTCTAAAGGCATTTTGGATCAAACTATCATCACCATTATCATCCTCACTAACACTTAGAGAAGTGGGCATATCAACTTTCTTGCCCTCTCTCTTAAGTCTAGTGGGACACTCAAATTTCTTGTGCCCTGTCCCATCGCACTCAAAACATCTTATCTTCTCAAGTTTTTTATTTCTCTCATTCTCACCACAACTCTCTCTTTCTCCAAGCAATCTTAAATCATTCTCTAAAGCGGTGATCCTAAGGGCTAAAGCATTCTTACGCTTCTTGGATTCAAAAACTCAGAATATAACTCGGCGTAAGCGCTTGGGAGATCACACTCGCTCTCACTTTCTTCCTCACTTGAAGCGCTCAAACCATCACTATCACTTTCGTGTGCACTATTGTGGGACAAGGTGGGTGTGCTCACACGACTAGAAAAAGCTACAAACTTCTCACCACTAGTCTCATCACCCTCACCTTCACTACTATCACTAAGTGTGGCGGGCATAGCTACTTTCTTTCCTTTCTTTCTAAGCCACGTAGGACACTCAAACGACTTATGTCCCTTACCCCCACATTCAAAACAAGTGACGTTCTCAAAATCTTCCTCACACTCATCATCGGATTTATTCTTTTTTTCCCTCTCTCCTTTCCTTTTATTTTTCTTTTCAAAAATATTTTTTTCAACATTCTTTTTATCATTGAAATTTCCACTTTTCTTGAATTTGAGAATTCTTTTGAAATTTTTTGCAAACAGGGCCAAGTCATCTAAGTCAAAATCACATTCAGACTTGGACTCAAAAACTTTTTCTTTCTTTTTCTGAAAATGAGTCTTTAAAGCAATCCCATTATCCTTAGCCTTAATGGTTTTGGGAAACATGTCAATCTCATTGGTTTGAAGATCTCCTACAAGTTCTTCCAACTTAAGTGATTAAAAATTTCCCAAAGAGTTCAAAACAGTGACTTTAGGAATAAAACGTTTTGGGAGAGATCTCAAAATCTTTTTAACGACACGCGTGTTATCATTACCTCACCCAAATTAAAACTAGTGTTAACAATGTCCGACAAGCGTGCAAAAAACTCATCAAAGCATTCGGACTCAGACATGGTGATAGTCTCAAATTGGGTGGCCAAATTTTGTAATTTAGATTCTTTAACAGCGTTCGTACCCTCATGGGTAAGTTGCAAAACATCCCATGCCTCCTTTGACGTGGTGCACGTCATTATGCGTTTGAACTCATCAGGTGTGACAGACCCAGAAATAGCACTTAGACCCTTAGAATTAAAGGATGACCATTTAATTTCTTCATCAGTCCAAGAAATGTCAGGTTTCAAGTTGGTCACATTATCAACAGTCACGGTGGGAGGAGTCCACCGTCGTTCAACCAAAATCCAAACACGTTCATCAATGGCTTTTAAAGCCGACCACATACGGGCTTTCCAATAAGCATAATTTGTACCGTCAAAAACAGGCTTTTTATAATATGACTTCTCCATTTGAACACGCACTTTTACAAAAATCAATTTTTTCAGAAAATTGATATCTTAGAAAAATTTTGCGGAAAAAGGAATACGCGACAGATTAGCGTAACCCGCTCTGATACCAATTTGAAGAGTGTGTGTTCTCGCGTTCAAATGATCAAATTATATATAAAACCCTTTTAACACAAACAGACCCTAAACATGCAGCAGTATGTGATTGAATAAATTGATAATCTACGTAAGAACATTCAAACACATGCAATTAAGGAAAAATCCCCCTCAGGGGCTAAACCATTTATTTTCACTATAATTTGTAAGAAAATGGCTTACAATCGGATTACAATGAAAATACAAGTTGACTAAGAATTACCCTCGGGTATCGGATTCTATAGTCGCGGCTGGAATTATCCCTTTCCAGTAGGGCTGCAATGAAGAAGAAGAACGGTCTCCTCCACAAGGGTTGAACAAACCAAAGTTGTGTTCTTGGGTTGCAAAAGGATTCACAAAGGATAGGCAAGGATGTGTGAATCAAAGCATGAGTCTTGGGACTCAAAAATATGAAGACTAGGTGTATTTGGACTCTCAAATTCGTCTCCTAAAGTCTTGCAAAACAACTCTCCCGAAGTTGGTATTTATAGGGAAATACATGAAGAGACCCACAATTTTAAACTGCTGAAATTCTATCCAGCGTACAGGTACCCCGAACCGGTTCGGGTACCCCATGTGAACCGGTTCGCCCCCCCAAACCGGTTTGGGTCTGGGTTCGGGAAAGTGTGCTGGAAACAAGGCTTTAAACACTTAGAAAAATTTCCAGACTTTTCAATGAACATATCTCCATTTTCAATGAGCCATAACTTGTTCACCGTAGCTCGGATTGAGGTGCCGTTTCTTCCAGTATCTTTGTTGCGGCAAGCTCTTCAACTTTCCAGTTGACCGGTCCTCCGGACGGTTGCTGTAAAATTACCAATTTTCCCTTGAACATCCCTATCATGCCTTGTTTCACTGATTTGACTTCTCTTGCGTTCCACTTGCATTACGAGCCTAGAATCAAGGAACGTGAAGTCATTGATGCAGATGAGAGACATATTAGTGGAGATAATGCATGCTTGATCCCCGAAATTCGGATAGAGGCCGTCATGTGAGATCGTGAGGTGACGTGCCAAATGTAGCGGCGTACGACATAAATAAATGAAACATTTCGGACATGAGATAAATGTCCTTACAATGTTCCACTTTAAGTAAATTACCAATTTACCCTTTGTTTACCGAGCTTGCAATTTAGTTCCTTAACAAGTGTTATTTCACAAAAATAGTTATTATGTTTCCAACTTAACATTCTTACGCTTTAGCCATTTTAACACTTGTTTAACTTCACACTTTGCCCAACTTTCATACTTGTCAATTCAATAATTTTATTACATGAAATAGCATCCTTTACACTAGACTAAAATTTTCCTTTTGTATTATTTTTTGTTTAAACCCAATAAGACCTCCTCTAAACTCGCTCACATATTTATTCACAAAATACTACGAGTTATATGCGTACAAAATGTAATATAAATGCTAAAATCCTATCAAATGGATTAAACATGCATTTCTTTATAGAATTATAAATTATTCACAACATACTTTTCAAGTAAGTAATATATTCTTGACTTCCTTAAACACAAAAATGACTATTTATTCATAAAGTTCTCCATTTTTCAAATAAACTTAGAAATATTCATTTCATAAATGTTTGACAACAATAATCATTTTTTACATTTTTATTTCATAAAAATGTTCACCTCTTTTTACTAGGAATGCACCAAATGACACTTTCTAACATTTGATGCATAAAGATGTCCATAAATAGTATTCTGAATTTTAAAACTCATTTAAACCTTCTTTTAAATGCCCATTTTTCTTTAAAACATCAAGTGTGTACTTAATAAACCCAATAATATATTATTGTCATTTTTGTACAAACTTTGACACTCAAATTGTGAAAAATAGTAATCTCAATTTTTTGTCTATTTGAAAACCCATTTTAAAACCTTTATTTAAGACCTATTTGTTCATGAGACCATATAAATCTACCAATAATCTTAATGGATGCAAACTATAACAAATCCTACATATTTTAAGCCAAAATATGTGAATAATAAATCAGAAATTCATCCATAATATAAACCTTAAATTAAGGTTAGCAAACCCACCTCAAATGAACTCTAATAATGGTGGGAATGGTGTAGAAGATGGAGGACCCCTCACCTCCAAAGCTGTACTCAAGGGGTCTCTAAAATCACACCAAAGCTTGACTTTTTTATTGCTCCAAAAGATCTCAAGATTATTGTTCCACGATGTTGCTTCTTCCTTCTCATGAAACCCTCTTTAATACCTATCAAACACACCAATAACTTCATCTTCTTCCTCTAACAAAGTCACCTTGGGTCTACTAAGGTAACACAAGGTGGTTTAGGGCTTTCTAATAGTGGTTATAGGTGGTTCAAGTGGTGGGAGTGTGTAGAGAAAGTTTGGGGCATAATTTTATTCTTCCATGGAAGCTCAAACTAGAGAGAGAGAGAAGTTGAGAAATCTGATGGGTTTTGATCCTCCCAACATACACGATTTCTCTCTCTTATAACCCAAGGTAATAGGTAGTTGCCAAATGAGGAAAACATATAACCCAAATACTTCACATATGAGGTATTAAACCGCCCTTAATCGAGAGCACATATAGATCAAAGGCTGGGATTTTCATAGCATACAAAAATAATCCCGCCAAGCCAAACACTGGAAGGCGCGATCGACCATCCAGGGACCCCCCCGATCGGCCCGTCCCAATGTTAAAAAATTCCTTTTTTTCTAAATTTGAGCCTATGGTATTTTAGTATATATTTTTAGTACCCTAAAAAGTTGGTCAAACTATTTTTATCGCTAACGAGGAGCTCTATAAAAATCGCGCAAAGTTTTACTTTTCTGTGTCGCATACCGGCACAACTATTGTATAATACTAACCATGCCCCAGGTCACCTTGGTTCCTCAACTAATTCATGTCGGACTTTAGCAATATATTTATTTTAACCCTTAGAATCTAAATGTCCCTCCATGCGGACCATGCATCGTGAAACTTTCTTTTTAATCCCCAACGCATCACTTTTGTATAAGTTTGGCTCAATACTCATGCACCTATTCTCTCCAAATATTTTTCCCGAATAAAACACCTACTTTATATAAACTATATTTATTCCTAGGGCGGGGTATTAAAAACTTCCCTCCTTAGGGAATTTCGTCCTCGAAATTCTTAGCTTATCCCGAATCATAATTCGATCATCTACTACTAGTTTCCAGTCCTAAGGAGTTCTCAACACTATGGTCTAATCCCAAATACTTTAATCTCATCAATCATCATTGTTAGTTCACCCACAACGAACCCTAAGGCCCTTTTACGAATCCTCAAGCATGCCTAACATGTCCATTTAGCAAAACCTCGAGATGTTTGATATTCACCACAAGGTATTAAGACCTATGAACTTGTCATTATGGACCCTTCTTTATTGGGAATCACGATGTACTTTTCCTCAAACAAATCGCGGTTCACACCTAGACTAGGGTGACATAACCCTAACACTTATGTTCATACACACCAATGATTATTAAGCCAGTCACCTTATCACAAAGGTCTACCCAACCGATATCTCCTACAAGATCCTTATACTAACCCATAGTCATCTTAGGTATCACAATGCAAACACATACGAGCGATTGCGTCCTCAATCCATACCATTCTGAACCAAGTGCAACATTACCATCTAATGTCTTATCAAATTCCAATATTCATAATATTCTTAGGTCACTGCATTGGGACACATGACCTAGTCGCACTAGCTACCTCGGCTAACTAACAAGCATGTTAACCTAAGCAATAAAGTAATATTGTGACACCCCTCCAAATAAAATACCTGGTGATTAGTCCTATACCAAATTAAAACAGGAATCCCAGTTGGATCATCCTTAGCATCACTGTCGAAAACTATTTAAAACTTACTAACCACCTAGTATTCCAAAAGTAGGTGCAAACTTTAACTTTTTAATTAACAAAACAGTACATGCGGAATTAAATATAAACCATTCACATAACTGAATGAAAATAAACTGAATCATTAATTACACAACTTGTCGAATAAAACACCGGCCATCAAAGAAATAATCCAATACAAATATACAACACCGGAATAAAATAAGTCTAAAACCTGAACTGAAAGTCTGGGCGACATGCCCTAAAAAAAACTGAAACTGATACAAGATTCCTACTCTAGGAATGAATGAATAATGCGTCTAATCCAAACTCCTGCTAGCATTCACATATGCCGCAGCTCCGTGTCCCTGGAATAGAATATCAATCATGGCGTCCCTGTGGCTGGACACCTAAATGGTTTTGAAAATAGTTTTATAGCAAGGGTTAGAACCCAAAACATTTTGAAAATATTTAGCAAGTGAATTAACTGCAGTAATTTAAAATACATGAATGTGCTTCATATTTAAGTTAGTGTCGCACTCCCTTATGAACATTCTCACCCCTCCACTATTGTGCACACCTAACGGTTACCTTGACCCCCACCTAGTTGTACTACCCCGTCCAACTAGTCCTGGTATAATCTCCCCTTGCCATACTACTCTAACCCGAGTATAATGATTCTTGAATTATAAGTTATCTCACAATTAACTTAATTAATTCCTCTTAATAATATCATATAACCGTGTCACAAGTTATATAAAGTAAATACATCACACACTATATTGTTACCCGCATATAATATTGAATACCACTATATACGTACCTTTACTAAAACATCCACACATATAACATACGTATATACATCCCTCCGAGTATACTCTCGTCGGATGATTTTCTCTAAAATGCAATCTCACTAGGTGTGCTCACAAAACCTAGTTTCCTAAGTTGGAATCGCTCACCAACTTGGCCCAAAATATAAATGTAGTGGAGGCGGTCATATTCCTTCCCTGAAAGTGAGATAAATCCCTCACCCATATATACCGGACGCTATGACCTGGGGATATACTCGCCCTACTCCTCAATCTAGGGGATTCACCCACATCATGCAACCTCCCTTGATAGCACTAGAGTATATAAATTGAATAAATATCTAGTCATTGATATTTAATATCACACACAATATATACACGTATATATATACTATCACTACACCGTATATATATAACATGAACCCCGGCTTTATCGTGTACTCAAAATCCTATACACTAGCCTGTAATTTCCTGAGTCTATGGCCCGACTCTAATATAATTAATTCACACCTCAATTAATATAATACTTTCCCCGAGTCTATCGTTCGACTCTAATTAAATTAATTAACAAACCTATTAATTTAATACCTCCCCGAGTCTACAATCCGACTCTAATTAAATTAATTATCACGCCTATTAATTTAATACCTCCCCGAGTCTACAATTCGACTCTAATTAAATTAATTATCACACCTATTAATTTAATACCTACCCGCATCTACAATTCGACTCTAATTAAATTAATTAACACACCTATTAATTTAATACCGATCCGAGTTTGTGGTACGAATCTCATCTAATTAATTTACACATTAATTAATTAATTAATACCCTTCCCGAGTCTACAATCCGACTCTAAATTAATTAATCACAACATCAATTAATGTAATACTTTTTCGAGTCTACCTTCATTAATTAACACATCTATTAATTTAATAACTTGGTGTCACTCAACCATTATCCCCGGACTCGCTCACTTGGCCCATAACTTAATATTTCCCGAGTCTATGTTCCTATCACAAGGAAACACACAATAGGAATTCACAACCTAAGTAATCCTATAAAACAGTAGGTATTTACACAACCCAATTATTCATACTTGTACGTAATATATTTCTCTCTAATATTCACCGTACTTGTTTTCTTCACAAATTTATTTCACATTCGTATTAATTCAAGTATTCACACAAATCTAAGGGTCCTAGTTACCCCTTGTTATATCAATTCAGTAGTTACCCTTGTTAACCCACTAACCTAACGAATTTAAGCTCGCTCACGCTTTTTCGTAATTATATTCTTATCATCTCGAATTAGAGCACGTCACAATCAAGCCTATGAATCTCCACTTTAACTCTCTCACAAAATTAAAGTGCAACACTCAATAATAGACCTAATTTCATATCATTATTCCATCAATATATTTCATCAAGGTCCCAAACACTTCCCCGATAAAATTTTAGACATTTGAGGCTTACAAAGAAAAATCTCAAATTTTCTGGCAGATTAAACACCCTCTAGTAAAATTTCGATTTCTCCCTCTACAGAACTCCGATTGACTTGATTCCAAATTCATTGGATAGCTAAGAGGAATAACTTTCTAATAATGTATGTTTCACACTCTAATTCAAATCGCACACGTTTAAAGTCACACAAAAATTCTGGCAGATTATTATGTTGACAGATCAAACACCCTGTAGTAAAATGTAGATTACTCCCTATACAGAACTCCAATTGACCTGATTCTAAGTTCATTGGATAGCTAAGAGACCTGATTCTAAGTAAATTGACCTGATCCAGGCATGTATTGTTCACACTCTAATTCGAAGTACAACTCAAATGGAACACGTTTAAAATTGTGTCAAAAATTCTGGCAGATTGACATCTTGTGTTCATCAATTAAACCCTAAGTCATTCAAGTTTCATGTTCTTCATCCAAGAACTCATAAAGATTCCATTAATCGTCAAATATCTTCAAATTTCATTTTATCTTTACTTATGGATATATAATACACCTATTTCTTACTTTGAATCTCAGCCAAGTATTCCATTAATAAAACCCCATTTTTGTACCCATTTATCTCCAAAATGGATTTTAGTATACACATCACTAAAATATGAATTGGATATCACAATTTAGGAGTAAAAACAGTTAACCACTTGCCTAGAATCGTTCGTAGGGTCTGATTCCGTTGGTGTAGAGATTGGTTGATGAAGAACACCCCAAATTAACCCTTTTAATCTGGCTCCAAAAGCTCCCAATTGCTCTTGATTTGCTTTCCCCCAAATCCCCTCTCAAACCCTAGGTTTAGAGTTATGTTGGCTGCCATTCCTTAATCTCCCAATTATGTTAAAAACCCTTAATCCCGTTTTTAGCCTAATGGGCTTAATTATAATAAGCCCAAATCACCCCGTGTGGGCCCAGCTATGCCCAAAAATTCCCCGAGACCCAATTACTATCCCCGGGTACTCTTTTCTGACTATCTCGACACAACCGCACACTCAGAATTGGCATCTGAATTAATTTATAAAAATCCTTATCTCACACCCAATTTATTCTATACCGACTCCCGGCTGGGATAAGTGCATACCCCGTCATTAATACCTGAAATGACGTAATTAAATTATTACTATTCACTTGGTAAATAAATTTTCCTAAACATTAACCATTCACTCCCCGATTAATATTTAAATATATATATATATATATATATATATATATATATTGCCATAATTAATTCAATTAAAATTACAACACACAAGTAATTTAAAATTCCCGAACTAATTAAATATTAAATGCACAAAAATATGGGGTGTTACATACTCCCAAATATATATATTTCCATAATTAATTCAATTAAAATTACAACACACAAGAAATTTAAAATTCCCGAATTAAGTAAATATTAAATGCACAAAAATACGGGGTGTTACATACTCCCCCCCCCCCCCCCCCCGTACAAAGGAATTTCGTCCTCGAAATTAAGATGGGTGTAATGTTCCAAGCTTCGCATATTACTCTCTAGTCATGTGCCTCTAAGCCCGCTATATCTATCCCATCCGCTTCTAACCATACATTTCACAAGTATGCATTTAGATTACCCAGGGCGCCCATACACCCTATACCCGTGCTTAACCGCACCAAATTTACCTTAATTAACCCGGGTACCCATACACCCTATCCCCGCGCTCTATCACATGAAAGTTACCCGACTATGCTAGTCGTAACCCGTAATATAACTTCGAACCCGTAGTCATATCACATATATAAATATATATATTTACATATATATATCTACTACCCGGGTACCCAACCCATGTGCTAACGTCCAAACATCGCCCCATAAATACTTGTCTCTCAACACAAAAGTATATATGCTTACCCTTATGCTACTAAAGACAACATAATATACCGTGCCCTTACTATCACTAGTCCTTGCGCAAAATAAACCCCAAGCTATCTCTCTTTGATAGAAAATAAATCTAACCACCCTGATTCACTTCAGTAAACATCCCCACTTACCGGGATAAAATGTGAGAAGACAAGACCTCACTATGTGCCTATCGCACCACGCAATACAACATATATATATATATATATATATATATATATATAGGCTATATGCCCTCTCAGGTGATACCTAGTACCAAGCATATCCTGGTGTCGTGAACACAAAAACTTAACACCACTATCCATAATAGTTAAATTCCATCGCTATCCAGCCGATATTTAGAAAATATTATCAGCCCTACTCCCATAATTCTCGAAATTAGTAACTCCTCGCATAATTCAAACCTTCACTCGGTGTACACCTCCACTCTCCCGTGGAGAACACCAAAAAACTCCGCTACCCCAAGAAAAGTTTACCCACATACTATGGCTTCTATAGCCAACACACCCACTAAATTCGACTCACCCGCGAACTCTAGTGAAGAATAAGTCTTATATTATGACATCCTCCATGTCACTCAAAAATATAACCCATGCCCATAGGGTAAAAATAATTACCTCTATACTCCAGCTGCAACGGCTGATCCTCGAGTTTCGGAGCATCTTCTCCCTGCCCGAATGCGCCCATGACTTGCTTTAGTGGTTGTACATCCAAGACCTCATCCTGTAGTTGACCCCTGCCTAGCTTAAGAAAATTTCTCTTCATTTGTCTCGCTTTCCCCACAAATGAAACACCTTCTAATACATTCACCCTGCTACTGGCCCCTTCCATGCCAACCTTGTTGGAAATCCTAACCATCCTGACGATAGCCTCCAGTTCTAAATCGTTTGGAATGATTTCCCTGCCAGAAATCCTGCCCCTGATCTCCCCCAGTCTGCTTCTGGGATACCCCAGTAGTGCTATTCCCTCTTACGTTATCCGACTGGCTAGTTTCCACTCCCTCCCTCCTTTCACGTGGAAGCGATATTCCCAACAGTGTAGGAGTGCTGGGTTAATGACATCAGTATAAGCTACTAATGAGGGATTACCAATAAAATATTATCTGATTCTCCAGACTAACCCATCCATAAACCTTGCTTTCTTTCTCTTTTCCTCGCTTACCTCATCCGGTACAAAATTTGCCAACGAGTGAATTCTTCCTCGTAATCGGCCACTGAACGGTCTCCCTGAGTCACCTCTTAAATTTTCTCCTCATTTCGATCTCAACCGCTGGAGGAAAAATACTTGTGGTCGAACCTCACCCAAAACTCTACAATAGTCAGTGTATCCCTTTCCTCAATTGTGGTGATTGACTCCCACCACTATAGCACTGCTCCCACTAAACTAAAAGTGGCTAGCATTTGCTTTCGCACCTCATCGTAATATTCCATGCGTAGGTGACGCTGGATATCTCTCTTCCTTGACATGCTAGCACTACATCTGAACCCCCTCACAACTCTGGTGGGTTCCCACTAAAAACAACCTCTCTTTCTTGTCTCCACCCCGACGACCCCCCGTGAGTCAGAACATTTGGCGCCACTAACACTTGTGGCCGATCCCATGGAAAGTACCCTGCCGTTGCGACCACCGTCATGTCAACTGCCTGCGCCACTAGTTCTGTTGCTTGTGCTGCCAAAATCATCTCTAGAAGTTGTTGCGGTGACTCTTGCTCCTGAAGAGCCTCTCTCATCTCCCCCTGCTGCCCTAGCTGCCCTCTCTCTCTCCTGGGCGTCATTCGGAATGAGAATCGAATTTATATGAGTTCACTCTCAAATATAAATTTCTCAGAAGAACATATATGCGCATACGTATGAGAATACAATAATCCTATAATAGGGCTCTATATCAAATATTGCTAAGCCGAAATGTGAAAAGCCGCACAGATCCTTAGGACACTAGAACCTGATGCTCTGATACCATCCGTGACACCCCGCCTAATAAAATACCTGGTGATCAGTCCTATACCATATTAAAACAGCAATCCCAGTTGGATCATCCTTAGCATCACTGTCGAAAACTTTTTAAAACTTACTAACCACCTAGTATTCAAAAAGTAGGTGCAAATTTTAAATTTTTAATTAACAAAACAATACATGCGGAATTAAATATAAACCATTCACATAACTGAATGAAAATAAACTGAATCATTAATTACACAACTTGCCGAATAAAGCACCGGCCGTCAAAGAAATAATCCAATACAAATATACAACACCGGAATAAAATAAGTCTAAAACCTGAACTGAAAGTCTGGGTGACATGCCCTAAAAAAAACTGAAACTGATACAAGATTCCTACTCTAGGAATTAATGAATAATGCATCTAATCCAAACTCCTGCTATCATCCACATATGCCTCAGCTCCGTGTCCCTGGAATAGAATATCAATCATGGCGTCCCTGTAGCTGGTACCTAAAAGGTTTTGAAAATAGTTTTATAGCAAGGGTAAGAACCCAAAACATTTTGAAATATTTAGCAAGTGAATTAACTGCAGTAATTTAAAATACATGAATGCGCTTCATATTTAAGTTAGTGTCGCACTCCCTTATGGACATTTTCACCCCTCCACTATTGTGCACACCTAACGGTTACCTTTACCCCCACCTAGTTGTACTACCCCATCCAACTAGTCCTGGTATAATCTCCCCTTGCCATACTACTCTAACCCGAGTATAATGATTCTTGAATTATAAGTTATCTCACAATTAACTTAATTAATTCCTCTTAATAATAACATATAACCGTGTCACAAGTTATATAAAGTAAATACATCACACACTGTATTGTTACCCGCATATAATATTGAATACCATTATATACGTACCTTTACTAAAACATCCACACATATAACATACGTATATCCATCCCTCCGAGTATACTCTCGCCGGATGATTCTCTTTAAAAAGCTATCTCACTAGGTGTGCTCACAAAACCTAGTTCCCCAAGTTGAAATCGCTCACCAACTTGACCCAAAATATAAACGTAGTGGAGGCGGTCATATTCCTTCCCTGAAAGTGAGATAAATCCCTCACCCATATATACCGGACGCTATGACCTGGGGATATACTCGCCCTACTCCTCAATCTAGGGGATTCACCCACATCGCGCATCCTCCCTTGATAGCACTAGAGTATATAAATTGAACAAATATCTAGTCACTGATATTTAATATCACACACAATATATACATGTATATATATACTATCACTACACCGTATATATATAATATGAACCCCGGCTTTATCGTGTACTCAAAATCCCGTACACTAGCCTGTAATTTCCTGAGTCTGTGGCCCGACTCAACATAATTAATTTTCTCACTTAATAATTTATCATCTTTCCGAGTCTATGGTCCGACTCTAATATAATTAATTCACACCTCAATTAATATAATACTTTCCCCGAGTCTATCGTCCGACTCTAATTAAATTAATTAACAAACCTATTAATTTAATACCTCCCCGAGTCCACAATCCGACTCTAATTTATTACACCCATTAATTTAATACCTACCCGAGTCTACAATTCGACTCTAATTAAATTAATTATCACGCCTATTAATTTAATACCTCCCCGAGTCTACAATTCGACTCTAATTAAATTAATTATCATACCTATTAATTTAATACCTACACGAGTCTACAATCCGACTCTAATTAAATTAATTAACACACCTATTAATTTAATACCGATCTGAGTCTGTGGTACGAATCTCATTTAATTAATTTACACATTAATTAATTAATACCCTTCCCGAGTCTACAATCCGACTCGAAATTAATTAATCACAACATCAATTAATTTAATACTTTTCCGAGTCTACCTTCCGACTCTACCTTCATTAATTAACACATCCATTAATTTAATAACTTGATGTCACTCAACCATTATCCCCGGACTCGCTCACTTGGCCTATAACTTAATATTTCCCGAGTCTATGTTCCTATCACAAGGAAACACACAATAGGCATTCACAACCTAAGTAATCCTATAAAACAGTAGGTATTTACACAACCCAATTATTCATATTTGTACGTAATATATTTCTCTCTAATATTCACCGTACTTGTTTGCTTTACAAATTTATCTCACATTAGTATTAATTCAAGCATTCACACAACTCTAAGGGTCCAAGTTAACCCTTGTTATATCAATTCAGTAGTTACCCTTGTTAACCCACTAACCTAACGAATTTAAGCTCGCTCACGCTTTTTCGTAATTATATTCTTATCATCTCGAATTAGAGCACGTCACAATCAAGCCTATGAATCTCCACTTTAACTCTCTCACAAAATTAAAGTCCAACACTAAATAATAGACCTAATTCCATATCATTATTCCATAAATATATTTCATCAAGGTCCCAAACACTTCCCCGATAAATTTTTAGACATTTGAGGCTTAAAAAGAAAAATCTCAAATTTTCTGGCAGATTAAACACCCTCTAGTAAAATTTCGATTTCTCCCTCTACAGAACTCCGATTGACCTGATTCCAAGTTCATTGGATAACTAAGAGGAATATATTTCCAATAATGTATGGTTCACACTCTAATTAGAAGTAAAATTCAAATTGCACATGTTTAAAGTCATGTCAAAATTCTAGCAGATTACTATGTTGACAGATCAAACACCATGTAGTAAAATATCGATTACTCCCTCTACAAAACTCCGATTATCCTGATTCCAAGTTCATTGGATAGATAAGAGAAATAAATTTCCATGCATATATGTTTCACACTCTAATTAGAAGTACAACTCAAATGGAATACGTTTAAAATTGTGTCAAAAATTTTGGCAGATTGACATCTTGTGTTCATCAATTAAACCCTAAGTCATTCAAGATTCAACATCTTCATCCAACAACTCATAAAGATTGCATTAATCGTCAAATATATTCAAATTTCATTTTATCTTTACTTAGGGATATATAATACACCTATTTCTTACTTTGAATCTCAGCCACGTATTCCATTAACAAAACCCCATTTTTGTACCCATTTATCCCCAAAACGGATTTTAGTATACACATCTCTAAAATATGAATTGGATATCAAAATTTAGGAGTAAAAAAAGTTAACCACTTGCCTGGAATCGTTCATAGGGTCTGATTCCGTTGGTGTAGAGATTGGTTGATAAACAACACCCCAAATTAACCCTTTTAATTTGGCTCCAAAAGCTCCCAATTGCTCTTGATTTGCTTTCCCCCAAATCCCCTCTCAAACCCTAGGTTTAGAGTTATGTTGGCTGACATTCCTTAATCTCCCAATTAGGTTAAAAATCCTTAATCCCATTTTTAGCCTAATGGGCTTAATTAGAATAGCCCAAATCACCCCGTGTGGGCCCGGCTATGCCCAAAAATGCACCGAGACCCAATTACTACCCTGGGTACTCTTTTCTGACTATCTCGACCCATACGGACACAACCGCGCGCTCAGAATTAGCATCTGAATTAATTTATAAAAATCCTTATCTCACACCCAATTTAGTCTATACTGACTCCCAGCTGGGATAAGTGCATACCCCGTCATTAATACCTGAAATGATGTAATTAAATTATTACTATTCACTTGGTAAATAAATTTCCCTAAACATTGACCATTCACTCCCCGATTATTATTTAAATATATATATTGCCATAATTAATTCAATTAAAATTACAACACACAAGTAATTTAAAATTTCCGAACTAATTAAATATTAAATGCACAAAAATACGGGGTGTTACATACTCCCAAATATATATATTTCCATAATTAATTCAATTAAAATTACAACACACAAGTAATTTAAAATTTCTGAATTAATTAAATATTAAATGCACAAAAATACGGGGTGTTACAAATATATGAAACTATATGCAACAACGCAAGACCACGCGTGAACACAAATTGGTGTAGAGTAAAGGTAGATCCGAATGAGAGTCCACTCGTTTATCGTGACATATTAGTGATAACTGGACTAACCTGAGTCACTACTGATCTTACGCAATGCCACACCCACATCAGAGATGGTAAACAGCTTTCCATTACCAGGATCAAAGAGGACATAAGAACGCAATGAATCTGGTGACTACTACGCCCAAAGGAAGACAATCAAATTACGGCAGTGAATCAAACCACCCGAAGTGTGATCCCACAACGCAAACTTGAATTCTATAACTCTTTACCGATACCTCCTAAGAACCATAGCCTTGCCACATACCCTATCTTATCCTGCTAACCTTGACAAGTTGTACTCAAGAATCATATGTCCTTGCAGTACGATTGGAATATAAACTAGTTTTCTTCGAGAAGCTAAAATGTTAGGCTTACCTCCTTAGGACTAACGCTACCTATCCATCAACAATAAGCATAACTACCCTCAAGCAGGATGATGTTACCTCTCTTTACATTTATCATTAGTTATCGACCAACCACAGCTAGGCCTCCAAAATTTCAACACGCGGTAGCTAACCTCAGTTTTTGGAATCATTCTCATCAAGTGAAACATAGTCCTCACATAGTCTCAAACATTCAATTCATGAACCCTTGCTAACACTCTTAGCACTGTTTACATGATACTAAACCTTAATCACCCTAATGGCTTTTCATTTTTCAAACATCACTCGTACCAAATAATTTCCTCCAACCGTGTCATTACTATCCGCACATCTAGCACACTTAGGTTCTATAATTATGCCTAACACTTCACCCCATGTCTTATTTCTAATAACCACAATGTACCTCATCGTGTTCTAAGTCTCCCAAGTGAACCACCTAGAATTTATCAACCTATTTCTGAAATTATCCTAAAAGGTCATATCATGACACTGTCACACCCCGCCTAATTCTGGTGTCGACCGCCACCAAAACTAAGTCGGGCGTGAGTAAATAAAATACCATTCTTAGCATGAGATAGTTATGAGAAACATAAAATTAATCCACAAGATAAATAATAATCAATCCCAAAAGATAAACTATCTAACTAAGTGATAAAAGATCCATCTCCAAGCTAAACTCAAAGTAAATCCAATTTTTAATAATTTGAAACTTAATAATCTCCAACTAAATCCAGTGAAATAACTGAATAAAACCCATAATAACTTTGGAACCGAATGGCCCAATCAAAACCATAAACTGTATCTTTAAGTAAATACGATGGAATGCAAAACTAAACTAAATCAATACTCATATGGTAGAGCAACTCCACTGCATCTCTAAGCGAATCTTCAAATAATTCTATGCAGCTTCTCCAAATACTATTTCCTAAAAAGTTAGTCAACGCACGAGGTTAGAGCCCTGAACATGAATACACACTACTCCCCTCAAATAGGATCCTTGAATTCGGACAATAGCATTATATGCAATAAATATCACAATAGGGTATTTTAATTATGAATATAATTAAATGAGGGCAACATAAATTACTAACCACTCCCAAAGATTCTTATAAAAATCACACCAATATCATTTTTATTATCCCACAAACCCAAAGTGTTAATTTTATTAAATTAACCCAAATTATCATTTATTCTCACTTTATTGTTAGGTATAGCGGTCCTCCCGCCTTGGGTGGTTCCCCCACCAAAATGCATTATTGTAGCAGTCCACCTGCCACGGGTGATTTCTTCACCAAAATACACATCCCCTTGTCAAAATGACTGATGATCCGTTTAAACTGTTCATCCCGCAATTTGACAAGGTTCCACACATGACACGACCTAAAATTTCGGGTGGCCCGTTTAAACTATCAGCCCTCACTATTTATGTCGCCAATATATTTTAATACCCATTTTTATCTTAGCTATTAATTCTCATTTTCAAAGTTTAGAAATTATCCCACCCTTTTAATCAATGTGAGATCCTCAAAATACCCCTTAGTCCTATACCAAAGGGTCACCAAGTAAACATACGTCATATCCTACATATAGGATGAATCACCAATGTAAAACATGTCCTAGTCTCATGACTAGGCTAACAAAAAGACGATATGGCATAAAAATTTGCCCCACCCCGAAATATAAAATCCCCACGAATTTACACTAACTAGTTCCATACCTAGCAAGCATAAATTATAACCAATGCCTACCCACTAGTCTCATACCTAGTAAGCATCCTATAATAGAGGTGAGAAAAAAATACTACCAACAAGCCCCTTGTCCCAACGATGGAAAAAGTGAATAAAACAATTCACACAATATCACAAATCATAATCACAACATGGCACTATAATCACAATTGTCACAGTTCAATTTAATTACATTAATAATATAATCATCGTTCTCAACATAATTATTTCCGTTCAATAATGTTAATTTACTTAACATGTGATATTATTCCATATGACATAATCGTTATCTTTTATAATTCCTCTATTTTTTTTATAAGTGTGAGCGCATCCCAATAACCATAAAAGTAACCCCCCCTAAAATTCTACATGAGAACCCTACACCCAAAATCATAAAAATCCAAAGATCTATCCTACGCACCCAAGGGATTCAAAGATTAGATGATATTTAAAATTTTCATAAAAACGGTCCCAAAGTTTAAGTGTCCACTTTCTCTAATTATGTTATTAATTGATTTTAATCAAAAACACATGATTAAGGGTTTAAGCGACACTTAAAACGCATAATATTAAAGGAAAGGAATAGAGTATTCATGCCTGAGATTAAGATGAAGAAAATATGATAGCGCGGTTCGATTCCTCTCGAAAAATTAGTAAAGAAGTGTTCTTGGACAAACTTAATTAAACCCCAATTAAGCCTTCAAAAATTGTGGAAAAAACTTGATTATAATGGGGGCTAATGATTATAGTTGAGAGGGAAAATACTTAGAAGTGTTCTCTGGAGAAAAACTTGTGAAAAGGTGATTATGAGAAGTCCCCCTATGAAGTATTAGTCTTATATACTTATTAGGAATCCTAATCCAATTCCAATTTTACAAAATAACTCACCGACTCAAAATTTAGGCAGAGTCGGTCAATCGACTCCCAAGGTTGATCGATCGACCCTACAGGTTTGGCGACAGTTCCCCCAAAAAATGCCTATAAGGCAAAAATAAAAAACTTCACTAAAAATTCGTTTTAAATCCGATTTCAATTCCGCTTGAAGTTTTATTCTTCTAAAATCATAACCAACATATTTTACTAATAAAATTTATTAAATTCAAAATTTTATTTTTCTCAAATATTCCATTTAATTAATTAAATTAATTAATAAAAACACAGGGTGTTACATACTTCCCCACTAGTAAAGGAATTTCGTCCTCGCAATTCGACGAAGCCTAATGCTAAAAAATCAGGCCACACCAACAATCTTCAAAATAAATCTCATCTCCAAAAATCAACACTAAATACCTCACATCTAACCTCAAAGCCTAGCACGACTCATCACCAAAAATTTCTATCTCCTAAGAAAACATGTCCCTCACGCATGCTAGACCCGAAACCCAAAGACCCGAGGGTTATCGTATACCTAAGCTATGATACAATCTGTAATACCCCGTGCGCCCAAAAATAGACACGCGACGTGCTACTACGATAAAACTAAACTAAAACCATCAAGAATGAGTATAGAGCATGTAAATTCCCACAATTAAAATACAACAAATCCACAATTCTTCTATTTTCACAATAATGATTACAATAACGTTTCTCTCAAATACAAAATTCTTTATTTTCCCTTTATTTATAGAGGTCGTGGGTGAGGGTTTTAAACCAACTCCTTATCATCTAAAAAATGCAATAGCCTTTTATATTTTTCCTCTCTCTCATTATACAAACCCTAGCCCCTATTTTACTCAATGTTCAACCTTAGATTGGGAGGCCTATTTGGGGTTATCTCGTGTTGGGGATAGAACGTGATTTGATTATTTTTATGAGAGGAACGTGATGGTGCAATCAGATTTAGAGGCTGAAATTATGTGTCGATTCATGTGACGATTTTGAGGTACGGGACTTACACAATATGGTCTAAAATTCTCTCGAGAGTATTTCGTTTGGATTTCTGTATCGATTGCGCTCATATTGAATTGTGATATTCTTTGCAATCTGAGATAATTGTTGGAATCTTATTTGATTCATCGTGTTTTATTAGATTGTGATTTGAGCATCGTGTCATGAGATTTTAATATGACACGAAGAATGGGCTCCCGCCAATAGTCCGAAATCCGAATATGCTTGAGAATGCATATGTGCGGTGAGGTGAGGCCCGGTGACTCATTGATGTGTTGTTGAGAAATTAATATTCATATAATGATTGAGTGTTGCATTTGATTTGTATATGTGATTTGTATTGTTGTAATTTATTCACCGTGCTAATTCTTTTTTAGCATCTATTCCTATCATATTGTCTACTTCCCCGTATTTTCTTTTAGTTGGCCGGTTAGCGTGGATTGGGATGCTATGGACTATTTTGTAAATATATTTTAGAGCATATCTTGGAAGATTTTTTTTATGTATAAACTAGTGGTGTAATTTTAGTTGGAGAATTTTGTATTTGAGAGAAACGTTATTGTAATCATTATTATGGAAATAGAAGAATTATGGATTTATTGTATTTTAATTGCGGGAATTTGGATGCTCTATACTCATTCTTGATGGTTTTAGTTTAATTTTATTGTAGTAGCATGCCGCGTGTCTCTTTTCGGGCGCGGGGGGTGTTACAGACACATGTCTACAAATAAGAACTGCAACACTAACTCCGAGGCGCCGCTATAAATTGACATGATCTAATCGTATTGTGGTCACCAATGGTCTAGCATCACTCACGTAAATTTTAATACAATAATCATTTCTAATGCCTCATGGGCAATGATGCCAAACTCGATTATATCCCTAAATAACTTACGTGTCTACTACGAGAAATTGCAAGTCATATCATGGCCTATCAACGCAACCTGGGGTATACCAATACAAATTTATATCACTATATAAACTTCGATGTAACAATTACCTCCAGGGTTTCTAGGAGAACACTATTGTCATTGTAACGCGTGGTACACAACCTTAATTTCACCATTACTAGGGGAGGACTACAACTCGCATTAGTATCTCACTAGATAAACCTTTGTATACATCTTCAAGGAATTCCAATACGGTTTCACATGCCTATCCGTGTTACTAACTTGAAGTCCACCTCACAAGGCTACATTATTAAGTTCACAACGAGTGTTCAACCACGACAACTAAACTTCCTCACTAAGAAATCATCTTACTACGTGCTAATATACCAACTAACACAACTATATATATCTTGGTAGGATATGGGGCATCGAGCATTACCTCTGAACACTAAGGCCTATGCCTGGGAACTCCACAAGGGATCCTATATCTTAATGCCAAACTGCAATCCCCAAATTCTAAATTAAAATCATCCAGGGTATGGTAGGACACAAGACGTCTATTAGTGGTCACAAGGAGACCCACCTTACTAATGCCGCAAGAGGTCCTTTTATAAATTTCACAACTTATACTAAGTCACCACGATTATCTAGATTCACTCCTAAGTTACCCCAATCATTAAGATCATATAAATTCTCACCGTATTCAAGGCACAAGAATCGAGACATACTGAATTAAGCCCGTAACCAAGGGACCCAAAACTTTCTCTCCGTATAGCTAACACTTGTGAATACTTTCATCGATCAACAACCACTAAGGTGTTCACCCATAAGGATGGCATTCTATCAACTAAGATTGACTTATCCTCTAGCGTTACCCCCATTAATCTATATGCTCATTGACCTTACAATCCATTACGGTATTGCCCCAAGGATCAAAATTGTTTAATTATCACATCAATATTGATTTCTCATATGTGACACTCCCAGGGATACGTATAATTTAAATCATATTTCACACTACATAATTATGACACTCTAACTGTCAGTCTCCACTATTGATTATTCACTATTTGGTGCCACTTGACCAAAGGGATTCATCTCATTCCATCAATATCTCCAAAGATTCTACGTAAACGAGGTTGGAACACAAGCACCTCACACTACGAACCATGGTGTCACTACTTTTTGGCTTGTATGGATGCCCATGAATTATTTACATGCTAAATAAGAAGTGCGAAAGAGATTTATGACAATTAACTTGATCATATGCCACTTGGCACTAACTGACTTATCTTTCCAACCTCTTTGACATTACTGTTGATGACACGAACTAACCCGTCATAAAACTAGCATGATCGGAAAGAACCACACAAGCGTCGAAAGATCCAATACTGACCACACCACGTCACACCCAAAAGGAACTTTGAACCTAGAGCTCTGATATCATTTGTAAAGACACGACCCGAATTTATGGGTTACACATGAGTTAACCAGGTTCGACCGGAGCATTAGGTATGAAGTGCAATGGAATAACCTATATAATGTTTCTAGTCCTGTTTTATTTTAATTACGTTTAACTTATTATCATGGGATTCCTGTTTCAAGATAAACTACGTAAGGGACCCATTGAGATCACCCCAAAGTCCAAGTAAATAGATCTACTAATGTAAACATAAATAAAATATACTTACCTAAAAAATGCCCTCGAATTACGGAACCTCTCCCAACGTGCCATAAATAAAGTGGGGATATGAAACTATGCCCAATGGGATTTATACAAATAGTTTGAAAATGATTTACATAATGTAATACTCACATTACAACCAAAAGCATGCAAAAATATGTATATATCTACATACGTATACACTACACCAAAACTGGCGATTGGTCACGGCCAAAATCCCTGACCAAAGTTGTGGGTCGCGGACTTGGGCCATGACCATTTCTGGCGTGACCATTTTCGTGGGTCGCGGCCCAAGTCCGTGAACAAAAAATGGTCATGGCCAAGAGGGGTCACGACAGATGGTCGCGGACTTAGGCCGTGACCCATGTCGTTACGGGTCGCGGCCCTGATCCGTGACCCGCAACCGTGACAAATTGGTCGAGGCTAAAGTTCGCGACCCACGACCGTGACAAAAAAATATTAAAAAAATTGGTCCCAGCCCTGATCCGTGACCCACAATCGTGACAAATTGGTCGCGGACTTTGGCCGCGACCCACGACCGTGACAAAAAAATAATAAAAAAATTGGTCGCGACCCTGATCCGTGACCCATAACCGTGACAAATTGATCGCGGACTTTGGCCGCGACCCATGACCGTGACAAAAAAATTAAAAAAAATTGGTCGCGGCCTTGATCCGTGACCCACAACCGTGACAAAAAACATGGTCGTGGACTTTGGCCGCGACCATTTATATGCATGACGAAAAAATAAAAATGGTCATGGACAAAGTCCATGACCATATTTAACTACAATTTTTTTTAAATGTATTTTTTTTTGTCCAATCCTAAAATTGGGGGTCCTGTGAGTGCACCATCAGTTACTACGTGTAACGTTTGACGCGTACGAGGTGTTACAAATATTTATTATTGGCAAAACAATAAAAAAAATCACAAATTGCGAATCGAGAACGTTGTTAATAAACAAATATACATACAAACTTATAAAAATTACACGTCTTAATAATTCACAGACCAAAAAAAAATTGGGCAGAGTTTCCTCTATTTTCTAGACATTCCAAAACCTGTAAATGTATAAACCTACTTATTATAAAGCTCGCACGGCTATAAAATTCAACAATCAAATTATAAAAGCCCGCACGGCCATAAAACAAAACAATAAAAGCCCGCAGGGCTGTAACACAAAAATCAAAATCCTGAATGTCCCCAACCTATAAACAATCTTCATATTGTAGACCATTGCCTCCTTCATTTGTTCCGCGTGAAAAAATCCTACAAATGATGGTATATATAAAAAAAAATATCAGTAACCCACTAGTTTTATAAAAAATTTAATCAAGCAGAAAAATTGCATATATGAGTTAAAATTATCAGTAACCAAGTAGAAATATGCAAATTACCATCGTATTCTGAAACCGGGAGTCCCGCGGCTGCAGGGTCAGTTCCTACGAGTTACATTGGTCCCGTAGGAGGTGTTGGTGCCACCCACGGGGACGTTCGGGGGCTGTTTCGGGTTTTCACCCTCTAACGCCGAGTTTTTAAGCCTAAGTCTAGAAATATGCAAATTAACATCATATTCTCAAACCGGGTGTCCCGCGGCTGTGGGGTCAGTTCCTACGAGTTACATTGGTCCCGTGGGAGGTGTTGGTGCCACCCATGGGGACGTTCGGTGACAGTTTCGAGTTCTCACCCTCTAACGCTATGTTTTTAAGCCAAAGTCTAGAAATTTGCAAATTACCGTCGTATTCTCAAACCGGGAGTCCCCCGGCTGCGGGGTCAGTTCCTACGAGTTACAATGGTCCCGTGGGACGTGTTAGTGCCACCCACGGGGACGTTCGGGGGGTGTTTCGGGTTTTCACCCTCTAACGCCATGTTTTTAAGACAAAGTCTAGAAATATGCAAATTACCGTCGTATTCTCAAACCGGGAGTCCCGCGGCTGCGGGGTCAGTTCCTACGCATTACATTGGTCCCGTGGGAGGTGTTGGTGCCACCCACGGGGACGTTCGGGGGGTGTTTGGGGTTTTCACCCTCTAACGCCATGTTTTTAAGCCAAAGTCTAGAAATTTGCAAATTACCGTCGTATTCTGAAACAAGGAGTCCCGTGGCTGCGGGGTCATTTCCTACGAGTTACATTGGTCCCGTGGGAGGTGTTAGTGCCACCCACGGGGACGTTCGGGGGCTATTTCGGGTTTTCACCCTCTAACGCCATGTTTTTAAGCCTAAGTCTAGAAATTTGCAAATTACCGTCGTATTCTCAAACCGGGAGTCCCGCGGCTGCGGGGTCAATTCCTACGAGTTACATTGATCCCGTGGGAGGTGTTGGTGCCACCCACGGGGACGTTCGAGGGCTGTTTCTGGTTTTCTCCCTCTAACGCCATGTTCTTAAGCCTAAGTAAAGAAATTTGCAAATTACCGTCGTATTCTCAAACCGGGAGTCCCGCGGCTGTGGGGTTAGTTCCTACGAGTTACATTGGTCCCGTGGGAGGTGTTGGTGCCACCCACGGGGACGTTCGGGGGCTGTTTCGGGTTTTCACCCTCTAACGCCAAGTTTTTAAGCCTAAGTCTAAAAATATAAAAATTACCGTCGTATTCTCAAACCGGGTGTCCCGCGGCTGCGGGGTCAGTTCCTACGAGCTACATTGGTCCCGTGGGAGGTGTTGCTGCCACCCACGGGGACGTTCGGTGGCAGTTTCGAGTTCCCACCCTCTAATGCTATGTTTTTAAGCCTAAGTCTAGAAATTTTCAAATTACCGTCGTATTCTCAAACCGGGAGTCCCACGGCTGCGGGTTCAGTTCCTACGAGTTACATTGGTCCCGTGGGAGGTGTTGGTGCCACCCACGGGGACGTTCGGGGGGTGTTTCGGGTTTTCACCCTCTAACTCCATGTTTTTAAGCCTAAGTCTAGAAATATGTAAATTACCGTCGCATTCTCAAACCGGGAGTCCCGCGGCTGCGGGGTCAGTTCCTAAGACTTACATTGGTCCCGTGGGAGGTGTTGGTGCCACCCACGGGGACGTTCGGGGGGTGTTTCGGGTTTTCACCCCCTAACGCCATATTTTTAAACCTAAGTCTTAAAATATGCAAATTACCGTCGTATTCTCAATCCGGGAGTCCCGCGGCTGCGGGGTCAGTTCCTACGAGTTACATTGGTCCCGTGGGAGGTGTTGGTGCCACCCACGGGTACGTTCGGGGGCTGTTTCGGATTTTCACCCTCTAACGCCATGTTTTTAAGCCTAAGTCAAGAAATTTGCAAATTACCGTCGTATTCTCAAACCGGGAGTCCTGCGGCTGCGGGGTCAGTTCCTACGAGTTACATTGGTACCGTGGGAGGTGTTGGGGCCACCCACGGGGACGTTCGGGGTGTGTTTTGGGTTTTCACCCTCTAATGCCATGTTTTTAAGCCTAAGTCTAGAAATATGCAAATTACCGTCGTATTCTAAAACCGGGAGTTCCGCGGCTGCGGGGTCAGTTCCTACGAGTTACATTGGTACCGTGGGTGGTGTTGGTGCCACCCATGGGGACGTTCGGAAGGTGTTTCGGGTTCTCACCCTCTAACGCCATGTTTTTAAGCCTAAGTCTAGAAATTTACAAATTACCGTCGTATTCTCAAACCGGGAGTCCCGCGGCTGCGGGGTCAGTTCCTACGAGTTACATTGGTCCCATGGGCAGTGTTGGTGCCACCCACGGGGACGTTCGGGGGTTGTTTCGGGCTTTCACCCTCTAACGCCATGTTTTTAAGCCTAAGTCTAGAAATATGCAAATTACCGTCTTATTCTCAAATCGGGAGTCCCGCGGTTGCGGGGTCAGTTCCTACGAGTTACATTGGTCCCGTGGGAGGTGTTGGTGCCACCCACGGGGACGTTCGGGGGGTGATTCGAGTTCTCACCCTCTAACGCCATGTTTTTAAGCCTAAGTCTAGAAATTTGCAAATTACCGTCGTATTCTCAAACCGGGAGTCCTGCGGCTGCGGGGTCAGTTCCTACGAGTTACATTGGTACCGTGGGAGGTGTTGGTGCCACCCACGGGGACGTTCGGGGTGTGTTTTGGGTTTTCACCCTCCAATGCCATGTTTTTAAGCCTAAGTCTAGAAATATGCAAATTACCGTCGTATTCTAAAATCGGGAGTTCCGCGGCTGCGGGGTCAGTTCCTACGAGTTACATTGGTACCGTGGGTGGTGTTGGTGCCACCCATGGGGACGTTCGGAAGGTGTTTCGGGTTCTCACCCTCTAACGCCATGTTTTTAAGCCTAAGTCTAGAAATTTACAAATTACCGTCGTATTCTCAAACCGGGAGTCCCGCGGCTGCGGGGTCAGTTCCTACGAGTTACATTGGTCCCGTGGGCGGTGTTGGTGCCACCCACGGGGACGTTCGGGGGTTGTTTCGGGTTTTCACCCTCTAACGCCTTGTTTTTAAGCCTAAGTCTAGAAATATGCAAATTACCGTCTTATTCTCAAATCGGGAGTCCCGCGGTTGCGGGGTCAGTTCATACGAGTTACATTGGTCCCGTGGGAGGTGTTGGTGCCACCCACGGGGACGTTCGGGGGATGATTCGAGTTCTCACCCTCTAACGCCATGTTTTTAAGCCTAAGTCTAGAAATTTGCAAATTACCATCGTATTCTAAAACCGGGAGTCCCGCGGGTGCAGGGTCAGTTCCTACGAGTTACATTGGTCCCGTGGGAGGTGTTGGTGCGACCCACGAGGACGTTCGGGGGCAGTTTCGAGATCTCACCCTCTAACGCCATGTTTTTAAGCCTAAGTCTAGAAATATGCAAATTGCCATCGTATTCCAAAACCAAGAGTCCCGCGGCTCTGGGGTCAGTTCCTACGTGTTACATTGGTCCTGTGGGAGATGTTGGTGCTACCTACGGGGACGTTCGGTGGCAGTTTCGAGTTCTCACCCTCTAACGCCATGTTTTTAAGTCTAAGTCTAGAAATATGCAAATTACCATCGTATTCTCAAACTGGGAGTCCCGCGGCTGCGGGGTCAGTTCCTACGAGTTACATTGGTCCCGTGGGAGGTGTTGGTGCCACCCACGAGGACGTTTGGGGGCTGTTTCGAGATCTCACCCTCTAACGCCATGTTTTGCTTAAGTCTAGAAATATGCAAATTACCATCGTATTCCCAAATCGGGAGTCCCGCGGCCGTGGGGTCAGTTCCTACTAGTTACATTGGTCCCGTGGGAGGTGTTGGTGCCACCCACGAGTACGTTCAGTGGCAGTTTCGAGTTCTCACCCTCTAACGCCATGTTTTTAAGCCTAAGTCTAGAAATATGCATATTGTCGTCGTATTCTCAAACCGGGAGTCCCTCGGCTGCGGGGTCAGTTCCTACGAGTTACATTGGTCCCGTGGGAGGTGTTGGTACCACCCACGGGGACGCTGGGGGGGGTGTTTCGGGTTTTCACCCTCTAACTCTTTGTTTTTAAGCCTAAGTCTAGAAATATGCAAATTACCGACGTATTCTCAAACCGGGAGTCCCGCGGCTGCGGGTTCAGTTCCTACGACTTACATTGGTACCGTGGGAGGTGTTGGTGCCACCCACGGGGACGTTCGAGGGTTTCGGGTTTTCACCCCCTAACGCCATATTTTTAAGCCTAAGTCTAGAAATATGCAAATTACCGTCGTATTCTCAATCCGGGAGTCCCGCGGCTGTGTTGTCAGTTCCTACGAGTTACATTGGTCCCGTGGGAGGTGTTGGTGCCACCCACGGGGACGTTCGGGGGCTGTTTCGGATTTTCACCGTCTAACGCCATGTTTTTAAGCCTAAGTCTAGAAATATGCAAAATACCGTCGTATTCCCAAACCGGGAGTCCCACGGCTCCGGGGTCAGTTCCTACGAGTTACATTGGTCCCGTGAGAGGTGTTGGTGCCACCCACGGGGACGTTCGGAGGGTGTTTCAGGTTTTCACCCTCTAACACCATATTTTTAAGCCTAAGTCTAGAAATATGCAAATTACCGTCGTATTCTCACACCGGGAGTCCCGCGGATGCGGGGTCAGTTCCTATGAGTTACATTGATCCCGTGGGAGGTGTTGGTGCCACCCACGGGAACGTTCGAGGGGTGTTTCTGGTTTTCACCCTTTAACGCCATGTTTTTAAGCCTAAGTCTAGAAATTTGCAAATTACCGTCGTATTCTCAAACCGGGAGTCCCGCGGCTGCGTGGTCAGTTCCTACGAGTTACATTGGTCCCGTGGGAGGTGTTGGTGCCACCCACGGGGACGTTCGGTGGTTGTTTCGGGTTATCACCCTCTAACGCCTTGTTTTTAAGCCTAAGTTTAGAAATATGCAAATTACCATGGTATTCTCAAACCGGGAGTCCCGCGGCTGCGGGGTCAGTTCCTACGACTTACATTGGTCCCGTTGGAGGTGTTGGTGCCACCCACGGGGACGTTCGGGGGTTGTTTCGGGTTCTCACCCTCTAACGCCTTGTTTTTAAGCCTAAGTCTAGAAATATGTAAATTACCGTGGTATTCTCAAATCGGGAGTCCCGCGGCTGCGGGGTCAGTTCCTCCGACTTACATTGGTCCCGTGGGAGGTGTTGGTGCCACCCACGGGGACGTTCGGGGGGTGTTTCGGGTTTTCACCCTCTAACGCCCTATTTTTAAGCCTAAGTCTAGAAATATGCAAATTACAGTCGTATTCTCAAACCGGGAGTCCCGCGGCTGCGGGGTCAGTTCCTACGTGTTACATTGGTCCCGTGGGAGATGTTGGTGCCACCCACGGGGACGTTCGGAAGGTGTTTCGGGTTCTCACCCTCTAACGCCATGTTTTTAAGCCTAAGTCTAGAAATATGCAAATTACCGTCGTATTCTCAATCCGGGAGTCCCGCGGCTGCGGGGTCAGTTCCTAGGAGTTACATTGGTCCCGTGGGAGGTGTTGGTGCCACCCACGGGGACGTTCGGGGGCTGTTTCGGATTTTCACCCTCTAACGCCATGTTTTTAAGCCTAAGTAAAGAAATTTGCAAATTACCGTCGTATTCTCAAACCGGGAGTCCTGCGGCTGCGGGGTCAGTTCCTACGAGTTACATTGGTCCCGTGGGAGGTGTTGGTGCCACCCACGGGGACGTTCGGTGGTTGTTTCGGGTTATCACCCTCTAACGCCTTGTTTTTAAGCCTAAGTTTAGAAATATGCAAATTACCATGGTATTCTCAAACCGGGAGTCCCGCGGCTGCGGGGTCAGTTCCTACGACTTACATTGGTCCCGTGGGAGGTGTTGGTGCCACCCACGGGGACGTTCGGGGGTTGTTTCGGGTTCTCACCCTCTAACGCCTTGTTTTTAAGCCTAAGTCTAGAAATATGTAAATTACCGTGGTATTCTCAAATCGGGAGTCCCGCGGCTGCGGGGTCAGTTCCTCCGACTTACATTGGTCCCGTGGGAGGTGTTGGTGCCACCCACGGGGACGTTCGGGGGGTGTTTCGGGTTTTCACCCTCTAACGCCCTATTTTTAAGCCTAAGTCTAGAAATATGCAAATTACAGTCGTATTCTCAAACCGGGAGTCCCGCGGCTGCGGGGTCAGTTCCTACGTGTTACATTGGTCCCGTGGGAGATGTTGGTGCCACCCACGGGGACGTTCGGAAGGTGTTTCGGGTTCTCACCCTCTAACGCCATGTTTTTAAGCCTAAGTCTAGAAATATGCAAATTACCGTCGTATTCTCAATCCGGGAGTCCCGCGGCTGCGGGGTCAGTTCCTAGGAGTTACATTGGTCCCGTGGGAGGTGTTGGTGCCACCCACAGGGACGTTCGGGGGCTGTTTCGGATTTTCACCCTCTAACGCCATGTTTTTAAGCCTAAGTCAAGAAATTTGCAAATTACCGTCGTATTCTCAAACCGGGAGTCCTGCGGCTGCGGAGTCAGTTCCTACGAGTTACATTGGTACAGTGGGAGGTGTTGGTGCCACCCACGGGGACGTTCGGGGTGTGTTTTGGGTTTTCACCCTCTAATGCCATGTTTTTAAGCCTAAGTCTAGAAATATGCAAATTACCGTCGTATTCTCAAATGGGGAGTTCCGCGGCTGCGGGGTCAGTTCCTACGAGTTACATTGGTACCGTGGGTGGTGTTGGTGCCACCGACGGGGACGTTCGGAAGGTGTTTCGGGTTCTCACCCTCTAACGCCATGTTTTTAAGCCTAAGTCTTGAAATTTACAAATTACGGTCGTATTCTCAAACCGGGAGTCCCGCGGCTGCGGGGTCAGTTCCTACGACTTACGTTGGTCCCATGAGAGGTGTTGGTGCCACCCACGGGGACTTTCGGGGAGTGTTTCGGTGTTTCACCCTCTAACGCCATATTTTTAAGCCTAAGTCTAGAAATATTCAAATTACCGTCGTATTCTCAAACCGGGAGTCCCGCGGCTGCGGGGTCAGTTCCTACAACTTACATTGGTCCCATGGGAGGTGTTGGTGCAACCGACGGGGACGTTCGGGGGGTGTTTCGGGTTTTCACCCTCTAACGCCATATTTTTAAGCCTAAGTCTAGAAATATGCAAATTACCGTCGTATTCTCAAATCGGGAGTCCCGCGGCTGCGGAGCAAGTTCCTACTAGTTACATTGGTCCCGTGGGAGGTGTTGGTGCCACCCACGGGGACGTTCGGGGGCTATTTCGGGTTTTCACCCTCTAACGCCATGTTTTTAAGCCTAAATCTAGAAATTTGCAAATTACCGTCGTATTCTCAAATCGGGAGTCCCGCAGCTGCGGGTTCAGTTACTACGAGTACATCGGTCCCGTGGGAGGTGTTGGTGCCACCCACGGGGACGTTCGGTGGCAGTTTCGAGTTCTCACCCTCTAACGCTATGTTTTTAAGCCTAAGTCTAGAAATTTTATAATTACTGTCGTATTCTCAAACCTGGAGTCCCAAGGCTGCGGGGTCAGTTCCTACGAGTTACATTGGTCCCGTGGGAGGTGTTGGTGCCACCCACGGGGACGTTCGGGGGCTGTTTCGGATTTTCACCCTCTAACGCCATGTTAACTCTCGAAATTTGGAAATTACCGTCGTATTCTCAAACTAGGAGTCCTGCGGCTGCGGGGTGAGTTCCTACGAGTTACATTGGTACCGTGGGAGGTGTTGGTGCCACCCACGGGGACGTTCGGGGAGTGTTTCGGGTTCTCACCCTCTAACGCCATGTTTTTAAGCCTAAGTCTAGAAATATACAAATTACCATCGTATTCTCAAACCGGGAGTCCCGCGGCTGTGGGGTCAGTTCCTACGAGTTACATTGGTCCCGTGGGAGGTGTTGGTGCCACCCACGGGGACGTTCGGGGGCTGTTTTTGGTTTTCACCCTCTAACACCATGTTTTTAAGCCTAAGTCTAGAAATATGCAAATTACCGTTGTATTCTCAAACCGGGAGTCCCGCGGCTGCGAGGTCAGTTCCTACAACTTACATTGGTCCCGTGGGAGGTGTTGGTGCCACCCACGGGGACGTTCGGGGGGTGATTCGAGTTCTCACCCTCTAACGCCATGTTTTTAAGACTAAGTGTAGAAATTTGCAAATTACTGTCGTATTCTAAAACCGGGAGTCCCGCGGCTGCGGGGTCAGTTCCTACGAGTTACATTGGTCCCGTGGGAGGTATTGGTGCCACCCACGAGGACGCTCGGGGGTAGTTTCGAGATCTCACCCTCTAATGCCATGTTTTTAAGCCTAAGTCTAGAAATATTCAAATTGCCATCGTATTCCAAAACCGGGAGTCCCGCGGCTGCGGGGTCAGTTCGTACGAGTTACAATGGTCCCATGGGAGAAGTTGGTACCACCCACGGGGACGTTCGGTTGAAGTTTTGAGTTCTCACCCTCTAACGCCATGTTTTTAAGTCTAAGTCTAGAAATATGCAAATTACCATCGTATTCTCAAACTGGGAGTCCCGCGGCTGCGGGGTCTGTTCCTACGAGTTACATTGGTCCCGTGGGAGGTGTTGGTGTGACCCATGAGGACGTTCGGGGGCTGTTTTGAGATCTCACCCTCTAACGCCATGTTTTTAAGCCTAAGTCTAGAAATATGCAAATTACCGTGGTATTCTCAAACCGGGAGTCCCGCGGCTGCGGGGTCAGTTCCTACGACTTACATTGGTCCCGTGGGAGGTGTTGGTGCCACCCACGGGGACGTTGGGGGGGTGTTTCGGGTTTTCACCCTCTAACGCCATATTTTTAAGCCTAAGTCTAGAAATATGCAAATTACCGTCGTATTCTCAAACCGGGAATCCCGCGGCTGCGGGGTCAGTTCCTACGAGTTACATTGGTACCGTGGGTGGTGTTGGTGCCACCCACGGGGACGTTCGGAGGGTGTTTCGGGTTCTCACCCTCTAACGCCATGTTTTTAAGCCTAAGTCTAGAAATATGAAAATTATCGTCATATTCTCAAACCGTGAGTCCCGCGGTTGCGGGGTCAGTTCCTACGAGTTACATTGGTCCCGTGGGAGGTGTTGGTGCCACCCACGGGGACGTTCAGGGGGTGATTCGAGTTCTCACCCTCTAACGCCATGTTTTTAAGCCTAAGTCTAGAAATTTGCAAATTACTGTCGTATTCTAAAACCGGGAGTCCCGCAGCTGCGGGGTCAGTTCCTACGAGTTACATTGGCCCCGTGGGAGGTGTTGGTGCCACCCACGAGGACGTTCGGGGGCAGTTTCGAGATCTCACCCTCTAACGCCATGTTTTTAAGCCTAAGTCTAGAAATATGCAAATTGTCGTCGTATTCCAAAACCGAGAGTCCCGCGGCTCTGAGGTCAGTTCCTACGAGTTACATTGGTATCGTGGGAGATGTTGGTGCTACCCACGGGGACGTTCGGTGGCAGTTTCGGGTTCTCACCCTCTAATGCCATGTTTTTAAGCCTAAGTCTAGAAATTTGCAAATTACCATCGTATTTTCAAACCGGGAGTCCCGCGACTGCGGGGTCAGTTCCTACGAGTTACATTGGTCCGGTGGGAGGTGTTGGTGCCACCCACGGGGACGTTCGGGGGCTGTTTCGAGATCACCCCCTCTAACGCCATGTTTTGCTTAAGTCTAGAAATAGGCAAATTACCCTCGTATTCCCAAACCGGGAGTCCCGTGGCTGCGGGGTCAGTTCCTACGAGTTACACTGGTCCCGTGGGAGGTGTTGGTGCCACCCACTGGGACGTTCGGGGGCTGTTTTGGGTTTTCACCCTCTAACTTCATATTTTTAAGCCTAAGTCTAGAAATATGCAAATTACCGTCGTATTCTCACACCGGGAGTCCCGCGGATGCGGGGTCAGTTCCTATGAGTTACATTGATCCCGTGGGAGGTGTTGGTGCCACCCACGGGAACGTTCGAGGGGTGTTTCTGGTTTTCACCCTTTAACGCCATGTTTTTAAGCCTAAGTCTAGAAATTTGCAAATTACCGTCGTATTCTCAAACCGGGAGTCCCGCGGCTGCGTGGTCAGTTCCTACGAGTTACATTGGTCCCGTGGGAGGTGTTGGTGCCACCCACGGGGACGTTCGGTGGTTGTTTCGGGTTATCACCCTCTAACGCCTTGTTTTTAAGCCTAAGTTTAGAAATATGCAAATTACCATGGTATTCTCAAACCGGGAGTCCCGCGGCTGCGGGGTCAGTTCCTACGACTTACATTGGTCCCGTGGGAGGTGTTGGTGCCACCCACGGGGACGTTCGGGGGTTGTTTCGGGTTCTCACCCTCTAACGCCTTGTTTTTAAGCCTAAGTCTAGAAATATGTAAATTACCGTGGTATTCTCAAATCGGGAGTCCCGCGGCTGCGGGGTCAGTTCCTCCGACTTACATTGGTCCCGTGGGAGGTGTTGGTGCCACCCACGGGGACGTTCGGGGGGTGTTTCGGGTTTTCACCCTCTAACACCCTATTTTTAAGCCTAAGTCTAGAAATATGCAAATTACAGTCGTATTCTCAAACCGGGAGTCCCGCGGCTGCGGGGTCAGTTCCTACGTGTTACATTGGTCCCGTGGGAGATGTTGGTGCCACCCACGGGGACGTTCGGAAGGTGTTTCGGGTTCTCACCCTCTAACGCCATGTTTTTAAGCCTAAGTCTAGAAATATGCAAATTACCGTCGTATTCTCAATCCGGGAGTCCCGCGGCTGCGGGGTCAGTTCCTAGGAGTTACATTGGTCCCGTGGGAGGTGTTGGTGCCACCCACAGGGACGTTCGGGGGCTGTTTCGGATTTTCACCCTCTAACGCCATGTTTTTAAGCCTAAGTAAAGAAATTTGCAAATTACCGTCGTATTCTCAAACCGGGAGTCCTGCGGCTGCGGGGTCAGTTCCTACGAGTTACATTGGTCCCGTGGGAGGTGTTGGTGCCACCCACGGGGACGTTCGGTGGTTGTTTCGGGTTATCACCCTCTAACGCCTTGTTTTTAAGCCTAAGTTTAGAAATATGCAAATTACCATGGTATTCTCAAACCGGGAGTCCCGCGGCTGCGGGGTCAGTTCCTACGACTTACATTGGTCCCGTGGGAGGTGTTGGTGCCACCCACGGGGACGTTCGGGGGTTGTTTCGGGTTCTCACCCTCTAACGCCATGTTTTTAAGCCTAAGTCTAGAAATATGTAAATTACCGTGGTATTCTCAAATCGGGAGTCCCGCGGCTGCGGGGTCAGTTCCTCCGACTTACATTTGTCCCGTGGGAGGTGTTGGTGCCACCCACGGGGACGTTCGGGGGGTGTTTCGGGTTTTCACCCTCTAACGCCCTATTTTTAAGCCTAAGTCTAGAAATATGCAAATTACAGTCGTATTCTCAAACCGGGAGTCCCGCGGCTGCGGGGTCAGTTCCTACGTGTTACATTGGTCCCGTGGGAGATGTTGGTGCCACCCATGGGGACGTTCGGAAGGTGTTTCGGGTTCTCACCCTCTAACGCCATGTTTTTAAGCCTAAGTCTAGAAATATGCAAATTACCGACGTATTCTCAATCCGGGAGTCCCGCGGCTGCGGGGTCAGTTCCTAGGAGTTACATTGGTCCCGTGGGAGGTGTTGGTGCCACCCACAGGGACGTTCGGGGGCTGTTTCGGATTTTCACCCTCTAACGCCATGTTTTTAAGCCTAAGTCAAGAAATTTGCAAATTACCGTCGTATTCTCAAACCGGGAGTCCTGCGGCTGCGGGGTCAGTTCCTACGAGTTACATTGGTACAGTGGGAGGTGTTGGTGCCACCCACGGGGACGTTCGGGGTGTGTTTTGGGTTTTCACCCTCTAATGGCATGTTTTTAAGCCTAAGTCTAGAAATATGCAAATTACCGTCGTATTCTCAAATGGGGAGTTCCGCTGCTGCGGGGTCAGTTCCTACGAGTTACATTGGTACCGTGGGTGGTGTTGGTGCCACCGACGGGGACGTTCGGAAGGTGTTTCGGGTTCTCACCCTCTAACGCCATGTTTTTAAGCCTAAGTCTTGAAATTTACAAATTACGGTCGTATTCTCAAACCGGGAGTCCCGCGGCTGCGGGGTCAGTTCCTACGACTTACGTTGGTCCCATGAGAGGTGTTGGTGCCACCCACGGGGACTTTCGGGGAGTGTTTCGGTGTTTCACCCTCTAACGCCATATTTTTAAGCCTAAGTCTAGAAATATTCAAATTACCGTCGTATTCTCAAACCGGGAGTCCCGCGGCTGCGGGGTCAGTTCCTACAACTTACATTGGTCCCGTGGGAGGTGTTGGTGCAACCGACGGGGACGTTCGGGGGGTGTTTCGGGTTTTCACCCTCTAACGCCATATTTTTAAGCGTAAGTCTAGAAATATGCAAATTACCGTCGTATTCTCAAACCGGGAGTCCCGCGGCTGCGGAGCAAGTTCCTACTAGTTACATTGGTCCCGTGGGAGGTGTTGGTGCCACCCACGGGGACGTTCGGGGGCTATTTCGGGTTTTCACCCTCTAACGCCATGTTTTTAAGCCTAAATCTAGAAATTTGCAAATTACCGTCGTATTCTCAAATCGGGAGTCCCGCAGCTGCGGGTTCAGTTACTACGAGTACATCGGTCCCGTGGGAGGTGTTGGTGCCACCCACGGGGACGTTCGGTGGCAGTTTCGAGTTCTCACCCTCTAACGCTATGTTTTTAAGCCTAAGTCTAGAAATTTTATAATTACCGTCGTATTCTCAAACCTGGAGTCCCAAGGCTGCGGGGTCAGTTCCTACGAGTTACATTGGTCCCGTGGGAGGTGTTGGTGCCACCCACGGGGACGTTCGGGGGCTGTTTCGGATTTTCACCCTCTAACGCCATGTTAACTCTCGAAATTTGGAAATTACCGTCGTATTCTCAAACTAGGAGTCCTGCGGCTGCGGGGTGAGTTCCTACGAGTTACATTGGTACCGTGGGAGGTGTTGGTGCCACCCACGGGGACGTTCGGGGAGTGTTTCGGGTTCTCACCCTCTAACGCCATGTTTTTAAGCCTAAGTCTAGAAATATACAAATTACCATCGTATTCTCAAACCGGGAGTCCCGCGGCTGTGGGGTCAGTTCCTACGAGTTACATTGGTCCCGTGGGAGGTGTTGGTGCCACCCACGGGGACGTTCGGGGGCTGTTTTTGGTTTTCACCCTCTAACACCATGTTTTTAAGCCTAAGTCTAGAAATATGCAAATTACCGTTGTATTCTCAAACCGGGAGTCCCGCGGCTGCGAGGTCAGTTCCTACAACTTACATTGGTCCCGTGGGAGGTGTTGGTGCCACCCACGGGGACGTTCGGGGGGTGATTCGAGTTCTCACCCTCTAACGCCATGTTTTTAAGACTAAGTGTAGAAATTTGCAAATTACTGTCGTATTCTAAAACCGGGAGTCCCGCGGCTGCGGGGTCAGTTCCTACGAGTTACATTGGTCCCGTGGGAGGTATTGGTGCCACCCACGAGGACGTTCGGGGGTAGTTTCGAGATCTCACCCTCTAACGCCATGTTTTTAAGCCTAAGTCTAGAAATATTCAAATTGCCATCGTATTCCAAAACCGGGAGTCCCGCGGCTGCGGGGTCAGTTCGTACGAGTTACAATGGTCCCATGGGAGAAGTTGGTACCACCCACGGGGACGTTCGGTTGAAGTTTCGAGTTCTCACCCTCTAACGCCATGTTTTTAAGTCTAAGTCTAGAAATATGCAAATTACCATCGTATTCTCAAACTGGGAGTCCCGCGGCTGCGGGGTCTGTTCCTACGAGTTACATTGGTCCCGTGGGAGGTGTTGGTGTGACCCATGAGGACATTCGGGGGATGTTTTGAGATCTCACCCTCTAACGCCATGTTTTTAAGCCTAAGTCTAGAAATATGCAAATTACCGTGGTATTCTCAAACCGGGAGTCCCGCGGCTGCGGGGTCAGTTCCTACGACTTACATTGGTCCCGTGGGAGGTGTTGGTGCCACCCACGGGGACGTTGGGGGGGTGTTTCGGGTTTTCACCCTCTAACGCCATATTTTTAAGCCTAAGTCTAGAAATATGCAAATTACCGTCGTATTCTCAAACCGGGAATCCCGCGGCTGCGGGGTCAGTTCCTACGAGTTACATTGGTACCGTGGGTGGTGTTGGTGCCACCCACGGGGACGTTCGGAGGGTGTTTCGGGTTCTCACCCTCTAACGCCATGTTTTTAAGCCTAAGTCTAGAAATATGAAAATTATCGTCATATTCTCAAACCGTGAGTCCCGCGGTTGCGGGGTCAGTTCCTACGAGTTACATTGGTCCCGTGGGAGGTGTTGGTGCCACCCACGGGGACGTTCAGGGGGTGATTCGAGTTCTCACCCTCTAACGCCATGTTTTTAAGCCTAAGTCTAGAAATTTGCAAATTACTGTCGTATTCTAAAACCGGGAGTCCCGCAGCTGCGGGGTCAGTTCCTACGAGTTACATTGGCCCCGTGGGAGGTGTTGGTGCCACCCACGAGGACGTTCGGGGGCAGTTTCGAGATCTCACCCTCTAACGCCATGTTTTTAAGCCTAAGTCTAGAAATATGCAAATTGTCGTCGTATTCCAAAACCGAGAGTCCCGCGGCTCTGAGGTCAGTTCCTACGAGTTACATTGGTATCGTGGGAGATGTTGGTGCTACCCACGGGGACGTTCGGTGGCAGTTTCGGGTTCTCACCCTCTAATGCCATGTTTTTAAGCCTAAGTCTAGAAATTTGCAAATTACCATCGTATTTTCAAACCGGGAGTCCCGCGACTGCGGGGTCAGTTCCTACGAGTTACATTGGTCCGGTGGGAGGTGTTGGTGCCACCCACGGGGACGTTCGGGGGCTGTTTCGAGATCACCCCCTCTAACGCCATGTTTTGCTTAAGTCTAGAAATAGGCAAATTACCCTCGTATTCCCAAACCGGGAGTCCCGTGGCTGCGGGGTCAGTTCCTACGAGTTACACTGGTCCCGTGGGAGGTGTTGGTGCCACCCACTGGGACGTTCGGGGGCTGTTTTGGGTTTTCACCCTCTAACTTCATATTTTTAAGCCTAAGTCTAGAAATATGCAAATTACCGTTGTATTCTCAAACCGAGAGTCCCGCGTTTGCGGGGTCAGTTCCTACGAGTTACATTGATCCCGTGGGAGGTGTTGGTGTCATCCACGGGGACGTTCGGGGGCTGTTTCGGGTTTTCACCCTCTAACGCCATGTTTTTAAGCCTAAGTCTAGATATTGGCAAATTACCGTCGTATTCTTAAACAGGGAGTCCCGCGGCTGCGGGGTCAGTTCCTTCGAGTTGCATTGCTCCCGTGCGAGGTGTTAGTGCCACCCACGGGGACGTTCGGGGATTGTTTCGGGTTCACACCCTCTAACGCCATGTTTTTAAGCCTAAGTCTAGAAATATGCAAATTACCGTCGTATTCTCAAACCGGGAGTCCCGCGGCTGCGGGGTCAGTTCCTACGACTTACGTTGGTCCCATGGGAGGTGTTGGTGCCACCCACGGGGACGTTCGGGGGATGTTTCGGTTTTCCACCCTCTAACGCCATGTTTTTAAGCCTAAGTCTAGAAATTTGCAAATTACCATCGTATTCTAAAACCGGGAGTCCCGCGGCTGCGGGGTCAATTCCTACGACTTACATTGGTCCCGTGGGAGGTGTTGGTGCCACCCACGGGGACGTTCGGGGGCTATTTCGGGTTTTCACCCTCTAACGCCATGTTTTTAAGCCTAAGTCTAGAAATTTGCAAATTACCGTCGTATTCTCAAACCGGGGGTCCCGCGGCTGCGGGTTCAGTTACTACGAGTACATTGGTCCCGTGGGTGGTGTTGGTGCCACCCACGGGGACCTTCGGTGGCAGTTTCGAGTTCTCACCCTCTAACGCCATGTTTTTAAGCTTAAGTCTAGAAATATGCAAATTACCGTCGTATTCTCAAACCGGGAGTCCCCCTGCAGCGGGGTCAGTTCCTACGAGTTACATTGGTCCCGTGGGAGGTGTTGGTACCACCCACGGGGACGTTCGGGGGGTGTTTCGGGTTTTCTCCCTCTAACTCCATGTTTTTAAGCCAAAGTCTAGAAATATGCAAATTACCGTCGTATTCTCAAACCGGGAGTCCCGCGGCTGCGGGGTCAGTTCCTACGACTTACATTGTTCCCGTGGGAGGTGTTGGTACCACCCACGGGGACGTTCGGGGGGTGTTTCGGGTTTTCACCCTCTAACGCCATATTTTTAAACCTAAGTCTAGAAATATGCAAATTACCGTCGTATTCTCAAACTGGGAGTCCCGCGGCTGCGGGGTCAGTTCCTACGAGTTACATTGGTCCCGTGGGAGGTGTTGGTGCCACCCACGGGGACGTTCGGTAGCTGTTTCGGATTTTCACCCTCTAACGCCATGTTAAGTCTAGAAATTTGGAAATTACCGTCGTATTCTCAAACTAGGAGTCCCGCGGCTGCGGGGTGATTTCCTATGAGTTACATTGGTACCGTGGGAGGTGTTGGTGCCACCCACGGGGACGTTCGGGGGGTGTTTCGGGTTCTCACCCTCTAACGCCATGTTTTTAAGCCTAAGTCTAGAAATAAGCAAATTACCATCGTATTCTCCAACCGGGAGTCCCGCGGCTGTGGGGTCAGTTCCTACGAGTTACATTGGTCCCGTGGCAGGTGTTGGTGCCACCCACGGGGACGTTCGGGGGCTATTTTTGGTTTTCACCCTCTAACGCCATGTTTTAAGCCTAAGTCTAGAAATATGCAAATTACCGTTGTATTCTCAAACCGGGAGTCCCGCGGCTGCGGGGTCAGTTCCTACAACTTACATTGGTCCCGTGGGAGGTGTTGGTGCCACCCACGGGGACGTTCGGGTGGTGATTCGAGTTCTCACCCTCTAACGCCATGTTTTTAAGCCTAAGTCTAGAAATTTGCAAATTACCGTCGTATTATAAAACCGGGAGCCCCGCGGCTACGGGGTCAGTTCCTACGAGTTACATTGGTCCCGTGGGAGGTGTTGGTGCCACCCACGAGGACGTTCGGGGGTAGTTTCGAGATCTCACCCTCTAACGCCATGTTTTTAAGCCTAAGTCTAGAAATATGCATATTGCCGTCGTATTCCAAAACCGGGAGTCCCGCGGTTGCGGGGTCAGTTCCTACGAGTTACATTGGTCCCATGGGAGAAGTTGGTGCCACCCACGGGGACGTTCGATGGCAGTTTCGAGTTCTCACCCTCTAACGCCATGTTTTTAAGTCTATGTCTAGAAATATGCAAATTACCATCGTATTCTCAAACTGGGAGTCCCGCGGCTGCGGGGTCTGTTCCTACGATTTACATTGGTCCCGTGGGAGGTGTTGGTGCCACCCATGAGGACGTTCGGGGGCTGTTTTGAGATCTCACCCTCTAAAGCCATGTTTTGCTTAAGTCTAAAAATATGCAAATTACCGTCGTATTCCCAAACCGGGAGTCCCGCGGCTGCGGGGTCAGTTCCTACGAGTTACATTGGTCCCGTGAGAGGTGTTGGTGCCACCCACGGGGACGTTCGGAGGGTGTTTCGGGTTTTCACCCTATAACGCCATATTTTTAAGCCTAAGTCTAGAAATATGCAAATTACCATCGTATTCTCAAACTGGGAGTCCCGCGGCTGCGGGGTCAATTCCTACGAGTTACATTGATCCCGTGCGAGGTGTTGGTGCCACCCACGGGGACGTTCGAGGGCTGTTTCTGGTTTTCTCCCTCTAACGCCATGTTTTTAGGCCTAAGTCTAGAAATTTGCAAATTACCGTCGTATTCTCAAACCGGGAGTCCCGCGGCTGTGGGGTTAGTTCCAACGAGTTACATTGGTCCCGTGGGAGGTGTTGGTGCCACCCAGGGGGACGTTCGGGGGTTGTTTCGGGTTCTCACCCTCTAACGCCATGTTTTAAACCCTAAGTCTAGAAATATGCAAATTACCGTGGTATTCTCAAACTGGGAGTCCCGCGGCTGCGGGGTCAGTTCCTACGACTTACATTGGTCCCGTGGGAGGTGTTGGTGCCACCCACGGGGACGTTCGGGGGATGTTTCGGGTTTTCACCCTCTAATGCCATATTTTTAAGCCTAAGTCTAGAAATGTGCAAATTACCGTCGTATTCTCAAACCGGGAGTCCCGCGGCTGCGGGGTCAGTTCCTACGAGTTGTATTGGTCCCGTGGGAGGTGTTGGTGCCACCCACGGGGACGTTCGGGGGCTGTTTCGGGGTTTTCACCCTCTAACGCCATGTTTTTAAGCCGAAGTGTTGAAATTTGCAAATTACCGTCGTATTCTCAAACCGGGAGTCCCGCGGCTTCGGGGTCAGTTCCTACGAGTTACATTGGTCCCGTGGGAGGTGTTGGTGCCACCCACGGGGACGTTCGGGGGGTGTTTCGGATTCTCATCCTCTAACGCCATGTTTTTAAGTCTAAGTCTAGAAATATGCAAATTACCGTCGTATTCTCTAACCGGGAGTCCCGCGGCTGCGGGGTCAGTTCTTACGAGTTACATTGGTCCCATGGGTGGTGTTGGTGCCACCCACGGGGACGTTCGGGGGGGGGGGTGTTTCGGGTTTTCAACCTCTAACGCCATGTTTTTAAGCCTAAGTCTAGAAATATGCAAATTACCATCGTATTGTCAAACCGGGAGTCCCGCGGCTACGGGGTCAGTTCCTACGAGTTTCATTGGTCCCGTGGGTGGTTTTGGTGCCACCCCCGGGGACGTTCGGGGGTGATTCGGGTTCTCCCCCTCTAACGCCATGTTTTTAAGCCTAAGTCTAGAAATTTGCAAATTACAGTCGTATTCTAAAATCGGGAGTCCCGCGGCTGCGGGGTCAGTTCCTACGAGTTACATTGGTCCCGTGGGAGGTGTTGGTGCCACCCACGAGGACGTTCGGGGGCTGTTTCGAGATCTCACCCTCTAACGCCATGTTTTTAAGTCTAAGTCTAGAAATATGCAAATTACCGTCGTATTCTAAAACCGGGAGTCCCGCGGCTGCGGGGTCAGTTCCTACGAGTTACATTGGTCCCGTGGGAGATGTTGGTGCCACCCACGGGGACGTTCGGTGGCAGTTTTGAGTTCTCACCCTCTAACGCCATGTTTTTAAGCCTAAGTCTAGAAATATACAAATTACCGTCGTATTCTCAAACCGGGAGTGCCGCCGCTGCGGGGTCAGTTCCTACGAGTTACATTGGTCCCGTGGAGGTGTTGGTGCCACCCACGAGGACGTTTGGGGGCTGTTTCGTAATCTCACCCTCTAACGCCATGTTTTGCTTAAGTCTAGAAATATGCAAATTACCGTCGTATTCCAAAACCGGGAGTCCCGCGGTTGCGGGGTCAGTTCCTACGAGTTATATTGGTCCCGTGGGAGATGTTGGTGCCTCCCACGTGGACGTTCGGTGGCAGTTTCGAGTTCTCACCCTCTAACGCCATGTTTTTAAGCCTAAGTCTAGAAATCTGCAAATTACCGTCGTATTCTAAAATCGGGAGTCCCGCGGCTGCGGGGTCAGTTCCTACGAGTTTTATTGGTGCCGTGGGAGGTGTTGGTGCCACCCACGGGGACGTTCGGTGGCAGTTTCGAGTTCTCACCCTCTAACGCCATATTTTTAAGCCTAAGTCTAGAAATATGCAAATTACCGTCGTATTCTCAGACCGGGAGTCCCGCGGCTGCGGGGTCAGTTCCGAAGAGTTACATTGATCCCGTGGGAGGTGTTGGTGCCACCCACGGGGACGTTCGGAGGGTGCTTTGGGTTCTCACCCTCTAACGCCATGTTTTTAAGCCTAAGTCTAGAAATATGCAAATCACCGTCGTATTCTCTAACCTGGAGTCCCGCGGCTGCGGGGTCAGTTCTTACGAGTTACATTGGTCCCGTGGGAGGTGTTGGTGCCACCCACGGGGACGTTCGGGGGGTGTTTCGGGTTTTCACCCTCTAATGCCATGTTTTTAAGCCTAAGTATAGAAATTTGCAAATTACCGTCGTATTCTCAAACCGGGAGTCCCACGGCTGCGGGTTCAGTTACTACGAGTACATTGGTCCCGTGGGAGGTGTTGGTGCCACCCACGGGGACTTTCGGTGGAAGTTTCGAGTTCTCACCCTCTAACGCCATGTTTTTAAGCCTAAGTCTAGAAATATACAAATTACCATCGTATTCTCAAACCGGGAGTGCCGCGGCTGCGGGGTCAGTTCCTATGAGTTACATTGGTCCCGTGGAGGTGTTGGTGCCACCCACGAGGACGTTTGGGGGCTGTTTCGTGATCTCACCCTCTAACGCCATGTTTTGCTTAAGTCTAGAAATATGCAAATTACCATCGTATTCCCAAACCGGGAGTCCCGCGGCTGTGGGGTCAAATCCTACGAGTTACATTGGTCCCGTGGGAGGTGTTGGTGCCACCCACGGGGACAATCAGTGGCAGTTTCGAGTTCTCACCCTCTAACGCCATATTTTTAAGCCTAATTCTAGAAATTTGCAAATTACCGTCGTATTCTCAAACCGGGAGTCCCGCGGCTGCGGGGTCAGTTCCTACGAGTTACATTGGTCCCGTGGGAGGTGTTGGTGCCACCCACGGGGACGTTCGGTGGCAGTTTCGAGTTCTCACCCTCTAACGCCCTGTTTTTAAGCCTAAGTCTAGAAATTTGCAAATTACCGTCGTATTCTCAAACCGGGAGTCCTGCGGCTGTGGGGTCAGTTCCTACGAGTTACATTGGTCCCGTGGGAGGTGTTGGTGCCACCCACGGGGTCGTTCGGGGGCTGTTTTCTGTTTTCACCCTCTAACGCCATGTTTTTAAGCCTAAGTCTGGAAATTTGGAAATTACCGTCGTATTCTCAAACCGGGAGTCCCGCGGCTGTGGTGTCAGTTCCTACGAGTTACATTGGTCCCGTGGGAGCTGTTAGTGCAACCCATGAGGACGTTCGCTGGCAGTTTCGAGTTCTCACCCTCTAACGCCATGTTTAAGCCTAGGTCTAGAAATTTGCAAATTACCATCGTATTCTGAAACCGGGAGTCCTGCGGCTACGGGGTCAGTTCCTCCGAGTTACATTGGTCCCGTGGGAGGTGTTGGTGCCACCCCCGGGGACGTTCGGGGGTGATTTGGGTTCTCACCCTCTAACGCCATGTTTTTAAGCCTAAGTCTAGAAATCTGCAAATTACCGTCGTATTCCAAAACCGGGAGTTCCGCGGTTGCGGTGTCAGTTCCTACGAGTTACATTGGTCCCGTGGGAGGTGTTGGTGCCACCCACGAGGACGTTCTGGGGCTGTTTTGAGATCTAACCCTCTAACGCCATGTTTTTAAGCCTAAGTCTAGAAATTTGCAAATTACCATCGTATTCTCAAACCGGGAGTCCCGCGGCTGTGGGGTCAGTTCCTACGAGTTACATTGGTCCCGTGGGAGGTGTTGGTGCCACCCACGGGAACGTTCGGTGGAAGTTTCGAGTTCTCACCCTCTAACGCCATGTTTTTAAGCCTAAGTCTAGGAATTTACAAATTACCATCGTATTCTCAAACCGGCAGTCCCGCGGCTGCGGTGTCAGTTCCTACGTGTTACATTAGTCCCGTGGGAGGTGTTGGTGCCACCCACGGGGACGTTCGGTGGCAGTTTCGAGTTCTCTCCCTCTAACGCCATGTTTTTAAGCCTAAGTCTAGAAATATGCAAATTATCGTCGTATTCTCTAACCTGGAGTCCCGCGGCTGCGGGGTCAGTTCTTACGAGTTACATTGGTCCCGTGGGAGGTGTTGGTGCCACCCACGGGGACATTCGGGGGGTGTTTCGGGTTTTCACCCTCTAATGCCATGTTTTTAAGCCTAAGTCTAGAAATTTGCAAATTACTGTCGTATTCTCAAACCGGGAGTCCCGCGGCTGCGGGGACAGTTCCTACGAGTTACATTGGTCCCGTGGGAGGTGTTGGTGCCACCCACGGGGACGTTCGGTGGCAGTTTCGAGTTCTCACCCTCTAACGCCATGTTTTTAATCCTAAGTCTAGAAATATGCAAATTACCGTCGTATCCTCAAACCGGCAGTCCCGCGGCTGCGGTGTCAGTTCCTACGTGTTACATTAGTCCCGTGGGAGGTGTTGGTGCCACCCACGGGGACGTTCGGTGGCAGTTTCGAGTTCTCTCCCTCTAACGCCATGTTTTTAAGCCTAAGTCTAGAAATATGCAAATTATCGTCGTATTCTCTAACCTGGAGTCCCGCGGCTGCGGGGTCAGTTCCTACGTATTACATTGGTCCCGTGGGAGGTGTTGGTGCAACCCACGGGGACGTCCGGTGGCAGTTTTGAGTTCACACCCTCTAACGCCATGTTTTTAAGCCTAAGTCTAGAAATTTGCAAATTACTGTCGTATTCTCAAACCGGGAGTCCCGCGGCTGCGGGGACAGTTCCTACGAGTTACATTGGTCCCGTGGGAGGTGTTGGTGCCACCCACGGGGACGTTCGGTGGCAGTTTCGAGTTCTCACCCTCTAACGCCATGTTTTTAATCCTAAGTCTAGAAATATGCAAATTACCGTCGTATCCTCAAACTGGGAGTCCCGCGGCTACGGGGCCAGTTCCTACGAGTTACATTGGTCCAGTGGGAGATGTTGGAGCCACCTACGGGGACGTTCGGTGGCAGTTTCGAGTTCTCACCCTCTAACGCCATATTTTTAAGCCTAAGTCTAGAAAAATGCAAATTACCATCGTATTCTCAAACCGGGAGTCCCGCGGCTGCGGGGTCAGTTCCTACGTGTTACATTGGTCCCGTGGGAGGTGATGGTGCCACTTACGGGGACGTTCGGTTGCAGTTTTGAGTTCTCACCCTCTAACGCCATATTTTTAAGCCTAAGTCTAGAAATATGCAAATTACCGTCCTATTCTCAAACCGGGAGTCTCGCGGATGCGGGGTCAGTTCCTACAACTTACATTGGTCCCGTGGGAGATTCTGGTGCCACCCACGGGTACTTTCGGGGGGTGTTTTGGGTTCTCACCCTCTAACGCCATGTTTTAAGCCTAATTCTAGAAATATGCACATTATCATCGTATTCTCAAACCGGGAGTCCCGCGGCTGCGGGGTCAGTCCTACGAGTTACATTGGTCCCGTGGGAGTTGTTGGTGCCACCCACGGGGACGTTCGGGGGCTGTTTCTGGTTCTCACCCTCTAACGCCCTTTTTTTAAGCCTAAGTCTAGAAATATGGAAATTACCATTGTATTCTCAAACCGGGAGTCCCGCGGCTGCGAGGTCAGTTCCTACGAGTTACATTGGTCCCGTGGGAGGTGTTGGTGCCACCCACGGGGACGTTCGGGGGGTGTTTTGGGTTTTCAGCTTCTAAGGCCATGTTTTTAAGACTAAGTCTAGAAATATGCAAATTACTGTCGTATTCTCAAACCGGGAGTCCCGCGACTGCGGGGTCAGTTCGTACGAGTTACATTGGTCCCGTGGGAGGTGTTGGTGCCTCCCACGGGGACGTTCGGGGGCTGTTTCAGGTTTACACCCTCTAACGCCATGTTTTTAAGCCTAAGTCTAGAAATATACAAATTACCGTCGTATTATCATACCGGGAGTCCCGCGGCTGCGGGGTCAGTTCCTACGAGTTACATTGGTCCCGCGGAGGTGTTGGTGCCATCCACGAGGACATTTGGGGGCTGTTTCGAGATCTCACCCTCTAACGCCATGTTTTGCTTAAGTCTAGAAATAGGAAAATTACCGTCGTATTCCCAAACCGGGAGTCCCGCGGCTGTGGGGTCAGTTCCTACGAATTACATTGGTCCCGTGGGAGGTGTTGGTGCCACCCACGAGGACGTTCGATGGCAGTTTCGAGTTTTCACCCTCTAACGCCATGTTTTTAAGCCTAAGTCTAGAAATATACAAATTGTCGTCGTATTCTCAAACCGGGAGTCCCTCGGATGCGGGGTCCGTTCCTATGAGTTACATTGCTCCCGTGGGAGGTGTAAGTACCACCCACGAGGACGTTCGGGGGCTATTTCGGGTTTTCACCCTCTAACGCCACGTTTTTAAGCCTAACTCTAGAAATTTGCAAATTACCGTCGTATTCTCAAACCGGGAGTCCCGCGGCTGTGGGGTCAGTTCCTACGAGTTACATTGGTCCCGTGGGAGGTGTTGGCGCCACCCACGGGGACGTTCGGGGGCTGTTTTGGGTTTTCACACTCTAACGCCATGTTTTTAAGCCTAAGTCTAGAAATTTGGAAATTACCGCCGTATTCTCAAACCGGGAGTCCCGCGGCTACGGGGTCAGTTCCTAAGAGTTACATTGGTCCCGTGAGAGGTGTTAGTGCCTCCCATGAGGACGTTTGGTGGCAGTTTCGAGTTCTCACCCTCTAACGCCATGTTTTTAAGCCTAGGTCTAGAAATTTGCAAATTACCGTCGTATTCTTAAACCGGGAGTCCCGCGGCTGCGGGGTCAGTTCCTACGATTTACATTGGTCCCGTGGGAGGTGTTGGTGCCACCCACGGCGACGTTCAGTGGAAGTTTCGAGTTCTCACCCTCTAACGCCACGTTTTTAAGCCTAAGTCTAGAAATTTGCAAATTACCGCCGTATTCTCAAACCGGGAGTCCCGCGGCTGCGGGGTCAGTTCCTACGAGTTACATTGGTCCCGTGGGAGGTGTTGGTGCCACCGACGGGGACGTTCGGTGGCAGTTTCGAGTTCTCACCCACTAACGCCATGTTTTTAAGCCTAAATCTAGAAATATGCAAATTACCGTCGTATTCTCAAACTGGGAGTCCCGCGACTATAGGGTCAGTTCCTACGAGTTACATTGGTCCCGTGGGAGGTGTTGGTGCCACCCACGGGGATGTTCGGGGGGCTATTTTCGGTTTTCACCCTTTAACGACATGTTTTTAAGCCTAAGTCCCGAAATTTGGAGATTAGCGTCGTATTCTCAAACCGGGAGTCCCGCGGCTGCGGGGTCACTTGCTACGAGTTACATTGGTCCCGTGGGAGGTGTTAGTTCCACCCATGGGGACGTTCGGTGGAAGTTTCAAGGTCTCACCCTCTAACGCCATGTTTTTAAGCCTAGGTCTAGAAATTTGCAAATTACCGTCGTATTCTCAAACCGGGAGTCCCGCGGCTGCGGGGTCAGTTCCTACGAGTTACATTGGTCCCGTGGGAGGTGTTGATGCCACCCATGGGGACGTTCGGTGGAAGTTTCGAGTTCTCACCCTCTAACGCCATGTTTTTTAGCCTAAGTCTAGAAATATGCAAATTACCATCGTATTATCAAATCGGGAGTCTCGCGGCTGCGGGGTCAGTTCCTTTGAGTTACATTGGTCCCATGGGAGGTGTTGGTGCCACCCACGGGGACGTTCGGGGGCTATTTCGGGTTTTCACCCTCTAACGCCATGTTTTTAAGCCCAAGTGTTGAAATTTGCAAATTACCGTCGTATTCTCAAACCGGGAGTCCCGCGGCTGCGGGGTCAGTTCCTACGAGTTACATTGGTCCCGTGGGAGGTATTGGTGCTACCCACGGGGACGTTCGGGGGCTGTTTCGGGTTTTCACCCTCCAACGCCATGTTTTTAAGCCTAAGTCTAGAATTTTGCAAATTACCGTCGTATTCTCAAACCGGGAGTCCCGCGGCTGCGGGGTCAGTTCCTACGAGTTACATTGGTCCCGTGGGAGGTGTTGGTGCCACCCACGGGGACGTTCGGGGGCTGTTTCGGGTTTTCACCCTATAACGCAATATTTTTAAGCCTAAGTCTAGAAATTTGCAAATTATCGTCGTATTCTCAAATCGGGAGTCCCGCGGCTGCGGGGTCAGTTCCTACGTGTTAGATTGGTCCCGTGGGAGGTGTTGGTGCCACTCATGGGTACGTTCGATGGCAGTTTCGAGTTCTCACCCTCTAACGCCATGTTTTTAAGCCTAAGTCTAGAAATTTACAAATTACCATCGTATTCTCAAACCGGGAGTCCCGCGGTTGCGGGGTCAGTTCCTACGAGTTATATTGGTCCCGTGGGAGATGTTGGTGCCTCCCACGTGGACGTTCGGTGGCAGTTTCGAGTTCTCACCCTCTAACGCCATGTTTTTAAGCCTAAGTCTAGAAATATGCAAATTACCGTCGTATTCTCAAACCGGGAGTCTCGCGGCTGCGGGGTCAGTTACTTTGAGTTACATGGCCCCGTGGGAGGTGTTGGTGCCACCCACGGCGACGTTCGGGGGGTGTTTCGGGTTCTCACCCTCTAACGCCATGTTTTTAAGCCTAATTCTAGAAATATTCAAATTACTGTCGTATTCTCAAACCGGGAGTCCCGCGGCTGCGGGGTCAGTTCCTACGAGTTACATTGGTCCCGTGGGAGGTGTTGGTGCCACCCACGGGGACGTTCGGGGGTTGTTTCAGGTTCACACCCTCTAACGCCTTTTTTTAAGCCTAAGTCTAGAAATATGGAAATTACCATTGTATACTCAAACCGGGAGTCCCGCGGCTGCGGGGTCACTTCCTACGAGTTACATTGGTCCCGTGGGAGGTGTTGGTGCCACCCACGGGGACGTTCGGTGGCAGTTTTGAGTTCTCACCCTCTAACGCCATGTTTTTAAGCCTAAGTCTTGAAATTTGCAAATTACTGTCGTATTCTCAAACCGGGAGTCCCGCGACTGCGGGGTCAGTTCGTACGAGTTACATTGGTCCCGTGGGAGGTGTTGGTGCCTCCCACGGGGACGTACGGGGGTTGTATCAGCTTTTCACCCTCTAACGCCATGTTTTTAAGCCTAAGTCTAGAAATTTGTAAATTACAGTCGTATTCTCAAACCGGAAGTCCCGCGGCTGCGGGGTCGGTTCCTACAAGTTACATTGGTCCCGTGGGAGGTGTTGGTGCCACCCGCGGGGACATTCGGTGGCAGTTTCGAGTTCTCACCCTCTAACGCCTTGTTTTTAAGCCTAAGTCTAGAAATTTACAAATTACCGTCGTATTATCAAATCGGGAGTCCCGCGGTTGCGGGGTCAGTTCCTACGTGTTACATTGGTCCCGTGGGAGGTGTTGGTGCCACCCACGGGGACGTTCGGTGGTAGTTTCGAGTTCTCACCCTCTAACGCCATGTTTTCAAGACTAAGTCTAGAAATTTGCAAATTACCATCGTATTCTCAAACCGGGAGTCCGGCGGCTGCGGGGTCAGTTCCTACGAGTTACATTGGTCCCGTGGGAGGTGTTGGTGCCACCCCCGGGGACGTTCGGGACTGATTCGGGTTGTCACCCTCTAACGCCATGTTTTTAAGCCTAAGTCTAGAAATCTACAAATTACCGTCGTATTCCAAAACCGGGAGTCCCGCGGCTGCGGGGTCAGTTCCTACGAGTTTCATTGGTCCCGTGGGAGGTGTTGGTGCCACCCACGAGGACGTTCGGGGGCTGTTTCGAGATCTCACCCTCTAACGCCATGTTTTTATGCCTAAGTCTAAAAATTTACAAATTCCCGTCGTATTATCAAACCGGGAGTCCCGCGACTGCGGGGTCAGTTCCTACGTGTTACATTGGTCCCGTGGGAGGTGTTGGTGCCACCCAAGGGGACGTTCGGTGGCAGTTTCGAGTTCTCACCATCTAACGCCATGTTTTTAAGCCTAAGTCTAGAAATTTGCAAATTACCGTCGTATTCTCAAACCGGGAGTCCCGCGGCTGCGGGATCAGTTCCTACGAGTTAAATTGGTCCCGTGGGAGGTATTGGTGCCACCCACAGAGACGTTCGGGGGCTGTTTCGGGTTTTCACCCTCCAACGCCATGTTTTTAAGCCTAAGTCTAGAATTTTGCAAATTACCGTCGTATTCTCAAATCGGGAGTCCCGCGGCTGCGGGGTCAGTTCCTACGAGTTACATTGGTCCCGTGGGAGGTGTTGGTTCCACCCACGGGGACGTTCGGGGACTCTTTTGGGTTTTCCCCCTCTAACGCCATAATTCTAAACCTAAGTCTAGAAATATGCAAATTATCGTCGTATTCTCAAACTGGGAGTCCCGCAGCTGCGGGGTCAGTTCCTACGTGTTGCATTGGTCCCGTGGGAGGTGTTGGTGCCACTCATGGGGACGTTCGATGGCAGTTTCGAGTTCTCACCCTCTAACGCCATGTTTTTAAGCCTATGTCTAGAAATTTACAAATTACCGTCGTACTCTCAAACCGGGAGTCCTACGGCTGCGGGGTCAGTTCCTACGAGTTACATTGGTCCCGTGGGAGGTGTTGGTGCCACCCATGGGGACGTTCAGTGGCAGTTTTGAGTTCTCACCCTCTAACGCCATGTTTTTAAGTCTAATTCTAGAAATATACAAATTACCGTCGTATTCTCAAACCAGGAGTCCCGCGGCTGCGGCGTCAGTTCCTACGAGTTACATTGGTCTAGTGGGAGGTGTTGGTGCCACCCACGGGGACGTTCGCTGGGTGTTTCAGGTTCTCACCCTCTAACGCCATTTTTTTAAGCCTAAGTCTATAAATTTGGAAATTACCATCGTATTCTCAAACCGGGAGCCCCGCGGCTGCGGCGTCAGTTCCTACGAGTTACATTGGTCCCGTGGGAGGTGTTGGTGCCACCCATGGGGACGTTCGGTGGCAGTTTTGAGTTCTCACCCTCTAACGCCATGTTTTTAAGCCTAAGTCTAGAAATATGCAAATTACCATCGTATTCTCAAACCGGGAGTCTCGCAGCTGCGGGGTCAGTTCCTTTGAGTTAAATTGGTCCCGTGGGAGGTGTTGGTGCCACCCACGGGGACGTTCCGGGGGTGTTTCGGGTTCTCACCCTCTAACGCCATGTTTTTAAGCCTAATTCTAGAAATATGCAAATTACCATCGTATTCTCAAACCGGGAGCCCCGCGGTTGTGGGGTCAGTTCCTACGAGTTACATTGGTCCCGTGGGAGGTGTTAGTGCCACCCACGGGGACGTTCGGGGGGTGTTTCGGGTTTTCACCCTCTAACGCCATGTTTTTAAGCCTAAGTCTAGAAATATTCAAATTACAGTCGTATTCTCAAACCGGGAGTCCCGCGGCTGCGGGGTCAGTTCCTACGAGTTACATTGGTCCCGTGGGAGGTGTTGGTGCCACCCACGGGGATGTTCGGGGGGTGTTTCGAGTTTTCACCCTCTAACGCCTTGTTTTTAAGCCTAAGTCTAGAAATATGCAAATTACTTTCGTATTCTCATACCGGGAGTCCCGCGAGTGCGGGGTCAGTTCCTACGAGTTACGTTGGTCCCGTGAGAGGTGTTGGTGCCACCCACGGGGACGTTCGGGGGCTGTTTCGGGTTTTCACCCTCTAACGCCATGTTCTTAAGCCTAAGTCTAGAAATTTTCAAATTACCGTTGTATTCTCAAATCGGTAGTCCCGCGGCTGCAGGGTCAGTTCCTACGAGTTACATTGGTCCCTTGGGAGGTGTTGGTGCCACCCACGGGGACGTTCGATGGCAGTTTCGAGTTCTCACCCTCTAACGCCATGTTTTTAAGCCTAAGTCAAGAAATTTGCAAATTACCGTCGTATTCTCAAACCGGGAGTCTCGCGGTTGCGGGGTCAGTTCCTACGAGTTACATTGTTCCCATGGGAGGTGTTGGTGCCAACCACGGGGACGTTCGGTGGCAGTTTCGAGTTCTCACCCTCTAACGCCATGTTTTTATGCCTAAGTCTAGATATATGCAAATTACCGTCGTATTCTCAAACCGGGAGTCCCGCGGCTGCGGGGTCAATTCCAACGAGTTACATTGGTCCCGTTGGAGTTGTTGGTGCCACGCACAGGGATGTTCGTGGGGTGTTTCGGGTTCTCACCCTCTAACGCCATTTTTTTAAGCCTAAGTCTAGAAATATGTAAATTACCGTCGTATTCTCACACCGGGAGTCCCGCGGCTGCGGGGTCAGTTCCTACGAGTTACATTGGTCCCGTGGGAGGTGTTGGTGCCACCCACAGGGACGTTGGGGGGGGGGGGGGGGTGTTTCGGGTTTTCACCCTCTAACGCCATGTTTTTAAGCCTAAGTCTAGAAATATGCAAATTCCCGTCGTATTCTCAAACCGGGAGTCCCGCAGCTGTGGGGTCAGTTCTTACGTGTTACATTGGTCCCGTGGGAGGTGGTGGCACCACCCAAGGGGACGTTCGGGGGCTGTTTCGGTTTTTCACCCTCTAACGCCATGTTTTTATGCCAAAGTCTACAAATTTGCCAATTACCGTCATATTCTCAAATCTGGAGTCCCGCGGCTGCGGGGTCAGTTCCTACGAGTTCCATTGGTCCCGTGGGAGGTATTGGTGCCACCCACGGGGTCGTTTGGTGGCAGTTTCGAGTTCTCACCCTCTAACGCCATGTTTTTAAGCCTAAGTCTAGAAATTTGCAAATTACTGTCGTATTCTCAAACCGGGAGTCCCGCGGCTGCGGGGTCAGTTCCTACGAGTTACATTGGTCCCGTGGGAGGTGTTGGTGCCACCCACGGGGACGTTCGGTGGCAGTTTCGAGTTCTCACCCTCTAACGCCTTGTTTTTAAGCCTAAGTCTAGAAATTTACAAATTACCGTCGTATTATCAAACCGGGAGTACCGCGGCTGCGGGGTCAGTTCCTACGTGTTACATTGGTCCCGTGGGAGGTGTTGGTGCCACTCACGGGGACGTTCGATGGCAGTTTCGAGTTCTCACCCTCTAACGCCATGTTTTTAAGCCTAGTCTAGAAATTTACAAATTACCATCGTATTCTCAAACCGGGAGTCTGGCGGCTGCGGGGTCAGTTCCTACGATATTCATTGGTCCCGTGGGAGGTGTTGGTACCACCCCCGGGGACGTTCGGGACTGATTCGGGTTGACACCCTCTAACGCCATGTTTTTAAGCCTAAGTCTAGAAATCTACAAATTACCGTCGTATTCCAAAACCCGGAGTCCCGCGGCTGCGGGGTCAGTTCCTACGAGTTACATTGGTCCCGTGGGAGGTGTTGGTGCCACCCACGAGGACGTTCGGGGGCTGTTTCGAGATCTCACCCTCTAACGCCATGTTTTTTAGCCTAAGTCTAGAAATTTACAAATTACCGTCGTATTATCAAACCGGGAGTCCCGCGACTGCGGGGTCAGTTCCTACGTGTTACATTGGTCCCGTGGGAGGTGTTGGTGCCACCCAAGGGGACGTTCGGTGGCAGTTTCGAGTTCTCACCCTCTAACGCCATGTTTTTAAGCCTAAGTCTAGAAATTTGCAAATTACCGTCGTATTCTCAAACCGGGAGTCCCGCGGCTGCGGGATCAGTTCCTACGAGTTAAATTGGTCCCGTGGGAGGTATTGGTGCCGCCCACAGGGACGTTCGGGGGCTGTTTCGTGTTTTCGCCCTCCAACGCCATGTTTTTAAGCATAAGTCTAGAATTTTGCGAATTACCGTCGTATTCTCAAATCGGGAGTCCCGCGGCTGCGGGGTCAGTTCCTACGAGTTACATTGGTCCCGTGGGAGGTGTTGGTTCCACCCACGGGGATGTTCGGGGACTCTTTTGGGTTTTCCCCCTCTAACGCCATAATTCTAAACCTAAGTCTAGAAATATGCAAATTATCGTCGTATTCTCAAACCGGGAGTCCCGCAGCTGCGGGGTCTGTTCCTACGTGTTGCATTGGTCCCGTGGGAGGTGTTGGTGCCACCCAAGGGGACGTTCGGTGGCAGTTTCAAGTTCTCACCCTCTAATGCCATGTTTTTAAGGCTAAGTCAAGAAATATGCAAATTACCATCGTATTCTCAAACCGGGAGTCCCGCGACTGCGTGGTCAGTTCCTACGAGTTACATTGGTCCCGTGGGAGGTGTTGGTGCCACCCACGGGGGCGTTCGGGGGGTGTTTCCGGTTTTCACCCTCTAACGCCATTTTTTTAAGCCTAAGTCTAGAAATTTACAAATTACCATCGTATTCTCAAACCGGGAGTCCCGCGGCTGCGGGGTCAGTTCCTATGACTTACATTGGTCCCGTGGGAGGTGTTGGTACCACCCACGGGGTCGTTCGGGAGGTGTTTCAAGTTTTCAGCCTCTAAAGCCATGTTTTTAAGCCTAAGACTATAAATATGCAAATTACTGTCGTATTCTCAAACCGGGAGTCCCGCGACTGCGGGGTCGGTTCGTACGAGTTACATTGGTCCCGTGGGAGGTGTTGGTGCCTCCCACGGGGACGTTCGGGGGCGGTTTCAGGTTTTCACCCTCTAACGCCATGTTTTTAAGCCTAAGTCTAGAAATTTGCAAATTAAAGTCGTATTCTCAAACCGGAAGTCCCGCGGCTGCGGGATCAGTTCCTACGTGTTACATTGGTCCCGTGGGAGGTGGTGGCGCCACCCACGGGGACGTTCGGGGGCTGTTTTGGGTTTTCACCCTCTAATGCCATGTTTTTTAGCCAAAGTTTAGAAATTTGCAAATTACCATCGTATTCTCCAATCGGGAGTCCCGCGGCTGCGGGGTCAGTTCCTACGAGTTCCATTGGTCCCGTGGGAGGTGTTGGTGCCACCCACGGGGACGTTCGGTGGCAGTTTTGAGTTCTCACCCTCTAACGCCATGTTTTTAAGCCTAAGTCTAGAAATCTGCAAATTACCGTCGTATTCTAAAACCGGGAGTCCCGCGGCTGCGGGGTCAGTTCCTACGAGTTACATTGGTCCCGTGGGAGGTGTTGGTGCCACCCACGGGGACCTTCGGTGGCTGTTTCGATTTCTCACCCTCTAACGCCATGTTTTTAAGACTAAGTTTAGAAATTTGCAAATTACTGTCGTATTCTCAAACCGGGAGTCCCGCAGCTGCGGGGTCAGTTCCTACGTGTTACATTGGTGCCGTGGGAGGTGGTGGTGCCACCCACGGGGACGTTCGGGAGCTGTTTTGGGTTTTCACCCTCTAACGCCATGTTTTCTAGCCAAAGTCTAGAAATTTGCAAATTACCATCGTATTCTCAAATCGGGAGTCCCGCGGCTGCGGGGTCAGTTCCTACGAGTTCCATTGATCCCGTGGGAGGTATTGGTGCCACCCACGGGGTCGTTCGATGGCAGTTTCGAGTTCTCACCCTCTAACGCATTGTTTTTCAGCCTAAGTCTAGAAATTTATAAATTACCATCGTATTCTCACACCGAGAGTCCCGCGACTGCGGGGTCAGTTCCTACGAGTTACTTTGGTCCCGTGGGAGGTGTTGGTGCCACCCACGGGGACGTTCGGTGGAAGTTTCGAGTTCTCACCCTCTAACGCCATGTTTTTAAGCCTAAGTCTAGAAATCTGCAAATTACCGTCGTATTCTCAATTCGGGAGTCCCGCGACTGTGAGGTCAGTTCCTACGAGTTACATTGGTCCCGTGGGAGGTGTTGGTGCCACACACGGGGACGTTCGGGGGCTGCTTCGGGTTTTCACCCTCTAACGCCATGTTTTTAAGCCTAAGTCTAGAAATATGAAAATTACCATCGTATTCTCAAATCGGGAGTTCCGTGGCTGCGGGGTCAGTTTCTACGAGTTACATTGGTCCTGTGGGAGGTGTTGGTACCACCCACGGGGACGTTTGGGGGGGTGTTTTAGGTTCTCACCCTCTAACGGCATTTTTTTAAGCCTAAGTCTAGAAATTTACAAATTACCATCGTATACTCAAACCGGGAGTCCCGCGGCTGCGGGGTCAGTTCCTACGAGTTACATTGGTCCCGTGGGAGGTGTTGGTGCCACCCACGGGGACGTTCGGTGGCAGTTTCGAGTTCTCACCCTCTAACGCCATGTTTTTAAGCCTAACTCTAGAAATATACAAATTACCGTCGTATTTTCAGACCGGGAGTCACGCGGCTGCGGGGTCAGTTCCTACGAGTTACATTGGTCCCATGGAGGTGTTGGTGCCACCCACGAAGACGTTTGGGGGCTGTTTCGAGATCTCACCCTCTAACGCCATGTTTTGCTTATGTCTAGAATATGCAAATTACCGTCGTATTCCCACACCGGTAGTCCCGCGGTTGTGGGGTCAGTTCCTACGAGTTACATTGGTCCCGTGGGAGGTGTTTGTGCCACCCACGAGGACGTTCGGTGGCAGTTTTGAGTTCTCACCCTCTAACGCCGTGTTTTTAAGCCTAAGTCTAGAAATATGCAAATTACCGTCGTATTCTCAAACCGGGAGTCCCGCGGCTGCGGGGTCAGTTCCAACGAGTTACATTGGTCCCGTGGGAGGTGTTGGTGCCACCCACAGGGACGTTCCGGGGGTGTTTTGGGTTCTCACCCTCTAACGTCATTTTTTTAAGCCTATGTATAGAAATATGAAAATTACCATCATATTCTCAAACCGGGTTTCCCGCGGCTGCGGGGTCAGTTCCTACGAGTAACATTGGTCCCGTGGGAGGTGTTGGTGCCACCCACGGGGACGTTGGGGGGGTGTTTCGGGTTTTCACCCTCTAACGCCATGTTTTTAAGCCTAAGTCTAGAAATATGCAAATTAACGTCGTATTCTCAAACCGGGAGTCCCCCAGCTGCGGGGTCAATTCCTACGTGTTACATTCGTCCCGTGGGAGGTGTTGGTGCCACCCACGGGGACGTTCGGTGGCAGTTTTGAGTTCTCACCCTCTAACGCCATGTTTTTAAGCCTAAGTCTAGAAATATGCAAATTACATCCGTATTCTCAAACCGGGAGTCCCGCGGCTGCGGGGTCAGTTCCTATGAGTAACATTGGTCCCGTGGGAGGTGTTGGTGCCACCCATGGGGACGTTCGGTGGCAGTTTCGAGTTCTCACCCTCTAACGCCATGTTTTTCAGCCTAAGTCTAGAAATTTACAAATTACCGTCGTATTATCAAACCGGGAGTCCCGCGACTGCGGGGTCAGTTCCTACGTGTTACATTGGTCCCGTGGGAGGTGTTGGTGCCACCCACGGGGACGTTCGGTGTCAGTTTCGAGTTCTCACCCTCTAACGCCATGTTTTTAAGCCTAAGTCCAGAAATTTGTAAACATACCTTCGTATTCTCAAACCGGGAGTCCCGCGACTGCGGGATCAGTTCCTACGTGTTACAATGGCTCCGTGGGAGGTGTTGGTGCCACCCACGGGGACGTTCGGTGGAAGTTTCGAGTTCTCACCCTCTAACGCCATGTTTTTAAGCCTAAGTCTAGAATTTTACAAATTACCGTCGTATTCTCAAATCGGGAGTTCCGCGGCCGCGGGGTCAGTTCCAACGACTTACATTGGTTCCGTGGGAGGTGTTGGTGCCACCCACGGGGACGTTCGGGGACTGTTTTGGGTTTTCACCCTCTAACGCCATAATTTTAAGCCTAAGTCTAGAAATTTGCAAATTATCATCGTATTCTCAAACCGGGAGTCCCGCGGCTGCGGGGTCAGTTCCTACGAGTTACATTGGTCCCGTGGGAGGTGTTGGTGCCACCCACGGGGACGTTTGGTGGCAGTTTCGAGTTCTCACCCTCTAACGCCATGTTTTTAAGCTTAAGTCTAGAAATTTACAAATTACCGTCGTACTCTCAAACCGGGAGTCCCACGGCTGCGGGGTCAGTTCCTACGAGTTACATTGGTACCGTGGGAGGTGTTGGTGCCACCCATGGGGACGTTCGGTGGCAGTTTTGAGTTCTCACCCTCTAACGCCATGTTTTTAAGCCTAAGTCTAGAAATATTCAAATTACCGTAGTATTCTCAAACCGGGAGTCCCGAGGCTGCGGGGTCAGTTCCTTTGAGTTACATTGGTCCCGTGGGAGGTGTTGGTGCCACCCACGGGGATGTTCGGGGGCTGTTTCGGGTTTTCACCCTCTAACGCCATGTTTTTAAGACCAAGTGTTGAAATTTGCAAATAAACGTCGTATTCTCAAATCGGGAGTCCCGCGACTACGGGGTCAGTTCCTATGAGTTACATTGGTCCCGTGGGAGGTGTTGGTGCCACCCACGGGGACGTTCGGGGTGTGTTTCGGGTTCTCACCCTCTAACGCCATGTTTTTAAGCCTAAGTCTAGAAATCTACAAATTACCGTCGTATTCTAAAACCGGGAGTCCCGCGGCTGCGGGGTCAGTTCCTACGAGTTACATTGGTCCCGTGGGAGGTGTTGGTGCCACCCACGAGGACGTTCGGGGGCTATTTCGAGATCTCACCCTCTAACGCCATGTTTTTAAGCTTAAGTCTAGAAATATGCAAATTACCGTCGTATTCTCAAACCGGGAGTCCCGCGGCTGCGGGGTCAGTTCCTATGAGTTACATTAGTCCCGTGGGAGATGTTGGTGCCACCCACGGGGACGTTCGGTGGCAGTTTCGAGTTCTCACCCTCTAACGCCATGTTTTTAAGCCTAAGTCTAGAAATATACAAATTACCGTCGTATTCTAAAACCGGGAGTCACGCGGCTGCGGGGTCAGTTCCTACGAGTTACATTGGTCCCCTGGAGGTGTTGGGGCCACCCACAAGGATATTTGGGGGCTGTTTCGAGATCTCACCCTCTAACGCCATGTTTTGCTTAAGTCTAGAAATATGCAAATTACCGACGTATTCCCAAACCAGGAGTCCCGCGGCTGTGGGGTCAGTTCCAACGAGTTACATTGGTCTCGTGGGAGGTGTTGGTGCCACCCACGAGGACGTTCGGTGGAAGTTTTGAGTTCTCACCCTCTAACGCGATGTTTTTAAGCCTAAGTCTAGAAATATGCAAATTATCGTCGTATTCTCAAACCGGGAGTCCCGCGGCAGCGGGGTCAGTTCCAACGAGTTACATTGGTCCCTTGGGAGGTGTTGGTGCCACCCACAGGGACGTTCGGGGGGTTGTTTCGGGTTCTCACCCTCTAACGCCATTTTTTTAAGCCTAAGTCCAGAAATATGCAAATTACCGTCGTATTCTCAAACCGGGAGTCCCGCGGCTGCGGGTTCAGTTCCTACGAGTTACATTGGTCCCGTGGGAGGTGTTGGTGCCACCCACGGGGACGTTCGGCGTCTGTTTTAGGTTCTCACCCTCTAATGCCCTTTTTTTAAGCCTAAGTCTAGAAATATGCAAATTATCATCGTATTCTCAAACCGGGAGGCCCGCTGCTGCGAGGTCAGTTCCTACGTGTTGCATTGGTCCCGTGGGAGGTGTTAGTGCCACCCACAGGGACGTTCGGGGGCTGTTTCGGGTTTTCACCCTCCAACGCCATGTTTTTAAGCCTAAGTCTAGAATTTTATAAATTACCGTCGTATTCTCAAATCGGGAGTCCCGCGGCTGCGGGGTCAGTTCCTACGAGTTACATTGGTTCCGTGGGAGGTGTTGGTGCCACCCACGGGGACGTTCGGGGACTGTTTTGGGTTTTCACCCTCTAACGCCATAATTTTAAGCCTAAGTCTAGAAATTTGCAAATTATCATCGTATTCTCAAACCGGGAGTCCCGCTGCTGCGAGGTCAGTTCCTACGTGTTGCATTGGTCCCGTGGGAGGTGTTAGTGCCACTCACGGGGACGTTCGATGGCAGTTTCGAGTTCTCACCCTCTAACGCCATGTTTTTAAGCCTAAGTCTAGAAATTTACAAATTACCATCGTATTCTCAAATCGGGAGTCTCGCGGCTGCGGGGTCAGTTCCTTTGAGTTACATTGGTCCCGTGGGAGGTGTTGGTGCCACCCACGGGGACGTTCGGGGAGTGTTTCGGGTTCTCACCCTCTAACGCCATGTTTTTAAGCCTAATTCTAGAAAAATGCAAATTACCGTCGTATTCTCAAACCGGGAGTCCCGCGGCTGCGGGGTCAGTTCCTACGAGTTACATTGGTCCCGTGGGAGGTGTTGGTGCCACCCACGGGGACGTTCGGGGGCTGTTTCAGGTTCTCACCCTCTAACGCCCTTTTTTTAAGCCTAAGTCTAGAAATATGGAAATTACCATCGTATTCTCAAACCGGGAGTCCCGCGGCTGCGGGGTCAGTTCCTACGAGTTACATTGGTCCCGTGGGAGGTGTTGGTGCCACCCACGGGGACGTTCGGGGGGTGTTTCGGGTTTTCACCCTCTAAGGCCATGTTTTTAAGCCTAAGTCTAGAAATATGCAAATTACTGTCGTATTCTCAAACCGGGAGTCCCGCGACTGCGGGGTCAGTTCGTACGAGTTACATTGGTCCCGTGGGAGGTGTTGGCGCCTCCCACGGGGACATTCGGGGGCTGTTTCAGGTTTTCACCCTCTAATGCCATGTTTTTAAGCCTAAGTCTCGAAATTTTCAAATTACAGTCGTATTCTCAAACCGGAAGTCCCGCGGCTGCGGGGTCAGTTCCTACGAGTTACATTGGTCCCGTGGGAGGTGTTGGTGCCACCAACGGGGACGTTCGGTGGCAGTTTCGAGTTCTCACTCTCTAACACCTTGTTTTTAAGCCTAAGTCAAGAAATTTACAAATTACCGTCGTATTATCAAACCTGGAGTCCCGCGGCTGCGGGGTCAGTTCCTACGTATTACATTGGTCCCGTGGGAGGTGTTGGTGCAACCCACGGGGACGTCCGGTGGCAGTTTTGAGTTCACACCCTCTAACGCCATGTTTTTAAGCCTAAGTCTAGAAATTTGCAAATTACTGTCGTATTCTCAAACCGGGAGTCCCGCGGCTGCGGGGACAGTTCCTACGAGTTACATTGGTCCCGTGGGAGGTGTTGGTGCCACCCACGGGGACGTTCGGTGGCAGTTTCGAGATCTCACCCTCTAACGCCATGTTTTTTAGCCTAAGTCTAGAAATTTACAAATTACCGTCGTATTATCAAACCGGGAGTCCCGCGGCTGCGGGGTCATTTCGTACGAGTTACATTGGTCCCGTGGGAGGTGTTGGTGCCACCCACGGGGGCGTTCGGTGGCAGTTTCGAGTTCTCACCCTCTAACGTCATGTTATTAAGCCTAAGTCTTGAATTTTACAAATTACCATCGTATTCTCAAATCGGGAGTCCCACGGCTGCGGGGTCAGTTCCTACGATTTACATTGGTTCCGTGGGAGGTGTTGGTGCCACCCACGGGGACGTTCGGGGACTGTTTTGGGTTTTCACCCTCTAACGCCATTTTTTTAAGCCTAAGTTTAGAAATATGTAAATTACCGTCGTATTCTCACACCGGGAGTCCCGCGGCTGCGGGGTCAGTTCCTACGAGTTACATTGGTCCCGTGGGAGGTATTGGTGCCACCCACGGGGACGTTCGGGGGCTGTTTCGGGTTTTCACCCTCCAACGCCATGTTTTTAAGCCTAAGTCTAGAATTTTGCAAATTACTGTCGTACTCTCAAACCGGGAGTCCCACGGCTGCGGGGTCAGTTCCTACGAGTTACATTGGTCCCGTGGGAGGTGTTGGTGCCACCCATGGGGACGTTCGGTGGCAGTTTTGAGTTCTCACCCTCTAACGCCATGTTTTTAAGCCTAAGTCTAGAAATATGCAAATTACCGTCGTATTCTCAAACCGAAAGTCTCGCGACTGCGGGGTGAGTTCCTTTGAGTTACATTGGTCCTGTGGGAGGTGTTGGTGCCACCCACGGGGACGTTCGGGGGGTGTTTCGGGTTCTCACCCTCTAATGCCATGTGTTTAAGCCTAATTCTAAAAAGATGCAAATTAACGTCGTATTCTCAAACCGGGAGTCCCGCGGCTGCGGGGTCAGTTCCTATGAGTTACATTGGTCCCGTGGGAGGTGTTGGTGCCACCCACGGGGACGTTCGGGGGCAGTTTTGAGTTCTCACCCTCTAACGCCATGTATTTAAGCTAAGTCTAGAAATTTGCAAATTACTGTCGTATTCTCAAACCGGGAGTCCCGCGGCTGCGGGGTCATTTCCTACGAGTTACATTGGTCCCGTGGGAGGTGTTGGTGCCACCCACGGGGACATTCGATGGCAGTTTCGAGTTCTCACCCTCTAACGCCATGTTTTTCAGCCTAAGTCTAGAAATTTCTAAATTACCATCGTATTATCAAACCGGGAGTCCCGCGGCTACGGGGTCAGTTCCTACGTGTTACATTGGTCCCGTGGGAGGTGTTGGTGCCACCCACGGGGACGTCCGGTGGCAGTTTCAAGTTCTCACCCTCTAACGCCATCTTTTTAAGCCTAAGTCCAGAAATTTGTAAATTACCATCGTATTCTCAAACCGGGAGTCCCGCGGCTGCGGGGTCAGTTCCTACGAGTTACATTGGTCCCGTGGGAGGTATTGGTGCCACCCACAGGGACGCTCGGGGGCTGTTTCGGGTTTTCACCCTCCAACGCCATGTTTTGAAGCCTAAATCTAGAATTTTACAAATTACCGTCGTATTCTCAAATCGGGAGTCCCGCGGCTGCGGAGTCAGTTCCTACGAGTTACATGGGTTCCGTGGGAGGTGTTGGTGCCACCCACGGGGACGTTCGGGGACTGTTTTGGGTTTTCACCCTCTAACGCCATAATTTTAAGCCTAAGTCTAGAAATTTGCAAATTATCATCGTATTCTCAAACCGGGAGTCCCGCGGCTGCGAGGTCAGTTCCTACGTGTTGCATTGGTCCCGTGGGAGGTGTTGGTGCCACTCACGGGGACGTTCGATGGCAGTTTCGAGTTCTCACCCTCTAACGCCATGTTTTTAAGCCTAAGTCTAGAAATTTAAAAACTACCGTCGTACTCTCAAACCGGGAGTCCCACGGTTGCGGGGTCAGTTCCTACGAGTTACATTGGTCCCGTGGGAGGTGTTGGTGCCACCCATGGGGACGTTCGGTGGCAGTTTTGAGTTCTCACCCTCTAACGCCATGTTTTTAAGCCTAAGTCTAGAAATATGCAAATTACCATCGTATTCTCAAACCGGGAGTCTCGCGGCTGCGGGGTCAGTTCCTTTGAGTTAAATTGGTCCCGTGGGAGGTGTTGGTGCCACCCACGGGGACGTTCCGGGGGTGTTTCGGGTTCTCACCCTCTAACGCCATGTTTTTAAGCCTAATTCTAGAAATATGCAAATTACCATCGTATTCTCAAACCGGGAGCCCCGCGGCTGTGGGGTCAGTTCCTACGAGTTACATTGGTCCCGTGGGAGGTGTTAGTGCCACCCACGGGGACGTTCGGGGGGTGTTTCGGGTTTTCACCCTCTAACGCCATGTTTTTAAGCCTAAGTCTAAAAATTTTCAAATTACAGTCGTATTCTCAAACCGGGAGTCCCGCGGCTGCGGGGTCAGTTCCTACGAGTTACATTGGTCCCGTGGGAGGTGTTGGTGCCACCCACGGGGACGTTCGGTGGAAGTCTCGAGTTCTCACCCTCTAACGCCATGTTTTTAAGCCTAAGTCTAGAAATATGCAAATTACCGTCGTATTCTCAAACCGGGAGTTCCGCGGCTGCGGGGTCAGTTCCTACGAGTTACATTGGTCCTGTGGAAGGTGTTGGTGCCACCCACGGGGACGTTCGGGGGGTGTTTCAGGTTCTCACCCTCTAACGCCATTTTTTTAAACCTAAGTCTAGAAATTTACAAATTACCATCGTATTCTCAAACCGGGAGTCCCGCGGATGCGGGGTCAGTTCCTACGAGTTACATTGGTCCCGTGGGAGGTGTTGGTGCCACCCACGGGGACGTTCAGTGGCAATTTTGAGTTCTCACCCTCTAACGCCATGTTTTTAAGCCTAAGTCTAGAAATATGAAAATTACCGTCGTATTTTCAAACCGGGAGTCCCGCGGCTGCGGGGTCAGTTCCTTTGAGTTACATTGGTCCCGTGGGAGGTGTTGGTGCCACCCACGGGGACGTTCGGGGGCTGTTTTGGGTTTTCACCCTCTAACGCCATGTTTTTAAGCCCAAGTGTTGAAATTTACAAATTACCGTCGTATTGTCAAACCGGGAGTCCCGCGGCAACGGGGTCAGTTCCTACGAGCTACAATGGTCCCGTGGGAGGTGTTGGTGCCACCCACGGGGACGTTCGGGGGGTGTTTCGGGTTCTCACCCTCTAACGCCATGTTTTTTAGCCTAAGTCTAGAAATATGCAAATTACCGTCGAATTCTCAAACCGGGAGTCCCGCGGCTGCGGGGTCAGTTCCTACGTGTTACATTGGTCCCGTGGGAGGTGTTGGTGCCACCCACGGGGTCGTTCGGGGGCTGTTTCGGGTTTTCACCCTCTAACGCCATGTTTTTAACCCTAAGTCTAGAAATTTACAAATTACCGTCGTATTCTCAAACCGGGAGTCCAGCGGCTGCGGGATCAGTTCCTACGAGTTACATTGGTCCCGTGGGAAGTGTTGGTGCCACCCACGGGGACGTTCGGGGGCTGTTTCGGGTTTTCACCCTCTAAAGCCATATTTTTAAGCCTAAGTCTAGAAATTTACAAATTAGAGCCGTATTCTCAAACCGGGAGTCCCGCGGCTGCGGGGTCTGTTCCTACGAGTTACATTGGTCTCGTGGGAGGTGTTGGTCCCACCCACGGGGACGTTCGGTGGCAGTTTCGAGTTCTCACCCTCTAACGCCATGTTTTTAAGGCTAAGTCAAGAAATTTGCAAATTACCATCGTATTCTCAAACCGGGAGTCCCACGACTGCGGGGTCAGTTCCTACGAGTTACATTGGTCCCGTGGGAGGTGTTGGTGCCACCCACGGGGACGTTCGGTGGCAGTTTCGAGTTCTCACCCTCTAACGCCATGTTTTTAAGCCTAAGTCTAGAAATATGCAAATTACCATCATATTCTCAAACCGGGAGTCCCACGACTGCGGGGTCAGTTCCTACGAGATACATTGGTCCCGTGAGAGGTGTTGGTGCCACCCACGGGGACGTTCGGGGGCTGTTTCGGGTTTTCACCCTATAACGCCATGTTTTTAAGCCTAAGTCTAGAAATTTCCAAATTACCATCGTATTCTCAAAACCGGGAGTCCCGCGGCTGCGGGGTCAATTCCTACGAATTACATTGGTCCCGTGGGAGGTGTTGGTGAAACCCACGGGGACGTTCGGTGGCAGTTTCGAGTTCTCACCCTCTAACGCCATGTTTTTTATCCTAAGTCTAGAAATTTGCAAATTACCGTCGTATTCTCAAACTGGGAGTCTCGCGGTTGCGGGGTCAGTTCCTATGAGTTACATTGGTCCCGTGGTAGGTGTTGGTGCCACCCACGAGGACGTTCGGTGGCAGTTTCGAGTTCTCACCCTCTAACGCCATGTTTTTAAGCCTAAGTCTAGAAATATGCAAATTACCGTCGTATTCTCCAACCGGGTGTCCCGCGGCTGCGGGGTCAATTCCAAAGAGTTAAATTGGTCCCGTGGGAGGTGTTGGTGCCACCCACAGGAATGTTCGGGGGGTGTTTCGGGTTCTCACCCTCAAACGCCATTTTTTTAAGCCTAAGTCTAGAAATATGTAAATTACCGTCGTATTCTCAAACCGGGAGTCCCGTGACTGCGGGGTCAGTTACTACGACTTAAATTGGTCCCGTGGGAGGTGTTGGTGCCACCCACGGGGACGTTGGGGGGGGTGTTTCGGGTTTTCACCCTCTAACGCCATGTTTTTAGGCATAAGTCTAGAAATATGCAAATTACCGTCGTATTCTCAAACCGGGAGTCCCGCAGCTGCGGGGTCATTTTCTACGTGTTACATTGGTCCCGTGGGAGGTGGTGGTGCCACCCACGGGGACGTTCGGGGCTGTTTCGAGTTTTCATCCTCTACGCCATGTTTTTAAGCCAAAGTCTAGAAATTTACAAATTACCGTCGTATTCTCAAATCGGGAGTCCCGCGGCTGCGGGGTCAGTTCCTACGAGTTACAAGTGTCCCGTGTGAGGTATTGGTGCCACCCACGGGGTCGTTCGGGGGCTGTTTCGGGTTTTCACCATCTAACGCCATGTTTTTAAGCCTATGTCTAGAAATTTACAAATTACCGTCGTATTCTGAAACCGAGAGTCCCGCGGCTGCGGGATCAGTTCCTACGAGTTACATTGGTCCCGTGGGAGGTGTTGGTACCACCCACGGGGACGTTCGGGGGCTGTTTCGGGTTCTCACCCTCTAACGCCATGTTTTTAAGCCTAAGTCTAGAAATATGCAAATTACCGTCGTATTCTCTAACCGAGAGTCCCACGGCTGCGGGGTCAGTTCTTACGTGTTACATTGGTCCCGTGGGAGGTGTTGGTTCCACCCACGGGGACGTTCGGTGGCAGTTTCGAGTTCTCACCCTCTAACGCCATGTTTTTAAGCCTAAGTCTAGAAATATGAAAATTACCGTCGTATTCTCAAAAACTGGGAGTCCCGCGGCTGCGGGGTTAGTTCCTTTGAGTTACATTGTTCCCGTGGGAGGTGTTGGTGCCACCCACGGGGACGTTCGGGGGCTGTTTCGGGTTTTCACCCTCTAACGCCATGTTTTTAAGCCCAAGTGTTGAAATTTGCAAATTACTGTCGTAGTGTCAAACCGGGACTCCCGCGGCTACGGGGTCAGTTCCTACGAGTTACAATGGTCCCGTGGGAGGTGTTGGTGCCACCCACGGGGACGTTCGGGGGTGTTTCGGGTTCTCACCCTCTAACGCCATGTTTTTAAGCCTAAGTCTAGAAATATGCAAATTACCGTCGTATTCTCAAACCGGGAGTCCCGCGGCTGCGGGGTCAGTTCCTACGTGTTACATTGGTCCCGTGGGAGGTGTTGGTGCCACCCACGGGGTCGTTCGAGGGCTGTTTCGGGTTTTCAGCCTCTAACGCCATTTTTTTAAGCCTAAGTCTAGAAATTTACAAATTTCCGTCGTATTCTCAAACCGGGAGTCCAGCGGCTGCGGGATCAGTTCCTACGAGTTACATTGGTCCCGTGGGAGGTGTTGGTGCCACCCACGGGGACGTTCGGGGCTGTTTTGGGTTTTCACCCTCTAAAGCCATATTTTTTAGCCTAAGTCTAGAAATTTGCAAATTAGCGTCGTATTCTCAAAACGGGAGTCCCGCGGCTGCGGGGTCAGTTCCTACGAGTTACATTGGTCCCGTGGGAGGTGTTGGTCACACCCACGGGGACGTTCGGTGGCAGTTTCGAGTTCTCACCCTCTAACGCGATGTTTTTAAGGCTAAGTCTAGAAATTTACAAATTACCGTTGTATTCTGAAACCGGGAGTCCCGCGACTACGGAATAAGTTCCTACGAGTTACATATGTCCCGTGGGAGGTGTTGGTGCCACCCACGGGGACGTTCGGTGGCAGTTTCGAGTTCTCTCCCTCTAACGCCATTTTTTTAAGCCTAAGTCTAGAAATATGCAAATTACCGTCGTACTCTCAAACCGGGAGTCCCGCGGCTGCGGGGTCAGTTCCTACGTGTTACATTGGTCCCGTGGGAGGTGTTGGTGCCACCCACGGGGTCGTTCGGGGGCTGTTTCGGGTTTTCACCCTCTAACGCCATGTTTTTAACCCTAAGTCTAGAAATTTACAAATTACCGTCGTATTCTCAAACCGGGAGTCCAGCGGCTGCGGGATCAGTTCCTACGAGTTACATTGGTCCCGTGGGAAGTGTTGGTGCCACCCACGGGGACGTTCGGGGGCTGTTTCGGGTTTTCACCCTCTAAAGCCATATTTTTAAGCCTAAGTCTAGAAATTTACAAATTAGAGCCGTATTCTCAAACCGGGAGTCCCGCGGCTGCGGGGTCTGTTCCTACGAGTTACATTGGTCTCGTGGGAGGTGTTGGTCCCACCCACGGGGACGTTCGGTGGCAGTTTCGAGTTCTCACCCTCTAACGCCATGTTTTTAAGGCTAAGTCAAGAAATTTGCAAATTACCATCGTATTCTCAAACCGGGAGTCCCACGACTGCGGGGTCAGTTCCTACGAGTTACATTGGTCCCGTGGGAGGTGTTGGTGCCACCCACGGGGACGTTCGGTGGCAGTTTCGAGTTCTCACCCTCTAACGCCATGTTTTTAAGCCTAAGTCTAGAAATATGCAAATTACCATCATATTCTCAAACCGGGAGTCCCACGACTGCGGGGTCAGTTCCTACGAGATACATTGGTCCCGTGAGAGGTGTTGGTGCCACCCACGGGGACGTTCGGGGGCTGTTTCGGGTTTTCACCCTATAACGCCATGTTTTTAAGCCTAAGTCTAGAAATTTCCAAATTACCATCGTATTCTCAAAACCGGGAGTCCCGCGGCTGCGGGGTCAATTCCTACGAATTACATTGGTCCCGTGGGAGGTGTTGGTGAAACCCACGGGGACGTTCGGTGGCAGTTTCGAGTTCTCACCCTCTAACGCCATGTTTTTTATCCTAAGTCTAGAAATTTGCAAATTACCGTCGTATTCTCAAACTGGGAGTCTCGCGGTTGCGGGGTCAGTTCCTATGAGTTACATTGGTCCCGTGGTAGGTGTTGGTGCCACCCACGAGGACGTTCGGTGGCAGTTTCGAGTTCTCACCCTCTAACGCCATGTTTTTAAGCCTAAGTCTAGAAATATGCAAATTACCGTCGTATTCTCCAACCGGGTGTCCCGCGGCTGCGGGGTCAATTCCAAAGAGTTAAATTGGTCCCGTGGGAGGTGTTGGTGCCACCCACAGGAATGTTCGGGGGGTGTTTCGGGTTCTCACCCTCAAACGCCATTTTTTTAAGCCTAAGTCTAGAAATATGTAAATTACCGTCGTATTCTCAAACCGGGAGTCCCGTGACTGCGGGGTCAGTTACTACGACTTAAATTGGTCCCGTGGGAGGTGTTGGTGCCACCCACGGGGACGTTGGGGGGGGTGTTTCGGGTTTTCACCCTCTAACGCCATGTTTTTAGGCATAAGTCTAGAAATATGCAAATTACCGTCGTATTCTCAAACCGGGAGTCCCGCAGCTGCGGGGTCAGTTTCTACGTGTTACATTGGTCCCGTGGGAGGTGGTGGTGCCACCCACGGGGACGTTCGGGGCTGTTTCGAGTTTTCATCCTCTACGCCATGTTTTTAAGCCAAAGTCTAGAAATTTACAAATTACCGTCGTATTCTCAAATCGGGAGTCCCGCGGCTGCGGGGTCAGTTCCTACGAGTTACAAGTGTCCCGTGTGAGGTATTGGTGCCACCCACGGGGTCGTTCGGGGGCTGTTTCGGGTTTTCACCATCTAACGCCATGTTTTTAAGCCTATGTCTAGAAATTTACAAATTACCGTCGTATTCTGAAACCGAGAGTCCCGCGGCTGCGGGATCAGTTCCTACGAGTTACATTGGTCCCGTGGGAGGTGTTGGTACCACCCACGGGGACGTTCGGGGGCTGTTTCGGGTTCTCACCCTCTAACGCCATGTTTTTAAGCCTAAGTCTAGAAATATGCAAATTACCGTCGTATTCTCTAACCGAGAGTCCCACGGCTGCGGGGTCAGTTCTTACGTGTTACATTGGTCCCGTGGGAGGTGTTGGTTCCACCCACGGGGACGTTCGGTGGCAGTTTCGAGTTCTCACCCTCTAACGCCATGTTTTTAAGCCTAAGTCTAGAAATATGAAAATTACCGTCGTATTCTCAAAAACTGGGAGTCCCGCGGCTGCGGGGTTAGTTCCTTTGAGTTACATTGTTCCCGTGGGAGGTGTTGGTGCCACCCACGGGGACGTTCGGGGGCTGTTTCGGGTTTTCACCCTCTAACGCCATGTTTTTAAGCCCAAGTGTTGAAATTTGCAAATTACTGTCGTAGTGTCAAACCGGGACTCCCGCGGCTACGGGGTCAGTTCCTACGAGTTACAATGGTCCCGTGGGAGGTGTTGGTGCCACCCACGGGGACGTTCGGGGGTGTTTCGGGTTCTCACCCTCTAACGCCATGTTTTTAAGCCTAAGTCTAGAAATATGCAAATTACCGTCGTATTCTCAAACCGGGAGTCCCGCGGCTGCGGGGTCAGTTCCTACGTGTTACATTGGTCCCGTGGGAGGTGTTGGTGCCACCCACGGGGTCGTTCGAGGGCTGTTTCGGGTTTTCAGCCTCTAACGCCATTTTTTTAAGCCTAAGTCTAGAAATTTACAAATTTCCGTCGTATTCTCAAACCGGGAGTCCAGCGGCTGCGGGATCAGTTCCTACGAGTTACATTGGTCCCGTGGGAGGTGTTGGTGCCACCCACGGGGACGTTCGGGGCTGTTTTGGGTTTTCACCCTCTAAAGCCATATTTTTTAGCCTAAGTCTAGAAATTTGCAAATTAGCGTCGTATTCTCAAAACGGGAGTCCCGCGGCTGCGGGGTCAGTTCCTACGAGTTACATTGGTCCCGTGGGAGGTGTTGGTCACACCCACGGGGACGTTCGGTGGCAGTTTCGAGTTCTCACCCTCTAACGCGATGTTTTTAAGGCTAAGTCTAGAAATTTACAAATTACCGTTGTATTCTGAAACCGGGAGTCCCGCGACTACGGAATAAGTTCCTACGAGTTACATATGTCCCGTGGGAGGTGTTGGTGCCACCCACGGGGACGTTCGGTGGCAGTTTCGAGTTCTCTCCCTCTAACGCCATTTTTTTAAGCCTAAGTCTAGAAATATGCAAATTACCGTCGTACTCTCAAACCGGGAGTCCCGCGGTTGCGGGGTCAGTTCCTATGAGTTACATTGGTCCCATGGGAGGTGTTGGGCCACCCACGAGGACGTTCGGGGGGTATTTCGGGTTGTCACCCTCTAACGCCATGTTTTTAAGCCTAAGTCTAGAAATATGCAAATTACCGTCATATTCTCAAACCGGGAGTTCCGCGGCTGCGGGGTCAGTTCCTACGAGTTACATTGGTCCTTTGGGAGGTGTTGGTGCCACCCACGGGGACGTTCGGGGGGTGTTTCAGGTTCTCACCCTCTAACGCCATGTTTTTAAGCCTAAGTCTAGAAATATTCAAATTACCGTCGTATTCTCAAACCGGGAGTTCCGCGGCTGCGGGGTCAGTTCCTTTGAGTTACATTGGTCCCGTGGGAGGTGTTGGTGCCACCCACGGGGACGTTCGGGGGCTGTTTCGAGTTCTCACCCTCTAACGCCATGTTTTTAAGCCTAAGTCTAGAAATATGCAAATTATCGTCGTATTCTCAAACCAGGAGTCCCGCAGCTGCGGGGTCAGTTCCTACGTATTACATTGGTCCCGTGGGAGGTGTTGGTGCCACCCACGGGGACGTTCGGGGGCTGTTTCGAGTTCTCACCCTCTAACGCCATGTTTTTAAGCCTAAGTCTAGAAATATGGAAATTATCGTCGTATTCTCAAACCGGGAGTCCCGCAGCTGCGGGGTCAGTTCCTACGTATTACATTGGTCCCGTGGGAGGTGTTGGTGCCACCCACGGGAACGTTCGGGGGGTGTTTCGGGTTTTCACCCTCTAACGCCATGTTTTTAAGCCAAAGTCTAGAAATATACAAATTACCGTCGTATTCTCAAATCAGGAGTCCCGCGGATACGGGGTCAGTTCCTACGAGTTACATTGGTCCCGTGGGAGGTGTTGGTGCCACCCCCGGGGACGTTCGGGGGTGATTCGGGTTCTCACCCTCTAACGCCATGTATTTAAGCCTAAGTCTAGAAATTTGCAAATTACCGTCGTATTCTAAAACCGGGAGTCCCGCAGCTGCGGGATCAGTTCCTACGAGTTACATTGGTCCCGTGGGAGGTGTTGGTGCCACCCACGAGGACGTTTGGGGGCTGTTTTGAGATCTCACCCTCTAACACCATGTTTTTAAGCCTAAGTCTAGATATATGCAAATTACCGTCTTATTCTAAAACCAAGAGTCCCGCGGCAGCGAAGTCAGTTCCGACTAGTTACATTGGTCCCGTGGGTGATGTCGGTGCCACCCACGTGGACGTTCGGTGGCAGTTTTGAGTTCTCACCCTCTAACGCCATGTTTTTAATCCTAAGTCTAGAAATCTGCAAATTACCGTCGTATTCTAAAACCGGGAGTCCCGCGGCTGTGGGGTCAGTTCCTACGAGTTACATTGGTCCCGTGGGAGGTGTTGGTGCCACCCACGGGGACGTTCGGTGGCAGTTTCGAGTTCTCTCCCTCTAACGCCATGTTTTTAAGCCTAAGTCTAGAAATTTCAAAATTATCGTTGTATTCTCAAACCGGGAGTCCCGCGACTGCGGGGTCAGTTCCTACGAGTTACATTGGTCCCGTGGGAGGTGTTGGTGCCACCCACAGGGACATTCGGTGGCAGTTTCGAGTTCTCACCCTCAAACGCCATATTTTTAAGCCTAAGTCTAGAAATATGCAAATTACCGTCGTATCCTCAAACTGGGAGTCCCGCGGCTACGGGGCCAGTTCCTACGACTTACATTGGTCCAGTGGGAGATGTTGGGGCCACCTACGGGGACGTTCAGTGGCAGTTTCGAGTTCTCACCCTCTAACGCCATGTTTTTAAGCCTAAGTCTAGAAATATACAAATTACCGTCGTATTCTCAAATCGGGAGTCCCGCGGCTGCGGGGTTAGTTCCTACGAGTTACATTGGTCCCGTGGAGGTGTTGGTGCCACCCACAAGGACGTTTAGGGGCTGTTTTGAGATCTCACCCTCTAACGCCATGTTTTGCATAAGTCTAGAAATATGCAAATTACCGTCGTATTCCCAAACCGGAAGTCCTGCGGCTGTGGGGTCAGTTCCTATGAGTTACATTGGCCCCGTGGCTGGTGTTGGTGCCACCCACGAGGACGTTCGGTGGCAGTTTCGAGTTCTCAACCTCTAACGCCATATTTTTAAGCCTAAGTTTAGAAATATGCAAATTACCATCGTATTCTCAAACCGGGAGTCTCGCGGCTGCGGGGACAGTTCCTTTGAGTTACATTGGTCCCGTGGGAGTTATTGGTGCCACACACGGGGACGTTCGGGGGCTATTTCGGTTTTTCACCCTCTAACGCTATGTTTTTAAGCCCAAGTGTTGAAATTTACAAATTACCGTCGTATTCTAAAATCGGGAGTCCCGCGGCTGCGAGGTCAGTTCCTACGTGTTACATTGGTCCCGTGGGAGGTGTTGGTTCCACTCATGGGCAAGTTCGATGTCAGTTTCTAGTTGTCACCCTCTAACGCCATGTTTTTAAGACTAAGTTGAGAAATTTACAAATTTCTAGACTTAGGCTTAAAAACATGGCGTTAGAGGTGAGAACCCGAAACACCCCGCCAACGTCCCCGTGGGTGGCACCAACACCTCCCACGGGACCAATGTAACTCGTAGGAACTGACCCCGTAGCCGCGGGACTCCCGGTGTGAGAATACGATGGTAATTTGCAAATTTCAACACTTGGGCTTAAAAACATGGCGTTAGAGGGTGAAAACCCGAAACAGCCCCCGAACGTCCCCGTGGGTGGCACCAACACCTCCCACGGGACCAATGTATCTCAAAGGAACTGACCCCGCAGTCGCGAGGCTCCCGGTTTGAGAATACGACGGTAATTTGCATATTTCTAGACTTAGGCTTAAAAACATGGCATTAGAGGGTGAGAACTCGAAACTGCCACCGAACGTCCCCGTGGTTGTCACCAACACCTCCCACGGGACCAATGTAACTCGTAGGACCTGACCCCGCAGCCGCGGGACTCCCGGTTTGAGAATATGATGGTAATTTGTAAATTTCTAGACTTAGGCTTAAAAACATGGCGTTTGAGGGTGAGAACTCGAAACTGCCATCGAACGTCCCCGTGAGTGGCACCAACACCTCCCACGGGACCAATGTAACTCGTAGGAACTGACCCCGCAGCCGCGGGACTCCCGGTTTTAGAATATGACTGTAATTTGCAGATTTCTAGACTTAGGCTTAAAAACATGGCGTTAGAGGGTTACAACCCGAATCACCCCCGAACGTCCCCGGGGATGGCACCAACACCTCCCACGGGACCAATGTAACTCGTAGGAACTTACCCCGTAGCCGTGGGACTCCCGGTTTGAGAATATGACGGTATTTTGCAGATTTCTAGACTTAGGCTTAAAAACATGGCGTTAGAGGGTGACAACCCGAATCATCCCCGAACGTCCCCGGGGATGGCACCAACACCTCCCACGGGACCAATGTAACTCGTAGGAACTGACCCCGTAGCCGTGGGACTCCCGGTTTGAGAATATGACGGTAATTTGCATATTTCTAGACTTGGGCTTAAAAACATGGCGTTAGAGGGTGAAAACCCGAAACAGCCCCCGAACGTCCCCGTGGGTGGCACCAACACCTCCCACGGGACCAATGTAACTCAAAGGAACTGACCCCGCAGCCGCGAGACTCCCGGTTTGAGAATACGACAGTAATTTGCATATTTCTAGACTTAGGCTTAAAAACATGGCGTTAGTGGGTGAGAACTCAAAACTGCCACCGAACGTCCCCGTGGGTGGCACCAACACCTCCCACGGGACCAATGTAACTCGTAGGAACTGACCCCGCAGCCGCGGGACTCCCGGTTTGAGAATACGATGGTAATTTGTAAATTTCTAGACTTAGGCTTAAAAACATGGCGTTAGAGGGTGAGAACTCGAAACTGCCATCGAACGTCCCCGTGAGTGGCACCAACACCTCCCACGGGACCAATGTAACACGTAGGAACTAACCCCGCAGCCGCGGGACTCCCGGTTTTAGAATACGATGGTAATTTGCATATTTCTAGACTTAGGCTTAAAAACATGGCGTTAGAGGGTGAGATCTCGAAACAGCCCCCGAACGTCCCCGGGGGTGGCACCAACACCTCCCACGGGACCAATGTAACTCGTAGGAACTGACCCCGTAGCCGCGGGACTCCCGGTTTTAGAATACGACGGTAATTTGCAGATTTCTAGACTTAGGCTTAAAAACATTGCGTTAGAGGGTGAGAAAGGAGTAGAAAATGTCGTTGCCGACCATCTATCACGGCTTTCGTCCGAAATACCTAGTGATCCCATTCCCATAGACGAATACTTTCCGGATGAGCAACTTTTTGCTACCTTTTCTTTACCTTGGTTTGCGGATATAGCAAACTACCTTGTCACGGGAGCCGTCCCTCCCGACTGGACGCCTCAAGATAAGAAGAGGTTTCTTACTTGGTCGCGCATGTTCTTCTACGATGATCCATTCTTGTTTAAACATTGCGCCGACCAAATCATCCGACGATGCGTACCAGATGATGAGATCCCGAAAGTCATCCAGTTTTGTCATTCGGAAGCGTGTGGATGCCACTTTTCCACGAAAAAGACGGCCGCTAAAATTCTGCAATGCGGTCTATATTGGCCCACATTATTCCGGGATGTGAACAATGCTTGCAAATCTTGCAATAGGTGCCAACGGATGGGAGCCATTACTCGACGAGACAGGATGCCTCTTACCCCCAATCTCATCATTGAGATCTTCGACTGTTGGGGTATTGACTTCATGGGTCCCTTTCCCCCGTCCTTTGGTTTCCTATACATCCTTGTTGCGGTAGATTACGTTTCTAAATGGGTAGAAGCTATAGCTACCAAAACAAATGACAACAAGGTGGTGGTAAAGTTCCTACAGGAACACATACTTTCCCTCTTCGGTGCTCCGAAAGCGATAATTAGTGATAATGGCAAGCACTTTTGCAATTGGCCATTCGGGAAGCTTATGAGAAAGTATGGCATCGTTCACAAGGTTGGAACGATGTATCACCCACAAACAAATGGGCAGGCCGAACTAGCGAATCGTGAGATCAAGAACATTCTCGAGAAGACCGTCAATCCTAACCGAAAAGATTGGTCATTTAGACTGAAGGATTCGCTATGGGCCTATCGCATCGCATACAAAAATCAGCTTGGCATGTCCCCTTTCCGCTTTGTGTATGGCAAGCCTTGCCATCTCCCCGTGGGAGGTGTTGGTGCCACCCACGGGGACGTTCCTACGAGTTACATTGGTCCCGTGGGAGGTGTTGGTGCCACCCACAGGGACGTTGGGGGGGTGTTTCGGGTTTTCACCCTCTAACGCCATGTTTTTAAGCCTAAGTTTAAAAATATGCAAATTACCGTCGTATTCTCAAACCGGGAGTCCCGCAGTTGCAGGGTCAGTTCCTACGTGTTACATGGGTCCCGTGGGAGGTGGTGGTGCCACCCACGGGGACGTTCGGGGGCTGTTTCGGGTTTTCACCCTCTAACGCCATGTTTTTAAGCCAAAGTCTAGAAATTTGCAAATTACCGTCGTATTCTCAAATCGGGAGTCCCGCGGCTGCGGGGTCAGTTCCTACGAGTTACAATGGTCCCGTGGGAGGTATTGGTGCCACCCACGGGGTCGTTCGGGGGCTGTTTCGGGTTTTCACCCTCTAACGCCATGTTTTTAAGCCTAAGTCTAGAAATTTGCAAATTACAGTCGTATTCTCAAACGGGGAGTCCCGCGGCTGTGGGGTCAGTTCCTACGAGTTACATTGGTCCCGTGGGAGGTGTTGGTGCCACCCACGGGGACGTTCGGGGGCTGTTTCGGGTTTTCACCCTCTAACGCCATATTTTTAATCCTAAGTCTAGAAATATGTAAATTAGCATCGTATTCTCAAACCGGGAGTCCCGCAGCTGCGGGGTCAGTTCCTACGAGTTACATTGGTCCTGTGGGAGGTGTTGGTGCCACCCACGGGGACGTTCGGGGGGTGTTTCAAGTTTTCACCCTCTAACGCCATGTTTTTAAGGCTAAGTCTAGAAATATGCAAATTACCGTCGTATTCTCAATCCGGGAGTCCCGCGACTGCGAGGTCAGTTCATACGAGTTACATTGGTCCCGTGGGAGGTATTGGTGCCACCCACGGGGACGTTCGGGGGCTGTTTCGGGTTTTCACCCTCCAACGCCATGTTTTTAAGCCTAAGTCTAGAATTTTGCAAATTACCGTCATATTCTCAAACCGGGAGTCCCGCGGCTGCGGGGTCAGTTCCTACGAGTTACATTGGTCCCGTGGGAGGTGTTGGTGCCACCCACGGGGACGTTCGGGGGCTGTTTTGGGTTTTCACCCTCTAACGCCATATTTTTAAGCCTAAGTCTAGAAATTTGCAAATTATCGTCGTATTCTCAAACTGGGAGACCCGCGGCTGCGGGGTCAGTTCCTACGTGTTACATTGGTCCCGTGGGAGGTGTTGGTGCCACTCACGGGGACGTTCGATGGCCGTTTCGAGTTCTCACCCTCTAACGCATTGTTTTTAAGCCTAAGTCTAGAAATTTACAAATTACCATCGTATTCTCAAACCGGGAGTCCCGCGGCTGTGGGGTCAGTTCCTACGAGTTACATTGGTCCCGTGGGAGGTGTTGGTGCCACCCCCGGGGACGTTCGGGGGTGATTCGGGTTCTCACCCTCTAACGCCATGTTTTTATGCCTAAGTCTAGAAATCTGCAAATTCCCGTCGTATTCTAAAACCGGGAGTCCCGCGGCTGCGGGGTCAGTTCCTACGAGTTATATTGGTCCCGTGGGAGGTGTTGGTACCACCCACGAGGACGTTCAGGGGCTGTTTCGAGATCTCACCCTCTAACGCCATGTTTTTAAGCCTAATTCTAGAAATATGCAAATTACCGTCGTATTCTAAAACTGGGAGTCCCGCGGCTGCGGGGTCAGTTCCTACGAGTTACATTGGTCCCGTGGGAGGTGTTGGTGCCACCCACGGGGACGTTCAGGGGGTGTTTCGGGTTTTCACCCTCTAACGCCATGTTTTTAAGCCTATGTCTAGAAATATCCAAATTACTGTCGTATTCTCAAACCGGGAGTCCCGCGACTGCGGGGTCAGTTCCTGCAAGTTACATTGGTCCCGTGGGAGGTGTTGGTGCCACCCACGGGAACGTTCGGGGGCTGTTTTGGGTTTTCACCCTCTAACGCCATGTTTTTAAGCCTAAGTCTAGAAATTTGGAAATTACCATCGTATCCTCAAACCGGGAGTCCCGCGGCTGCGGGGTCAGTTCCTACGAGTTACATTGGTCCCGTGGGAGGTGTTGGTGCCACCCACGGTGACGTTCGATGGCAGTTTCGAGTTCTCACCCTCTAACGCCATGTTTTTAAGCCTAATTCTAGAAATTGGCAAATTACCGTCATATTCTCAAATCGGGAGTCTCGCAGCTGCAGGGTCAGCTCCTACAAGTTACATTGGTCCCGTGGGAGGTGTTGGTGCCACCCACGGGGACGTTCGGGGGCTGTTTCGAGTTTTCACCCTCTAACGCCATGTTTTCAAGCCTAAGTCTAGAAATTTGGAAATTACCATCGTATCCTCAAACCGGGTGTCCCGCGGCTGCGGGGTCAGTTCCTACGAGTTACATTGGTCCCGTGGGAGGTGTTGGTGCCACCCACGGGGACGTTCGATGGCAGTTTCGAGTTCTCACCCTCTAACGCCATGTTTTTAAGCCTAAGTCTAGAAATTTGCAAATTACCATCGTATTCTCAAACCGGGAGTCCCGCGGTTGCGGGGTCAGTTCCTACGAGTTACATTGGTCCCGTGGGAGTTGTTGGTGCCACCCACGGGAACGTTCGGTGGAAGTTTCGAGTTCTCACCCTCTAACTCCATGTTTTTAAACCTAAGTCTAGGAATTTACAAATTACCATCGTATTCTAAAACCGGGAGTCCCGCGAGTGCGGGGTCAGTTCCTACGAGTTACATTGGTCCCGTGGGAGGTGTTGGTGCCACCCACGGGGACGTTCGGTGGCAGTTTCGAATTCTCACCCTCTAACGCCATATTTTTAAGCCTAAGTCTAGAAATATGCAAATTACCATCGTATTCTCAAACCGGGAGACCCGCGGCTGCAGGGTCAGTTCCTACGAGTTACATTGGTCCCATGGGAGGTGTTGGTGCCACCCACGGGGACGTTTGGTGGCAGTTTCGAGTTCTCACCCTCTAACGCCATATTTTTAAGCCTAAGTCTAGAAATATGCAAATTACCGTCGTATTCTCAAACCGGGAGTCCCGCGGCTGCGGGGTCAGTTCCTAAGAGTTACATTGGTCCCGTGGGAGGTGTTGGTGCCACCCACGGGGTCATTCGGGGGGTGTTTCGAGTCCTCACCCTCTAACGCCAAATTTTTAATCCTAAGTCTCGAAATATGTAAATTAGCGTCTTATTCTCAAACTGGGAGTCCCGCGGCTGGGGGTCAGTTCCTACGAGTTACATTGGTCCCGTGGGAGGTGTTGGTGCCACCCACGGGGACGTTCGGGGGGTGTTTCGGGTTTTCACCCTCTAACGCCATGTTTTTAAGGCTAAGTCAAGAAATATGCAAATTACTGTCGTATTCTCAAACCGGGAGTCCCGCGACTGCGAGGTCAGTTCCTACGAGTTACATTGGTCCCGTGGGAGGTGTTGGTGCCACACACGGGGACGTTCGGGGGCTGCTTCGGGTTTTCACCCTCTAACGCCATGTTTTTAAGCCTAAGTCTAGAAATTTGCAAATTACCATCGTATTCTCAAACCGGGAGTCCCGCGGCTGCGGGGTTAGTTCCTACGAGTTACATTGGTCCCGTGGTAGGTGTTGGTGCCACCCACGGGGACGTTCGGGGGGTGTTTCGGGTTTTCGCCCTCTAACGCCATGTTTTTAAGCCTAAGTCAAGAAATTTGAAAATTACTGTCGTATTCTCAAACCGGGATTCCCGCGACTGCGGGGTCAGTTCCTACGAGTTACATTGGTCCCGTGGGAGGTGTTGGTGACACCCACGGGGACGTTCGGGGGCTGTTTTGGGTTTTCACCCTCTAACGCCATGTTTTTAAGCCTAAGTCTAGAAATTTTCAAATTACTGTCGTATTCTCAAACCGGCAGTCCCGCGGCTGGGGGGTCAGTTCCTACGAGTTACATTGGTCCCGTGGGAGTTGTTGGTGCCACCCACGTGAACGTTCGGTGGCAGTTTCGAGTTCTCACCCTCTAACTCCATGTTTTTAAGCCTAAGTCTAGGAATTTAAAATTTACCGTCGTATTATCAAACCGGGAGTCCCGCGGCTGCGGGGTCAGTTCCTACGTGTTACATTAGTCCCGTGGGAGGTGTTGGTGCCACCCACGGGGACGTTCGGTGGCAGTTTCGAGTTCTCACCCTCTAACGCCATGTTTATAAGCCTAAGTCTTGGAATTTGCAAATTACCGTCGTATTCGCAAGTCTGGAGTCTCGCGGATGCGGGGTCAGTTCCTACGAGTTACATTGGTCCCGTGGGAGGTGTTGGGGCCACCCACGGGGACGTTCGGGGGCCGTTTCGGGTTTTCACCCTCTAACGCCATATTTTTAAGCCTAAGTCTAGAAATTTGCAAATTACCGTCATATTCTCAAACCGGGAGTCCCGCGGCTGCGGGGTCAGTTCCTACGAGTTACATTGGTCCCGTGGGAGTTGTTGGTGCCACCCACGGGAACGTTCGGTGGAAGTTTCGAGTTCTCACCCTCTAACTCCATGTTTTTAAGCCTAAGTCTAGGAATTTACAAATTACCATCGTATTCTCAAACCAGCAGTCCCGCGGCTGCGGTGTCAGTTCCTACGTGTTACATTAGTCCCGTGGGAGGTTTTGGTGCCACCCACGGGGACGTTCGGTGGCAGTTTCGAGTTCTCTCCCTCTAACGCCATGTTTTTAAGCCTAAGTCTAGGAATTTGCAAATTACAGTCGTATTCTCAAACCGGGAGTCCCGCGACTGGGGTATCAGTTCCTACGTGTTGCATTAGTCCCGTGGAAGGTGTTGGTGCCACCCACGGGGGCGTTCGGTGGCAGTTTCGAGTTCTCACCCTCTAACGCCATGTTTTTAAGCCTAAGTCTAGAAATTTGGAAATTACCGTTGTATTCTCAAACCGGGAGTCCCGCGGCTGCGGGGTCCGTTCCTACGAGTTACATTGGTCCCGTGGGAGGTGTTGGTGCCACCGACGGGGACGTTCGGTGGCAGTTTCGAGTTCTCACCCTCTAACGCCATATTTTTAAGCCTAAGTCTAGAAATATGCAAATTACCGTCGTATTCTCAAACCGGGAGTCCCGCGGATGCGGGGTCAGTTCCTACGAGTTACATTGGTCCCGTGGGAGGTGTTGGTGCCACCCACGCGGTCGTTCAGGGGGTGTTTCGAGTCCTCACCCTCTAACGCCATGTTTTTAATCCTAAGTCTAGAAATATGTAAATTAGCATCGTATTCTCAAACCGGGAGTCCCGCGGCTGCGGGGTCAGTTCCTACGAGTTACATTGGTCCAGTGGGAGGTGTTGGTGCCACCCACGGGGACGTTCGGGGTGTGTTTCGGGTTTTCACCCTCTAACGCCATGTTTTTAAGGCTAAGTCTAGAAATATGCAAATTACTGTCGTATTCTCAAACCGGGAGTCCCGCGAGTGCGAGGTCAGTTCCTATGAGTTGGTGCCACCCACGGGGACGTTCGGGGGCTGTTTCGGGTTTTCACCCTCTAACGCCATGTTTTTAAGCCTAAGTCTAGAAATTTGCAAATTACCGTAGTATTCTCAAACCGGGAGTCCCGCGGCTGCGGGGTCAGTTCCTACGAGTTACATTGGTCCCGTGGGAGTTGTTGGTGCAACCCACGGGAACGTTCGGTGGCAGTTTCGAGTTCTCACCCTCTAACACCATGTTTTTAAGCCTAAGACTTGGAATTTACAAATTACGGTCGTATTCTCAAACCGGGAGTCCCGCGGCTGCGGGGTCAGTTCCTACGTGTTACATTAGTCCCGTGGGAGGTGTTGGTGCCACCCACGGGGACGTTCGGTGGCAGTTTCGAGTTCTCACCCTCTAACGCCATGTTTTTAAGCCTAAGTCTAAGAATTTGCAAATTACCGTCGTATTCTCAAACCGGGAGTCCCGCGACCGCGGGATTTGTTCCTACGTGTTGCATTAGTCCCGTGGAAGGTGTTGGTGCCACCCACGGGGACGTTCGGTGGCAGTTTCGAGTTCTCACCCTCTAACGCCATGTTTCTAAGCCTAAGTCTAGAAATTTCGAAATTACCGTTGTATTCTCAAACCGGGAGTCCCGCGGCTGTGGGGTCAGTTCCTACGAGTTACATTGGTCCCGTGGGAGGTGTTGGTGCCACCCACGGGGACGCTCGGGGGCTGTTTCAGGTTCTCACCCTCTAAAGCCCTTTTTTAAGCCTAAGTCTAGAAATATGGAAATTACCATCGTATTCTCAAACCGGGAGTCCCGCGGCTGCGGGGTCAGTTCCTACGAGTTACATTGGTCCCGTGGGAGGTGTTGGTGCCACCCACGGGGACGTTCGGGGGGTGTTTTGGGTTTTCACCCTCTAAGGCCATGTTTTTAAGCCTAAGTCTAGAAATATGCAAATTACTGTCGTATTCTCAAACCGGGAGTCCCGCGACTGCGGGGTCAGTTCGTACGAGTTACATTGATCCCGTGGGAGGTGTTGGTGCCTCCCACGGGGAAATTCGGGGGCTATTTCAGGTTTTCACCCTCTAACGCCATGTTTTTAAGCCTAAGTCTCGAAATTTTCAAATTACAGTCGTATTCTCAAACCGAAAGTCCCGCGGCTGCGGGGTCAGTTCCTACGAGTTACATTGGTCCCGTGGGAGGTGTTGGTGCCACCAACGGGGACGTTCGGTGGCAGTTTCGAGTTCTCACCCTCTAACGCCTTGTTTTTAAGCCTAAGTCAAGAAATTTACAAATTACCGTCATATTATCAAACCGGGAGTCCCGCGGCTGCGGGGTCAGTTCCTACGTATTACATTGGTCCCGTGGGAGGTGTTGGTGCAACCCACGGGGACGTTCGGTGGCAGTTTTGAGTTCACACCCTCTAACGCCATGTTTTTAAGCCTAAGTCTAGAAATTTGCAAATTACTGTCGTATTCTCAAACCGGGAGTCCCGCGGCTGCTGGGTCAGTTCCTACGAGTTACATTGGTCCCGTGGGAGGTGTTGGTGCCACCCACATGGACGTTCGGTGGCAGTTTCGAGTTCTCACCCTCTAACGCCATGTTTTTAAGCCTAAGTCAAGAAATTTACGAATTACAGTCGTATTATCAAACCGGGAGTCCCGCGGCTGCGGGGTCAGTTCCTATGTGTTACATTGGTCCCGTGGAAGGTGTTGGAACCACCCACGGGGACGTTCGGTGGCAGTTTTCAGTTCTCACCCTCTAACGCCATGTTTTTAAGCCTAAGTCTAGAAATTTGCAAATTACTGTCGTATTCTCAAACCGGGAGTCCCGCGGCTGCGGGGTCATTTCCTACGAGTTACATTGGTCCCGTGGGAGGTGTTGGTGCCACCCACGGGGACGTTCGGTGGCAGTTTCGAGTTCTCACCCTCTAACGCCATGTTTTTCAGCCTAAGTCTAGAAATTTACAAATTACCGTTGTATTATCAAACCGGGAGTCCTGCGGCTGCGGGGTCATTTCCTACGAGTTACATTGGTCCCGTGGGAGGTGTTGGTGCCACCCACGGGGACGTTCGGTGGCAGTTTCGAGCTCTCACCCTCTAACGTCATGTTTTTAAGCCTAAGTCTAGAATTTTACAAATTTCCGTAGTATTCTTAAATCGGGAGTCCCGCGGCTGCGGGGTCAGTTCCTACGATTTACATTGGTTCCGTGGGAGGTGTTGGTGCCACCCACGAGGACGTTCGGGGACTGTTTTGGGTTTTCACCCTCTAACGCCATAATTTTAAGCCTAAGTCTAGAAATTTGCAAATTAACATCGTATTCTCAAACCGGGTGTCCCGCGGCTGCGAGGTCAGTTCCTACGTGTTGCATTGGTCCCGTGGGAGGTGTTGGTGCCACTCACGGGGATTGTTCGATGGCAGTTTCGAGTTCTCACCCTCTAACGCCATGTTTTTAAGCCTAAGTCTAGAAATTTAAAAATTATCGTCGTACTCTCAAACCGGGAGTCTCACGGCTGCGGGGTCAGTTCCTACGAGTTACATTGGTCCCGTGGGAGGTGTTGGTGCCACCCATGGGGACGTTCGGTGGCAGTTTTGAGTTCTCACCCTCTAACGCCATGTTTTTAAGCCTAAGTCTAGAAATATGCAAATTACCGTCGTATTCTCAAACCGGGAGTCTCGCGGCTGCGGGGTCAGTTCCTTTGAGTTAAATTGGTCCCGTGGGAGGTGTTGGTGCCACCCACGGGGACGTTCCGGGGGTGTTTCGGGGTCTCACCCTCTAACGCCATGTTTTTAAGACTAATTCTAGAAATATGCAAATTACCATCGTATTCTCAAACCGGGAGCCCCGCGGCTGCGGGGTCAGTTCCTACGAGTTACAATTGTCCCGTGGGAGGTGTTAGTGCCACCCACAGGGACGTTCGGGGGGTGTTTCGGGTTTTCACCCTCTAATGCCATGTTTTTAAGCCTAAGTCTAGAAATTTTCAAATTACAGTCGTATTCTCAAACCGGGAGTCCCGCGGCTGCGGGGTCAGTTCCTACGAGTTACATTGGTCCCGTGGGAGGTGTTGGTGCCACCCACGGGGACGTTCGGTGGAAATTTCGAGTTCTCACCCTCTAACGCCATGTTTTTAAGCCTAAGTCTAGAAATATGCAAATTACCGTCGTATTCTCAAACCGGGAGTTCCGCGGCTGCGGGGTCAGTTCCTACGAGTTACATTGGTCCTGTGGGAGCTGTTGGTGCCACCCACGGGGACGTTCGGGGGTTGTTTCAGGTTCTCACCCTCTAACGCCATTTTTTTAAACCTAAGTCTAGAAATTTACAAATTACCATCGTATTCTCAAACCAGGAGTCCCGCGGCTGCGGGGTCAGTTCCTACGAGTTACATTGGTCCCGTGGGAGGTGTTGGTGCCACCCACGGGGACGTTCAGTGGCAATTTTGAGTTCTCACCCTCTAACGCCATGTTTTTAAGCCTAAGTCTAGAAATATGAAAATTATCATCGTATTCTCAAACCGGGAGTCCCGCGGCTGCGGGGTCAGTTCCTTTGAGTAACATTGGTCCCGTGGGAGGTGTTAGTGCCACCCACGGGGACGTTCGGGGGCTGTTTCGGGTTTTCACCCTCTAACGCCATGTTTTTAAGCCCATGTGTTGAAATTTGCAAATTACCGTCGTATTGTCAAACCGGGAGTCCCGCGGCAACGGGGTCAGTTCCTACGAGTTACAATGGTCCCGTGGGAGGTGTTGGTGCCACCCACGGGGACGTTCGGGGGGTGTTTCGGGTTCTCACCCTCTAACGCCATGTTTTTAAGCCTAAGTCTAGAAATATGTTAATTATCATCGTATTCTCAAACCGGGAGTCCCGCGGATGCGGGGTCAGTTCCTACGTGTTACATTGGTCCCGTGGGAGGTGTTGGTACCACCCACGGGGTCGTCCGGGGGCTGTTTCGGGTTTTCACCCTCTAACGCCATGTTTTTAAGCCTAAGTCTAGAAATTTACAAATTACCGTCGTATTCTCAAACCGGGACTCCAGCGGCTGCGGGATCAGTTCCTACGAGTTACATTGGTCCCGTGGGAGGTGTTGGTGCCACCGACGGGGACGTTCGGGGGCTCTTTTGGGTTTTCACCCTCTAAAGCCATATTTTTAAGCCTAAGTCTAGAAATTTACAAATTAGCATCGTATTCTCAAACCGGGAGTCCCGCGGCTGCGGGGTCAGTTCCTACGAGTTACATTGGTCTCGTGGGAGGTGTTGGTCCCACCCACGGGGACGTTCGGTGGAAGTCTCGAGTTCTCACCCTCTAACGCCATGTTTTTAAGGCTAAGTCAAGAAATTTGCAAATTACAGTCGTATTCTCAAACCGGGAGTCCCGCGACTGCGGGGTCAGTTCCTACGAGTTATATTGGTCCCGTGGGAGGTGTTGGTGCCACCCACGGGGACGTTCGGTGGCAGTTTCGAGTTCTCACCCTCTAACGCCATGTTTTGAAGCCTAAGTCTAGAAATATGCAAATTACCGTCGTATTCTCAAACCGGGAGTTCCGCGGCTACGGGGTCTGTTCCTACGAGTTATATTGGTCCCGTGGGAGGTGTTGGTGCCACCCACGGGGACGTTCGGGGGGTGTTTCGAGTTTTCACCCTCTAACGCCATGTTTTTAAGCCTAAGTCTAGAAATATGCAAATTACTATCGTATTCTCAAACCGGGAGTCCCACGACTACGGGGTCAGTTCCTACGAGTTACATTGGTCCCGTGAGAGGTGTTGGTGCCACCCACGGGGACGTTCGGGGGCTGTTTCGGGTTTTCACCCTATAACTCCATGTTTTTAAGCCTAAGTCTAGAAATTTCCAAATTACCGTCGTATTCTCAAACCGGGAGTTCCGCGGCCACGAGGTCAATTCCTACGAGTTACATTGGTCCCGTGGGAGGTGTTGGTGCCACCCACGGGGACGTTCGGTGGCAGTTTCGAGTTCTCACCCTCTAACGCCATGTTTTTTATCCTAAGTCTAGAAATTTGAAATTACCATCGTATTGTCAAACTGGGAGTCTCGCGGTTGCGGGGTCAGTTCCTACGAGTTACATTGGTCCCGTGGTAGGTGTTGGTGCCACCCACGAGGACGTTCGGTGGCAGTTTCGAGTTCTGACCCTCTAACGCCATGTTTTTAAGCCTAAGTCTAGAAATATGCAAATTACCGTCGTATTCTCAAACCGGGTGTCCCGCGGCTACGGGGTCAATTCCAAAGAATTAAATTGGTCCCGTGGGAGGTGTTGGTGCCACCCACAGGGATGTTCGGGGGGTGTTTCGGGTTCTCACCCTCAAACGCCATTTTTTTAAGCCTAAGTCTAGAAATATGTAAATTACAGTCGTATTCTCAAACCGGGAGTCCCGCGGCTGCGGGGTCAGTTACTACGAGTTACATTTGTCCCGTGGGAGGTGTTGGTGCCACCCACGGGGACGTTCGGTGGCAGTTTCGATTTCTCACCCTCTAACTCCATGTTTTTAAGCCTAAGTCCAAAAATATGCAAATTACCGTCGTATTCTCAAACCGAAAGTCTCGCGACTGCGGGGTGAGTTCCTTTGAGTTACATTGGTCCCGTGGGAGGTGTTGGTGCCACCCACGGGGACGTTCGGGGGGTGTTTCGGGTTCTCACCCTCTAACGCCATGTGTTTAAGCCTAATTCTAAAAAGATGCAAATTAACTTCGTATTCTCAAACCGGGAGTCCCGCGGCTGCGGGGTCAGTTCCTATGAGTTACATTGGTCCCGTGGGAGGTGTTGGTGCCACCCACGGGGACGTTCGGGGGCTGTTTCAGGTTCTCACCCTCTAACGCCCTTTTTTTAAGCCTAAGTCTAGAAATATGGAAATTACCATCGTATTCTCAAACCGGGAGTCCCGCGGCTGCGGGGTCAGTGCCTACGAGTTACATTGGTCCCGTGGGAGGTGTTGGTGCCACCCACGGGGACATTCAGGGGCTGTTTCAGGTTTTCACCCTCTAACGCCATGTTTTTAAGCCTAAGTCTAGAAATTTGCAAATTAAAGTCCTATTCTCAAACCGAAAGTCCCGCTGCTTCGGGGTCAGTTCCTACGAGTTACATTGGTCCCGTGGGAGGTGTTGGTGCCACCCACGGGGACGTTCGGTGGCAGTTTCGAGTTCTCACCCTCTAACGCCTTGTTTTTAAGCCTAAGTCTAGAAATTTACAAATTACCATCGTATTATCAACACGGGAGTCCCGCGGCTGCGGGGTCAGTTCCTACGTGTTACATTGGTCCCGTGGAAGGTGTTGGAGCCACCCACGGGGACGTTCGGTGGCAGTTTTGAGTTCTCACCCTCTAACGCCATGTTTTTAAGCCTAAGTCTTGAAATTTGCAAATTACTGTCGTATTCTCAAACCGGGAGTCCCGCGGCTGCGGGGTCATTTCCAACGAGTTACATTGGTCCCGTGGGAGGTGTTGGTGCCACCCACGGGGACGTTCGATGGCAGTTTCGAGTTCTCACCCTCTAACGCCATGTTTTTCAGCCTAAGTCTAGAAATTTACAAATTACCGTCGTATTATCAAACCGGGAGTCCCGCGGCTATGGGGTCAGTTCCTACGTGTTACATTGGTCCCGGGGGAGGTGTTGGTGCCACCCACGGGGACGTTCGGTGGCAGTTTCGATTTCTCACCCTCTAACGCCATCTTTTTAAGCCTAAGTCCAGAAATTTGTAAATTACCGTCGTATTCTCAAACCGGGAGTCCCGCGGCTGCGGGGTCAGTTCCTACGAGTTACATTGGTCCCGTGGGAGGTATTGGTGCCACCCACAGGGACGTTCGGGGGCTGTTTCGGGTTTTCACCCTCCAACGCCATGTTTTTAAGCCTAAGTCTAGAATTTTACAAATTACCGTCGTATTCTCAAATCGGGAGTCCCGCGGCTGCGGAGTCAGTTCCTACGAGTTACATGGGTTCCGTGGGAGGTGTTGGTGCCACCCACGGGGACGTTCGGGGACTGTTTTGGGTTTTCACCCTCTAACGCCATAATTTTAAGCCTAAGTCTAGAAATTTGCAAATTATCATCGTATTCTCAAACCGGGAGTCCCGCGGCTGCGAGGTCAGTTCCTACGTGTTGCATTGGCCACGTGGGAGGTGTTGGTGCCACTCACGGGGACGTTCGATGGCAGTTTCGAGTTCTCACCCTCTAACGCCATGTTTTTAAGCCTAAGTCTAGAAATTTAAAAATTACCGTCGTACTCTCAAACCGGGAGTCCCACGGCTGCGGGGTCAGTTCCTACGAGTTACATTGGTCCCGTGGGAGGTGTTGGTGCCACCCATGGGGACGTTCGGTGGCAGTTTTGAGTTCTCACCCTCTAACGCCATGTTTTTAAGCCTAAGTCTAGAAATATGCAAATTACCGTCGTATTCTCAAACCTGGAGTCTCGCGGCTGCGGGGTCAGTTCCTTTGAGTTAAATTGGTCCCGTGGGAGGTGTTGGTGCCACCCATGGGGACGTTCGGTGGCAGTTTTGAGTTCTCACCCTCTAACGCCATGTTTTTAAGCCTAAGTCTAGAAATATGCAAATTACCGTCGTATTCTCAAACCTGGAGTCTCGCGGCTGCGGGGTCAGTTCCTTTGAGTTAAATTGGTCCCGTGGGAGGTGTTGGTGCCACCCACGGGGACGTTCCGGGGGTGTTTCGGGTTCTCACCCTCTAACGCCATGTTTTTAAGCCTAATTCTAGAAATATGCAAATTACCATCGTATTCTCAAACCGGGAGCCCCGCGGCTGTGGGGTCAGTTCCTACGAGTTACATTGGTCCCGTGGGAGGTGTTCGTGCCACCCACGGGGACGTTCGGGGGGTGTTTCGGGTTTTCACCCTCTAACGCCATGTTTTTAAGCCTAAGTCTAGAAATTTTCAAATTACAGTCGTATTCTCAAACCGAAAGTCTCGCGACTGCGGGGTCAGTTCCTACGAGTTACATTGGTCCCGTGGGAGGTGTTGGTGCCACCCACGGGGACGTTCGGGGGATGTTTCAGGTTCTCACCCTCTAACGCCATTTTTTTAAACCTAAGTCTAGAAATTTACAAATTACCATCGTATTCTCAAATCGGGAGTCCCACGGCTGCGGGGTCAGTTCCTACGAGTTACATTGGTCCCGTGGGAGGTGTTGGTGCCACCCACGGGGACGTTCAGTGGCAATTTCGAGTTCTCACCCTCTAACGCCATGTTTTTAAGCCAAAGTCTAGAAATATGAAAATTATCGTCGTATTCTCAAACCGGGAGTCCCGCGGCTGCGGGGTCAGTTCCTTTGAGTTACATTGGTCCCGTGGGAGGTGTTGGTGCCACCCACGGGGACGTTCGGGGGCTGTTTTGGGTTTTCACCCTCTAACGCCATGTTTTTAAGCCCAAGTGTTGAAATTTGCAAATTACCGTCGTATTGTCAAACCGGGAGTCCCGCGGCAACGGGGTCAGTTCCTACGAGTTACATTGGTCCAGTGGGAGGTGATGGTGCCACCCACGGGGACGTTCGGGGGGTGTTTCGGGTTCTCACCCTCTAACGCCATGTTTTTAAGCCTAAGTCTAGAAATATGCAAATTACCGTCGTATTCTCAAACCGGGAGTCCCGCGGCTGCGGGGTCAGTTCCTACGTGTTACATTGGTCCCGTGGGAGGTGTTGGTGCCACCCACGGGGTCGTTCGGGGGCTGTTTCGGGTATTCACCCTCTAACGCAATATTTTTAACCCTAAGTCTATAAATTTACAAATTACCGTCGTATTCTCAAACCGGGAGTCCAGCGGCTGCGGGATCAGTTCCTACGAGTTACATTGGTCCCGTGGGAGGTGTTGGTGCCACCCACGGGGACGTTCGGGGGCTGTTTCGGGTTTTCACCCTCTAAAGCCATATTTTTAAGCCTAAGTCTAGAAATTTACAAATTAGCGCCGTATTCTCAAACCGGGAGTCCCGCGGCTGCGGGGTCTGTTCCTACGAGTTACATTGGTCTCGTGGGAGGTGTTGGTCCCACCCACGGGGACGTTCGGTGGCAATTTTGAGTTCTCACTCTCTAACGCCATGTTTTTAAGGCTAAGTCAAGAAATTTGCAAATTACCATCGTATTCTCAAACCGGGAGTCCCACGACTGCGGGGTCAGTTCCTACGAGTTACATTGGTCCCGTGGGAGGTGTTGGTGCCACCCACAGGGACGTTCGGTGGCAGTTTCGAGTTCTCACCCTCTAACGCCATGTTTTTAAGCCTAAGTCTAGAAATATGCAAATTACCGTCATATTCTCAAATCGGGAGTCCCACGACTGCGGGGTCAGTTCCTACGAGTTACATTGGTCCCGTGAGAGGTGTTGGTGCCCCCCACGGGGACGTTCGGGGGCTGTTTCGGGTTTTCACCCTATAACGCCATGTTTTTAAGCCTAAGTCTAGAAATTTCCAAATTACCGTCGTATTCTCAAACCGGGAGTCCTGCGGCTGCGAGGTCAATTCCTACGAGTTACATTGGTCCCGTGGGAGGTGTTGGTGCCACCCACGGGGACGTTCGGTGGCAGTTTCGAGTTCTCACCCTCTAACGCCATGTTTTTAAGCCTAAGTCTAGAAATATGGAAATTACCGTCGTATTCTCTAACCGGGAGTCCCGCGGCTGCGGGGTCAGTTCTTACGAGTTACATTGGTCCCGTGGGAGGTGTTGGTTCCACCCACGGGGACGTTCGGTGGCAGTTTCGAGTTCTCACCCTCTAACGCCATGTTTTTAAGCCTAAGTCTAGAAATATGAAAATTACCGTCGTATTCTCAAAAACCGGGAGTCCCGCGGCTGCGGGGTCAGTTCCTTTGAGTTACATTGTTCCCGTGGGAGGTGTTGGTGCCACCCACGGGGACGTTCGGGGGCTGTTTTGGGTTTTCCCCCTCTAACGCCATGTTTTTAAGCCCAAGTGTTGAAATTTGCAAATTACTATCGTAGTGTCAAACCGGGACTCCCGCGGCTACGGGGTCAGTTCCTACGAGTTACAATGGTCCCGTGGGAGGTGTTGGTGCCACCCACGGGGACGTTCGGGGGTGTTTCGGGTTCTCACCCTCTAACGCCATGTTTTTAAGCCTAAGTCTAGAAATATGCAAATTACCGTCGTATTCTCAAACCGGGAGTCCCGCGGCTGCGGGGTCAGTTCCTACGTGTTACATTGGTCCCGTGGGAGGTGTTGGTGCCACCCACGGGGTCGTTCGAGGGCTGTTTCGGGTTTTCACCCTCTAACGCCATTTTTTTAAGCCTAAGTCTAGAAATTTATAAATTACCGTCGTATTCTCAAACCGGGAGTCCAGCGGCTGCAGGATCAGTTCCTACGAGTTACATTGGTCCCGTGGGAGGTGTTGGTGCCACCCACGGGGACGTTCGTGGCTGTTTTGGGTTTTCACCCTTTAAAGCCATATTTTTTAGCCTAAGTCTAGAAATTTGCAAATTAGCGTCGTATTCTCAAACCGGGAGTCCCGCGGCTGCGGGGTCAGTTCCTACGAGTTACATTGGTCCCGTGGGAGGTGTTGGTCCCACCCACGGGGACGTTCGGTGGCAGTTTCGAGTTCTCACCCTCTAACGCGATGTTTTTAAGGCTAAGTCAAGAAATTTGCAAATTACCGTCGTATTCTCAAACCGGGAGTCCCGCGACTGCGGAGTAAGTTCCTACGTGTTACATTTGTCCCGTGGGAGGTGTTGGTGCCACCCACGGGGACGTTCGGTGGCAGTTTCGAGTTCTCACCCTCTAACGCCATTTTTTAAGCCTAAGTCTAGAAATATGCAAATTACCGTCGTACTCTCAAACCGGGAGTCCCGCGGTTGCGGGGTCAGTTCCTATGAGTTACATTGGTCCCATGGGAGGTGTTGGGCCACCCACGAGGACGTTCGGGGGGTATTTCGGGTTGTCACCCTCTAACGCCATGTTTTTAAGCCTAAGTCTAGAAATATGCAAATTACCGTCGTATTCTCAAACCGGGAGTTCCGCGGCAGCGGGGTCAGTTCCTATGAGTTACATTGGTCCTTTGGGAGGTGTTGGTGCCACCCACGGGGACGTTCGGGGGGTGTTTCAGGTTCTCACCCTCTAACGCCATTTTTTTAAGCCTAAGTCTAGAAATTTACAAATTACCCTCGTATTCTCAAACCGGGAGTCCCGCAGCTGCGGGGTCAGTTACTACGAGTTACATTGGTCCCGTGGAAGGTGTTGGTGCCACCCACGGGGACGTTCGGTGGCAGTTTCGAGTTCTCACCCTCTAACGCCATGTTTTTAAGCCTAAGTCTAGAAATATTCAAATTACCGTCGTATTCTCAAACCGGGAGTCCCGCGGCTGCGGGGTCAGTTCCTTTGAGTTACATTGGTCCCGTGGGAGGTGTTGGTGCCACCCACGGGGACGTTCGGGGGCTGTTTCGGGTTTTCACCCTCTAACGCCATGTTTTTAAGCCAAAGTCTAGAAATATACAAATTACCGTCGTATTCTCAAATCGGGAGTCCCGCGGATACGGGGTCAGTTCCTACGAGTTACATTGGTCCCATGGGAGGTGTTGGTGCCACCCCCGGGGACGTTCGGGGGTGATTCGGGTTCTCACCCTCTAACGCCATGTATTTAAGCCTAAATCTAGAAATTTGCAAATTACCGTCGTATTCTAAAACCGGGAGTCCCGCAGCTGCGGGATCAGTTCCTACGAGTTACATTGGTCCCGTGGGAGGTGTTGGTGCCACCCACGAGGACGTTCGGGGGCTGTTTTGAGATCTCACCCTCTAACGCCATGTTTTTAAGCCTAAGTCTAGATATATGCAAATTACCGTCTTATTCTAAAACCAGGAGTCCCGCGGCTGCGAAGTCAGTTCCGACTAGTTACATTGGTCCCGTGGGAGATGTCGGTGCCACCCACGTGGACGTTCGGTGGCAGTTTCGAGTTCTCACCCTCTAACGCCATGTTTTTAATCCTAAGTCTAGAAATCTGCAAATTACCGTCGTATTCTAAAACCGGGAGTCCCGTGGCTGTGGGGTCAGTTCCTACGAGTTACATTGGTCCCGTGGGAGGTGTTGGTGCCACCCACGGGGACGTTCGGTGGCAGTTTCGAGTTCTCACCCTCTAACGCCATGTTTTTAATCCTAAGTCTAGAAATATGCAAATTACCGTCGTATCCTCAAACTGGGAGTCCCGCGGCTACGGGGCCAGTTCCTACGAGTTACATTGGTCCAGTGGGAGATGTTGGAGCCACCTACGGGGACGTTCGGTGGCAGTTTCGAGTTCTCACCCTCTAACGCCATATTTTTAAGCCTAAGTCTAGAAATATGCAAATTACCATCGTATTCTCAAACCGGGAGACCCGCGGCTGCAGGGTCAGTTCCTACGAGTTACATTGGTCCCATGGGAGGTGTTGGTGCCACCCACGGGGACGTTTGGTGGCAGTTTCGAGTTCTCACCCTCTAACGCCATATTTTTAAGCCTAAGTCTAGAAATATGCGAATTACCGTCGTATTCTCAAATCGGGAGTCCCGCGGCTGCGGGGTCAGTTCCTACGAGTTACATTGGTCCCGTGGGAGGTGTTGGTTCCACCCACGAGGATGTTCGGGGACTCTTTTGGGTTTTCCCCCTCTAACGCCATAATTCTAAACCTAAGTCTAGAAATATGCAAATTATCGTCGTATTCTCAAACCGGGAGTCCCGCAGCTGCGGGGTCTGTTCCTACGTGTTGCATTGGTCCCGTGGGAGGTGTTGGTGCCACCCAAGGGGACGTTCGGTGGCAGTTTCAAGTTCTCACCCTCTAATGCCATGTTTTTAAGGCTAAGTCAAGAAATATGCAAATTACCATCGTATTCTCAAACCGGGAGTCCCGCGACTGCGTGGTCAGTTCCTACGAGTTACATTGGTCCCGTGGGAGGTGTTGGTGCCACCCACGGGGGCGTTCGGGGGGTGTTTCCGGTTTTCACCCTCTAACGCCATTTTTTTAAGCCTAAGTCTAGAAATTTACAAATTACCATCGTATTCTCAAACCGGGAGTCCCGCGGCTGCGGGGTCAGTTCCTATGACTTACATTGGTCCCGTGGGAGGTGTTGGTACCACCCACGGGGTCGTTCGGGGGGTGTTTCAAGTTTTCAGCCTCTAAAGCCATGTTTTTAAGCCTAAGACTATAAATATGCAAATTACTGTCGTATTCTCAAATCGGGAGTCCCGCGACTGCGGGGTCGGTTCGTACGAGTTACATTGGTCCCGTGGGAGGTGTTGGTGCCTCCCACGGGGACGTTCGGGGGCGGTTTCAGGTTTTCACCCTCTAACGCCATGTTTTTAAGCCTAAGTCTAGAAATTTGCAAATTAAAGTCGTATTCTCAAACCGGAAGTCCCGCGGCTGCGGGATCAGTTCCTACGTGTTACATTGGTCCCGTGGGAGGTGGTGGCGCCACCCACGGGGACGTTCGGGGGCTGTTTTGGGTTTTCACCCTCTAATGCCATGTTTTTTAGCCAAAGTTTAGAAATTTGCAAATTACCATCGTATTCTCCAATCGGGAGTCCCGCGGCTGCGGGGTCAGTTCCTACGAGTTCCATTGGTCCCGTGGGAGGTGTTGGTGCCACCCACGGGGACGTTCGGTGGCAGTTTCGAGTTCTCACCCTCTAACGCCATGTTTTTAAGCCTAAGTCTAGAAATCTGCAAATTACCGTCGTATTCTAAAACCGGGAGTCCCGCGGCTGCGGGGTCAGTTCCTACGAGTTACATTGGTCCCGTGGGAGGTGTTGGTGCCACCCACGGGGACCTTCGGTGGCTGTTTCGATTTCTCACCCTCTAACGCCATGTTTTTAAGACTAAGTTTAGAAATTTGCAAATTACTGTCGTATTCTCAAACCGGAAGTCCCGCAGCTGCGGGGTCAGTTCCTACGTGTTACATTGGTCCCGTGGGAGGTGGTGGTGCCACCCACGGGGACGTTCGGGAGCTGTTTTGGGTTTTCACCCTCTAACGCCATGTTTTCTAGCCAAAGTCTAGAAATTTGCAAATTACCATCGTATTCTCAAATCGGGAGTCCCGCGGCTGCGGGGTCAGTTCCTACGAGTTCCATTGGTCCCGTGGGAGGTATTGGTGCCACCCACGGGGTCGTTCGATGGCAGTTTCGAGTTCTCACCCTCTAACGCATTGTTTTTAAGCCTAAGTCTAGAAATTTATAAATTACCATCGTATTCTCACACCGAGAGTCCCGCGACTGCGGGGTCAGTTCCTACGAGTTACTTTGGTCCCGTGGGAGGTGTTGGTGCCACCCACGGGGACGTTCGGTGGAAGTTTCGAGTTCTCACCCTCTAACGCCATGTTTTTAAGCCTAAGTCTAGAAATCTGCAAATTACCGTCGTATTCTCAATTCGGGAGTCCCGCGACTGTGAGGTCAGTTCCTACGAGTTACATTGGTCCCGTGGGAGGTGTTGGTGCCACACACGGGGACGTTCGGGGGCTGCTTCGGGTTTTCACCCTCTAACGCCATGTTTTTAAGCCTAAGTCTAGAAATATGAAAATTACCATCGTATTCTCAAATCGGGAGTTCCGTGGCTGCGGGGTCAGTTTCTACGAGTTACATTGGTCCTGTGGGAGGTGTTGGTACCACCCACGGGGACGTTTGGGGGGTGTTTTAGGTTCTCACCCTCTAACGGCATTTTTTTAAGCCTAAGTCTAGAAATTTACAAATTACCATCGTATACTCAAACCGGGAGTCCCGCGGCTGCGGGGTCAGTTCCTACGAGTTACATTGGTCCCGTGGGAGGTGTTGGTGCCACCCACGGGGACGTTCGGTGGCAGTTTCGAGTTCTCACCTTCTAACGCCATGTTTTTAAGCCTAAGTCTAGAAATATACAAATTACCGTCGTATTTTCAGACCGGGAGTCACGCGGCTGCGGGGTCAGTTCCTACGAGTTACATTGGTCCCATGGAGGTGTTGGTGCCACCCACGAGGACGTTTGGGGGCTGTTTCGAGATCTCACCCTCTAACGCCATGTTTTGCTTATGTCTAGAAATATGCAAATTACCGTCGTATTCCCACACCGGTAGTCCCGCGGTTGTGGGGTCAGTTCCTACGAGTTACATTGGTCCCGTGGGAGGTGTTTGTGCCACCCACGAGGACGTTCGGTGGCAGTTTTGAGTTCTCACCCTCTAACGCCGTGTTTTTAAGCCTAAGTCTAGAAATATGCAAATTACCGTCGTATTCTCAAACCGGGAGTCCCGCGGCTGCGGGGTCAGTTCCAACGAGTTACATTGGTCCCGTGGGAGGTGTTGGTGCCACCCACAGGGACGTTCCGGTGGTGTTTTGGGTTCTCACCCTCTAACGTCATTTTTTTAAGCCTAAGTATAGAAATATGAAAATTACCATCATATTCTCAAACCGGGTTTCCCGCGGCTGCGGGGTCAGTTCCTACGAGTAACATTGGTCCCGTGGGAGGTGTTGGTGCCACCCACGGGGACGTTGGGGGGGTGTTTCGGGTTTTCACCCTCTAACGCCATGTTTTTAAGCCTAAGTCTAGAAATATGCAAATTAACGTCGTATTCTCAAACCGGGAGTCCCCCAGCTGCGGGGTCAATTCCTACGTGTTACATTCGTCCCGTGGGAGGTGTTGGTGCCACCCACGGGGACGTTCGCTGGCAGTTTTGAGTTCTCACCCTCTAACGCCATGTTTTTAAGCCTAAGTCTAGAAATATGCAAATTACATCCGTATTCTCAAACCGGGAGTCCCGCGGCTGCGGGGTCAGTTCCTATGAGTTACATTGGTCCCGTGGGAGGTGTTGGTGCCACCCATGGGGACGTTCGGTGGCAGTTTCGAGTTCTCACCCTCTAACGCCATGTTTTTCAGCCTAAGTCTAGAAATTTACAAATTACCGTCGTATTATCAAACCGGGAGTCCCGCGACTGCGGGGTCAGTTCCTACGTGTTACATTGGTCCCGTGGGAGGTGTTGGTGCCACCCACGGGGACGTTCGGTGTCAGTTTCGAGTTCTCACCCTCTAACGCCATGTTTTTAAGCCTAAGTCCAGAAATTTGTAAACATACCTTCGTATTCTCAAACCGGGAGTCCCGCGACTGCGGGATCAGTTCCTACGTGTTACAATGGCTCCGTGGGAGGTGTTGGTGCCACCCACGGGGACGTTCGGTGGAAGTTTCGAGTTCTCACCCTCTAACGCCATGTTTTTAAGCCTAAGTCTAGAATTTTACAAATTACCGTCGTATTCTCAAATCGGGAGTTCCGCGGCCGCGGGGTCAGTTCCAACGACTTACATTGGTTCCGTGGGAGGTGTTGGTGCCACCCACGGGGACGTTCGGGGACTGTTTTGGGTTTTCACCCTCTAACGCCATAATTTTAAGCCTAAGTCTAGAAATTTGCAAATTATCATCGTATTCTCAAACCGGGAGTCCCGCGGCTGCGAGGTCAGTTCCTACGTGTTGCATTGGTCCCGTGGGAGGTGTTGGCGCAACTCACGGGGACGTTCGATAGCAGTTTCGAGTTCTCACCCTCTAACGCCATGTTTTTAAGCTTAAGTCTAGAAATTTACAAATTACCGTCGTACTCTCAAACCGGGAGTCCCACGGCTGCGGGGTCAGTTCCAACGAGTTACATTGGTACCGTGGGAGGTGTTGGTGCCACCCATGGGGACGTTCGGTGGCAGTTTTGAGTTCTCACCCTCTAACGCCATGTTTTTAAGCCTAAGTCTAGAAATATTCAAATTACCGTAGTATTCTCAAACCGGGAGTCCCGAGGCTGCGAGGTCAGTTCCTTTGAGTTACATTGGTCCCGTGGGAGGTGTTGGTGCCACCCACGGGGATGTTCGGGGGCTGTTTCGGGTTTTCACCCTCTAACGCCATGTTTTTAAGACCAAGTGTTGAAATTTGCAAATAAACGTCGTATTCTCAAATCGGGAGTCCCGCGACTATGGGGTCAGTTCCTATGAGTTACATTGGTCCCGTGGGAGGTGTTGGTGCCACCCACGGGGACGTTCGGGGTGTGTTTCGGGTTCTCACCCTCTAACGCCATGTTTTTAAGCCTAAGTCTAGAAATCTACAAATTACCGTCGTATTCTAAAACCGGGAGTCCCGCGGCTGCGGGGTCAGTTCCTACGAGTTACATTGGTCCCGTGGGAGGTGTTGGTGCCACCCACGAGGACGTTCGGGGGCTGTTTCGAGATCTCACCCTCTAACGCCATGTTTTTAAGCTTAAGTCTAGAAATATGCAAATTATCGTCGTATTCTCAAACCGGGAGTCCCGCAGCTGCGGGGTCTGTTCCTACGTGTTGCATTGGTCCCGTGGGAGGTGTTGGTGCCACCCAAGGGGACGTTCGGTGGCAGTTTCAAGTTCTCACCCTCTAATGCCATGTTTTTAAGGCTAAGTCAAGAAATATGCAAATTACCATCGTATTCTCAAACCGGGAGTCCCGCGACTGCGTGGTCAGTTCCTACGAGTTACATTGGTCCCGTGGGAGGTGTTGGTGCCACCCACGGGGGCGTTCGGGGGGTGTTTCCGGTTTTCACCCTCTAACGCCATTTTTTTAAGCCTAAGTCTAGAAATTTACAAATTACCATCGTATTCTCAAACCGGGAGTCCCGCGGCTGCGGGGTCAGTTCCTATGACTTACATTGGTCCCGTGGGAGGTGTTGGTACCACCCACGGGGTCGTTCGGGGGGTGTTTCAAGTTTTCAGCCTCTAAAGCCATGTTTTTAAGCCTAAGACTATAAATATGCAAATTACTGTCGTATTCTCAAATCGGGAGTCCCGCGACTGCGGGGTCGGTTCGTACGAGTTACATTGGTCCCGTGGGAGGTGTTGGTGCCTCCCACGGGGACGTTCGGGGGCGGTTTCAGGTTTTCACCCTCTAACGCCATGTTTTTAAGCCTAAGTCTAGAAATTTGCAAATTAAAGTCGTATTCTCAAACCGGAAGTCCCGCGGCTGCGGGATCAGTTCCTACGTGTTACATTGGTCCCGTGGGAGGTGGTGGCGCCACCCACGGGGACGTTCGGGGGCTGTTTTGGGTTTTCACCCTCTAATGCCATGTTTTTTAGCCAAAGTTTAGAAATTTGCAAATTACCATCGTATTCTCCAATCGGGAGTCCCGCGGCTGCGGGGTCAGTTCCTACGAGTTCCATTGGTCCCGTGGGAGGTGTTGGTGCCACCCACGGGGACGTTCGGTGGCAGTTTCGAGTTCTCACCCTCTAACGCCATGTTTTTAAGCCTAAGTCTAGAAATCTGCAAATTACCGTCGTATTCTAAAACCGGGAGTCCCGCGGCTGCGGGGTCAGTTCCTACGAGTTACATTGGTCCCGTGGGAGGTGTTGGTGCCACCCACGGGGACCTTCGGTGGCTGTTTCGATTTCTCACCCTCTAACGCCATGTTTTTAAGACTAAGTTTAGAAATTTGCAAATTACTGTCGTATTCTCAAACCGGGAGTCCCGCAGCTGCGGGGTCAGTTCCTACGTGTTACATTGGTCCCGTGGGAGGTGGTGGTGCCACCCACGGGGACGTTCGGGAGCTGTTTTGGGTTTTCACCCTCTAACGCCATGTTTTCTAGCCAAAGTCTAGAAATTTGCAAATTACCATCGTATTCTCAAATCGGGAGTCCCGCGGCTGCGGGGTCAGTTCCTACGAGTTCCATTGGTCCCGTGGGAGGTATTGGTGCCACCCACGGGGTCGTTCGATGGCAGTTTCGAGTTCTCACCCTCTAACGCATTGTTTTTAAGCCTAAGTCTAGAAATTTATAAATTACCATCGTATTCTCACACCGAGAGTCCCGCGACTGCGGGGTCAGTTCCTACGAGTTACTTTGGTCCCGTGGGAGGTGTTGGTGCCACCCACGGGGACGTTCGGTGGAAGTTTCGAGTTCTCACCCTCTAACGCCATGTTTTTAAGCCTAAGTCTAGAAATCTGCAAATTACCGTCGTATTCTCAATTCGGGAGTCCCGCGACTGTGAGGTCAGTTCCTACGAGTTACATTGGTCCCGTGGGAGGTGTTGGTGCCACACACGGGGACGTTCGGGGGCTGCTTCGGGTTTTCACCCTCTAACGCCATGTTTTTAAGCCTAAGTCTAGAAATATGAAAATTACCATCGTATTCTCAAATCGGGAGTTCCGTGGCTGCGGGGTCAGTTTCTACGAGTTACATTGGTCCTGTGGGAGGTGTTGGTACCACCCACGGGGACGTTTGGGGGGTGTTTTAGGTTCTCACCCTCTAACGGCATTTTTTTAAGCCTAAGTCTAGAAATTTACAAATTACCATCGTATACTCAAACCGGGAGTCCCGCGGCTGCGGGGTCAGTTCCTACGAGTTACATTGGTCCCGTGGGAGGTGTTGGTGCCACCCACGGGGACGTTCGGTGGCAGTTTCGAGTTCTCACCTTCTAACGCCATGTTTTTAAGCCTAAGTCTAGAAATATACAAATTACCGTCGTATTTTCAGACCGGGAGTCACGCGGCTGCGGGGTCAGTTCCTACGAGTTACATTGGTCCCATGGAGGTGTTGGTGCCACCCACGAGGACGTTTGGGGGCTGTTTCGAGATCTCACCCTCTAACGCCATGTTTTGCTTATGTCTAGAAATATGCAAATTACCGTCGTATTCCCACACCGGTAGTCCCGCGGTTGTGGGGTCAGTTCCTACGAGTTACATTGGTCCCGTGGGAGGTGTTTGTGCCACCCACGAGGACGTTCGGTGGCAGTTTTGAGTTCTCACCCTCTAACGCCGTGTTTTTAAGCCTAAGTCTAGAAATATGCAAATTACCGTCGTATTCTCAAACCGGGAGTCCCGCGGCTGCGGGGTCAGTTCCAACGAGTTACATTGGTCCCGTGGGAGGTGTTGGTGCCACCCACAGGGACGTTCCGGGGGTGTTTTGGGTTCTCACCCTCTAACGTCATTTTTTTAAGCCTAAGTATAGAAATATGAAAATTACCATCATATTCTCAAACCGGGTTTCCCGCGGCTGCGGGGTCAGTTCCTACGAGTAACATTGGTCCCGTGGGAGGTGTTGGTGCCACCCACGGGGACGTTGGGGGGGTGTTTCGGGTTTTCACCCTCTAACGCCATGTTTTTAAGCCTAAGTCTAGAAATATGCAAATTAACGTCGTATTCTCAAACCGGGAGTCCCCCAGCTGCGGGGTCAATTCCTACGTGTTACATTCGTCCCGTGGGAGGTGTTGGTGCCACCCACGGGGACGTTCGCTGGCAGTTTTGAGTTCTCACCCTCTAACGCCATGTTTTTAAGCCTAAGTCTAGAAATATGCAAATTACATCCGTATTCTCAAACCGGGAGTCCCGCGGCTGCGGGGTCAGTTCCTATGAGTTACATTGGTCCCGTGGGAGGTGTTGGTGCCACCCATGGGGACGTTCGGTGGCAGTTTCGAGTTCTCACCCTCTAACGCCATGTTTTTCAGCCTAAGTCTAGAAATTTACAAATTACCGTCGTATTATCAAACCGGGAGTCCCGCGACTGCGGGGTCAGTTCCTACGTGTTACATTGGTCCCGTGGGAGGTGTTGGTGCCACCCACGGGGACGTTCGGTGTCAGTTTCGAGTTCTCACCCTCTAACGCCATGTTTTTAAGCCTAAGTCCAGAAATTTGTAAACATACCTTCGTATTCTCAAACCGGGAGTCCCGCGACTGCGGGATCAGTTCCTACGTGTTACAATGGCTCCGTGGGAGGTGTTGGTGCCACCCACGGGGACGTTCGGTGGAAGTTTCGAGTTCTCACCCTCTAACGCCATGTTTTTAAGCCTAAGTCTAGAATTTTACAAATTACCGTCGTATTCTCAAATCGGGAGTTCCGCGGCCGCGGGGTCAGTTCCAACGACTTACATTGGTTCCGTGGGAGGTGTTGGTGCCACCCACGGGGACGTTCGGGGACTGTTTTGGGTTTTCACCCTCTAACGCCATAATTTTAAGCCTAAGTCTAGAAATTTGCAAATTATCATCGTATTCTCAAACCGGGAGTCCCGCGGCTGCGAGGTCAGTTCCTACGTGTTGCATTGGTCCCGTGGGAGGTGTTGGCGCAACTCACGGGGACGTTCGATAGCAGTTTCGAGTTCTCACCCTCTAACGCCATGTTTTTAAGCTTAAGTCTAGAAATTTACAAATTACCGTCGTACTCTCAAACCGGGAGTCCCACGGCTGCGGGGTCAGTTCCAACGAGTTACATTGGTACCGTGGGAGGTGTTGGTGCCACCCATGGGGACGTTCGGTGGCAGTTTTGAGTTCTCACCCTCTAACGCCATGTTTTTAAGCCTAAGTCTAGAAATATTCAAATTACCGTAGTATTCTCAAACCGGGAGTCCCGAGGCTGCGAGGTCAGTTCCTTTGAGTTACATTGGTCCCGTGGGAGGTGTTGGTGCCACCCACGGGGATGTTCGGGGGCTGTTTCGGGTTTTCACCCTCTAACGCCATGTTTTTAAGACCAAGTGTTGAAATTTGCAAATAAACGTCGTATTCTCAAATCGGGAGTCCCGCGACTACGGGGTCAGTTCCTATGAGTTACATTGGTCCCGTGGGAGGTGTTGGTGCCACCCACGGGGACGTTCGGGGTGTGTTTCGGGTTCTCACCCTCTAACGCCATGTTTTTAAGCCTAAGTCTAGAAATCTACAAATTACCGTCGTATTCTAAAACCGGGAGTCCCGCGGCTGCGGGGTCAGTTCCTACGAGTTACATTGGTCCCGTGGGAGGTGTTGGTGCCACCCACGAGGACGTTCGGGGGCTGTTTCGAGATCTCACCCTCTAACGCCATGTTTTTAAGCTTAAGTCTAGAAATATGCAAATTACCGTCGTATTCTCAAACCGGGAGTCCCGCGGCTGCGGGGTCAGTTCCTATGAGTTACATTAGTCCCGTGGGAGATGTTGGTGCCACCCACGGGGACGTTCGGTGGCAGTTTCGAGTTCTCACCCTCTAACGCCATGTTTTTAAGCCTAAGTCTAGAAATATACAAATTACCGTCGTATTCTAAAACCGGGAATCACGCGGCTGCGGGGTCAGTTCCTACGAGTTACATTGGTCCCCTGGAGGTGTTGGGGCCACCCACAAGGATATTTGGGGGCTGTTTCGAGATCTCACCCTCTAACGCCATGTTTTGCTTAAGTCTAGAAATATGCAAATTACCGACGTATTCCCAAACCAGGAGTCCCGCGGCTGTGGGGTCAGTTCCAACGAGTTACATTGGTCCCGTGGGAGGTGTTGGTGCCACCCACGAGGACGTTCGGTGGAAGTTTTGAGTTCTCACCCTCTAACGCGATGTTTTTAAGCCTAAGTCTAGAAATATGCAAATTATCGTCGTATTCTCAAACCGGGAGTCCCGCGGCAGCGGGGTCAGTTCCAACGAGTTACATTGGTCCCTTGGGAGGTGTTGGTGCCACCCACAGGGACGTTCGGGGGGTTGTTTCGGGTTCTCACCCTCTAACGCCATTTTTTTAAGCCTAAGTCCAGAAATATGCAAATTACCGTCGTATTCTCAAACCGGGAGTCCCGCGGCTGCGGGTTCAGTTCCTACGAGTTACATTGGTCCCGTGGGAGGTGTTGGTGCTACCCACGGGGACGTTCGGCGTCTGTTTTAGGTTCTCACCCTCTAATGCCCTTTTTTTAAGCCTAAGTCTAGAAATATGCAAATTATCATCGTATTCTCAAACCGGGAGGCCCGCTGCTGCGAGGTCAGTTCCTACGTGTTGCATTGGTCCCGTGGGAGGTGTTAGTGCCACCCACAGGGACGTTCGGGGGCTGTTTCGGGTTTTCACCCTCCAACGCCATGTTTTTAAGCCTAAGTCTAGAATTTTATAAATTACCGTCGTATTCTCAAATCGGGAGTCCCGCGGCTGCGGGGTCAGTTCCTACGAGTTACATTGGTTCCGTGGGAGGTGTTGGTGCCACCCACGGGGACGTTCGGGGACTGTTTTGGGTTTTCACCCTCTAACGCCATAATTTTAAGCCTAAGTCTAGAAATTTGCAAATTATCATCGTATTCTCAAACCGGGAGTCCCGCTGCTGCGAGGTCAGTTCCTACGTGTTGCATTGGTCCCGTGGGAGGTGTTAGTGCCACTCACGGGGACGTTCGATGGCAGTTTCGAGTTCTCACCCTCTAACGCCATGTTTTTAAGCCTAAGTCTAGAAATTTACAAATTACCATCGTATTCTCAAATCGGGAGTCTCGCGGCTGCGGGGTCAGTTCCTTTGAGTTACATTGGTCCCGTGGGAGGTGTTGGTGCCACCCACGGGGACGTTCGGGGAGTGTTTCGGGTTCTCACCCTCTAACGCCATGTTTTTAAGCCTAATTCTAGAAAAATGCAAATTACCGTCGTATTCTCAAACCGGGAGTCCCGCGGCTGCGGGGTCAGTTCCTACGAGTTACATTGGTCCCGTGGGAGGTGTTGGTGCCACCCACGGGGACGTTCGGGGGCTGTTTCAGGTTCTCACCCTCTAACGCCCTTTTTTTAAGCCTAAGTCTAGAAATATGGAAATTACCATCGTATTCTCAAACCGGGAGTCCCGCGGCTGCGGGGTCAGTTCCTACGAGTTACATTGGTCCCGTGGGAGGTGTTGGTGCCACCCACGGGGACGTTCGGGGGGTGTTTCGGGTTTTCACCCTCTAAGGCCATGTTTTTAAGCCTAAGTCTAGAAATATGCAAATTACTGTCGTATTCTCAAACCGGGAGTCCCGCGACTGCGGGGTCAGTTCGTACGAGTTACATTGGTCCCGTGGGAGGTGTTGGCGCCTCCCACGGGGACATTCGGGGGCTGTTTCAGGTTTTCACCCTCTAATGCCATGTTTTTAAGCCTAAGTCTCGAAATTTTCAAATTACAGTCGTATTCTCAAATCGGAAGTCCCGCGGCTGCGGGGTCAGTTCCTACGAGTTACATTGGTCCCGTGGGAGGTGTTGGTGCCACCAACGGGGACGTTCGGTGGCAGTTTCGAGTTCTCACCCTCTAACACCTTGTTTTTAAGCCTAAGTCAAGAAATTTACAAATTACCGTCATATTATCAAACCTGGAGTCCCGCGGCTGCGGGGTCAGTTCCTACGTATTACATTGGTCCCGTGGGAGGTGTTGGTGCAACCCACGGGGACGTCCGGTGGCAGTTTTGAGTTAACACCCTCTAACGCCATGTTTTTAAGCCTAAGTCTAGAAATTTGCAAATTACTGTCGTATTCACAAACCGGGAGTCCCGCGGCTGCGGGGACAGTTCCTACGAGTTACATTGGTCCCGTGGGAGGTGTTGGTGCCACCCACGGGGACGTTCGGTGGCAGTTTCGAGATCTCACCCTCTAACGCCATGTTTTTCAGCCTAAGTCTAGAAATTTACAAATTACCGTCGTATTATCAAACCGGGAGTCCCGCGGCTGCGGGGTCATTTCGTACGAGTTACATTGGTCCCGTGGGAGGTGTTGGTGCCACCCACGGGGGCGTTCGGTGGCAGTTTCGAGTTCTCACCCTCTAACGTCATGTTATTAAGCCTAAGTCTTGAATTTTACAAATTACCATCGTATTCTCAAATCGGGAGTCCCACGGCTGCGGGGTCAGTTCCTACGATTTACATTGGTTCCGTGGGAGGTGTTGGTGCCACCCACGGGGACGTTCGGGGACTGTTTTGGGTTTTCACCCTCTAACGCCATTTTTTTAAGCCTAAGTTTAGAAATATGTAAATTACCGTCGTATTCTCACACCGGGAGTCCCGCGGCTGCGGGGTCAGTTCCTACGAGTTACATTGGTCCCGTGGGAGGTATTGGTGCCACCCACGGGGACGTTCGGGGGCTGTTTCGGGTTTTCACCCTCCAACGCCATGTTTTTAAGCCTAAGTCTAGAATTTTGCAAATTACTGTCGTACTCTCAAACCGGGAGTCCCACGGCTGCGGGGTCAGTTCCTACGAGTTACATTGGTCCCGTGGGAGGTGTTGGTGCCACCCATGGGGACGTTCGGTGGCAGTTTTGAGTTCTCACCCTCTAACGCCATGTTTTTAAGCCTAAGTCTAGAAATATGCAAATTACCGTCGTATTCTCAAACCGAAAGTCTCGCGACTGCGGGGTGAGTTCCTTTGAGTTACATTGGTCCTGTGGGAGGTGTTGGTGCCACCCACGGGGACGTTCGGGGGGTGTTTCGGGTTCTCACCCTCTAATGCCATGTGTTTAAGCCTAATTCTAAAAAGATGCAAATTAACGTCGTATTCTCAAACCGGGAGTCCCGCGGCTACGGGGTCAGTTCCTACGTGTTACATTGGTCCCGTGGGAGGTGTTGGTGCCACCCACGGGGACGTCCGGTGGCAGTTTCAAGTTCTCACCCTCTAACGCCATCTTTTTAAGCCTAAGTCCAGAAATTTGTAAATTACCGTCGTATTCTCAAACCGGGAGTCCCGCGGCTGCGGGGTCAGTTCCTACGAGTTACATTGGTCCCGTGGGAGGTATTGGTGCCACCCACAGGGACGCTCGGGGGCTGTTTCGGGTTTTCACCCTCCAACGCCATGTTTTGAAGCCTAAATCTAGAATTTTACAAATTACCGTCGTATTCTCAAATCGGGAGTCCCGCGGCTGCGGAGTCAGTTCCTACGAGTTACATGGGTTCCGTGGGAGGTGTTGGTGCCACCCACGGGGACGTTCGGGGACTGTTTTGGGTTTTCACCCTCTAACGCCATAATTTTAAGCCTAAGTCTAGAAATTTGCAAATTATCATCGTATTCTCAAACCGGGAGTCCCGCGGTTGCGAGGTCAGTTCCTACGTGTTGCATTGGTCCCGTGGGAGGTGTTGGTGCCACTCACGGGGACGTTCGATGGCAGTTTCGAGTTCTCACCCTCTAACGCCATGTTTTTAAGCCTAAGTCTAGAAATTTAAAAACTACCGTCGTACTCTCAAACCGGGAGTCCCACGGTTGCGGGGTCAGTTCCTACGAGTTACATTGGTCCCGTGGGAGGTGTTGGTGCCACCCATGGGGACGTTCGGTGGCAGTTTTGAGTTCTCACCCTCTAACGCCATGTTTTTAAGCCTAAGTCTAGAAATATGCAAATTACCATCGTATTCTCAAACCGGGAGTCTCGCGGCTGCGGGGTCAGTTCCTTTGAGTTAAATTGGTCCCGTGGGAGGTGTTGGTGCCACCCACGGGGACGTTCCGGGGGTGTTTCGGGTTCTCACCCTCTAACGCCATATTTTTAAGCCTAATTCTAGAAATATGCAAATTACCATCGTATTCTCAAACCGGGAGCCCCGCGGCTTTGGGGTCAGTTCCTACGAGTTACATTGGTCCCGTGGGAGGTGTTAGTGCCACCCACGGGGACGTTCGGGGGGTGTTTCGGGTTTTCACCCTCTAACGCCATGTTTTTAAGCCTAAGTCTAGAAATTTTCAAATTACAGTCGTATTCTCAAACCGGGAGTCCCGCGGCTGCGGGGTCAGTTCCTACGAGTTACATTGGTCCCGTGGGAGGTGTTGGTGCCACCCACGGGGACGTTCGGTGGAAGTCTCGAGTTCTCACCCTCTAACGCCATGTTTTTAAGCCTAAGTCTAGAAATATGCAAATTACCGTCGTATTCTCAAACCGGGAGTTCCGCGGCTGCGGGGTCAGTTCCTACGAGTTACATTGGTCCTGTGGAAGGTGTTGGTGCCACCCACGGGGACGTTCGGGGGGTGTTTCAGGTTCTCACCCTCTAACGCCATTTTTTTAAACCTAAGTCTAGAAATTTACAAATTACCATCGTATTCTCAAACCGGGAGTCCCGCGGCTGCGGGGTCTGTTCCTACGAGTTACATTGGTCCCGTGGGAGGTGTTGGTGCCACCCATGGGGACGTTCAGTGGCAATTTTGAGTTCTCACCCTCTAACGCCATGTTTTTAAGCCTAAGTCTAGAAATATGAAAATTACCGTCGTATTCTCAAACCGGGAGTCCCGCGGCTGCGGGGTCAGTTCCTTTGAGTTACATTGGTCCCGTGGGAGGTGTTGGTGCCACCCACGGGGACGTTCGGGGGCTGTTTTGGGTTTTCACCCTCTAACGCCATGTTTTTAAGCCCAAGTGTTGAAATTTACAAATTACCGTCGTATTGTCAAACCGGGAGTCCCGCGGCAACGGGGTCAGTTCCTACGAGCTACAATGGTCCCGTGGGAGGTGTTGGTGCCACCCACGGGGACGTTCGGGGGGTGTTTCGGGTTCTCACCCTCTAACGCCATGTTTTTTAGCCTAAGTCTAGAAATATGCAAATTACCGTCGAATTCACAAACCGGGAGTCCCGCGGCTGCGGGGTCAGTTCCTACGTGTTACATTGGTCCCGTGGGAGGTGTTGGTGCCACCCACGGGGTCGTTCGGGGGCTGTTTCGGGTTTTCACCCTCTAACGCCATGTTTTTAACCCTAAGTCTAGAAATTTACAAATTACCGTCGTATTCTCAAACCGGGAGTCCAGCGGCTGCGGGATCAGTTCCTACGAGTTACATTGGTCCCGTGGGAAGTGTTGGTGCCACCCACGGGGACGTTCGGGGGCTGTTTCGGGTTTTCACCCTCTAAAGCCATATTTTTAAGCCTAAGTCTAGAAATTTACAAATTAGAGCCGTATTCTCAAACCGGGAGTCCCGCGGCTGCGGGGTCTGTTCCTACGAGTTACATTGGTCTCGTGGGAGGTGTTGGTCCCACCCACGGGGACGTTCGGTGGCAGTTTCGAGTTCTCACCCTCTAACGCCATGTTTTTAAGGCTAAGTCAAGAAATTTGCAAATTACCATCGTATTCTCAAACCGGGAGTCCCACGACTGCGGGGTCAGTTCCTACGAGTTACATTGGTCCCGTGGGAGGTGTTGGTGCCACCCACGGGGACGTTCGGTGGCAGTTTCGAGTTCTCACCCTCTAACGCCATGTTTTTAAGCCTAAGTCTAGAAATATGCAAATTACCATCATATTCTCAAACCGGGAGTCCCACGACTTCGGGGTCAGTTCCTACGAGATACATTGGTCCCGTGAGAGGTGTTGGTGCCACCCACGGGGACGTTCGGGGGCTGTTTCGGGTTTTCACCCTATAACGCCATGTTTTTAAGCCTAAGTCTAGAAATTTCCAAATTACCATCGTATTCTCAAAACCGGGAGTCCCGCGGCTGCGGGGTCAATTCCTACGAATTACATTGGTCCCGTGGGAGGTGTTGGTGAAACCCACGGGGACGTTCGGTGGCAGTTTCGAGTTCTCACCCTCTAACGCCATGTTTTTTATCCTAAGTCTAGAAATTTGCAAATTACCGTCGTATTCTCAAACTGGGAGTCTCGCGGTTGCGGGGTCAGTTCCTATGAGTTACATTAGTCCCGTGGTAGGTGTTGGTGCCACCCACGGGGACGTTCGGTGGCAGTTTCGAGTTCTCACCCTCTAACGCCATGTTTTTAAGCCTAAGTCTAGAAATATGCAAATTACCGTCGTATTCTCCAACCGGGTGTCCCGCGGCTGCGGGGTCAATTCCAAAGAGTTAAATTGGTCCCGTGGGAGGTGTTGGTGCCACCCACAGGAATGTTCGGGGGGTGTTTCGGGTTCTCACCCTCAAACGCCATTTTTTTAAGCCTAAGTCTAGAAATATGTAAATTACCGTCGTATTCTCAAACCGGGAGTCCCGTGACTGCGGGGTCAGTTACTACGACTTACATTGGTCCCGTGGGAGGTGTTGGTGCCACCCACGGGGACGTTGGGGGGGGGGTGTTTCGGGTTTTCACCCTCTAACGCCATGTTTTTAGGCATAAGTCTAGAAATATGCAAATTACCGTCGTATTCTCAAACCGGGAGTCCCGCAGCTGCGGGGTCAGTTCCTACGTGTTACATTGGTCCCGTGGGAGGTGGTGGTGCCACCCACGGGGACGTTCGGGGCTGTTTCGAGTTTTCACCCTCTACGCCATGTTTTTAAGCCAAAGTCTAGAAATTTACAAATTACCGTCGTATTCTCAAATCGGGAGTCCCGCGGCTGCGGGGTCAGTTCCTACGAGTTACAAGTGTCCCGTGTGAGGTATTGGTGCCACCCACGGGGTCGTTCGGGGGCTGTTTCGGGTTTTCACCATCTAACGCCATGTTTTTAAGCCTATGTCTAGAAATTTACAAATTACCGTCGTATTCTGAAACCGAGAGTCCCGCGGCTGCGGGATCAGTTCCTACGAGTTACATTGGTCCCGTGGGAGGTGTTGGTACCACCCACGGGGACGTTCGGGGGCTGTTTCGGGTTCTCACCCTCTAACGCCATGTTTTTAAGCCTAAGTCTAGAAATATGCAAATTACCGTCGTATTCTCTAACCGAGAGTCCCACGGCTGCGGGGTCAGTTCTTACGTGTTACATTGGTCCCGTGGGAGGTGTTGGTTCCACCCACGGGAACGTTCGGTGGCAGTTTCGAGTTCTCACCCTCTAACGCCATGTTTTTAAGCCTAAGTCTAGAAATATGAAAATTACCGTCGTATTCTCAAAAACTGGGAGTCCCGCGGCTGCGGGGTTAGTTCCTTTGAGTTACATTGTTCCCGTGGGAGGTGTTGGTGCCACCCACGGGGACGTTCGGGGGCTGTTTCGGGTTTTCACCCTCTAACGCCATGTTTTTAAGCCCAAGTGTTGAAATTTGCAAATTACTGTCGTAGTGTCAAACCGGGACTCCCGCGGCTACGGGGTCAGTTCCTACGAGTTACAATGGTCCCGTGGGAGGTGTTGGTGCCACCCACGGGGACGTTCGGGGGTGTTTCGGGTTCTCACCCTCTAACGCCATGTTTTTAAGCCTAAGTCTAGAAATATGCAAATTACCGTCGTATTCTCAAACCGGGAGTCCCGCGGCTGCGGGGTCAGTTCCTACGTGTTACATTGGTCCCGTGGGAGGTGTTGGTGCCACCCACGGGGTCGTTCGAGGGCTGTTTCGGGTTTTCAGCCTCTAACGCCATTTTTTTAAGCCTAAGTCTAGAAGTTTACAAATTTCCGTCGTATTCTCAAACCGGGTGTCCAGCGGCTGCGGGATCAGTTCCTACGAGTTACATTGGTCCCGTGGGAGGTGTTGGTGCCACCCACGGGGACGTTCGGGGCTGTTTTGGGTTTTCACCCTCTAAAGCCATATTTTTTAGCCTAAGTCTAGAAATTTGCAAATTATCGTCGTATTCTCAAAACGGGAGTCCCGCGGCTGCGGGGTCAGTTCCTACGAGTTACATTGGTCCCGTGGGAGGTGTTGGTCACACCCACGGGGACGTTCGGTGGCAGTTTCGAGTTCTCACCCTCTAACGCGATATTTTTAAGGCTAAGTCTAGAAATTTACAAATTACCGTTGTATTCTGAAACCGGGAGTCCCGCGACTACGGAATAAGTTCCTACGAGTTACATATGTCCCGTGGGAGGTGTTGGTGCCACCCACGGGGACGTTCGGTGGCAGTTTCGAGTTCTCTCCCTCTAACGCCATTTTTTTAAGCCTAAGTCTAGAAATATGCAAATTACCGTCGTACTCTCAAACCGGGAGTCCCGCGGTTGCGGGGTCAGTTCCTATGAGTTACATTGGTCCCATGGGAGGTGTTGGGCCACCCACGAGGACGTTCGGGGGGTATTTCGGGTTGTCACCCTCTAACGCCATGTTTTTAAGCCTAAGTCTAGAAATATGCAAATTACCGTCATATTCTCAAACCGGGAGTTCCGCGGCTGCGGGGTCAGTTCCTACGAGTTACATTGGTCCTTTGGGAGGTGTTGGTGCCACCCACGGGGACGTTCGGGGGGTGTTTCAGGTTCTCACCCTCTAACGCCATGTTTTTAAGCCTAAGTCTAGAAATATTCAAATTACCGTCGTATTCTCAAACCGGGAGTTCCGCGGCTGCGGGGTCAGTTCCTTTGAGTTACATTGGTCCCGTGGGAGGTGTTGGTGCCACCCACGGGGACGTTCGGGGGCTGTTTCGAGTTCTCACCCTCTAACGCCATGTTTTTAAGCCTAAGTCTAGAAATATGCAAATTATCGTCGTATTCTCAAACCAGGAGTCCCGCAGCTGCGGGGTCAGTTCCTACGTATTACATTGGTCCCGTGGGAGGTGTTGGTGCCACCCACGGGGACGTTCGGGGGCTGTTTCGAGTTCTCACCCTCTAACGCCATGTTTTTAAGCCTAAGTCTAGAAATATGGAAATTATCGTCGTATTCTCAAACCGGGAGTCCCGCAGCTGCGGGGTCAGTTCCTACGTATTACATTGGTCCCGTGGGAGGTGTTGGTGCCACCCACGGGAACGTTCGGGGGGTGTTTCGGGTTTTCACCCTCTAACGCCATGTTTTTAAGCCAAAGTCTAGAAATATACAAATTACCGTCGTATTCTCAAATCGGGAGTCCCGCGGATACGGGGTCAGTTCCTACGAGTTACATTGGTCCCGTGGGAGGTGTTGGTGCCACCCCCGGGGACGTTCGGGGGTGATTCGGGTTCTCACCCTCTAACGCCATGTATTTAAGCCTAAGTCTAGAAATTTGCAAATTACCGTCGTATTCTAAAACCGGGAGTCCCGCAGCTGCGGGATCAGTTCCTACGAGTTACATTGGTCCCGTGGGAGGTGTTGGTGCCACCCACGAGGACGTTTGGGGGCTGTTTTGAGATCTCACCCTCTAACACCATGTTTTTAAGCCTAAGTCTAGATATATGCAAATTACCGTCTTATTCTAAAACCAAGAGTCCCGCGGCAGCGAAGTCAGTTCCGACTAGTTACATTGGTCCCGTGGGTGATGTCGGTGCCACCCACGTGGACGTTCGGTGGCAGTTTTGAGTTCTCACCCTCTAACGCCATGTTTTTAATCCTAAGTCTAGAAATCTGCAAATTACCGTCGTATTCTAAAACCGGGAGTCCCGCGGCTGTGGGGTCAGTTCCTACGAGTTACATTGGTCCCGTGGGAGGTGTTGGTGCCACCCACGGGGACGTTCGGTGGCAGTTTCGAGTTCTCTCCCTCTAACGCCATGTTTTTAAGCCTAAGTCTAGAAATTTCAAAATTATCGTTGTATTCTCAAACCGGGAGTCCCGCGACTGCGGGGTCAGTTCCTACGAGTTACATTGGTCCCGTGGGAGGTGTTGGTGCCACCCACAGGGACATTCGGTGGCAGTTTCGAGTTCTCACCCTCAAACGCCATATTTTTAAGCCTAAGTCTAGAAATATGCAAATTACCGTCGTATCCTCAAACTGGGAGTCCCGCGGCTACGGGGCCAGTTCCTACGACTTACATTGGTCCAGTGGGAGATGTTGGAGCCACCTACGGGGACGTTCAGTGGCAGTTTCGAGTTCTCACCCTCTAACGCCATGTTTTTAAGCCTAAGTCTAGAAATATACAAATTACCGTCGTATTCTCAAATCGGGAGTCCCGCGGCTGCGGGGTTAGTTCCTACGAGTTACATTGGTCCCGTGGAGGTGTTGGTGCCACCCACAAGGACGTTTAGGGGCTGTTTTGAGATCTCACCCTCTAACGCCATGTTTTGCATAAGTCTAGAAATATGCAAATTACCGTCGTATTCCCAAACCGGAAGTCCTGCGGCTGTGGGGTCAGTTCCTATGAGTTACATTGGCCCCGTGGCTGGTGTTGGTGCCACCCACGAGGACGTTCGGTGGCAGTTTCGAGTTCTCAACCTCTAACGCCATATTTTTAAGCCTAAGTTTAGAAATATGCAAATTACCATCGTATTCTCAAACCGGGAGTCTCGCGGCTGCGGGGACAGTTCCTTTGAGTTACATTGGTCCCGTGGGAGTTGTTGGTGCCACACACGGGGACGTTCGGGGGCTATTTCGGTTTTTCACCCTCTAACGCTATGTTTTTAAGCCCAAGTGTTGAAATTTACAAATTACCGTCGTATTCTAAAATCGGGAGTCCCGCGGCTGCGAGGTCAGTTCCTACGTGTTACATTGGTCCCGTGGGAGGTGTTGGTTCCACTCATGGGGAAGTTCGATGTCAGTTTCTAGTTGTCACCCTCTAACGCCATGTTTTTAAGACTAAGTTGAGAAATTTACAAATTTCTAGACTTAGGCTTAAAAACATGGCGTTAGAGGTGAGAACCCGAAACACCCCGCCAACGTCCCCGTGGGAGGCACCAACACCTCCCACGGGACCAATGTAACTCGTAGGAACTGACCCCGTAGCCGCGGGACTCCCGGTGTGAGAATACGATGGTAATTTGCAAATTTCAACACTTGGGCTTAAAAACATGGCGTTAGAGGGTGAAAACCCGAAACAGCCCCCGAACGTCCCCGTGGGTGGCACCAACACCTCCCACGGGACCAATGTATCTCAAAGGAACTGACCCCGCAGTCGCGAGTCTCCCGGTTTGAGAATACGACGGTAATTTGCATATTTCTAGACTTAGGCTTAAAAACATGGCATTAGAGGGTGAGAACTCGAAACTGCCACCGAACGTCCCCGTGGTTGTCACCAACACCTCCCACGGGACCAATGTAACTCGTAGGACCTGACCCCGCAGCCGCGGGACTCCCGGTTTGAGAATATGATGGTAATTTGTAAATTTCTAGACTTAGGCTTAAAAACATGGCGTTTGAGGGTGAGAACTCGAAACTGCCATCGAACGTCCCCGTGAGTGGCACCAACACCTCCCACGGGACCAATGTAACTCGTAGGAACTGACCCCGCAGCCGCGGGACTCCCGGTTTTAGAATATGACTGTAATTTGCAGATTTCTAGACTTAGGCTTAAAAACATGGCGTTAGAGGGTGACAACCCGAATCACCCCCGAACGTCCCCGGGGATGGCACCAACACCTCCCACGGGACCAATGTAACTCGTAGGAACTTACCCCGTAGCCGTGGGACTCCCGGTTTGAGAATATGACGGTATTTTGCAGATTTCTAGACTTAGGCTTAAAAACATGGCGTTAGAGGGTGACAACCCGAATCATCCCCGAACGTCCCCGGGGATGGCACCAACACCTCCCACGGGACCAATGTAACTCGTAGGAACTGACCCCGTAGCCGTGGGACTCCCGGTTTGAGAATATGACGGTAATTTGCATATTTCTAGACTTGGGCTTAAAAACATGGCGTTAGAGGGTGAAAACCCGAAACAGCCCCCGAACGTCCCCGTGGGTGGCACCAACACCTCCCACGGGACCAATGTAACTCAAAGGAACTGACCCCGCAGCCGCGAGACTCCCGGTTTGAGAATACGACAGTAATTTGCATATTTCTAGACTTAGGCTTAAAAACATGGCGTTAGTGGGTGAGAACTCAAAACTGCCACCGAACGTCCCCGTGGGTGGCACCAACACCTCCCACGGGACCAATGTAACTCGTAGGAACTGACCCCGCAGCCGCGGGACTCCCGGTTTGAGAATACGATGGTAATTTGTAAATTTCTAGACTTAGGCTTAAAAACATGGCGTTAGAGGGTGAGAACTCGAAACTGCCATCGAACGTCCCCGTGAGTGGCACCAACACCTCCCACGGGACCAATGTAACACGTAGGAACTAACCCCGCAGCCGCGGGACTCCCGGTTTTAGAATACGATGGTAATTTGCATATTTCTAGACTTAGGCTTAAAAACATGGCGTTAGAGGGTGAGATCTCGAAACAGCCCCCGAACGTCCCCGGGGGTGGCACCAACACCTCCCACGGGACCAATGTAACTCGTAGGAACTGACCCCGTAGCCGCGGGACTCCCGGTTTTAGAATACGATGGTAATTTGCAGATTTCTAGACTTAGGCTTAAAAACATTGCGTTAGAGGGTGAGAAAGGAGTAGAAAATGTCGTTGCCGACCATCTATCACGGCTTTCGTCCGAAATACCTAGTGATCCCATTCCCATAGACGAATACTTTCCGGATGAGCAACTTTTTGCTACCTTTTCTTTACCTTGGTTTGCGGATATAGCAAACTACCTTGTCACGGGAGCCGTCCCTCCCGACTGGACGCCTCAAGATAAGAAGAGGTTTCTTACTTGGTCGCGCATGTTCTTCTACGATGATCCATTCTTGTTTAAACATTGCGCCGACCAAATCATCCGACGATGCGTACCAGATGATGAGATCCCGAAAGTCATCCAGTTTTGTCATTCGGAAGCGTGTGGAGGCCACTTTTCCACGAAAAAGACGGCCGCTAAAATTCTGCAATGCGGTCTATATTGGCCCACATTATTCCGGGATGTGAACAATGCTTGCAAATCTTGCAATAGGTGCCAACGGATGGGAGCCATTACTCGACGAGACAGGATGCCTCTTACCCCCAATCTCATCATTGAGATCTTCGACTGTTGGGGTATTGACTTCATGGGTCCCTTTCCCCCGTCCTTTGGTTTCCTATACATCCTTGTTGCGGTAGATTACGTTTCTAAATTGGTAGAAGCTATAGCTACCAAAACAAATGACAACAAGGTGGTGGTAAAGTTCCTACAGGAACACATACTTTCCCTCTTCGGTGCTCCGAAAGCGATAATTAGTGATAATGGCAAGCACTTTTGCAATTGGCCATTCGGGAAGCTTATGAGAAAGTATGGCATCGTTCACAAGGTTGGAACGATGTATCACCCACAAAAAAATGGGCAGGCCGAACTAGCGAATCGTGAGATCAAGAACATTCTCGAGAAGACCGTCAATCCTAACCGAAAAGATTGGTCACTTAGACTGAAGGATTCGCTATCGGCCTATCGCATCGCATACAAAAATCAGCTTGGCATGTCCCCTTTCCGCTTTGTGTATGGCAAGCCTTGCCATCTCCCCGTGGGAGGTGTTGGTGCCACCCACGGGGACGTTCCTACGAGTTACATTGGTCCCGTGGGAGGTGTTGGTGCCACCCACAGGGACGTTGGGGGGGTGTTTCGGGTTTTCACCCTCTAACGCCATGTTTTTAAGCCTAAGTTTAAAAATATGCAAATTACCGTCGTATTCTCAAACCGGGAGTCCCGCAGTTGCAGGGTCAGTTCCTACGTGTTACATGGGTCCCGTGGGAGGTGGTGGTGCCACCCACGGGGACGTTCGGGGGCTGTTTCGGGTTTTCACCCTCTAACGCCATGTTTTTAAGCCAAAGTCTAGAAATTTGCAAATTACCGTCGTATTCTCAAATCGGGAGTCCCGCGGCTGCGGGGTCAGTTCCTACGAGTTACATTGGTCCCGTGGGAGGTATTGGTGCCACCCACGGGGTCGTTCGGGGGCTGTTTCGGGTTTTCACCCTCTAACGCCATGTTTTTAAGCCTAAGTCTAGAAATTTGCAAATTACAGTCGTATTCTCAAACTGGGAGTCCCGCGGCTGTGGGGTCAGTTCCTACGAGTTACATTGGTCCCGTGGGAGGTGTTGGTGCCACCCACGGGGACGTTCGGGGGCTGTTTCGGGTTTTCACCCTCTAACGCCATATTTTTAATCCTAAGTCTAGAAATATGTAAATTAGCATCGTATTCTCAAATCGGGAGTCCCGCAGCTGCGGGGTCAGTTCCTACGAGTTACATTGGTCCTGTGGGAGGTGTTGGTGCCACCCACGGGGACGTTCAGGGGGTGTTTCAAGTTTTCACCCTCTAACGCCATGTTTTTAAGGCTAAGTCTAGAAATATGCAAATTACCATCGTATTCTCAATCCGGGAGTCCCGCGACTGCGAGGTCAGTTCATACGAGTTACATTGGTCCCGTGGGAGGTATTGGTGCCACCCACGGGGACGTTCGGGGGCTGTTTCGGGTTTTCACCCTCCAACGCCATGTTTTTAAGCCTAAGTCTAGAATTTTGCAAATTACCGTCATATTCTCAAACCGGGAGTCCCGCGGCTGCGGGGTCAGTTCCTACGAGTTACATTGGTCCCGTGGGAGGTGTTGGTGCCACCCACGGGGACGTTCGGGGGCTGTTTTGGGTTTTCACCCTCTAACGCCATATTTTTAAGCGTAAGTCTAGAAATTTGCAAATTATCGTCGTATTCTCAAACTGGGAGACCCGCGGCTGCGGGGTCAGTTCCTACGTGTTACATTGGTCCCGTGGGAGGTGTTGGTGCCACTCACGGGGACGTTCGATGGCAGTTTCGAGTTCTCACCCTCTAACGCATTGTTTTTAAGCCTAAGTCTAGAAATTTACAAATTACCATCGTATTCTCAAACCGGGAGTCCCGCGGCTGTGGGGTCAGTTCCTACGAGTTACATTGGTCCCGTGGGAGGTGTTGGTACCACCCCCGGGGACGTTCGGGGGTGATTCGGGTTCTCACCCTCTAACGCCATGTTTTTATGCCTAAGTCTAGAAATCTGCAAATTCCCGTCGTATTCTAAAACCGGGAGTCCCGCGGCTGCGGGGTCAGTTCCTACGAGTTATATTGGTCCCGTGGGAGGTGTTGGTACCACCCACGAGGACGTTCAGGGGCTGTTTCGAGATCTCACCCTCTAACGCCATGTTTTTAAGCCTAATTCTAGAAATATGCAAATTACCTTCGTATTCTAAAACTGGGAGTCCCGCGGCTGCGGGGTCAGTTCCTACGAGTTACATTGGTCCCGTGGGAGGTGTTGGTGCCACCCACGGGGACGTTCAGGGGGTGTTTCGGGTTTTCACCCTCTAACGCCATGTTTTTAAGCCTATGTCTAGAAATATCCAAATTACTATCGTATTCTCAAACCGGGAGTCCCGCGACTGCGGGGTCAGTTCCTGCAAGTTACATTGGTCCCGTGGGAGGTGTTGGTGCCACCCACGGGAACGTTCGGGGGCTGTTTTGGGTTTTCACCCTCTAACGCCATGTTTTTAAGCCTAAGTCTAGAAATTTGGAAATTACCATCGTATCCTCAAACCGGGAGTCCCGCGGCTGCGGGGTCAGTTCCTACGAGTTACATTGGTCCCGTGGGAGGTGTTGGTGCCACCCACGGTGACGTTCGATGGCAGTTTCGAGTTCTCACCCTCTAACGCCATGTTTTTAAGCCTAATTCTAGAAATTGGCAAATTACCGTCATATTCTCAAATCGGGAGTCTCGCAGCTGCAGGGTCAGTTCCTACGAGTTACATTGGTCCCGTGGGAGGTGTTGGTGCCACCCACGGGGACGTTCGGGGGCTGTTTCGAGTTTTCACCCTCTAACGCCATGTTTTCAAGCCTAAGTCTAGAAATTTGGAAATTACCATCGTATCCTCAAACCGGGTGTCCCGCGGCTGCGGGGTCAGTTCCTACGAGTTACATTGGTCCCGTGGGAGGTGTTGGTGCCACCCACGGGGATGTTCGATGGCAGTTTCGAGTTCTCACCCTCTAACGCCATGTTTTTAAGCCTAAGTCTAGAAATTTGCAAATTACCATCGTATTCTCAAACCGGGAGTCCCGCGGCTGCGGGGTCAGTTCCTACGAGTTACATTGGTCCCGTGGGAGTTGTTGGTGCCACCCACGGGAACGTTCGGTGGAAGTTTCGAGTTCTCACCCTCTAACTCCATGTTTTTAAACCTAAGTCTAGGAATTTACAAATTACCGTCGTATTCTAAAACCGGGAGTCCCGCGAGTGCGGGGTCAGTTCCTACGAGTTACATTGGTCCCGTGGGAGGTGTTGGTGCCACCCACGGGGACGTTCGGTGGCAGTTTCGAATTCTCACCCTCTAACGCCATATTTTTAAGCCTAAGTCTAGAAATATGCAAATTACCATCGTATTCTCAAACCGGGAGACCCGCGGCTGCAGGGTCAGTTCCTACGAGTTACATTGGTCCCATGGGAGGTGTTGGTGCCACCCACGGGGACGTTTGGTGGCAGTTTCGAGTTCTCACCCTCTAACGCCATATTTTTAAGCCTAAGTCTAGAAATATGCAAATTACCGTCGTATTCTCAAACCGGGAGTCAGTTCCTAAGAGTTACATTGGTCCCGTGGGAGGTGTTGGTGCCACCCACGGGGTCATTCGGGGGGTGTTTCGAGTCCTCACCCTCTAACGCCAAATTTTTAATCCTAAGTCTCGAAATATGTAAATTAGCGTATTATTCTCAAACTGGGAGTCCCGCGGCTGGGGGTCAGTTCCTACGAGTTACATTGGTCCCGTGGGAGGTGTTGGTGCCACCCACGGGGACGTTCGGGGGGTGTTTCGGGTTTTCACCCTCTAACGCCATGTTTTTAAGGCTAAGTCAAGAAATATGCAAATTACTGTCGTATTCTCAAACCGGGAGTCCCGCGACTGCGAGGTCAGTTCCTACGAGTTACATTGGTCCCGTGGTAGGTGTTGGTGCCACCCACGGGGACGTTCGGGGGGTGTTTCGGGTTTTCGCCCTCTAACGCCATGTTTTTAAGCCTAAGTCTAGAAATTTGCAAATTACCATCGTATTCTCAAACCGGGAGTCCCGCGGCTGCGGGGTTAGTTCCTACGAGTTACATTGGTCCCGTGGTAGGTGTTGGTGCCACCCACGGGGACGTTCGGGGGGTGTTTCGGGTTTTCGCCCTCTAACGCCATGTTTTTAAGCCTAAGTCAAGAAATTTGAAAATTACTGTCGTATTCTCAAACCGGGATTCCCGCGACTGCGGGGTCAGTTCCTACGAGTTACATTGGTCTCGTGGGAGGTGTTGGTGACACCCACGGGGACGTTCGGGGGCTGTTTTGGGTTTTCACCCTCTAACGCCATGTTTTTAAGCCTAAGTCTAGAAATTTTCAAATTACTGTCGTATTCTCAAACCGGCAGTCCCGCGGCTGGGGGGTCAGTTCCTACGAGTTACATTGGTCCCGTGGGAGTTGTTGGTGCCACCCACGTGAACGTTCGGTGGCAGTTTCGAGTTCTCACCCTCTAACTCCATGTTTTTAAGCCTAAGTCTAGGAATTTAAAATTTACCGTCGTATTATCAAACCGGGAGTCCCGCGGCTGCGGGGTCAGTTCCTACGTGTTACATTAGTCCCGTGGGAGGTGTTGGTGCCACCCACGGGGACGTTCGGTGGCAGTTTCGAGTTCTCACCCTCTAACGCCATGTTTATAAGCCTAAGTCTTGGAATTTGCAAATTACCGTCGTATTCGCAAGTCTGGAGTCTCGCGGATGCGGGGTCAGTTCCTACGAGTTACATTGGTCCCGTGGGAGGTGTTGGGGCCACCCACGGGGACGTTCGGGGGCCGTTTCGAGTTTTCACCCTCTAACGCCATATTTTTAAGCCTAAGTCTAGAAATTTGCAAATTACCGTCATATTCTCAAACCGGGAGTCCCGCGGCTGCGGGGTCAGTTCCTACGAGTTACATTGGTCCCGTGGGAGTTGTTGGTGCCACCCACGGGAACGTTCGGTGGAAGTTTCGAGTTCTCACCCTCTAACTCCATGTTTTTAAGCCTAAGTCTAGGAATTTACAAATTACCATCGTATTCTCAAACCAGCAGTCCCGCGGCTGCGGTGTCAGTTCCTACGTGTTACATTAGTCCCGTGGGAGGTTTTGGTGCCACCCACGGGGACGTTCGGTGGCAGTTTCGAGTTCTCTCCCTCTAACGCCATGTTTTTAAGCCTAAGTCTAGGAATTTGCAAATTACAGTCGTATTCTCAAACCGGGAGTCCCGCGACTGGGGTATCAGTTCCTACGTGTTGCATTAGTCCCGTGGAAGGTGTTGGTGCCACCCACGGGGGCGTTCGGTGGCAGTTTCGAGTTCTCACCCTCTAACGCCATGTTTTTAAGCCTAAGTCTAGAAATTTGGAAATTACCGTTGTATTCTCAAACCGGGAGTCCCGCGGCTGCGGGGTCCGTTCCTACGAGTTACATTGGTCCCGTGGGAGGTGTTGGTGCCACCGACGGGGACGTTCGGTGGCAGTTTCGAGTTCTCACCCTCTAACGCCATATTTTTAAGCCTAAGTCTAGAAATATGCAAATTACCGTCGTATTCTCAAACCGGGAGTCCCGCGGCTGCGGGGTCAGTTCCTACGAGTTACATTGGTCCCGTGGGAGGTGTTGGTGCCACCCACGCGGTCGTTCAGGGGGTGTTTCGAGTCCTCACCCTCTAACGCCATGTTTTTAATCCTAAGTCTAGAAATATGTAAATTAGCATCGTATTCTCAAACCGGGAGTCCCGCGGCTGCGGGGTCAGTTCCTACGAGTTACATTGGTCCAGTGGGAGGTGTTGGTGCCACCCACGGGGACGTTCGGGGTGTGTTTCGGGTTTTCACCCTCTAACGCCATGTTTTTAAGGCTAAGTCTAGAAATATGCAAATTACTGTCATATTCTCAAACCGGGAGTCCCGCGAGTGCGAGGTCAGTTCCTATGAGTTGGTGCCACCCACGGGGACGTTCGGGGGCTGTTTCGGGTTTTCACCCTCTAACGCCATGTTTTTAAGCCTAAGTCTAGAAATTTGCAAATTACCGTAGTATTCTCAAACCGGGAGTCCCGCGGCTGCGGGGTCAGTTCCTACGAGTTACATTGGTCCCGTGGGAGTTGTTGGTGCAACCCACGGGAACGTTCGGTGGCAGTTTCGAGTTCTCACCCTCTAACACCATGTTTTTAAGCCTAAGACTTGGAATTTACAAATTACGGTCGTATTCTCAAACCGGGAGTCCCGCGGCTGCGGGGTCAGTTCCTACGTGTTACATTAGTCCCGTGGGAGGTGTTGGTGCCACCCACGGGGACGTTCGGTGGCAGTTTCGAGTTCTCACCCTCTAACGCCATGTTTTTAAGCCTAAGTCTAAGAATTTGCAAATTACCGTCGTATTCTCAAACCGGGAGTCCCGCGACCGCGGGATTTGTTCCTACGTGTTGCATTAGTCCCGTGGAAGGTGTTGGTGCCACCCACGGGGACGTTCGGTGGCAGTTTCGAGTTCTCACCCTCTAACGCCATGTTTCTAAGCCTAAGTCTAGAAATTTCGAAATTACCGTTGTATTCTCAAACCGGGAGTCCCGCGGCTGTGGGGTCAGTTCCTACGAGTTACATTGGTCCCGTGGGAGGTGTTGGTGCCACCCACGGGGACGCTCGGGGGCTGTTTCAGGTTCTCACCCTCTAAAGCCCTTTTTTAAGCCTAAGTCTAGAAATATGGAAATTACCATCGTATTCTCAAACCGGGAGTCCCGCGGCTGCGGGGTCAGTTCCTACGAGTTACATTGGTCCCGTGGGAGGTGTTGGTGCCACCCACGGGGACGTTCGGGGGGTGTTTTGGGTTTTCACCCTCTAAGGCCATGTTTTTAAGCCTAAGTCTAGAAATATGCAAATTACTGTCGTATTCTCAAACCGGGAGTCCCGCGACTGCGGGGTCAGTTCGTACGAGTTACATTGGTCCCGTGGGAGGTGTTGGTGCCTCCCACGGGGAAATTCGGGGGCTATTTCAGGTTTTCACCCTCTAACGCCATGTTTTTAAGCCTAAGTCTCGAAATTTTCAAATTACAGTCGTATTCTCAAACCGAAAGTCCCGCGGCTGCGGGGTCAGTTCCTACGAGTTACATTGGTCCCGTGGGAGGTGTTGGTGCCACCAACGGGGACGTTCGGTGGCAGTTTCGAGTTCTCACCCTCTAATGCCTTGTTTTTAAGCCTAAGTCAAGAAATTTACAAATTACCGTCGTATTATCAAACCGGGAGTCCCGCGGCTGCGGGGTCAGTTCCTACGTATTACATTGGTCCCGTGGGAGGTGTTGGTGCAACCCACGGGGACGTTCGGTGGCAGTTTTGAGTTCACACCCTCTAACGCCATGTTTTTAAGCCTAAGTCTAGAAATTTGCAAATTACTGTCGTATTCTCAAACCGGGAGTCCCGCGGCTGCTGGGTCAGTTCCTACGAGTTACATTGGTCCCGTGGGAGGTGTTGGTGCCACCCACATGGACGTTCGGTGGCAGTTTCGAGTTCTCACCCTCTAACGCCATGTTTTTAAGCCTAAGTCAAGAAATTTACGAATTACAGTCGTATTATCAAACCGGGAGTCCCGCGGCTGTGGGGTCAGTTCCTATGTGTTACATTGGTCCCGTGGAAGGTGTTGGAACCACCCACGGGGACGTTCGGTGGCAGTTTTCAGTTCTCACCCTCTAACGCCATGTTTTTAAGCCTAAGTCTAGAAATTTGCAAATTACTGTCGTATTCTCAAACCGGGAGTCCCGCGGCTGCGGGGTCATTTCCTACGAGTTACATTGGTCCCGTGGGAGGTGTTGGTGCCACCCACGGGGACGTTCGGTGGCAGTTTCGAGTTCTCACCCTCTAACGCCATGTTTTTCAGCCTAAGTCTAGAAATTTACAAATTACCGTTGTATTATCAAACCGGGAGTCCTGCGGCTGCGGGGTCATTTCCTACGAGTTACATTGGTCCCGTGGGAGGTGTTGGTGCCACCCACGGGGACGTTCGGTGGCAGTTTCGAGCTCTCACCCTCTAACGTCATGTTTTTAAGCCTAAGTCTAGAATTTTACAAATTTCCGTAGTATTCTTAAATCGGGAGTCCCGCGGCTGCGGGGTCAGTTCCTACGATTTACATTGGTTCCGTGGGAGGTGTTGGTGCCACCCACGGGGACGTTCGGGGACTGTTTTGGGTTTTCACCCTCTAACGCCATAATTTTAAGCCTAAGTCTAGAAATTTGCAAATTAACATCGTATTCTCAAACCGGGTGTCCCGCGGCTGCGAGGTCAGTTCCTACGTGTTGCATTGGTCCCGTGGGAGGTGTTGGTGCCACTCACGGGGATTGTTCGATGGCAGTTTCGAGTTCTCACCCTCTAACGCCATGTTTTTAAGCCTAAGTCTAGAAATTTAAAAATTATCGTCGTACTCTCAAACCGGGAGTCTCACGGCTGCGGGGTCAGTTCCTACGAGTTACATTGGTCCCGTGGGAGGTGTTGGTGCCACCCATGGGGACGTTCGGTGGCAGTTTTGAGTTCTCACCCTCTAACGCCATGTTTTTAAGCCTAAGTCTAGAAATATGCAAATTACCGTCGTATTCTCAAACCGGGAGTCTCGCGGCTGCGGGGTCAGTTCCTTTGAGTTAAATTGGTCCCGTGGGAGGTGTTGGTGCCACCCACGGGGACGTTCCGGGGGTGTTTCGGGGTCTCACCCTCTAACGCCATGTTTTTAAGACTAATTCTAGAAATATGCAAATTACCATCGTATTCTCAAACCGGGAGCCCCGCGGCTGCGGGGTCAGTTCCTACGAGTTACAATTGTCCCGTGGGAGGTGTTAGTGCCACCCACAGGGACGTTCGGGGGGTGTTTCGGGTTTTCACCCTCTAATGCCATGTTTTTAAGCCTAAGTCTAGAAATTTTCAAATTACAGTCGTATTCTCAAACCGGGAGTCCCGCGGCTGCGGGGTCAGTTCCTACGAGTTACATTGGTCCCGTGGGAGGTGTTGGTGCCACCCACGGGGACGTTCAGTGGAAATTTCGAGTTCTCACCCTCTAACGCCATGTTTTTAAGCCTAAGTCTAGAAATATGCAAATTACCGTCGTATTCTCAAACCGGGAGTTCCGCGGCTGCGGGGTCAGTTCCTACGAGTTACATTGGTCCTGTGGGAGCTGTTGGTGCCACCCACGGGGACGTTCGGGGGGTGTTTCAGGTTCTCACCCTCTAACGCCATTTTTTTAAACCTAAGTCTAGAAATTTACAAATTACCATCGTATTCTCAAACCGGGAGTCCCGCGGCTGCGGGGTCAGTTCCTACGAGTTACATTGGTCCCGTGGGAGGTGTTGGTGCCACCCACGGGGACGTTCAGTGGCAATTTTGAGTTCTCACCCTCTAACGCCATGTTTTTAAGCCTAAGTCTAGAAATATGAAAATTACCATCGTATTCTCAAACCGGGAGTCCCGCGGCTGCGGGGTCAGTTCCTTTGAGTAACATTGGTCCCGTGGGAGGTGTTAGTGCCACCCACGGGGACGTTCGGGGGCTGTTTCGGGTTTTCACCCTCTAACGCCATGTTTTTAAGCCCATGTGTTGAAATTTGCAAATTACCGTCGTATTGTCAAACCGGGAGTCCCGCGGCAACGGGGTCAGTTCCTACGAGTTACAATGGTCCCGTGGGAGGTGTTGGTGCCACCCACGGGGACGTTCGGGGGGTGTTTCGGGTTCTCACCCTCTAACGCCATATTTTTAAGCCTAAGTCTAGAAATATGTTAATTATCATCGTATTCTCAAACCGGGAGTCCCGCGGATGCGGGGTCAGTTCCTACGTGTTACATTGGTCCCGTGGGAGGTGTTGGTACCACCCACGGGGTCGTCCGGGGGCTGTTTCGGGTTTTCACCCTCTAACGCCATGTTTTTAAGCCTAAGTCTAGAAATTTACAAATTACCGTCGTATTCTCAAACCGGGACTCCAGCGGCTGCGGGATCAGTTCCTACGTGTTACATTGGTCCCGTGGGAGGTGTTGGTGCCACCGACGGGGACGTTCGGGGGCTCTTTTGGGTTTTCACCCTCTAAAGCCATATTTTTAAGCCTAAGTCTAGAAATTTACAAATTAGCATCGTATTCTCAAACCGGGAGTCCCGCGGCTGCGGGGTCAGTTCCTACGAGTTACATTGGTCTCGTGGGAGGTGTTGGTCCCACCCACGGGGACGTTCGGTGGAAGTCTCGAGTTCTCACCCTCTAACGCCATGTTTTTAAGGCTAAGTCAAGAAATTTGCAAATTACAGTCGTATTCTCAAACCGGGAGTCCCGCGACTGCGGGGTCAGTTCCTACGAGTTACATTGGTCCCGTGGGAGGTGTTGGTGCCACCCACAGGGACGTTCGGTGGCAGTTTCGAGTTCTCACCCTCTAACGCCATGTTTTGAAGCCTAAGTCTAGAAATATGCAAATTACCGTCGTATTCTCAAACCGGGAGTTCCGCGGCTACGGGGTCTGTTCCTACGAGTTATATTGGTCCCGTGGGAGGTGTTGGTGCCACCCACGGGGACGTTCGGGGGGTGTTTCGAGTTTTCACCCTCTAACGCCATGTTTTTAAGCCTAAGTCTAGAAATATGCAAATTACTATCGTATTCTCAAACCGGGAGTCCCCCGACTACGGGGTGAGTTCCTACGAGTTACATTGGTCCCGTGAGAGGTGTTGGTGCCACCCACGGGGACGTTCGGGGGCTGTTTCGGGTTTTCACCCTATAACTCCATGTTTTTAAGCCTAAGTCTAGAAATTTCCAAATTACCGTCGTATTCTCAAACCGGGAGTTCCGCGGCCATGAGGTCAATTCCTACGAGTTACATTGGTCCCGTGGGAGGTGTTGGTGCCACCCACGGGGACGTTCGGTGGCAGTTTCGAGTTCTCACCCTCTAACGCCATGTTTTTTATCCTAAGTCTAGAAATTTGAAATTACCATCGTATTGTCAAACTGGGAGTCTCGCGGTTGCGGGGTCAGTTCCTACGAGTTACATTGGTCCCGTGGTAGGTGTTGGTGCCACCCACGAGGACGTTCGGTGGCAGTTTCGAGTTCTGACCCTCTAACGCCATGTTTTTAAGCCTAAGTCTAGAAATATGCAAATTACCGTCGTATTCTCAAACCGGGTGTCCCGCGGCTACGGGGTCAATTCCAAAGAATTAAATTGGTCCCGTGGGAGGTGTTGGTGCCACCCACAGGGATGTTCGGGGGGTGTTTCGGGTTCTCACCCTCAAACGCCATTTTTTTAAGCCTAAGTCTAGAAATATGTAAATTACAGTCGTATTCTCAAACCGGGAGTCCCGCGGCTGCGGGGTCAGTTACTACGAGTTACATTGGTCCCGTGGGAGGTGTTGGTGCCACCCACGGGGACGTTCGGTGGCAGTTTCGATTTCTCACCCTCTAACTCCATGTTTTTAAGCCTAAGTCCAAAAATATGCAAATTACCGTCGTATTCTCAAACCGAAAGTCTCGCGACTGCGGGGTGAGTTCCTTTGAGTTACATTGGTCCCGTGGGAGGTGTTGGTGCCACCCACGGGGACGTTCGGGGGGTGTTTCGGGTTCTCACCCTCTAACGCCATGTGTTTAAGCCTAATTCTAAAAAGATGAAAATTAACTTCGTATTCTCAAACCGGGAGTCCCGCGGCTGCGGGGTCAGTTCCTATGAGTTACATTGGTCCCGTGGGAGGTGTTGGTGCCACCCACGGGGACGTTCGGGGGCTGTTTCAGGTTCTCACCCTCTAACGCCCTTTTTTTAAGCCTAAGTCTAGAAATATGGAAATTACCATCGTATTCTCAAACCGGGAGTCCCGCGGCTGCGGGGTCAGTTCCTACGAGTTACATTGGTCCCGTGGGAGGTGTTGGTGCCACCCACGGGGACATTCAGGGGCTGTTTCAGGTTTTCACCCTCTAACGCCATGTTTTTAAGCCTAAGTCTAGAAATTTGCAAATTAAAGTCCTATTCTCAAACCGAAAGTCCCGCTGCTTCGGGGTCAGTTCCTACGAGTTACATTGGTCCCGTGGGAGGTGTTGGTGCCACCCACGGGGACGTTCGGTGGCAGTTTCGAGTTCTCACCCTCTAACGCCTTGTTTTTAAGCCTAAGTCTAGAAATTTACAAATTACCATCGTATTATCAACACGGGAGTCCCGCGGCTGCGGGGTCAGTTCCTACGTGTTACATTGGTCCCGTGGAAGGTGTTGGAGCCACCCACGGGGACGTTCGGTGGCAGTTTTGAGTTCTCACCCTCTAACGCCATGTTTTTAAGCCTAAGTCTTGAAATTTGCAAATTACTGTCGTATTCTCAAACCGGGAGTCCCGCGGCTGCGGGGTCATTTCCAACGAGTTACATTGGTCCCGTGGGAGGTGTTGGTGCCACCCACGGGGACGTTCGATGGCAGTTTCGAGTTCTCACCCTCTAACGCCATGTTTTTCAGCCTAAGTCTAGAAATTTACAAATTACCGTCGTATTATCAAACCGGGAGTCCCGCGGCTATGGGGTCAGTTCCTACGTGTTACATTGGTCCCGAGGGAGGTGTTGGTGCCACCCACGGGGACGTTCGGTGGCAGTTTCGATTTCTCACCCTCTAACGCCATCTTTTTAAGCCTAAGTCCAGAAATTTGTAAATTACCGTCGTATTCTCAAACCGGGAGTCCCGCGGCTGCGGGGTCAGTTCCTACGAGTTACATTGGTCCCGTGGGAGGTATTGGTGCCACCCACAGGGACGTTCGGGGGCTGTTTCGGGTTTTCACCCTCCAACGCCATGTTTTTAAGCCTAAGTCTAGAATTTTACAAATTACCGTCGTATTCTCAAATCGGGAGTCCCGCGGCTGCGGAGTCAGTTCCTACGAGTTACATGGGTTCCGTGGGAGGTGTTGGTGCCACCCACGGGGACGTTCGGGGACTGTTTTGGGTTTTCACCCTCTAACGCCATAATTTTAAGCCTAAGTCTAGAAATTTGCAAATTATCATCGTATTCTCAAACCGGGAGTCCCGCGGCTGCGAGGTCAGTTCCTACGTGTTGCATTGGCCACGTGGGAGGTGTTGGTGCCACTCACGGGGACGTTCGATGGCAGTTTCGAGTTCTCACCCTCTAACGCCATGTTTTTAAGCCTAAGTCTAGAAATTTAAAAATTACCGTCGTACTCTCAAACCGGGAGTCCCACGGCTGCGGGGTCAGTTCCTACGAGTTACATTGGTCCCGTGGGAGGTGTTGGTGCCACCCATGGGGACGTTCGGTGGCAGTTTTGAGTTCTCACCCTCTAACGCCATGTTTTTAAGCCTAAGTCTAGAAATATGCAAATTACCGTCGTATTCTCAAACCTGGAGTCTCGCGGCTGCGGGGTCAGTTCCTTTGAGTTAAATTGGTCCCGTGGGAGGTGTTGGTGCCACCCACGGGGACGTTCCGGGGGTGTTTCGGGTTCTCACCCTCTAACGCCATGTTTTTAAGCCTAATTCTAGAAATATGCAAATTACCATCGTATTCTCAAACCGGGAGCCCCGCGGCTGTGGGGTCAGTTCCTACGAGTTACATTGGTCCCGTGGGAGGTGTTAGTGCCACCCACGGGGACGTTCGGGGGGTGTTTCGGGTTTTCACCCTCTAACGCCATGTTTTTAAGCCTAAGTCTAGAAATTTTCAAATTACAGTCGTATTCTCAAACCGGGAGTCCCGCGGCTGCGGGGTCAGTTCCTACGAGTTACATTGGTCCCGTGGGAGGTGTTGGTGCCACCCACGGGGACGTTCGGTGGAAGTTTCGAGTTCTCACCCTCTAACGCCATGTTTTTAAGCCTAAGTCTAGAAATATGCAAATTACCGTCGTATTCTCAAACCGGGAGTTCCGCGGCTGCGGGGTCAGTTCCTACGAGTTACATTGGTCCTGTGGGAGGTGTTGGTGCCACCCACGGGGACGTTCGGGGGATGTTTCAGGTTCTCACCCTCTAACGCCATTTTTTTAAACCTCAGTCTAGAAATTTACAAATTACCATCGTATTCTCAAATCGGGAGTCCCGCGGCTGCGGGGTCAGTTCCTACGAGTTACATTGGTCCCGTGGGAGGTGTTGGTGCCACCCACGGGGACGTTCAGTGGCAATTTCGAGTTCTCACCCTCTAACGCCATGTTTTTAAGCCAAAGTCTAGAAATATGAAAATTACCGTCGTATTCTCAAACCGGGAGTCCCGCGGCTGCGGGGTCAGTTCCTTTGAGTTACATTGGTCTCGTGGGAGGTGTTGGTGCCACCCACGGGGACGTTCGGGGGCTGTTTTGGGTTTTCACCCTCTAACGCCATGTTTTTAAGCCCAAGTGTTGAAATTTGCAAATTACCGTCGTATTGTCAAACCGGGAGTCCCGCGGCAACGGGGTCAGTTCCTACGAGTTACATTGGTCCAGTGGGAGGTGATGGTGCCACCCACGGGGACGTTCGGGGGGTGTTTCGGGTTCTCACCCTCTAACGCCATGTTTTTAAGCCTAAGTCTAGAAATATGCAAATTACCGTCGTATTCTCAAACCGGGAGTCCCGCGGCTGCGGGGTCAGTTCCTACGTGTTACATTGGTCCCGTGGGAGGTGTTGGTGCCACCCACGGGGTCGTTCGGGGGCTGTTTCGGGTATTCACCCTCTAACGCAATGTTTTTAACCCTAAGTCTATAAATTTACAAATTACCGTCGTATTCTCAAACCGGGAGTCCAGCGGCTGCGGGATCAGTTCCTACGAGTTACATTGGTCCCGTGGGAGGTGTTGGTGCCACCCACGGGGACGTTCGGGGGCTGTTTCGGGTTTTCACCCTCTAAAGCCATATTTTTAAGCCTAAGTCTAGAAATTTACAAATTAGCGCCGTATTCTCAAACCGGGAGTCCCGCGGCTGCGGGGTCTGTTCCTACGAGTTACATTGGTCTCGTGGGAGGTGTTGGTCCCACCCACGGGGACGTTCGGTGGCAATTTTGAGTTCTCACTCTCTAACGCCATGTTTTTAAGGCTAAGTCAAGAAATTTGCAAATTACCATCGTATTCTCAAACCGGGAATCCCACGACTGCGGGGTCAGTTCCTACGAGTTACATTGGTCCCGTGGGAGGTGTTGGTGCCACCCACAGGGACGTTCGGTGGCAGTTTCGAGTTCTCACCCTCTAACGCCATGTTTTTAAGCCTAAGTCTAAAAATATGCAAATTACCGTCATATTCTCAAATCGGGAGTCCCACGACTGCGGGGTCAGTTCCTACGAGTTACATTGGTCCCGTGAGAGGTGTTGGTGCCCCCCACGGGGACGTTCGGGGGCTGTTTCGGGTTTTCACCCTATAACGCCATGTTTTTAAGCCTAAGTCTAGAAATTTCCAAATTACCGTCGTATTCTCAAACCGGGAGTCCTGCGGCTGCGAGGTCAATTCCTACGAGTTACATTGGTCCCGTGGGAGGTGTTGGTGCCACCCACGGGGACGTTCGGTGGCAGTTTCGAGTTCTCACCCTCTAACGCCATGTTTTTAAGCCTAAGTCTAGAAATATGGAAATTACCGTCGTATTCTCTAACCGGGAGTCCCGCGGCTGCGGGGTCAGTTCTTACGAGTTACATTGGTCCCGTGGGAGGTGTTGGTTCCACCCACGGGGACGTTCGGTGGCAGTTTCGAGTTCTCACCCTCTAACGCCATGTTTTTAAGCCTAAGTCTAGAAATATGAAAATTACCGTCGTATTCTCAAAAACCGGGAGTCCCGCGGCTGCGGGGTCAGTTCCTTTGAGTTACATTGTTCCCGTGGGAGGTGTTGGTGCCACCCACGGGGACGTTCGGGGGCTGTTTTGGGTTTTCCCCCTCTAACGCCATGTTTTTAAGCCCAAGTGTTGAAATTTGCAAATTACTATCGTAGTGTCAAACCGGGACTCCCGCGGCTACGGGGTCAGTTCCTACGAGTTACAATGGTCCCGTGGGAGGTGTTGGTGCCACCCACGGGGACGTTCGGGGGTGTTTCGGGTTCTCACCCTCTAACGCCATGTTTTTAAGCCTAAGTCTAGAAATATGCAAATTACCGTCGTATTCTCAAACCGGGAGTCCCGCGGCTGCGGGGTCAGTTCCTACGTGTTACATTGGTCCCGTGGGAGGTGTTGGTGCCACCCACGGGGTCGTTCGAGGGCTGTTTCGGGTTTTCACCCTCTAACGCCATTTTTTTAAGCCTAAGTCTAGAAATTTATAAATTACCGTCGTATTCTCAAACCGGGAGTCCAGCGGCTGCAGGATCAGTTCCTACGAGTTACATTGGTCCCGTGGGAGGTGTTGGTGCCACCCACGGGGACGTTCGGGGCTGTTTTGGGTTTTCACCCTTTAAAGCCATATTTTTTAGCCTAAGTCTAGAAATTTGCAAATTAGCGTCGTATTCTCAAACCGGGAGTCCCGCGGCTGCGGGGTCAGTTCCTACGAGTTACATTGGTCCCGTGGGAGGTGTTGGTCCCACCCACGGGGACGTTCGGTGGCAGTTTCGAGTTCTCACCCTCTAACGCGATGTTTTTAAGGCTAAGTCAAGAAATTTGCAAATTACCGTCGTATTCTCAAACCGGGAGTCCCGCGACTGCGGAGTAAGTTCCTACGAGTTACATTTGTCCCGTGGGAGGTGTTGGTGCCACCCACGGGGACGTTCGGTGGCAGTTTCGAGTTCTCACCCTCTAACGCCATTTTTTAAGCCTAAGTCTAGAAATATGCAAATTACCGTCGTACTCTCAAACCGGGAGTCCCGCGGTTGCGGGGTCAGTTCCTATGAGTTACATTGGTCCCATGGGAGGTGTTGGGCAACCCACGAGGACGTTCGGGGGGTATTTCGGGTTGTCACCCTCTAACGCCATGTTTTTAAGCCTAAGTCTAGAAATATGCAAATTACCGTCGTATTCTCAAACCGGGAGTTCCGCGGCTGCGGGGTCAGTTCCTATGAGTTACATTGGTCCTTTGGGAGGTGTTGGTGCCACCCACGGGGACGTTCGGGGGGTGTTTCAGGTTCTCACCCTCTAACGCCATTTTTTTAAGCCTAAGTCTAGAAATTTACAAATTACCCTCGTATTCTCAAACCGGGAGTCCCGCAGCTGCGGGGTCAGTTACTACGAGTTACATTGGTCCCGTGGAAGGTGTTGGTGCCACCCACGGGGACGTTCGGTGGCAGTTTCGAGTTCTCACCCTCTAACGCCATGTTTTTAAGCCTAAGTCTAGAAATATTCAAATTACCGTCGTATTCTCAAACCGGGAGTCCCGCGGCTGCGGGGTCAGTTCCTTTGAGTTACATTGGTCCCGTGGGAGGTGTTGGTGCCACCCACGGGGACGTTCGGGGGCTGTTTCGGGTTTTCACCCTCTAACGCCATGTTTTTAAGCCAAAGTCTAGAAATATACAAATTACCGTCGTATTCTCAAATCGGGAGTCCCGCGGATACGGGGTCAGTTCCTACGAGTTACATTGGTCCCGTGGGAGGTGTTGGTGCCACCCCCGGGGACGTTCGGGGGTGATTCGGGTTCTCACCCTCTAACGCCATGTATTTAAGCCTAAATCTAGAAATTTGCAAATTACCGTCGTATTCTAAAACCGGGAGTCCCGCAGCTGCGGGATCAGTTCCTACGAGTTACATTGGTCCCGTGGGAGGTGTTGGTGCCACCCACGAGGACGTTCGGGGGCTGTTTTGAGATCTCACCCTCTAACGCCATGTTTTTAAGCCTAAGTCTAGATATATGCAAATTACCGTCTTATTCTAAAACCAGGAGTCCCGCGGCTGCGAAGTCAGTTCCGACTAGTTACATTGGTCCCGTGGGAGATGTCGGTGCCACCCACGTGGACGTTCGGTGGCAGTTTCGAGTTCTCACCCTCTAACGCCATGTTTTTAATCCTAAGTCTAGAAATCTGCAAATTACCGTCGTATTCTAAAACCGGGAGTCCCGTGGCTGTGGGGTCAGTTCCTACGAGTTACATTGGTCCCGTGGGAGGTGTTGGTGCCACCCACGGGGACGTTCGGTGGCAGTTTCGAGTTCTCACCCTCTAACGCCATGTTTTTAAGCCTAAGTCTAGAAATATGCAAATTACCGTCGTATCCTCAAACTGGGAGTCCCACGGCTACGGGGCCAGTTCCTACGAGTTACATTGGTCCAGTGGGAGATGTTGGAGCCACCTACGGGGACGTTCGGTGGCAGTTTCGAGTTCTCACCCTCTAACGCCATATTTTTAAGCCTAAGTCTAGAAATATGCAAATTACCATCGTATTCTCAAACCGGGAGACCCGCGGCTGCAGGGTCAGTTCCTACGAGTTACATTGGTCCCATGGGAGGTGTTGGTGCCACCCACGGGGACGTTTGGTGGCAGTTTCGAGTTCTCACCCTCTAACGCCATATTTTTAAGCCTAAGTCTAGAAATATGCAAATTACCGTCGTATTCTCAAATCGGGAGTCCCGCGGCTGCGGGGTCAGTTCCTACGAGTTACATTGGTCCCGTGGAGGTGTTGGTGCCACCCACAAGGACGTTTGGGGGCTATTTCGAGATCTCACCCTCTAACGCCATGTTTTGCATAAGTCTAGAAATATGCAAATTACCGTCGTATTCCCAAACCGGGAGTCCTGCGGCTGTGGGGTCTGTTCCTATGAGTTACATTGGCCCCGTGGCTGGTGTTGGTGCCACCCACGAGGACGTTTGGTGGCAGTTTCGAGTTCTCACCCTCTAACGCCATATTTTTAAGCCTAAGTTTAGAAATATGCAAATTACCATCGTATTCTCAAACCGGGAGTCTCGCGGCTGCGGGGACAGTTCCTTTGAGTTACATTGGTCCCGTGGGAGTTGTTGGTGCCACCCACGAGGACGTTCGGGGGCTATTTCGGGTTTTCAACCTCTAACGCCAAGTTTTTAAGCCCAAGTGTAGAAATTTACAAATTACCGTCGTATTCTAAAATCCGGAGTCCCGCGGCTGCGAGGTCAGTTCCTACGTGTTACATTGGTCCCGTGGGAGGGGGTGGTGCCACTCACGGGGAAGTTCGATGTCAGTTTCGAGTTGTCACCCTCTAACGCCATGTTTTTAAGACTAAGTCGAGAAATTTACAAATTTCTAGACTTAGGCTTAAAAACATGGCGTTAGAGGGTGAGAACCCGAAACACCCCGCCAACGTCCCCGTGGGTGGCACCAACACCTCCCACGGGACCAATGTAACTCGTAGGAACTGACCCCGTAGCCGCGGGTCTCCCGGTTTGAGAATACGACGGTAATTTGCATATTTCTAGACTTGGGCTTAAAAACATGGCATTAGAGGGTGAAAACCCGAAACTGCCACCAAACGTCCCCGTGGTTGTCACCAACACCTCCCACGGGACCAATGTAACTCGTAGGACCTGACCCCGCAGCCGCGGGACTCCCGGTTTGAGAATACGATGGTAATTTGTAAATTTCTAGACTTAGGCTTAAAAACATGGCGTTTGAGGGTGAGAACTCGAAACTGCCATCGAACGTCCCCGTGAGTGGCACCAACACCTCCCACGGGACCAATGTAACACGTAGGAACTGACCCTGCAGCCGCTGGTCTCTCGGTTTGAGAATACGATGGTAATTTGTAAATTTCTAGACTTAGGCTTAAAAACATGGCGTTAGAGGGTGAGATCTCGAAACAGCCACCGAACGTCCTCGTGGGTGGCACCAATACCTCCCACGGGACCAATGTAACTCGTAGGAACTGACCCCGCAGCCGCGGGACTCCCGGTTTTAGAATATGACTGTAATTTGCAGATTTCTAGACTTAGGCTTAAAAACATGGCGTTAGAGGGTGACAACCCGAATCACCCCCGAACGTCCCCGGAGATGGTACCAACACCTCCCACGGGACCAATGTAACTCGTAGGAACTGACCCCGTAGCCGTGCGACTCCCGGTTTGAGAATATGACGGTAATTTGCATATTTCTAGACTTGGGCTTAAAAACATGGCATTAGAGGGTGAAAACCCGAAACAGCCCCCGAACGTCCCCGTGGGTGGCACCAACACCTCCCACGGGACCAATGTAACTCAAAGGAACTGCCCCCGCAGCCGCGAGACTCCCGGTTTGAGAATACGACAGTAATTTGCATATTTCTAGACTTAGGCTTAAAAACATGGCGTTAGTGGGTGAGAACTCAAAATTGCCACCGAACGTCCCCGTGGGTGGCACCAACACCTCCCACGGGACCAATGTAACTCGTAGGAACTGACCCCGCAGCCGCGGGACTCCCGATTTGAGAATACGATCGTAATTTGTAAATTTCTAGACTTAGGCTTAAAAACATGGCGTTAGAGGGTGAGAACTCGAAACTGCCATCGAACGTCCCCGTGAGTGGCACCAACACCTCCCACGGGACCAATGTAACACGTAGGAACTAACCCCGCAGCCGCGGGACTCCCGGTTTTAGAATACGATGGTAATTTGCATATTTCTAGACTTAGGCTTAAAAACATGGCGTTAGAGGGTGAGATCTCGAAACAGCCCCCGAACGTCCCCGGGGGTGGCACCAACACCTCCCACGGGACCAATGTAACTCGTAGGAACTGACCCCGTAGCCGCGGGACTCCCGGTTTTAGAATACGACGGTAATTTGCAGATTTCTAGACTTAGGCTTAAAAACATTGCGTTAGAGGGTGAGAAAGGAGTAGAAAATGTCGTTGCCGACCATCTATCACGGCTTTCGTCCGAAATACCTAGTGATCCCATTCCCATAGACGAATACTTTCCGGATGAGCAACTTTTTGCTACCTCTTCTTTACCTTGGTTTGCGGATATAGCAAACTACCTTGTCACGGGAGCCGTCCCTCCCGACTGGACGCCTCAAGATAAGAAGAGGTTTCTTACTTGGTCGCGCATGTTCTTCTACGATGATCCATTCTTGTTTAAACATTGCGCCGACCAAATCATCCGACGATGCGTACCAGATGATGAGATCCCGAAAGTCATCCAGTTTTGTCATTCGGAAGCGTGTGGAGGCCACTTTTCCACGAAAAAGACGGCCGCTAAAATTCTGCAATGCGGTCTATATTGGCCCACATTATTCCGGGATGTGAACAATGCTTGCAAATCTTGCAATAGGTGCCAACGGATGGGAGCCATTACTCGACGAGACAGGATGCCTCTTACCCCCAATCTCATCATTGAGATCTTCGACTGTTGGGGTATTGACTTCATGGGTCCCTTTCCCCCGTCCTTTGGTTTCCTATACATCCTTGTTGCGGTAGATTACGTTTCTAAATGGGTAGAAGCTATAGCTACCAAAACAAATGACAACAAGGTGGTGGTAAAGTTCCTACAGGAACACATACTTTCCCTCTTCGGTGCTCCGAAAGCGATAATTAGTGATAATGGCAAGCACTTTTGCAATTGGCCATTCGGGAAGCTTATGAGAAAGTATGGCATCGTTCACAAGGTTGGAACGATGTATCACCCACAAAAAAATGGGCAGGCCGAACTAGCGAATCGTGAGATCAAGAACATTCTCGAGAAGACCGTCAATCCTAACCGAAAAGATTGGTCACTTAGACTGAAGGATTCGCTATCGGCCTATCGCATCGCATACAAAAATCAGCTTGGCATGTCCCCTTTCCGCTTTGTGTATGGCAAGCCTTGCCATCTCCCCGTGGGAGGTGTTGGTGCCACCCACGGGGACGTTCCTACGAGTTACATTGGTCCCGTGGGAGGTGTTGGTGCCACCCACAGGGACGTTGGGGGGGTGTTTCGGGTTTTCACCCTCTAACGCCATGTTTTTAAGCCTAAGTTTAAAAATATGCAAATTACCGTCGTATTCTCAAACCGGGAGTCCCGCAGTTGCAGGGTCAGTTCCTACGTGTTACATGGGTCCCGTGGAAGGTGGTGGTGCCACCCACGGGGACGTTCGGGGGCTGTTTCGGGTTTTCACCCTCTAACGCCATGTTTTTAAGCCAAAGTCTAGAAATTTGCAAATTACCGTCGTATTCTCAAATCGGGAGTCCCGCGGCTGCGGGGTCAGTTCCTACGAGTTACATTGGTCCCGTGGGAGGTATTGGTGCCACCCACGGGGTCGTTCGGGGGCTGTTTCGGGTTTTCACCCTCTAACGCCATATTTTTAAGCCTAAGTCTAGAAATTTGCAAATTACAGTCGTATTCTCAAACTGGGAGTCCCGCGGCTGTGGGGTCAGTTCCTACGAGTTACATTGGTCCCGTGGGAGGTGTTGGTGCCACCCACGGGGACGTTCGGGGGCTGTTTCGGGTTTTCACCCTCTAACGCCATATTTTTAATCCTAAGTCTAGAAATATGTAAATTAGCATCGTATTCTCAAACCGGGAGTCCCGCAGCTGCGGGGTCAGTTCCTACGAGTTACATTGGTCCTGTGGGAGGTGTTGGTGCCACCCACGGGGACGTTCAGGGGGTGTTTCAAGTTTTCACCCTCTAACGCCATGTTTTTAAGGCTAAGTCTAGAAATATGCAAATTACCGTCGTATTCTCAATCCGGGAGTCCCGCGACTGCGAGGTCAGTTCATACGAGTTACATTGGTCCCGTGGGAGGTATTGGTGCCACCCACGGGGACGTTCGGGGGCTGTTTCGGGTTTTCACCCTCCAACGCCATGTTTTTAAGCCTAAGTCTAGAATTTTGCAAATTACCGTCATATTCTCAAACCGGGAGTCCCGCGGCTGCGGGGTCAGTTCCTACGAGTTACATTGGTCCCGTGGGAGGTGTTGGTGCCACCCACGGGGACGTTCGGGGGCTGTTTTGGGTTTTCACCCTCTAACGCCATATTTTTAAGCGTAAGTCTAGAAATTTGCAAATTATCGTCGTATTCTCAAACTGGGAGACCCGCGGCTGCGGGGTCAGTTCCTACGTGTTACATTGGTCCCGTGGGAGGTGTTGGTGCCACTCACGGGGACGTTCGATGGCAGTTTCGAGTTCTCACCCTCTAACGCATTGTTTTTAAGCCTAAGTCTAGAAATTAACAAATTACCATCGTATTCTCAAACCGGGAGTCCCGCGGCTGTGGGGTCAGTTCCTACGAGTTACATTGGTCCCGTGGGAGGTGTTGGTACCACCCCCGGGGACGTTCGGGGGTGATTCGGGTTCTCACCCTCTAACGCCATGTTTTTATGCCTAAGTCTAGAAATCTGCAAATTCCCGTCGTATTCTAAAACCGGGAGTCCCGCGGCTGCGGGGTCAGTTCCTACGAGTTATATTGGTCCCGTGGGAGGTGTTGGTACCACCCACGAGGACGTTCAGGGGCTGTTTCGAGATCTCACCCTCTAACGCCATGTTTTTAAGCCTAATTCTAGAAATATGCAAATTACCGTCGTATTCTAAAACTGGGAGTCCCGCGGCTGCGGGGTCAGTTCCTACGAGTTACATTGGTCCCGTGGGAGGTGTTGGTGCCACCCACGGGGACGTTCAGGGGGTGTTTCGGGTTTTCACCCTCTAACGCCATGTTTTTAAGCCTATGTCTAGAAATATCCAAATTACTGTCGTATTCTCAAACCGGGAGTCCCGCGACTGCGGGGTCAGTTCCTGCAAGTTACATTGGTCCCGTGGGAGGTGTTGGTGCCACCCACGGGAACGTTCGGGGGCTGTTTTGGGTTTTCACCCTCTAACGCCATGTTTTTAAGCCTAAGTCTAGAAATTTGGAAATTACCATCGTATCCTCAAACCGGGAGTCCCGCGGCTGCGGGGTCAGTTCCTACGAGTTACATTGGTCCCGTGGGAGGTGTTGGTGCCACCCACGGTGACGTTCGATGGCAGTTTCGAGTTCTCACCCTCTAACGCCATGTTTTTAAGCCTAATTCTAGAAATTGGCAAATTACCGTCATATTCTCAAATCGGGAGTCTCGCAGCTGCAGGGTCAGTTCCTACGAGTTACATTGGTCCCGTGGGAGGTGTTGGTGCCACCCACGGGGACGTTCGGGGGCTGTTTCGAGTTTTCACCCTCTAACGCCATGTTTTCAAGCCTAAGTCTAGAAATTTGGAAATTACCATCGTATCCTCAAACCGGGTGTCCCGCGGCTGCGGGGTCAGTTCCTACGAGTTACATTGGTCCCGTGGGAGGTGTTGGTGCCACCCACGGGGATGTTCGATGGCAGTTTCGAGTTCTCACCCTCTAACGCCATGTTTTTAAGCCTAAGTCTAGAAATTTGCAAATTACCATCGTATTCTCAAACCGGGAGTCCCGCGGCTGCGGGGTCAGTTCCTACGAGTTACATTGGTCCCGTGGGAGGTGTTGGTGCCACCCACGGGGATGTTCGATGGCAGTTTCGAGTTCTCACCCTCTAACGCCATGTTTTTAAGCCTAAGTCTAGAAATTTGCAAATTACCGTCGTACTCTCAAACCGGGAGTCCCGCGGTTGCGGGGTCAGTTCCTTTGAGTTACATTGGTCCCGTGGGAGGTGTTGGTGCCACCCACGGGGACGTTGGGGGGGTGTTTCGGGTTTTCACCCTCTAACGCCATGTTTTTAAGCCTAAGTCTAGAAAAATGCAAATTACCATCGTACTCTCAAACCGGGAGTCCCGCGGCTGCGGGGTCAGTTCCTTTGAGTTACATTGGTCCCCTGGGAGGTGTTAGTGCCACCCACGGGGACGTTCGGGGGCTGTTTCGGGTTTTCACCCTCTAACGCCATGTTTTTATGCCTAAGTCTAGAAATCTGCAAATTCCCGTCGTATTCTCAAACCGGGAGTCCCGCAGTTGCAGGGTCAGTTCCTACGTGTTACATGGGTCCCGTGGGAGGCGTTGGTGCCACCCACGGGGACGTTCGGGGGCTGTTTCGGGTTTTCACCCTCTAACACCATGTTTTTAAGCCAAAGTCAAGAAATTTGCAAATTACCGTCGTATTCTCAAATCGGGAGTCCCGCGGCTGCGGGGTCAGTTCCTACGAGTTACATTGGTCCCGTGGGAGGTATTGGTGCCACCCACGGGGTCGTTCAGGGGCTGTTTCGGGTTTTCACCCTCTAACGCCATGTTTTTAAGCCTAAGTCTAGAAATTTGCAAATTACAGTCGTATTCTCAAACCGGGAGTCCCGCGGCTGTGGGGTCAGTTCCTACGAGTTACATTGGTCCCGTGGGTGGTGTTGGTGCCACCCACGGGGACATTCGGGGGCTGTTTCGGGTTTTCACCCTCTAACGCCATATTTTTAATCCTAAGTCTAGAAATATGTAAATTAGCATCGTATTCTCAAACCGGGAGTCCCGCGGCTGCGGGGTCAGTTCCTACGAGTTACATTGGTCCTGTGGGAGGTGTTGGTGCCACCCACGGGGACGTTCGGGGGGTGTTTCGGGTTTTCACCCTCTAACGCCATGTTTTTAAGGCTAAGTCTAGAAATATTCAAATTACCGTCGTATTCTTAATCCGGGAGTCCCGCGACTGCGAGGTCAGTTCCTACGAGTTACATTGGTCCCGTGGGAGGTATTGGTGCCACCCACGGGGACGTTCGGGGGCTGTTTCAGGTTTTCACCCTCCAACGCCATGTTTTTAAGCCTAAGTCTAGAATTTTGCAAATTACCGTCGTATTCTCAAACCAGGAGTCCCGCGGCTGCGGGGTCAATTCCAACGAGTTACATTGGTCCCGTGGGAGGTGTTGGTGCCACCCACGGGGACGTTCGGGGGCTGTTTTGGGTTTTCACCCTCTAACGCCAAATTTTAAAGCCTAAGTCTAGAAATTTGCAAATTATCGTCGTATTCTCAAACTGGGAGACCCGCGGCTGCGGGGTCAGTTCCTACGTGTTACATTGGTCCCGTGGGAGGTGTTGGTGCCACTCACGGGGACGTTCGATGGCAATTTCAAGTTCTCACCCTCTAACGCATTGTTTTTAAGCCTAAGTCTAGAAATTTACAAATTACCATCGTATTCTCAAACCGGGAGTCCCGCGGCTGCGGGGTCAGTTCCTACGAGTTACATTGGTCCCGTGGGAGGTGTTGGTGCCACCCACGGGGACGTTTGGTGGCAGTTTCGAGTTCTCACCCTCTAACGCCATGTTTTTAAGCCTAAGTCTAGAAATATGCAAATTACCGTCGTATTCTCAAACCGGGAGTCTCGCGGCTGCGGGGTCAGTTCCTTTGAGTTACATTGGTCCCGTGGGAGGTGTTGGTGCCACCCACGGGGACGTTCGGGGGCTGTTTCGGGTTTTCACCCTCTTACGCCATGTTTTTAAGCCCAACTGTTGAAATTTGCAAATTAGCGTCGTATTCTCAAACCGGGAGTCCCGCGGCTACGGGGTCAGTTCCTACGAGTTACATTGGTCCCGTGGGAGGTGTTGGTGCCACCCACGGGGACGTTCGCGGGGTGTTTCTGGTTCTCACCCTCTAACGCCATGTTTTTAAGCCTAAGTCTAGAAATACGCAAATTAAAGTCGTATTCTCAAAACCGGAGTCCCGCGGCTGCGGGGTCAGTTCCTACGAGTTACATTGGTCCCGTGGGAGGTGTTGGTGCCACCCACGGGAACGTTGGGGGGGTGTTTCGGGTTTTCACCCTCTAACGCCATGTTTTTAAGAATAAGTCTAGAAATATAGAAATTACCGTCGTATTCTCAAACCGGGAGTCCCGCGGCTACGGGGTCAGTTCCAACGAGTTACATTGGTCCCGTGGGAGGTGTTGGTGCCACCCCCGGGGACGTTCGGGGGTGATTCGGGTTCTCACCCTCTAACGCCATGTTTTTATGCCTAAGTCTAGAAATCTGCAAATTCCCGTCGTATTCTAAAACCGGGAGTCCCGCGGCTGCGGGGTCAGTTCCTACGAGTTATTTTGGTCCCGTGGGAGGTGTTGGTGCCACCCACGAGGACGTTCGGGGGCTGTTTCGAGATCTCACCCTCTAACGCCATGTTTTTAAGCCTAAGTCTAGAAAAATGCAAATTACCGTCGTATTCTAAAACTGGGAGTCCCGCGGCTGCGGGGTCAGTTCCTACGAGTTACATTGTTCCCGTGGGAGATGTTGGTGCCACCCACGGGGACGTTCGGCGGCTGTTTCGGGTTTTCACCCTCTAACGCCATGTTTTTAAGCCCAAGTGTTGAAATTTGCAAATTAGCATCGTATTCTCAAACCGGGAGTCCCGCGGCTACGGGTTAGTTCCTATGAGTTACATTGGTCCCATGGGAGGTGTTGGTGCCACCCACGGGGACGTTCGGGTGGTGTTTCGGGTTCTCACCCTCTAACGCCATGTTTTTAAGCCAAAGTGTTGATATATGCAAATTAAAGTCGTATTCTCAAAACCGGAGTCCCGCGGCTGCGGGGTCAGTTCCTACGAGTTACATTGGTCCCGTGGGAGGTGTTGGTGCCACCCACGGGAACGTTGGGGGGGTGTTTCGGGTTGTCACCCTCTAACGCCATGTTTTTAAGCATAAGTCTAGAAATATGCAAATTACCGTCGTATTCTCAAACCGGGAGTCCCGCGGCTACGGGGTCAACTCCAACGAGTTACATTGGTCCCGTGGGAGGTGTTGGTGCCACCCCCGGGGACGTTCGGGGGGTGATTCGGGTTCTCACCCTCTAACGCCATGTTTTTATGCCTAAGTCTAGAAATCTGCAAATTCCCGTCGTATTCTAAAACCGGGAGTCCCGCGGCTGCGGGGTCAGTTCCTACGAGTTACATTGGTCCCGTGGGAGGTGTTGGTGCCACCCACGAGGACGTTCGGGGGCTGTTTCGAGATCTCACCCTCTAACGAAATGTTTTTAAGCCTAAGTCTAGAAATATGCAAATTACCGTCGTATTCTAAAACTGGGAGTCCCGCGGCTGCGGGGTCAGTTCCTACGAGTTACATTGGTCCCGTGGGAGATGTTGGTACCACCCACGGGGACGTTCGGGGGATGTTTCGGGTTTTCACCCTCTAACGCCATGTTTTTAAAGCTAAGTCTAGAAATATGCAAATTACTATCGTATTCTCAAACCGGGAGTCCCGCGACTGCGAGGTCAGTTCCTACGAGTTACATTGGTCCCGTGGGAGGTGTTGGTGCCACCCACGGGGACGTTCGGGGGCTATTTCGGGTTTTCACCCTCTAACGCCATGTTTTTAAGCCTAAGTCAAGAAATTTGCAAATTACCATCGTATTCTCAAACCGGGAGTCCCGCGGCTGCGGGGTTAGTTCCTACGAGTTACATTGGTCCCGTGGGAGGTGTTGGTGCCACCCACGGGGACGTTTAGGGGGTGTTTCGGGTTTTCACCCTCTAACGCCATGTTTTTAAGCCTATGTCTAGAAATATCGAAATTGCTGTCGTATTCTCAAACCGGGAGTCCCGCGACTGCGGGGTCAGTTCCTGCGAGTTACATTGGTCACGTGGGAGGTGTTGGTTCCACCCACGGGGACGTTCGGGGGCTGTTTTGGGTTTTCACCCTCTAACGCCATGTTTTTAAGCCTAAGTCTAGAAATTTGGAAATTACCATCGTATCCTCAAACCGGGAGTCCCGCGGCTGCGGGGTCAGTTCCTACGAGTTACATTGGTCCCGTGGGAAGTGTTGGTGCCACCTACAGTGACGTTCGATGGCAGTTTCGAGTTCTCACCCTCTAACGCCATGTTTTTAAGCCTAATTCTAGAAATTTGCAAATTACCGTCGTATTCTCAAATCGGGAGTCTCGCAGCTGCGGGGTCAGTTCCTACGAGTTACATTGGTCCCGTGGGAGGTGTTGGTGCCACCCACGGGGACGTTCGGGGGCTGTTTCGGGTTTTCACCCTCTAACGCCATGTTTTTAAGCCTAAGTCTAGAAATTTAGAAATTACCATCGTATCCTCAAACCGGGTGTCCCGCGGCTGCGGGGTCAGTTCCTACGAGTTACATTGGTCCCGTGGGAGGTGTTGGTGCCACCCACGGGGACATTCGGGGGCTGTTTCGGGTTTTCACCCTCTAACGCCATATTTTTAATCCTAAGTCTAGAAATATGTAAATTAGCATCGTATTCTCAAACTGGGAGTCCCGCGGCTGCGGGGTCAGTTCCTACGAGTTACATTGGTCCTGTGGGAGGTGTTGGTGCCACCCACGGGGACGTTCGGGGGGTGTTTCGGGTTTTCACCCTCTAACGCCATGTTTTTAAGGCTAAGTCAAGAAATATGCAAATTACCGTCGTATTCTCAATTCGGGAGTCCCGCGACTGTGAGGTCAGTTCCTACGAGTTACATTGGTCCCGTGGGAGGTATTGGTGCCACCCACGGGGACGTTCGGGGGCTGTTTCGGGTTTTCACCCTCCAACGCCATGTTTTTAAGCCTAAGTCTAGAATTTTGCAAATTACCGTCGTATTCTCAAACCGGGAGTCCCGCGGCTGCGGGGTCAGTTCCTACGAGTTACATTGGTCCCGTGGGAGGTGTTGGTGCCACCCACGGGTATGTTCGGGGGCTGTTTTGGGTTTTCACCCTCTAACGCCAAATTTTTAAGCCTAAGTCTAGAAATTTTCAAATTATCGTCGTATTCTCAAACTGGGAGACCCGCGGCTACGGGGTCAGTTCCTACGTGTTACATTGGTCCCGTGGGAGGTGTTGGTGCCACTCACGGGGACGTTCGATGGCAGTTTCGAGTTCTCACCCTCTAACGCATTGTTTTTAAACCTAAGTCTAGAAATTTACAAATTACCATCGTATTCTCAAACCGGGAGTCCCGCGGCTGCGGGGTCAGTTCCTACGAGTTACATTGGTCCCGTGGGAGGTGTTGGTGCCACCCGCGGGGACGTTCGGTGGCAGTTTCGAGTTCTCACCCTCTAACGGCATGTTTTTAAGCCTAAGTCTAGAAATATGCAAATTACCGTCGTATTCTCAAACCGGGAGTCTCGCGGCTGCGGGGTCAGTTCCTTTGAGTTACATTGGTCCCGTGGGAGGTGTTGGTGCCACCCACGGGGACGTTCGGGGGCTGTTTCAGGTTTTCACCCTCTTACGCCATGTTTTTAAGCCCAAGTGTTGAAATTTGCAAATTAGCGTCGTATTTTCAAACCGGGAGTCCCGCGGCTACGGGGTCAGTTCCTATGAGTTACATTGGTCCCGTGGGAGGTGTTGGTGCCACCCACGGGGACGTTCGGGGGGTGTTTCTGGTTCTCACCCTCTAACGCCATGTTTTTAAGCCTAAGTCTAGAAATATGCAAATTAACGTCGTATTCTCAAAACCGGAGTCCCGCGGCTGCGGGGTCAGTTCCTACGAGTTACATTGGTCCCGTGGGAGGTGTTGGTGCCACCCACGGGAACGTTGGGGGGGTGTTTCGGGTTTTCACCCTCTAACGCCATGTTTTTAAGCATAAGTCTAGAAATATGGAAATTACCGTCGTATTCTCAAACCGGGAGTCCCGCGGCTACGGGGTCAGTTCCAACGAGTTACATTGGTCCCGTGGGAGGTGTTGGTGCCACCCCCGGGGACGTTCGGGGGTGATTCGGGTTCTCACCCTCTAACGCCATGTTTTTATGCCGAAGTCTAGAAATCTGCAAATTCCCGTCGTATTCTAAAATCGGGAGTCCCGCGGCTGCGGGGTCAGTTCCTACGAGTTATTTTGGTCCCGTGGGAGGTGTTGGTGCCACCCACGAGGACGTTCGGGGGCTGTTTCGAGATCTCACCCTCTAACGCCATGTTTTTAAGCCTAAGTCTAGAAATATGCAAATTACCATCGTATTCTAAAACTGGGAGTCCAGCGGCTGCGGGGTCAGTTCCTACGAGTTACATTGTTCCCGTGGGAGATGTTGGTGCCACCCACGGGGACGTTCGGCGGCTGTTTCGGGATTTCACCCTCTAACGCCATGTTTTTAAGCCCAAGTGTTGAAATTTGCAAATTAGCGTCGTATTCTCAAACCGGGAGTCCCGCGGCTACGGGGTTAGTTCCTATGAGTTACATTGGTCCCATGGGAGGTGTTGGTGCAACCCACGGGGACGTTCGGGGGGTGTTTCGGGTTCTCACCCTCTAACGCCATGATTTTAAGCCTAAGTGTTGATATATGCAAATTAAAGTCGTATTCTCAAAACCGGAGTCCCGCGGCTGCGGGGTCAGTTCCTACGAGTTACATTGGTCCCGTGGGAGGTGTTGGTGCCACCCACGGGAACGTTGGGGGGGTGTTTCGGGTTGTCACCCTCTAACGCCATGTTTTTAAGCATAAGTCTAGAAATATGCAAATTACTGTCGTATTCTCAAACCGGGAGTCCCGCGGCTGCGGGGTTAGTTCCTACGAGTTACATTGGTCTCGTGGGAGATGTTGGTACCACCCACGGTGACGTTCGATGGCAGTTTCGAGTTCTCACCCTCTAACGCCATGTTTTTAAGCCTAATTCTAGAAATTTGCAAATTACCGTCGTATTCTCAAACCGGGAGTCCCGCGGCTGCGGGGTCAGTTCCTACGAGTTACATTGGTCTCGTGGGAGATGTTGGTACCACCCACGGGGACGTTCGGGGGCTGTTTCGGGTTTTCACCCTCTAACGCCATGTTTTTAAAGCTAAGTCTAGAAATATGCAAATTACCGTCGTATTCTCAAACCGGGAGTCCCGCGGCTACGGGGTCAGTTCCAACGAGTTACATTGGTCCCGTGGGAGGTGTTGGTGCCACCCCCGGGGACGTTCGGGGGGTGATTCGGGTTCTCACCCTCTAACGCCATGTTTTTATGCCTAAGTCTAGAAATCGGCAAATTCCCGTCGTATTCTAAAACCGGGAGTCCCGCGGCTGCGGGTCAGTTCCTACGAGTTACATTGGTCCCGTGGGAGGTGTTGGTGCCACCCACGAGGACGTTCGGGGGCTGTTTCGAGATCTCACCCTCTAACGCCATGTTTTTAAGCCTAAGTCTAGAAATATGCAAATTACCGTCGTATTCTAAAACTGGGAGTCCCGCGGCTACGGGGTCAGTTCCTACGAGTTACATTGGTCCCGTGGGAGATGTTGGTACCACCTACGGGGACGTTCGGGGGCTGTTTCGAGTTTTCACCCTCTAACGCCATGTTTTTAAAGCTAAGTCTAGAAATATGCAAATTACTGTCGTATTCTCAAACCGGGAGTCCCGCGACTGCGAGGTCAGTTCCTACGAGTTACATTGGTCCCGTGGGAGGTGTTGGTGCCACCCACGGGGACGTTCGGGGGCTATTTCGGGTTTTCACCCTCTAACGCCATGTTTTTAAGCCTAAGTCAAGAAATTTGCAAATTACCATCGTATTCTCAAACCGGGAGTCCCGCGACTGCGGGGTTAGTTCCTACGAATTACATTGGTCCCGTGGGAGGTGTTGGTGCCACCCACGGGGACGTTCAGGGGGTGTTTCGGGTTTTCACCCTCTAACGCCATGTTTTTAAGCCTATGTCTAGAAATATCCAAATTACTGTCGTATTCTCAAACCGGTAGTCCCGCGACTGCGGGGTCAGTTCCTGCGAGTTACATTGATCCCGTGGGAGGTGTTGGTGCCACCCACGGGGACGTTCGGGGGCTGTTTTGGGTTTTCACCCTCTAACGCCATGTTTTTAAGCCTAAGTCTAGAAATTTGGAAATTACCATCGTATCCTCAAACCGGGAGTCCCGCGGCTGCGGGGTCAGTTCCTACGAGTTACATTGGTCCCGTGGGAAGTGTTGGTGCCACCCACAGTGACGTTCGATGGCAGTTTCGAGTTCTCACCCTCTAACGCCCTGTTTTTAAGCCTAATTCTAGAAATTTGCAAATTACCGTCGTATTCTCAAATCGGGAGTCTCGCAGCTGCGGGGTCAGTTCCTACGAGTTACATTGGTCCCGTGGGAGGTGTTGGTGCCACCCACGGGGACGTTCGGGGGTTGTTTCGGGTTTTCACCCTCTAACGCCATGTTTTTAAGCCTAAGTCTAGAAATTTGGAAATTACCATCGTATCCTCAAACCGGGTGTCCCGCGGCTGCGGTGTCAGTTCCTACGAGTTACATTGGTCCCGTGGGAGGTGTTGGTGCCACCCACGGGGACGTTCGATGGCAGTTTCGAGTTCTCACCCTCTAACGCCATGTTTTTAAGCCTAAGTCTAGAAATTTGCAAATTACCATCGTATTCTCAAACCGGGAGTCCCGCGGCTGCGGGGTCAGTTCCTACGAGTTACATTGGTCCCGTGGGAGTTGTTGGTGCCACCCACGGGAACGTTCGGTGGCAGTTTCGAGTTTTCACCCTCTAACTCTATGTTTTTAAGCCTAAGTCTAGGAATTTACAAATTACCGTCGTATTCTCAAACCGGGAGTCCCGCGACTGCGGGGTCAATTCCTACGAGTTACATTGGTCCCGTGGGAGGTGTTGGTGCCACCCACGGGGACGTTCGGTGGCAGTTTCGAGTTCTCACCCTCTAACGCCATATTTTTAAGCCTAAGTCTAGAAAAATGAAAATTACCATCGTATTCTCAAACCGGGAGTCCCGCGGCTGCGGGGTCAGTTCCTACGAGTTACATTGGTCCCGTGGGAGGTGTTGGTGCCACCCACGGGGACGTTTGGTGGCAGTTTCGAGTTCTCACCCTCTAACGCCATATTTTTAAGCCTAAGTCTAGAAATATGCAAATTACCGTCTTATTCTCAAACCGGGAGTCCCGCGGCTGCGGGGTCAGTTCCTAAGAGTTACATTGGTCCCGTGGGAGTTGTTGGTGCCACCCACGGGAACGTTCGGTGGAAGTTTCGAGTTCTCACCCTCTAACTCCATGTTTTTAAGCCTAAGTCTAGGAATTTAAAATTTACCGTCGTATTCTCAAACCGGGAGTCCCGCGGGGTCATTCGGGGGGTGTTTCGAGTCCTCACCCTCCAACGCCATGTTTTTAATCCTAAGTCTAGAAATATGCAAATTAGCGTCTTATTCTCAAACTGGGAGTCCCGCGGCTGCGGGATCAGTTCCTACGAGTTACATTGGTCCCGTGGGAGGTGTTGGTGCCACCCACGGGGACGTTCGGGGGGTGTTTCGGGTTTTCACCCTCTAACGCCATGTTTTTAAGGCTAAGTCAAGAAATATGCAAATTACTGTCGTATTCTCAAACCGGGAGTCCCGCGACTGCGAGGTCAGTTCCTACGAGTTACATTGGTCCCGTGGGAGGTGTTGGTGCCACCCACGGGGACGTTCGGGGGCTGCTTCGGGTTTTCACCCTCTAACGCCATGTGTTTAAGCCTAAGTCTAGAAATTTACAAATTACCATCGTATTCTCAAACCGGGAGTCCCGCGGCTGCGGGGTTAGTTCCTACGAGTTACATTGGTCCCGTGGGAGGTGTTGGTGCCACCCACGGGGACGTTCGGGGGGTGTTTCGGGTTTTCGCCCTCGAACGCCATGTTTTTAAGACTAAGTCAAGAAATTTGCAAATTACTGTCGTATTCTCAAACCGGGAGTTCCGCGACTGCGGGGTCAGTTCCTACGAGTTACATTGGTCCCGTGGGAGGTGTTGGTGACACCCACGGGGACGTTCGGGGGCTGTTTTGGGTTTTCACCCTCTAACGCCATGTTTTTAAGCCTAAGTCTAGAAATTTTCAAATTACTGTCGTATTCTCAAACCGGCAGTCCCGCGGCTGCGGGGTCAGTTCCTACGAGTTACATTGGTCCCGTGGGAGTTGTTGGTTCCACCCACGTGAACGTTCGGTGGAAGTTTCGAGTTCTCACCCTCTAACTCCATGTTTTTAAGCCTAAGTCTAGGAATTTAAAATTTACCGTCGTATTCTCAAACCGGGAGTCCCGCGGCTGCGGGGTCAGTTCCTACGTGTTACATTAGTCCCGTGGGAGGTGTTGGTGCCACCCACGGGGACGTTCGGTGGCAGTTTCGAGTTCTCACCCTCTAACCCCATGTTTATAAGCCTAAGTCTTGGAATTTGCAAATTACCGTCGTATTCGCAAGTCGGGAGTCTCGCGGATGCGCGGTCAGTTCCTACGAGTTACATTGGTCCCGTGGGAGGTGTTGGTGCCACCCACGGGGACGTTCGGGGGCCGTTTCGTTTTTTCACCCTCTAACGCCATATTTTTAAGCCTAAGTATAGAAATTTGCAAATTACCGTCATATTCTCAAACCGGGAGTCCCGCGGATGCGGGGTCAGTTCCTATGAGTTACATTGGTCCCGTGGGAGTTGTTGGTGCCACCCACGGGAACGTTCGGTGGAAGTTTCGAGTTCTCACCCTCTAACTCCATGTTTTTAAGCCTAAGTCTAGGAATTTACAAATTACCATCGTATTCTCAAACCGGCAGTCCCGCGGCTGCGGGGTCAGTTCCTACGTGTTACATTAGTCCCGTGGGAGGTGTTGGTGCCACCCACGGGGACGTTCGGTGGCAGTTTCGAGTTCTCACCCTCTAACGCCATGTTTTTAAGCCTAAGTCTAGGAATTTGCAAATTATAGTCGTATTCTCAAACCGGGAGTCCCGCGACTGGGGTATCAGTTCCTACGTGTTGCATTAGTCCCGTGGAAGGTGTTGGTGCCACCCACGAGGGCGTTCGGTGGCAGTTTCGAGTTCTCACCCTCTAACGCCATGTTTTCAAGCCTAAGTCTAGAAATTTGGAAATTACCGTTGTATTCTCAAACCGGGAGTCCCGCGGCTGCGGGGTCTGTTCCTACGAGTTACATTGGTCCCGTGGGAGGTGTTGGTGCCACCGACGGGGACGTTCGGTGGCAGTTTCGAGTTCTCACCCTCTAACGCCATATTTTTAAGCCTAAGTCTAGAAATATGCAAATTACCGTCGTATTCTCAAACCGGGAGTCCCGCGGCTGCGGGGTCAGTTCCTACGAGTTACATTGGTCCCGTGGGAGGTGTTGGTGCCACCCACGCGGTCGTTCGGGGGGTGTTTCGAGTCCTCACCCTCTAACGCCATGTTTTTAATCCTAAGTCTAGGAACACGCAAATTAGCGTCGTATTCTCAAACCGGGAGTCCCGCGGCTGCGGGGCCAGTTCCTACGAGTTACATTGGTCCCGTGGGAGGTGTTGGTGCCACCCATGGGGACGTTCGGGGGGTGTTTCGGGTTTTCACCCTCTAACGCCATGTTTTTAAGCCTAAGTCTAGGAATTTGCAAATTACAGTCGTATTCTCAAACCGGGAGTCCCGCGACTGCGGGATCAGTTCCTACGTGTTGCATTAGTCCCGTGGAAGGTTTTGGTGCCACCCACGGGACGTTCGGTGGCAGTTTCGAGTTCTCACCCTCTAACGCAATGTTTTTAAGCCTAAGTCTAGAAATTTGGAAATTACCGTTGTATTCTCAAACCGGGAGTCCCGCGACTGCGGGGTCAGTTCCTACGAGTTACATTGGTCCCGTGGGAGGTGTTGGTGCCACCCACGGGGACGTTTGGTGGCAGTTTCGAGTTCTCACCCTCTAACGCCATATTTTTAAGCCTAAGTCTAGAAATATGCAAATTACCGTCGTATTCTCAAACCGGGAGTCCCGCGGCTGCGGGGTCAGTTCCTATGAGTTTCATTGGTCCCGTGGGAGGTTTTGGCGCCACCCACGCGGTCGTTCGGAGGGTGTTTCGAGTCCTCACCCTCTAACGCCATGTTTTTAATCCTAAGTCTAGAAATATGTAAATTAGCGTCGTATTCTCAAACCGGGAGTCCCGCGGCTGTGGGGTCAGTTCCTACGAGTTACATTGGTCCTGTGGGAGGTGTTGGTGCCACCCACGGGGACGTTCGGGGGGTGTTTCGAGTCCTCACCCTCTAACGCCATGTTTTTAAGCCAAAGTGTTGATATATGCAAATTAAAGTCGTATTCTCAAAACCGGAGTCCCGCGGCTGCGGGGTCAGTTCCTACGAGTTACATTGGTCCCGTGGGAGGTGTTGGTGCCACCCACGGGAACGTTGGGGGGGTGTTTCGGGTTGTCACCCTCTAACGCCATGTTTTTAAGCATAAGTCTAGAAATATGCAAATTACCGTCGTATTCTCAAACCGGGAGTCCCGCGGCTACGGGGTCAACTCCAACGAGTTACATTGGTCCCGTGGGAGGTGTTGGTGCCACCCCCGGGGACGTTCGGGGGGTGATTCGGGTTCTCACCCTCTAACGCCATGTTTTTATGCCTAAGTCTAGAAATCTGCAAATTCCCGTCGTATTCTAAAACCGGGAGTCCCGCGGCTGCGGGGTCAGTTCCTACGAGTTACATTGGTCCCGTGGGAGGTGTTGGTGCCACCCACGAGGACGTTCGGGGGCTGTTTCGAGATCTCACCCTCTAACGAAATGTTTTTAAGCCTAAGTCTAGAAATATGCAAATTACCGTCGTATTCTAAAACTGGGAGTCCCGCGGCTGCGGGGTCAGTTCCTACGAGTTACATTGGTCCCGTGGGAGATGTTGGTACCACCCACGGGGACGTTCGGGGGATGTTTCGGGTTTTCACCCTCTAACGCCATGTTTTTAAAGCTAAGTCTAGAAATATGCAAATTACTATCGTATTCTCAAACCGGGAGTCCCGCGACTGCGAGGTCAGTTCCTACGAGTTACATTGGTCCCGTGGGAGGTGTTGGTGCCACCCACGGGGACGTTCGGGGGCTATTTCGGGTTTTCACCCTCTAACGCCATGTTTTTAAGCCTAAGTCAAGAAATTTGCAAATTACCATCGTATTCTCAAACCGGGAGTCCCGCGGCTGCGGGGTTAGTTCCTACGAGTTACATTGGTCCCGTGGGAGGTGTTGGTGCCACCCACGGGGACGTTCAGGGGGTGTTTCGGGTTTTCACCCTCTAACGCCATGTTTTTAAAGCTAAGTCTAGAAATATGCAAATTACTGTCGTATTCTCAAACCGGGAGTCCCGCGACTGCGAGGTCAGTTCCTACGAGTTACATTCGTCCCGTGGGAGGTGTTGGTGCCACCCACGGGGACGTTCGGGGGCTATTTCGGGTTTTCACCCTCTAACGCCATGTTTTTAAGCCTAAGTCTAGAAATTTGGAAATTACCATCGTATCCTCAAACCGGGTGTCCCGCGGCTGCGGGGTCAGTTCCTACGAGTTACGTTGGTCCCGTGGGAGGTGTTGGTGCCACCCACGGGGACGTTCGATGGCAGTTTCGAGTTCTCACCCTCTAACGCCATGTTTTTAAGCCTAAGTCTAGAAATTTGCAAATTACCATCGTATTCTCAAACCGGGAGTCCCGCGGCTGCGGGGTCAGTTCCTACGAGTTACATTGGTCCCGTGGGAGTTGTTGGTGCCACCCACGGGAACGTTCGGTGGCAGTTTCGAGTTCTCACCCTCTAACTCCATGTTTTTAAGCCTAAGTCTAGGAATTTACAAATTACCGTCGTATTCTCAAACCGGGAGTCCCGCGACTGCCGGGTCAGTTCCTACGAGTTACATTGGTCCCGTGGGAGGTGTTGGTGCCACCCACGGGGACGTTCGGTGGCAGTTTCGAGTTCTCACCCTCTAACGCCATATTTTTAAGCCTAAGTCTAGAAAAATGCAAATTACCATCGTATTCTCAAACCGGGAGTCCCGCGGCTGCGGGGTCAGTTCCTACGAGTTACATTGGTCCCGTGGGAGGTGTTGGTGCCACCCACGGGGACGTTTGGTGGCAGTTTCGAGTTCTCACCCTCTAACTCCATATTTTTAAGCCTAAGTCTAGAAATTTGCAAATTAAAGTCCTATTCTCAAACCGAAAGTCCCGCTGCTGCGGGGTCAGTTCCTACGAGTTACATTGGTCCCGTGGGAGGTGTTGGTGCCACCCACGGGGACGTTCAGGGGGTGTTCCGGGTTTTCACCCTCTAACGCCATGTTTTTAAGCCTATGTCAAGAAATATCCAAATTACTGTCGTATTCTCAAACCGGGAGTCCCGCGACTGTGGGGTCAGTTCATGCGAGTTACATTGGTCCCGTGGGAGGTGTTGGTGCCACCCACGGGGACGTTCGGGGGCTGTTTTGGGTTTTCACCCTCTAACGCCATGTTTTTAAGCCTAAGTCTAGAAATTTGGAAATTACCATCGTATCCTCAAACCGGGAGTCCCGCGGCTGCGGGGTCAGTTCCTACGAGTTACATTGGTCCCGTGGGAGTTGTTGGTGCCACCCACGGGAACGTTCGGTGGCAGTTTCGAGTTTTCACCCTCTAACTCCATGTTTTTAAGCCTAAGTCTAGGAATTTACAAATTACCGTCGTATTCTCAAACCGGGAGTCCCGCGACTGCGGGGTCAGTTCCTACGAGTTACATTGGTCCCGTGGGAGGTGTTGGTGCCACCCACGGGGACGTTCGGTGGCAGTTTCGAGTTCTCACCCTCTAACGCCATATTTTTAAGCCTAAGTCTAGAAAAATGAAAATTACCATCGTATTCTCAAACCGGGAGTCCCGCGGCTGCGAGGTCAGTTCCTACGAGTTACATTGGTCCCGTGGGAGGTGTTGGTGCCACCCACGGGGACGTTTGGTGGCAGTTTCGAGTTCTCACCCTCTAACGCCATATTTTTAAGCCTAAGTCTAGAAATATGCAAATTACCGTCTTATTCTCAAACCGGGAGTCCCGCGGCTGCGGGGTCAGTTCTTACGAGTTACATTGGTCCCGTGGGAGGTGTTGGTTCCACCCACGGGGACGTTCGGTGGCAGTTTCGAGTTCTCACCCTCTAACGCCATGTTTTTAAGCCTAAGTCTAGAAATATGAAAATTACCGTCTTATTCTCAAACCGGGAGTCCCGCGGCTGCGGGGTCAGTTCCTAAGAGTTACATTGGTCCCGTGGGAGGTGTTGGTGCCACCCACGGGGTCATTCGGGGGGTGTTTCGAGTCCTCACCCTCTAACGCCATGTTTTTAATCCTAAGTCTAGAAATATGCAAATTAGCATCTTATTCTCAAACTAAGGGTCCCGCGACTGCGGGATCAGTTCCTACGAGTTACATTGGTCCCGTGGGAGGTGTTGGTGCCACCCACGGGGACGTTCGGGGGGTGTTTCGGGTTTTCACCCTCTAACGCCATGTTTTTAAGGCTAAGTCAAGAAATATGCAAATTACTGTCGTATTCTCAAACCGGGAGTCCCGCGACTGCGAGGTCAGTTCCTACGAGTTACATTGGTCCCGTGGGAGGTGTTGGTGCCACCCACGGGGAAGTTCGGGGCTGCTTCGGGTTTTCACCCTATAACGCCATGTTTTTAAGCCTAAGTCTAGAAATTTGCAAATTACCAGCGTATTCTCAAACCGGGAGTCCCGCGGCTGCGGGGTTAGTTCCTACGAGTTACATTGGTCCCGTGGGAGGTGTTGGTGCCACCCACGGGGACGTTCGGGGGGTGTTTCGGGTTTTCGCCCTCTAACGCCATGTTTTTAAGCCTAAGTCAAGAAATTTGCAAATTACTGTCGTATTCTCAAACCGGGAGTTCCGCGACTGCGGGGTCAGTTCCTACGAGTTACATTGGTCCAGTGGGAGGTGTTGGTGACACCCACGGGGACGTTCGGGGGCTGTTTTGGGTTTTCACCCTCTAACGCCATGTTTTTAAGCCTAAGTCTAGAAATTTTCAAATTACTGTCGTATTCTCAAACCGGCAGTCCCGCGGCTGCGAGGTCAGTTCCTACGAGTTACATTGGTCCCGTGGGAGTTGTTGGTTCCACCCACGTGAACGTTCGGTGGCAGTTTCGAGTTCTCACCCTCTAACTCCATGTTTTTAAGCCTAAGTCTAGGAATTTAAAATTTACCGTCGTATTCTCAAACCGGGAGTCCCGCGGCTGCGGGGTCAGTTCCTACGTGTTACATTAGTCCCGTGGGAGGTGTTGGTGCCACCCACGGGGACGTTCGGTGGCAGTTTCGAGTTCTCACCCTCTAACGCCATGTTTATAAGCCTAAGTCTTGGAATTTGCAAATTATCGTCGTATTCGCAAGTCGGGAGTCTCGCGGATGCGGGGTCAGTTCCTACGAGTTACATTGGTCCCGTGGGAGGTGTTGGTGCCACCCACGTGGACGTTCGGGGGCCGTTTCGATTTTTCACCCTCTAACGCCATATTTTTAAGCCTAAGTCTAGAAATTTGCAAATTACCGTCATATTCTCAAACCGGGAGTCCCGCGGCTGCGGGGTCAGTTCCTACGAGTTACATTGGTCCCGTGGGAGTTGTTGGTGCCACCCACGGGAACGTTCGGTGGAAGTTTAGAGTTCTCACCCTCTAACTCCATGTTTTTAAGCCTAAGTCTAGGAATTTACAAATTACCATCGTATTCTCAAACCGGAAGTCCCGCGGCTGCGGGGTCAGTTCCTACGTGTTACATTAGTCCCGTGGGAGGTGTTGGTGCCACCCACGGGGACGTTCGGTGGAAGTTTCGAGTTCTCACCCTCTAACGCCATGTTTTTAAGCCTAAGTCTAGGAATTTGCAAATTATAGTCGTATTCTCAAACCGGGAGTCCCGCGACTGGGGTATCAGTTCCTACGTGTTGCATTAGTCCCGTGGAAGGTGTTGGTGGCACCCACGGGGGCGTTCGGTGGCAGTTTCGAGTTCTCACCCTCTAACGCCATATTTTTAAGCCTAAGTCTAGAAATTTGGAAATTACCGTTGTATTCTAAAACCGGGAGTCCCGCGGCTGCGGGGTCAGTTCCTACGAGTTACATTGGTCCCGTGGGAGGTGTCGGTGCCACCGACGGGGACGTTCGGTGGCAGTTTCGAGTTCTCACCCTCTAACGCCATATTTTTAAGCCTAAGTCTATAAATATGCAAATTACCGTCGTATTCTCAAACCGAGAGTCCCGCGGCTGCGGGGTCAGTTCCTACGATTTACATTGGTCCCGTGGGAGGTGTTGGTGCCACCCACGCGGTCGTTCGGGGGGTGTTTCGAGTCCTCACCCTCTAACGCCATGTTTTTAATCCTAAGTCTAGGAACACGCAAATTAGCGTCGTATTCTCAAACCGGGAGTCCCGCGGCTGCGGGGTCAGTTCCTACGAGTTACATTGGTCCCGTGGGAGGTGTTGGTGCCACCCATGGGGACGTTCGGGGGGTGTTTCGGGTTTTCACCCTCTAACGCCATGTTTTTAAGCCTAAGTCTCGGAATTTGCAAATTACAGTCGTATTCTCAAACCGGGAGTCCCGCGACAGCGGGATCAGTTCCTACGTGTTGCATTAGTCCCGTGGAAGGTTTTGGTGCCACCCACGGGACGTTCGGTGGCAGTTTCGAGTTCTCACCCTCTAACGCCATGTTTTTAGTCCTAAGTCTAGAAATTTGGAAATTACCGTTGTATTCTCAAACCGAGAGTCCCGCGACTGCGGGGTCAGTTCCTACGAGTTACATTGGTCCCGTGGGAGGTGTTGGTGCCACCCACGGGGACGTTTGGTGGCAGTTTCGAGTTCTCACCCTCTAACGCCATATTTTTAAGCCTAAGTCTAGAAATATGCAAATTACCGTCGTATTCTCAAACCGGGAGTCCCGCGGCTGCGGGGTCAGTTCCTATGAGTTTCATTGGTCCCGTGGGAGGTGTTGGTGCCACCCACGCGGTCGTTCGGGGGGTGTTTCGAGTCCTCACCCTCTAACGCCATGTTTTTAATCCTAAGTCTAGAAATATGTAAATTAGCGTCGTATTCTCAAACCGGGAGTCCCGCGGCTGCGGGGTCAGTTCCTACGAGTTACATTGGTCCCGTGGGAGGTGTTGGTGCCACCCACGGGGACGTTCGGGGGGTGTTTCGGGTTTTCACCCTCTAACGCCATGTTTTTAACGCTAAGTCTAGAAATATGAAAATTACCATCGTATTCTCAAACCGGGAGTCCCGCGGCTGCGGGGTTAGTTCCTACGAGTTGCATTGGTCCCGTGGGAGGTGTTGGTGCCACCCACGGGGACGTTCAGGGGGTGTTTCGGGTTTTGACCCTCTAACGCCATGTTTTTAAGCCTAAGTCTAGAAATATGCAAATTATTGTCGTATTCTCAAACCGGGAGTCCCGCGACTGCGGGGTCAGTTCCTACGAGTTACATTGGTCCCGTGGGAGGTGTTGGTGCCACCCACGGGGACGTTCGGGGGCTGTTTTGGGTTTTCACCCTCTAACGCCATGTTTTTAAGCCTAAGTCTAGAAATTTGGAAATTACCATCGTATTCTCACACCGGGAGTCCCGCGGCTGTGGGGTCAGTTCCTACGAATTACATTGGTCCCGTGGGAGGTGTTGGTGCCACCCACGGGGACGTTCGATGGCAGTTTCGAGTTCTCACCCTCTGACGCCATGTTTTTAAGCCTAAGTCTAGAAATTTGCAAATTACCATCGTATTCTCAAACCGGGAGTCCCGCGGCTGTGGGGTTAGTTCCTACGAGTTGCATTGGTCCCGTGGGAGGTGTTGGTGCCACCCACGGGGACGTTCAGGGGGTGTTTCGGGTTTTCACCCTCTAACGCCATGTTTTTAAGCCTAAGTCTAGAAATATGCAAATTACTGTCGTATTCTCAAACCGGGAGTCCCGCGACTGCGGGGTCAGTTCCTACGAGTTACATTGGTCCCGTGAGAGGTGTTGGTGCCACCCACGGGGACGTTCGGGGGCTGTTTTGGGTTTTCACCCTCTAACGCCATGTTTTTAAGCCTAAGTCTAGAAATTTGGAAATTACCATCGTATTCTCACAACGGGAGTCCCGCGGCTGTGGGGTCAGTTCCTACGAATTACATTGGTCCCGTGGGAGGTGTTGGTGCCACCCACGGGGACGTTCGATGGCAGTTTCGAGTTCTCACCCTCTAACGCCATGTTTTTAAGCCTAAGTCTAGAAATATACAAATTACTGTCGTATTCTCAAACCGGGAGTCTCGCGGCTGCGGGGTCATTTCCTACGAGTTACATTGGTCCCGTGAGAGGTGTTGGTGCCACCCATGGGGACGTTCGGGGGTTGTTTCGGGTTTTTACCCTCTAACGCCATGTTTTTAAGCCTAAGTCTAGAAATTTGCAAATTACCGTCGTATTCTCAAACCAGGAGTCCCGCGGTTGTGGGGTCAGTTCCTACGAGTTACATTGGTCCCGTGGGAGTTGTTGGTGCCACCCACGGGAACGTTCGGTGGCAGTTTCGAGTTCTCACCCTCTAACTCCATGTTTTTAAGCCTAAGTCTAGGAATTTACAAATTACCGTCGTATTCTCAAACCGGGTGTCCCGCGGTTGCGGGGTCAGTTCCTACGTGTTACATTAGTCCCATGGGAGGTGTTGGTGCACCCACGGGGACGTTCGGTGGCAGTTTCGAGTTCTCACCCTCTAACGCCATGTTTTTAAGCCTAAGTCTAGGAATTGCAAATTACCATCGTATTCTCAAATCGGGAGTCCCGCGACTGCGGGATCAGTTCCTACGTGTTGCATTAGTCCCGTGGAAGGTGTTGGTTCCACCCACAGGGACGTTCGGTGGCAGTTTTGAGTTCTCACCCTCTAACGCCATGTTTTTAAGCCTAAGTCTAGAAATATGCAAAGTACCGTCGTATTCTCAAACTAGGAGTCCCGCGACTGTGGTGTCAGTTCCTACGAGTTACATTGGTCCCGTGGGTGGTGTTGGTTCCACCCACGGGGACGTTCGGGGGGTGTTTCGGGTTCTCACCCTCTAACGCCATGTTTTTATGCCTAAGTCTAGGAATACGCAAATTAGCGTCGTATTCTCAAACCGGGAGTCCCGCGACTGCGGGGTCAGTTCCTACGTGTTACATTGGTCCCGTGGGAGGTGTTGGTGCCACCCATGGGGACGTTCGGGGGGTGTTTCGGGTTTTCACCCTCTAACGCCATGTTTTTAACCTAAGTCTAGAAATATGCAAATTATCGTCATATTCTCAAACCGGGAGTCCCGCGGCTGCGGGGTCAGTTCCTACGAGTTACAGTGGTCCCGTGGGAGGTGTTGGTGCCACCCACGGGGACGTTCGGGGGGTGTTTCGGGTTTTCGCCCTCTAACGCCATGTTTTTAAGCCTAAGTCAAGAAATTTGCAAATTACTGTCGTATTCTCAAACCGGGAGTTCCGCGACTGCGGGGTCAGTTCCTACGAGTTACATTGGTCCCGTGGGAGGTGTTGGTGCCACCCACGGGGATGTTCGGGGGCTGTTTCGGGTTTTCACCTTCTAACGCCATGTTTTAAAGCCTAAGTATAGAAATTTGCAAATTACCGTCGTATTCTCAAACCGGGAGTCCCGCGGCTGCGGGGTCAGTTCCTACGAGTTACATTGGTCCCGTGGGAGGTGTTGGTGCCACCCACGGGGACGTTCGGTGGCAGTTTCGAGTTGTCACCCTCTAATGCCATGTTTTTAAGCCTTAGTCTAGAAATTTGGAAATTACCGTCGTATTCTCAAATCGGGATTCTCGCGGCTGCGGGGTCAGTTCCTACGAGTTACATTGGTCCCGTGGGAGGTGTTGGTGCCACCCACGGGGACGTTCGGGGGCTGTTTCGGGTTTTCACCCTGTAACGCCAGATTTTTGAGCCTAAGTCTAGAAATTTGCAAATTATCGTCGTATTCTAAAACCGGGAGTCCCGCGGCTGCGGGGTCAGTTCCTACGAGTTACATTGGTCCCGTGGTAGTTGTTGGTGCCACCCACGGGGACGTTCGGTCGCTGTTTCGAGTTCTCACCCTCTAACGCCATGTTTTTAAGCCTAAGCCTAGAAATTTTCTAATTACTATCGTATTCTCAAACCGGGAGTCCCGCGGCTGCCGGGTCAGTTCCTACGGATTACATTGATCCCGTGCGAGGTGTTGGTGCCACCCACAGGGACGTTCGGGGGGTGTTTCGGGTTTTCACCCTCTAACGCCATGTTTTTAAGCCTATTTAGAGAAGATTTAAACTTTTCTAGAAATCATAGTAATACAATAAATAAAACAATTCATTAGTGTAATCAAATACATTGATGGGTCCAACCCAGGGTAGTATAAGGCTGGACATTTTTTCATTTTCCTATAAGTAGGTACTTGTCATGCACTAATATTCTTCCACTCACAATGCCCCTATCATAAGCTGTAGGAAAGTCTTCAGAAAGTGGAAAATTGTATGGCCAGCTCTCTATTTCTATTAACATCTGATAAACATTTCTTCTGAAACTTAGTTTCATTTTCAGTGTTCAAACAAAACAAAATTTTCAAAATTTGGAAATGAAGAAAATTACCGAAAAGCTACATGTTCTTTGGCATCATGCCAGAGGGCAAGAGGATCCTCATCGGGTAGAACAGAGTTGAGATAAGTGAAAACAGGACCAAAAACCTTTTTCCAAGGCTCTCCTTCACGGAACTTTAGTCCCAATGACTCCCTTGCATAATGTGTACTGAAGAACATCTGGAAATGAACACCAAAATAGAAACAGTGAGCTACATCAAGATAGTTGTTCTATTCGTTATTCATGCTAGGATAAAGATTCCGCAATGGGAATAACAACATTAGCCCCTAAATCACTAAATTCCTAGGTCCAATTTTGCATGTCCTCACAGAGTCGGTAACACAATGATTAAATGGGTCCAATTTTGAATGTTTAAATAGTTGTTTCAGCATATATATACTGCATATATATGCAGCAGTTGCATATATATGCAACACTGCCCCGCCCCACCCCCTGCCCCGTCGCCTCCCCCCTTTCCCACTCACACACGCACACACAAACACACACACAAACATGTATACACTGGCATATCTGTTATGTTTTTGGATTGGGGGTTTCACGTTGCTGCCAAACATGTTTTATTTCACACACGCACACACGCGCCCCCTGCCCGTCCCCTCCCCCCTTCCCCACTCGCACACGCGCACACGCACAAACATGCAAACGCACACACGTGCCCCCTGCCCATCCCCTCCCCCCTTTCCCACTCACAGGCGCACGGGACCGTGCGAGGTGTTTGTGACTCTTACGGGACCATTTTACGTTTTCACCCTTCGATGGCATGCAAGTCTAACTTTTTGCTAATTTGCATCGTACACTCAACTCGGAAGACCCGTTACTACGCGGTCGGTTCCTACGAGTCACATTGGTCCCGTGCGAGGTGTCGTGACTCTTACGGGACCGTTTTGTGCTTGTTGTACGTTTTCACCCTTCGATGGCATGTTTTTATGCTCAAGTCTATTTTTTTTGCAAATTTACGTCGTACACTCTAACCGGGAGCCCCGTGACTACGCGGTCGGTTTCTATGAGTTACATTAATCCCGTATGACGTGTTCGTGACTCTTATCGGACCGTTTTATGGCTATTTTATGTTTTCACCCTTCGATGTCATGTTTTTATGCTTAAGTCTAACTTTTTACAAATTTACGTCATACACTCAAACCGGGAGCCCCGTGACTACGCGGTCGGTTCCTACGATTCACATTAGTCCCGTGCGAGGCGTTCATGACTGTTACGAGACCGTTTTAAGGCTATTTTACGTTTTCACCCTTCGATGGCATGTTTTTATACTTAAGTTTATTTTTTTACAAATTTACGTCATACACTCAAATCGGGAGCGCCGTGACTACACGGTCAGTTCTTGCGATTTACATTGGTCCCGTGCGAGGTGTTCGTGACTCTTACGGGACTGTTTTGTGTCTATTTTATGTTTTCACCATTCAATAGCATGTTTTTATGCTTAAGTCTATTTTTTTGCAAATTTACGTCGTACAATCAAACCGGGAGCGCCTTAAACCTAGAAAGTGGCAATCCGTTGGATAATGACTTCTTTTTCTAGTGTTCACCCTAACTATTCTTTGTTCAAAAGTTATGTTCTCTCTCCCCCCCCCCCCCCCCACTGGAAGTGACAATAAACAAATGCACCAACAATACCCAAGCTATAGGAGGCACAAAAAACTTAAAAGTACGGGGTTTAGACATAAATAGAATCCAAACCCAAAATAATTAAAAAATTGAATCAATGCATATTTAACCGTAAAATAAAGTTCATCATAGGTCTATCCATTACCTGGATATTTTGTTACACCCAACGCCAATCAGAACCTTCTCTATGCCAGCAGCGATGCAATTTTAGATTATGTTTGATAGTAGTTCGCCCCCAACATCAATGTATCCTATGACAGTGAAAAAATAATGAATTTTTTGCAAACAGTTATGTTCAATTAAAACAATGGTAGAACCAAAAAATCAAATTCAAAACCAAAGGAAGAAAACCAGGGCTAGTTCTTTCGTCACTCACTGTCCCTACGAGTTACATTGGTCCTGTGGGAGGTGTTGGTACCACCCACGGGGCCTCACGGGGCCGTTCGGGGGCTGTTTCGGGCTTTTGCCCTCTAAAGCCAAACGATAGAGATAAATAAATGAAAACATATCTATTCTAAACAAAAGAACTGATAAATCACCTAACATTTGCACAAATAGCGAGACATTACACTTAAAAGTAGATGAAATTCATAAATTAATGTAAAGTGCTAATACAATGTCAATATCATAATAGGATACAAATAAGATTGATGAGGATAAAATAATATTTTGATACTCAATCTTCCTCTAAATCAACTAAAAGATCCTTCAAATTAGGGTTGTCATCAAGAGTTGACTGGAACTCTTTTGGAGCCTTTAATGCGTCTATTTCAGTAGTCATACCCTTTGGTGAATGCACAACAATAGACCAATTGCCATCGTTTATGCACTTCGAGTAGAATACCTTCTTTACATTCTGAAAGGCACAAATAAAAGGCTCGTCGACTATGCAGTCTTTAGTCTTCAGCTTTGATAAATCTACCATAATAAGTTTGGAGTCGGGATCAACTTTGCAAGCATTCGTTGTATCCTCCACCTTTACCCAATCACAATAGAATACGGTTTCTGTGAAATCCAAGTAATCAAGTTCTAGGATTTGTTGAATTATCCCATAATAGGTTAGCACCGTATTCTTTGGATTTTTATCACTTTTGCTAGTGATACAGGTGGTCAAGGCGGAAATTGATATTCCACTGTTTTGCGTCAAAAGCTTTTCCTCATATGGATATGAAATAAAATCAAAACCGTTGGTGCGGAATTTCTTAAACTCTTTCGCACGAAAACTAGGACCTTTTGCTAGGCGTGCAAGTCTGGAAGAGACATCACCTCTTTTTAGAAGCTGCATTTATTAATGAATTTGTATTAGGGCATGTTTTTACCACACATGAATAAATAACCGCACACATAAGATGTGAAAAGTACCTCTTTTGACACCCATGCCCTAAAGTCAGTTGTCGTCCAATTTCTCCTTTGATTTTGGATAATTTCGTTCTCGTACTTCCTACCGAAAAATTATAGAGTTTAGATCATAAAATAAAAAATACATATAATTAAAGAAGAAGAATTCAGTAGATACTCACTCTCTCCAGTCTTGGACTTCATCTTGCGATTCGAAGACATGACGAGTTGCTTGCTCGTATTGTAGATTTGTAAGTTTCACCTCTTTAGGGTTCCCAAACGATAATTCGTCCTCAAACTCGTCAGGTTCCTCTATCACTCGTTCTCCATGAGGTTTAAACCTCCTCACTTCTTGTTCTGGCATATGTTCCCTAGCAAATATCGATGATTCCACCATTACGTATTCTTCAGCAATTGAACCTCCAATATACCGTCTATTCTTTACATAATCTTTGAAGGTTTTCATCAAGCGCTCAAAAGGATACATCCGACGATACCTCACGGGACCACATAATAAAGCTTCATCGCATAAATGCACAAGTAGGTGGATACTGATATCAAAGAATGGCGGAGGAAAATATTTCTCTAATACACAAATTGCCTCGGCTAAAGTTGATTTCGCACCTTTAATGTGCCTTCTATTTACCACTTTTGCACAAAGTAGGGTAAAACACAAACTGATTTGCATAATTGCCCGACGGAGATCTTTGTGTTGAGAAGAAGCAATGCCGAAATAACAATGGGATTAATTGGATGATTACGTGCCAGTCGTGAGACTTGCACTGTTTCAAGTCATTTGCTTGGTAGCTTACTACCCTACGTAAATTACCAGAATAACCGGTTGGAGTCTGCAAGTTGAACAACGTGTCTAAGAGGATCTTCTTCTCACTAGTAGTCAAAGTAAAAGCAGTCGGGGGGATAGAAATTCTTCCTGTCATTGGATCATTTTTTAACTACAGTCTCTTCTTTATTTTCATATCCTGTAGATCTCGGCGGGCACGCTCTCCATCTTTGGAATGAGATCCACCCAGACATGTTCCTATCAAATGTTCTGCAACATTCTTCTCTGTGTGCATCACATCAATTATATGCCTTACACGATGATCTTTCCAATACGGCAAATCAAAAAATATTGATCGTCTGGACCATGGCTTTGCTTTACTAGGGTCGTTCGGATCCTCCCTAGCTTTACGCTTTAGGTTTACAAACTGGGGGTGTTTTCCTACGTACCTATTCCCCGCAGTCGCAGCCACTGCTTTCTCCTCAATTTGCTGACCAGAAAGTCGAATAGGTGCCGTTCTTCGCTCATGACCGACAGGCAAAACGTTAGACTTGTCGTTCCTAAAAGGGTGACTGGTCGGCAGAAATCTACGATGACCCGTGTAACTCAACTTACCACTATGTTTTAACCAACAGGCTTTAGTTTCCTCCCCACATATGGGACATCCATAATAACCATGAACATTACAACCGGACAAGGTCCCGTAAGCAGGAAGATCGTGGATCGCCCACATCACCATTGCTTTAAGTGTGAACTCTTCACCCTTATGAGAATCGAATGCCTCCACGCCTTTATCCCACAACTCTTTAAGTTCTTCGATTAATGGGTCTAAGAATATATCAATATCATCACTAGGAGCCTTCGGCCCGGGTATCAACAGAGATAACAATGTGAACTCCTTTCTCATGCATAATGTCGGAGGAAGACTTAAAGGCGCCATAAGAACTGGCCAATAACTCTGACTAGTACTTAAATTACCGAAAGGGTTAAACCCATCGGTTGAGATTACAAGACGAACGTTGCGCGGTTCCTTTGCAAATTCATGGTGTTGTGCATTTGAAATTTGCCAGATGAGTGAATCAACCGGATGACGCATCAAATTCCCACCCACCTCGCATCGAGCATGCCATATCATGGCCTCCGCTATCCACGGTACAGTAAAAAAACGTTTTAACCTTGGCCCAAGTGGAAAATACTTCAAAACCTTTTGTGGGAGTTGCGAGCACTTGCGATTTTTTGCATGTTTACCATTTCCATTCTCACAAACCATACATCTAGGCTCACTACATACAGGACATTCATCCTTGTCTTTGTGCTCATTCCGGTACAATATGCAATCATACTTGCAAGCATGAATAGATTTGTATTTCAAACCTAAACCCTTCAAACTCTTCTTCATGGTAGGATAATTGTCTGGTAACATGTTCTCTTTTGGGAGAATTTCTTTAACCCACTTAAGAATTCCGGTTACGCTGTTTCCAGACAAACTAAATTGACTTTTCAAATTATGCAAACCAATCATTGCATATAATACCGAGTGATCTTCATCGCAATATTTATTCAACGGTCTAGCCGCATCGGCTTTCAACCGTATGCATTCCCGATCTCCTAGTAGTTCAGCATCAATTTGTTCATTTACTTGGTCATAATGCGCATTATTTGTATCCATAGGTTGGTGGTTTTGTTGGTTGTGGAGTCTGTAAGCATCATCAATTAAGTCGGTCAATGGACGATGTGTTGGTGAATCATGTACCACTTCTACTCCTTGAGGTTCCGTTACACGGTCGGCTCCCGGTAATTCTTCTGGAACATAAGGTACAACTTTTTCACCATGGTATGTCCATATTATATAGTCTTGACAGATTCCCCACTTTAGTAAATGCAACTCAACAACTTCCAATGACTTATATTTTCCGTTAATACAATGAGTGCACGGACACGGAATCTTCTCACTTTTAAGATTTTTGGAAGCGTATTTAACAAATTCATAAACGCCCTTTACATGATTAATTGATATCCGGTTAGTCTCTCCCATCCACTCTTTGTATTGTGGGAAATCCATGTAATAATCTTCAAATTTCAGTCCTGTGGTAATAGGTTAAAAAATATTATTACAACTGAAACAAAAAGAATATTCTTATGACTGAAACAAAAAAAATATCATTCCAAACGAAACAAAACCAATATTCTTACAACTGAAACAAAAAAATATCATTCCAACTGAACAAAACCAATATTCTTACAACTAAAACAAAAAAATATTATTACAACTGAAACGAAAGAAAATATTATTAAATATTGGCCAACAGATAAAGTGGCCAAGTAATAAAAGATTTTTCATAATTCCTCAATTCCATCCCATCCCCGCTGTTAACGTACACAGGTACATCTCCGCAGCCGTTGTATATTTCATCGACCATTATTTTAGCCTCACCCTTCTCCAAAGGTCGGTGATGCACTAGAGTTCCAGGAACCCTAGAGATGAGTATGCACATGCCAACAAACCTCGAATTGATCATGTCCTTGATATAGTACTCTTCGCCATAGTCACTGTGAGTTGTTGATGATGATCTGAGCCCCGTGATTGGCGGAGGTTCAGGGGAGGGAAATGTCTGAGGATGAGGCATTTGAGAGGGGAATGTTAGAGGGGAAGGATGTGTGAAACCTTGAGTAGGAGTAGGGTAAGGGTAACCTTGAGGAGGCAATGGGGGCCTATAACTTTCCCAAAGATTCACAAGTTTCCCAATTTGATTTGTCAATAATCCCAGGGAATTTTTAATCTCATGGACATCCCCATCGATCTTCAAGTGGTGGTCCTTTTGGGATGAGATACAATTTTGGACCGAAGAAAGCTCGTCCACAAGAGGTGTAATGTGTTGAAGTTTTGTTTTTGGCATATGTGAGCCAATACCTCTCGTCCTTCCCCTTTTATCCTTTCCAAAGGTCTTAGTCAGGGCATCATTTTCAAGGTCAAAGACATCAGTAGGGCTCGAATCTGATTGACTGTTGATGGCCTCTATTGATTCCAGTGTCTTAGCCAAGTGCAGCGGGAATTTATTATCTTTGTCCCATCGAGCATGAAGGAATAAGTTGGACCGATTTGCGTTTTTTCCGGCATCTGGACCATCTTTTGTCCTACTCTCCCATTCATTCCTCAAATCCTCGTATGATTTGGATCCCAGCCTATGGATATCAGTTTTTTGTGCACTATTTTTTTTGTTTTGCTCCCTCTGGACCAACTTTTTTTCATTCACCTCATTCTCCAAAAACTTATTCCACTGATCCACCGGCATTTCAACATTGGGAGGCACTTTCTCTTTCAAAGCCAAAATATCTGAGCTCGCTGCCTCTTTCGGGAAATGTTTCTTCCGAAGGTTTCTCCTGTATGTCCTCAATCCTTCAGCAACCCGAGATAGAACCTTATTCTTGGAACGGTCAGGAAATGAGAAATGCTTGCAAAGTTGGTTATGTATGTCATCTTTGATAGCTTGATCAACAAGGTTCCAATTGTCTGGTCCACCAACTCCCACGTTCATTTTTCCCAGCGACAAACACCTGGCTTTAAAGTTCAGCACGTCATTCCTATCACCCGTCGGGTTATTCCCGAGAAGGGAGAAGCCAATAGGCTTCTTTTCATTTGAGCGGGTGGCATCATGAGTGTTGTATGGGGGCGTTAAAGCAACGGGAGTGTTGGATTGGGGCGTAGGAGCACTTGGAGTTGGACTTGGTGAGGAGTGAACCATTGGTGGAGTTATGAATTGCTCATCCATTGGTGATGAGAATTCGGGTTCTGCACGAGATGGTGAACCTCGTTGTGGTGTCACATCGGCACTTGGTACCCTTGGGTTGTTTCCTCTCGACATTATCTACAAAAATTAAAAAATATAAGTGACTAAATAATTATAGTAATATGAAATTATAACTAATTAATCAAGCTTAATTAGTTTTATATATATAGATAGATAGATACCTTTTCAAAGTAAGACTTTAGAATAAGTTCAATGTGTCTGATCTCCATCCATTCGGTATTAGTTTTTAAGAACCTATGAATTTTTGCACGTGGCCAACTAGAAGGAAGGGTATCTATGATTGATGTGTAGATGTCAGTGACATGAACTCGGAATCCCCTATTTCTCAACTTGTTGGCAAGATTCAATTTTACGTGCATATGGCGCGAGACATCACAGTCTATGTCAATGCTCTCTCTACGCAGTTGTATCCATAACGGGTGGATTTTTTTTCTGCCTTCTCCAACAACGTAACCATGGTCAGGGCTATGTCGGGATTACGTGTGTGAAATATATTTTGTATAATGTCATCCCAGTTTTTTGGTAGAGAAAATAAAATACGATCGAACAAGTAATCTTGCTGGATATCAAATCCATGATTTATAAGGTAGTTAAATTGTTCGATCTTTTTATTTCCGTACCTATAAATAGGAGTACCCTCATTATGACGCACACTAATAAAAGAGTTGTCTGTGCGGTCTAATTGCAACCTCTCCCACTCTTGTTGACAGTATTTATCACCGTGCCTCATTTTTCCTGAGAAAAGTATACGAGGGCATGAATACAAGTCCTGCTATTAAGGTTTAGGTTTGAAAGTTATGAGAGTTTAAACATACATATACACATAAATCTATACACAATTTATTTGTTGACCCAAGTCCGCGACCCACTGGGTATGACAAAAAATACACATTAATCGCAAGATATGTGATATACTTTTTCATAGGCAAATCAAGAGCACACCCAACAACTTTAATAACATATACATTTATCGACACTAGTATCAATTCAATAAATTCAACATGGTATCCAATAACCAAGCCAATAATATCTCATTATAGTAATGTGCACACGTGTTTGCGACTCGTATGTAAAAAAAATCATTTAATTATATTTTCTCAGAAAAACAGACAAGACAAACATATTTTGTCAAAAAAAAATACACACATATACAATCTAGGGTTTATTGACATAATCTATACATACACACACATACAATCTAGGGTTTATTGACATAATCTATACATACACACACATACTATTTAAGGTTTACTAAACCCTAATATTTTTTGTGACATAAATCTATACATACACATACATACAATCTATACATACACACACATACACACATAAAAACATAAATCTACACATACATACACAAAAATTAGCTTTAGATAGAAATCACGAAATCCAAATGAATCAATACATACCAACTGAAATCGATTAGCCAAATGCAAATCCAACTGAAATCCAACCGAAATCGCAGGAGCTCGAAATCGCACGAACCCTAACAGCAAACGAAGTCGCACGTAATAAATGAGAAGCTGGGAATATTTCATTTTAAGACCAGACTATGGTCACGGCCTAGAATCGTGACCCGATGTGCGCGACCCATTAATGAGCATCAGGCTGGCGATTTAGATCTAGTCACGACCTAGAGCCGTGACCCATTACTGACTCGGCAATGGCGATTTCAACTTCGTCATGGCCAAGAGCCGTGACCCATGCGCGCGACCCTTTACTCACTGGCAGGACAATGGCAATTTTGATTTGGTCACGGCTTAGGGACGTGACCCATAATGCGTGACCCTTTCCAGCAGTTTGGTGTTTGAATGATGTATGGTCACGGCCTACAGCCGTGACCCATACCAACAAATGGTCACAGCCCAAGTCCGTGACCCATCCGCGACCAGTTTGGAGGGAATTTTGGCGCCAAATTGGTCACGACCTGGTCACAGTCCAAGTCCGTGACCCATCCGCGACCAGTTTGGAGGGAATTTTGGCGCCAAACTGGTCACAATCTAGTCACGGCCCAAGTCCGTGACGCACTATGGTCAGGGATTTAGTCCGTGACCACTTCCAGAGCATGGATAATTTCGTGTGGTAATAAAATTGGTCACGCCAAATAATGAGTGGGTCACGGCCCAAGTCCGCGACCAACTGGTTGCGGACTTGGGTCGTGACCCACTGGGCGTGACCATTCGCAGGATTTGGTGTAGTGATACCTCTGAAAAATACACATGCCAATGCATGAACCGTTTTACTTTTGAAAAATCTTACTTACCCACATTAATTTACCTTAATCTAGTAAAGACTTCCTTTATTCGTACTTATCATATTCATCTTGTCTAACACAATCAATTCGACACTTGAACCATTACACTTGATTTGATTGGGACCCATTCCTCCACCGAAAATTTACCCTTTTTACTTACTTCAATACACTTTGGTATTTTTCATTGAAAATCACAATTTCCACACATGAATTTGCCGTGATAGAAAATACTTATATGTCATTATAAGACCTTTTCCATACATACTTATGCCAATTATGGGTTTACACGTAATACATTATAGTCATTTTTCTACCCACTTTTACATGTAAATGGTGGAAAATAGTAATATAAATTTTTTGTCTAATTTAAAACCCACTTTAAAACCTTTTATTTGAGACCCATTTGTTCATAAGATCATAGAAATCTACCAATAAACTTCATAGATGCAAACTATCATAAAGCCTACAAATTTTAAGACTAAAATATGTAAATAATAAATCTAAAATTCATACCTAACATAAACCTTAAACTAAGGTTAGCATACCCACCTCAAATGAGCTCTAACAATGGTGGGAATGTTGTAGAAGATGGAGGACCCCCTACTTACAAAGGTTGCCTCAAGGGGGTCTCTAAAATCCCACCAAATCTTGACTCCTTTGTTGCTCCAAGAGAGCTCAAGATAATTATTCCATCAGTTTGCTTCTTCCTACTCAAGAAACCATCTTCAATACAGAGAAAATACAACAAGAACTTCATCTTATTCCTCTAACAAAGTCACCTAGGATTTACTGAGGTAACACAAGGTGGTTTAGGAATTTTTAATGGTGGTTGTAGGTGGTGGTAGTGTGTAGAAAAATTTTGCGTCACAAGGTTATTCTTTCATGGAAGCTCAAACTAAAGAAAGAGAAGTTGAGAAATCTGATGGGTTATGGGTCTCCCAATACACACGATTTCTCTCTCTTATAACCCAAGATAATGGGTAGTTGCCAAATGAGGAAAACATATAACCCAGATACTTCCCATATCAGGTATTAAACCACCCTTAATTGACATCACATATAGATCAAAAGTTGGAATTTGGACAACATACAAAAATAATCCCGCCAAGGCTAACACTAGCAAGCCCGGTCGACTAGCCAGGGACCCCCGGTCGATCGGTCCCAGTGTTTAAAACCTCATTTTTTTCAAAATTTGACCCCATGATATTTTTGTTTATATTTTTATTACCCTAAAAACTTAGTCAATATATTTTTATCGCTAGCGAGGAGCTCTATAAAAATCGTGCAAAGTTCTACATTGTTATGTCGCGTACCAGCACAACTATTGTATAATACTAACCATGCCCTGGGTAACCTCCGTCCCTCTACTAATTCATGTAGAACTTTAACAATATATTAATTTTAACCCTTAGAATCTAAATGTCCCACCATGCGGACCGGGCAGCTTGAAATTTTCTTTTTAATCCCTCTGTGCGACGCGTTACTTTTGTATAAGTTTGGCTCAATACTCATGCACCTATTCTGTCCAAATATTGTTCCCGAATAAAATACATACTTTTTATAAAGTATATTTATTACTAGGGAGGGGTATTATATGAAAAGACAACATTAAATATAGAGGATCTTCTGGTTTGGGCAGTCAATTGCTTTTTATTCTACAACTCCATTTTTACAGTTTCTAATTTTCTACTAAGAATTCAGGAGTCAGGTTTTGGATGTCCATCTCTTTTATGGAAAATATTTTGTCGTAAAATTTAGCCAGAAAAAACCTAAGGATTTTCAGTACAATTTCTTTTCTATCATAGGTTATTCCATTTGCATGCAATTTTGTGTCAGTGTAAGTTAATTTGATATAAAAGCCATCAAATGACTCATTATCATCCATAATCAGGGTATCATATTACTAAACTAGCATTTGGGTTTTTCTAGCATTAACACATTCATCACCCTCATGGGTGGTGACTAGCATGTCCCTGACTTCCTTAGAAGTAGAACAGATAGATATGCCCTTAAACTCATATTCATTAATGGACATAAAAAGTTAATTCGTTCCCTTGCTGTTATTCAGTAACATCTGTTTTTACTCTGTCATAAACTCACAAAGTTTTTCTTAATTCTTATAGTGTTGGTTTTAGTCAAAGGCCTAGTTGGGTGTTGATATCCATTTTCAATCAAGTCCCATACGTCGTCATCCAAAGTCCCTTGGATGAAGGCAATCATTCTTACTTTACCGTAAGGAAAATTATTTCCATCAAAGAGGGATGGACGGGACAGGTTACCAAAATTCTCAAATCTCTCATCCATTTTTAGAAATAGATTTCAAAAGAAGTTTCTGGAGTTTGAGGATCAAAAATGATTTGATAAACCTGCCCTGATACTACTTTAAAAACTGTTTACTAGATCTTTAACTAAAAGTTAAATTTTAAGTAAACTCCAAAAATCAAACTCGTCGGATGGAACTCCTTTTAAATCATTACACGAGGTGTCTAAAAGAAGAATAGCTTTGGATGTTAGATTTGGTAGATAGATTACCTTAAGTTTTTAAAATAAAAACCTATACTAATTCTTTATTTAGAAACCAAACCATATAAGCAGTACGAATAAGTATAGTAAGTTTGACACGATATTTTTTTACGTGGTAAAATCCCAAACTAGGGAGCATATCCACGGTGACATTTACACCACAAAACAAAAATCCACTATAATGAACAAGTTATACATGATTACATGCACATAAATAAGCACACAAGATCCTAAGACTAAGAATAGAATTATACCTATTGGGCTTTATCCTCCACACTAATTTTGTTCTGGCTTTAATCTCCCTCACTGTTTCTCTACGTCAATCCTTGCTCCTTCCTCCAATGGACTCAGTCAACACAAAATCTCTCAAATCAACCACACTTGACTAGGTGTTCCTGTGAGAGTGTATGTGACAGTAAAGTGAAACACAAGAAAATATGCAGCTCACATCTCTCAAAGGATTTATACAAACAAATCCTAAAAAATTATAGAGATTCTTTATGAAATGCAAATATTCAGATTTCTTTAAAAATTAGACTTATTTTCAAAAGAATATTTTAGATATGAAAGTAATATTTATAAAAATTAGATAAAATGTTTCCAAACACTTATTTATATATTAATTAGTTTCGCAAAGGGTGAAACTGTGTTTTTTGAAACACAAATTTCAGATCTAAAATATAGACGATATTTGAAGTCTCTTTTTTGAGAAACTTAAAAACGATAGGGGATCTAAAAAATGTACAGCTATAAGACAAGATCCAATAGAGAAGGTAACAAAAACCCTACAAACTATCGTGAAATGAATCTCTGAGTATCTTTCACAAAAACCTAGAGAACTAACTCTCAAACTAAGATTTTCTAGTTTAGATATAACATGGATAGTGTTTGGGTTTGTGTTTATGGAGAAAAATAAAGGATAAAAATATCACAAGCTCTGGTTCTCTCTCTCTCTCTCTCTCTCTCTCTCTCTCTCTCTCTCTCTCTCTCTCTCTCTCTCTCTCTAACATTTCTCTTTTCTCTCTCTACTCTCTTCTCTATCTTTTTTTCTTAGTTAGTCGAAATGCCAAAAGTCTTCAAATGGAGACCCTAAGGTATGTATTTATACTCAACATGGAAGGGTCTGGAACGTCGAAGGGAAATGAACGACTAAGATCAATCATACATTTCAAATTCAAATATAAGGGTTATAAAATGACCGCACAATCTTACACTTTGATTTTCTCTTAGGGAACGTAGTTGGATCATCTTAAGACACATGAAGTACGTGGATTAGATTTCATCTAAGGGCTATAAGTGATGAGCTGGAATGGGAGAGAAAACAAACACAAATTGAACCAATAATAATGCAACACATGTAGATATAATGACGGTCGAAAAAGGTGTGTTTTAGAGTTTATAAAAATCCCATTTGCTCCCCCATGATTCTTTCCCAGTTTCAGATTCTACACAAAGAAGTTTTATAGGAATAAAAATATTTTCAATTTAGCCCACAACATTTTTAAATCAATATTTTAAATGTTTAAAAAACCATTTTAAATATTTTTAAAATGTTTAAAAAACTCCAAAAAATATTTAACACGTGTTCACACCCTCACACTCATTTATGCATGATTTGTGTCCTATAATGTGTTTAGTGAAATATTGTACTTCACTTTATGGTAGATAAGATGTCTTGGACAAGATGATTGTTGATGTAGCTTTGCAAACCATGGATAAGATTGCTCAGAAAAAATCTAAACTATTTTGTCACCATATCTAAACTAGTTGAAACTCTTGTATGGTACAGACTCAAGTAAGTCAACCATATAGTGTCTTCTCACTACTCACTTCAATTTTGACTAAGTGTGAGCTGTGTAAGGACTTGAGTGACTCCTAGGGTCTCTATACATGTATTATCCCTATCTTAAAGTTCTAAGTGGTTGATCTTGATCAAAAAACCTTCTCCCTCAGCCACCAAGCTAAAACTTATAACACCCCGTAATTTTATTGATTTTTATATTGGAAATTAATTTGGGATTAATTAAATTATATTGGGAAAATTAATCCAGTAAAATAAATATTAATTGAGAGATAAGGATTAATATTTATTTATATTGAATATTACTTAGTGAATGAATAATAATAATGATAAGAAAATATTATAGTTGTCGTGATAAGAAATACGACAGTTACGGTAGATATAGTCAGGACGCGCGTGTCAGTCGTGTCGGGATTTAATTTGGAAAATAAAATATAATTTCACTTTTGATATTCCATATGATCATTTTGAGTGCGGGAGTGTGTCAAGAAGGGTCTAGATAGTCAGAAATGTCTACCTGAGGGTTTAGTTTGGGTCCTGAAGCACTTTTATGCCAAACCGGCACCCCAGAGGAGTATTTCGATCATTTGAAATTTTAGAGAAAATAAACCCACAAAAATTAAAGGATTATATCGGATAAAACGTAAAGGTAATTGGGGTTATCAGTTACCAAACCAAAGGGAGAGTCACATGAGGAAGAAGGAGAGTTGTTCCTATGGTTCCAAGGCCAAAGACTACCTTCTTGCACCACCACCACCACCGGATTGTAGATCAGAACGAGGAGAACACAAATTCCACCATCACTTTTGCAGAAATCAGTCTTCTGAATTAAGGCAAGTGCTTATCTTGCTAACTTTTGATTTGATATACCATCCATGTTATAATAAGATTATCATCTTATGAAGTTTATCAACTTTGATCTTAAAATTGAAGATATAAATCATATTATTGGGTAGGAATGATAATATATTTGATCCCTTATACATGTAGGATGGATTTGATGAGAAATATCATGAAATTGGGGAAGAAATATGATATTATGTTGAGGGTCTTGAACATGAATAATAATTAAGGGGTTTGAGAGATTAGACTTGATCAAATCTGATTTGAGGTTGTTCTGTAAAGATTTAATTATTCTTATACGTTAAAAATCATTGATACATGTTACTATGATGTTAGAGACCTTTGGTTGGGAGTTTGGAATAGTGTAATGTTGGGTTGGATGTTTAACCATGGTGAATTCTCGTAAAAGCTTAGGGAAGAAGATGATACATGGTATGGCGAATCGATTCGGCTCCTTGGCCGAATTTATTTGGGCCAAGGCTAATCGATTCGGTTTCCCAGATTTGCATAATTTTTCCATTTTTTCTTAGAACTCAGGGGGAATTATTGGGTTGACCTTTGAATTAATTTTAAATCCTATTGAGTGATATCCTATTTACTAGTATGATAATGTTGGGTTTGAGGTTAGTCATACGAGGAAAGTTTAGGACTAAAATTGATTAAGCTTAACGGGTAATAAAAGCTTATTCGGATAATGATTTCTTATCATGGAGAATTAGGGGAATGTAGGACTAAGACCAGTAGGCCTTGACTGGGAGACCTTTGAGTTTACTTAAGGGATAATTGACAACCATTTGGGTATTAGGAAACACTCTGAGTTATACAATAAGAAGTATTATGCTACGTAGAATATTCAAGGGTACTATAATACGTATGGAGTATATGATATGGGTTATGTGTATACCTATAATGATTATATATATATATATGAGTGGTGTGTATACCTATTGTTTGAATTGTATGTGTAATCATACCTAGGCTACTTGCTATCGCTGGAGGTTTCGCGTCGTGGATAGTCTTATTCTGATGAGCCCAACTGGGGTGGATATTGACTTGTACCTCAGGACATATAACTTAGGGATTGAGCACTACTTGTGTGAATAAGGGTGTGACCGGCCATTTGGGTGTGTTAGATACGAGCGTATCCAAAAGTCTTAGAACTACTTTCTCCTTTAATATGGTGTGATTTAAATTATGGTTCGAGGGAGATTATCCGAATCAGTGTCCTTACATAGTACGTGATGTACCAGGACTTGATAGCAGAGTACACTCGCACTGCAGGTCTCTACCTAGGGGTGTTGTATATGTATATATGATAAGAGTGATAAATTGTATATACGTGTGATTGATCATACTACAAGTGTATTAGTAGATACGATAGATGGTGATATCTAAATTAACCAAAGTGTATGAGAATTAAATCATTTACTAGTAATTCCTATTGTACATAAAAAAAAAGGTAGTATCGTATGGTATGGATAATACGGGTGGGCACGATAAATGACTAGATGTGAAGAGATGTAAGACAGACTAGTTAGGCGGCTAGCATAACTAGGTTAGTTAGAGTAGTATGTTAGGCGTTCACATTAGTTGAGGGGTGAGGATCCCAAGTGAGGGCACGCAATACTAACATGTATTTAATATCTTATCTTGATGCATTTTAAACACTTGATAAACCTTTTCAAATTTCTTTACTTGGGCTCTGGCCCATTTCAAATCCTTTTTGTAAAAACTATTTTAGGTGCCCAGCCACAGGGATGCCAGGCATAGGAGTTCCTACATTTGACGTGCTGTAACTGCAATGGAAGTTGTAAGACCTTGTTATTAGACACCTCCACCTTTATTCAGTTCTTAGTTATCCATACTTATCTCAGTCGGGCATGTCGCCCATTCATAGTTGGTTACTATTTGTAGATATTTTATATTTCCAGTTATTCCCATTTATTTCCAGTATTGATTTAGACTTTACATATGTATGACAATATTGGGATTTTATCTGGTGTGTTATTCCAGACTCACTTTTTTTATTTATGTCGTTATCTCATTATTTATTGTTATGTGTATGGAAATGGTGAATGTTATATTTATTCCGATTATATTTACTGCATGTTAATAAGAAAGATTAAAATTTTGACACTGGGCCATTAGGGTATTAGTAAAATAATTTGATGTTCGACAGTGATTCTAAGAATGACACAATTAATGATTCAGGTTTAATTTAATAATGGAATGATCACCCACGATTAGAATAGGCGGGGTGTCATAAAACTCCCAAGAGATCCCATATGTCCTCTTTGAGCCATGTCGGCTCAACTAGGCAACATGTACAACAAAGTACATATTAGTACGTTTGTTCCATAAAGAATAAATTTTGTATGACGAGGGGATCCTCATGGTAGAACCTCTCCTCCTGACTTGTTTTGTTCATTGGGTCACTTTTGTCTTAGACATTTTTGATGCAAAATGATAATATTTGGATTTAAACATTTTCTAGAGGGGTGATTCACTGTGAACTCCCTCTCTTGATTTTATATTTTAGTTGGCTTTGTCATAGGGGTCCCTCGCTTGTGGTCTCCCTCACCCAGTTATTATTTCAACTCGCCTTGACAAGGGGATGGGGTCTTTCAACCAAAATTTACATTCTTTGGAATTGGTAGGAGTCTCGGGGTCCCTCACGCAAAATAATAATTATTTGGTATTACCAATAGGGGTCCCTCTCCCAAAAACATTAACCTTTTGGAATTGTCAAGAAAGGGGGCTCCCTTATCGAAAACATCAACTGTTTGGAGGAATGAGAGGGGATTTCTCGCCCAAAACGTCAACTCTTTGGAATTTAGCAGGAGAGGGGGGGGGGGTCACCCGCCCAAAAGCATCATGACTAATCTTCAATACCCCCTTGTGCAACGTATTTTGTGTTAGGCAGACCAAAAGGCTTTGTATGCCATAAATTCAATCTTTCTAAAAAAAAATAAGGAACGCTAAGGTTTCTTCATCATTACACCTGGTGTCATTAAATGCTCTGTCACTTCATTCTAGATTTTGGGGTCTCGAGGAGACACATGTTTCCATGGGAACTATCATCCCACCATTTGGGTAAAAATATTTCAACCTTTTGGTTTTCCCACACGTCTTCCTATTTTCATATAAGAAACCTCATTTTTTTAACAAAATATTTCACTTTTACAATCTCTCTCAAGTATTCTGAGAGAACATTTTTTAGGGCTAAGATTTTCGGCGATGAATCCATAGTTTTCTTTCTTTCAAGATTTTCTAAAACATATCCTAGATAGCTTCATTGTCACCAAACACCTCTATCGGTGTTGACACCACTGTCATTCCACTTTTAGTTGATTCTTTATCGATTTCTTCTACTTTATCTATGGTGGTGGCTATTAGCGCCTCCACAATAGCCACCATCATTCTTTCTCCTGCTATTGCTGCATCAGCAGATTCCCTTTCCAAGAAATTATCACCATGGGTTCGTCGCATGAGACGTTGAACATTGGGGGTTTTTTGTCCAAGGCCCCTACTACTAGGGGTTCCTCATTGGTCGTTACTTCTAGTGAGTGTTCCTCGTAGGAACCAATTGTAACTGTGGGTTCCTCATCTAAGACCCCTACTACCAAGGGTTCCTCGTTGGTGGTTATTTCTAGTGAGGGTTCCTCACAGGAACCAATTGTAATGGGGGGTTCCTCATCTAAGCCCCATGCTATCAGGGGTTCCTTGTTGGTGGTTACTATTGGGTGAGGGTTCCTCATGAGAACAAATTATAATTGGGGGTTCCTAGCATAAGATATTTTACATAAGGGGTTCCTCGTCCAATGCTCCTGCTTCCAAGGGTTCCTCGTTGGAAATGTCTATTATTAGGGGTTCCCCGTTGGAACCCATTTTTATTGGGGGTTCTTCTTCTAAACCAATAGTTTTTGGGGGTCCCTCTATGCACTCGTAGGAAAGGGGTTTTGGTCTCTATTATTAAGCTCCTTATTTTGGACTAAGTGATGAATTTATGGCCTCCCTCTCCAGGTTTGAGGAGGAATTTGTTTCCAAAATTTTTGAACAACCCCAGGTGGGATTGAGTGAGTGCAATGATTTCCTAATTATTTTTCTTGATTTCATTCTTAGAGTTATAGTGGGTCACGGTGACTTTCCTCATTCCAATGTCGAAGTCAGGTCTTCGGGAGGGGCCCCTGAGAAGTGGGCTACTTGAGTTGATTATGTTCTTGTTGTCCTTTCATATAAAGTTGTTCTTGAGGGACTTGGTCTTGTCACTGCAATTAACAGCCTAAAGTCTTGCACTGTGGCCAAACATGGTTCCACCCTTAATCTATTAATTTCTCGTTGGAGTAGGGACTCTAATACTTTTGTGACTAGTTGGGGTGAATTCACTATCACCATGGAGGATGTCTGTGATCTTATTTCCCTACCTTTCTTAGGAGGGCATGTTTTTACTGATGGCTATGAGGACCCCCTCGAGCAAGAGATTTTGGAATAACTTCAGTCATCTCCTTCTGAGTGTTCAAGGTAAGTGTCTATTAATGTAACCGGTGTTACTAAACATTCTTTTACCAAATGGCAAAGTTACTAGGTTAAGGATTTTGAGCATTTACTTAAGGGGGAATATTCAAGAAAGGAACCCAAAAGTCAGAATGGTCCCAAGTTTAACTGCTCTTCACACTTGGATTCTTTCCTAGTTACTTTTCTTTATAGATTATTTCTTTCAGGTAAGCAAGAAGACTCCACTCGTGAGCTTATGTTCAAATTGGCAGTAAGCCTAGTGCTAGGGAAGAATGTGCCCCTAGCTTCTTTGACCCTTGGGTCATATTATACTTGGTTATATCATGCCCATGTATATGTTGAGAGATCTTGTGGCCGCTATGATGTCACCAACTTCTTTATTCTGGTGCCTTTTTTTATTTAAGCATTTGCCAACTTTGGCCCGGAAGCCAAGGCCTGTCATAGCAAAGTCGCTTGCATCATGAGGTGGCTCAAAAAATCCCCCAAGAAACTCCTAGGTCTTTGATTGATAATGTTGGCGAGTTATAATTATGCCCCTATAATAAACGCCCCGGTGGTACTTTCAATTGGCTATCTTTTTCAAGTGATGGGGGCACTTTTTACCGTCCTTCGAACACGGTTTCATCTCTTCTTCCTCACATATTAATGTGGTGGAAATGTTATTACCAGGACTCATTCCTTCCTTGACAGAGTTGGGTCAAGGCATTAGGCTTTACCAATCTGAGAGGGTGAGAAGACAGTTTGGTTATGACCAGGGTGTTCACACCCTTTCATACCCTTCGAGCTATGACCCCTCAGATTTGTATTTTGAGACATCTATGAACTTTACTTTCCGAGAAATTCTCTATAGGGTGAGCTATTTGGGAGGGTTATACATGCCTCCTTATGACCACTTTCCCTTTTTCACTCATTCTTGGTTCCTGCTTTGGCAGAGGCGGGTTCTTCTTATTTAAAATTGTAGAGCTGAGGTCCCTAATGAAACTATTTATACCAAGTATGTCATGGCCAAGTTCTTAGTCAAAATGACTCATAAAGAAATTTGGCACCAGAGTACTACACCAAAGACACCTTTTAAGAAACTTATTCCTATCTTGGTTAAGCCCCTCCTTAATGAATCCACCTATTCGAAGCAACCTGAGTTGCAGCCTGCTAAGTCCAAAGGACAACCCAAAGGCAAGAAAAAGGAAAAAGACTCTGTTGTAGGCAAACAGAGACACCCTAGCACATAAGTGTTAAATTTTATACCTGGCACTACTGATGCTCCTCTTCCCCTATTCTCCTCTAAATACTAAGGTAGCTAAGAAAAAGAAGAGAGTTGTGATAAGCACCCAAAACTGTACATTTTATACCCCGAATAGTTGTATTTTAGTTGCTATTTCTCGACAATATGGGTCTTATGCGCTTAATTGTTCAATATGCAGGCTTAATGCAAGTTGCGGTGTTCAAACGCGTATTTCAAGGCAATTGTGCATTTTATGGAGTTAATACCTCTTCCATACCCTAACCCGAGCCTAAACCTAGCCCAAACTTATTCCAGGCCCGTGTGTGTTAGTTGTGCCCTTTTATTATAATTTTTAGATTTTTAGTTTGAGTTATTTTATTTTTAGATTTATTTAGAATTTTTAGGATTTAATTGCTATTTTTATATATTTCTTTATTTTATTTTAATTTTTATTAATTTTTAGTTGTTATTTTATTTTATCTTTGTTTTTATTATTTTTTATTTTATTAGGATTAGTTTTTTTTAATTTTATTAGATTATTTTTTTTAGGACTATAGTTTTCATTTAATTTTATATTTTTATATCTTTTATTTTATTTTAGTTTTTTTTATATAGTTTAGGATTTTATTTTTTTAATTTTATTTTTATTGTTTTTAGTTTATTTTATTTTCAGTTAGTTTTGATTTTTTAGTTTTAATTTTATCTTAGATCTTATATTTTATTTTTATTTTTATTTTATTAGGATCCAAACTAACACACACACACACACCTAAACTAAAACCATCATCCCCAACTAACTCCCCTACACTCTACCACACTAAATCAACCCCCACTCCATCTTCTTCCTCAAACCCCCCAACAAACCATTTCTCTCTCCCCTCTCCTCCAACCACCATTAACAACCAAACCCACCTTACTTATAATCCATCTCCATCTCTCCACCCTCCTTACCACTCTCAACCACCTGCCACAACCCAAAGCCGCCGGCAGCCCCCCTCTCTCTCTCCCTCTGCTACTTCCGGCGAGTGCCCTTACCGGCGACCTCCCTCTCCTCTCTCTCGATCCAACAACTCCGACCCTCTCTCCCATCCCCTCGACAGACGCTGCTGCCCCTTCCTGTCTAACCTCCAGCCGAGCCCTGCTACTGCGGCGACGCCCCTTTTTTCCCTCACCGGGCGACCACCCTCCTACCCGTCTCTCTCACTCTCGACCAGTCGACCTCCCCACTGCCACCGGCGCCGATCTGCCACTCCGATCCAAAACCAGTTACCATTCAATCCAAACCCATTTCCCATTTTTTTTACCCATTTCCACTTCTCCAAATCAAGCCACGACCTGCCAAATACTAAAACCAAATAAAACATTTAACCCATGCCAATTACCCCACATGCCATAAAACCCAACATAAACCTCTTATACCCATTTACCTAAAATACCCCAACACATCTCCCACATGCACACTTGTGTGCATTACCCACATTACCCTCAATAACAAATCAGATTTTTCCAAATATTCCCTCATCTCACACCCCCATGCACATGTGACCTCACCCAAAACCCATGCACCTCTAGCCAATTCCCACATATACCCCTTTGCTCCATTGCATATAAAAAGAAGATGAAGACCTCATTTGGAGGGCATTCTAGATTAGAGAAGCTTTGTAGAGAGAAAATTCTAGAGAGAGAGATAGTTTAGTTTAGAAAATAAATCCTTGTAAATAGTTTTTCATTTTTTATTTTTAGATATTTGTGAGATTAAATATTGTTAGAGAATTAATTGAGTGGATAGTTAATTTCATATCATTTGGAAGATCAATTAAGAGGTGTATGCTTCAATTTCAAGGATTGGAGTTCAACATAATCAAAGAGATTTGGTTTGATTGTTCTCTTCCCCTCTTTTATTATTTTATGCCTTTGAATATTAATTTGTCATATTTTATACCATGTTAGGCTAAAACCCCTTTCAAGGGGTGGGGTGAAACCCTTATTTGATATTATTTTAGTTTAATTAGTTTGCTTACTTGAAATATCCCTTTGAATGTTAATTTTGATCCCTCACCCTTAGATTTACGCCTCGAGAGAGGGTAAATGATTTTCGAGAGAAAATCGAAATTCTAGTGATAATACCCATTTTAGATTCGAACTAGAGATAGGGGTTTCTTAAGTGGGGTATTATCATTTGAATCTCAACTCTAAATTTAATTTCTAAGATTGACATAAATTCTAATTGATCGATCCTAGCGGGTGATTAATTAAAAGGAGTGTAGATCTAATTTTCTAGAGTTGTGGGGTGTTAATTTTAACTTTCTAAAAGATTACTATTCTAATTACACTTGCAACGAGAGTTGGTTTGTAATTTTAATATTAATTTGGGAGAATTCAAATAATTAAATTAATTAATTAGAATAACTAAAATTTGTGGTGTAATCCCACTCCTTGATTGTTCTCACAATTATTTGCCTCACTTTATCTTTTATTTTAGTGTTAGACTTTATTTTCATTTTAGTTACTTTCTAGTTAGTTATTATCATTTTACATTTAGTTTATTTTAGTTTAGATCTCACCTCACCCTTTTGTTTTAATATTGAAAAAGCTAAAAAAAATAGAAAAGTGAAAAAGCACAAAAAGAAAATAAAAAGTGAATTACAATTGAATTTGTTCCATGTGTTTTACTCCCTAGAAAGTGGATTGATACCCTTACTTACCGCTACACTTGAGTTTATTATATTTGTAGGTATGTGAGATTTTGATTAGAAGGACTTTTCAAGCAACGACAAGAAATACACGTAAAAGTCTCGTTATCAAATGGCGTCGTTGCCATTCTTGGGATTGTGATGCTCGGAGCGGATTTCATTTATTTTTCGCACTTTCTTATTTTTTTATTTTTTTGTACCATTTTTTTTAGAAGGATTGTATTAGGACTTTCTTATTATCTTGGCTTGTATTGCGGTGCTTAGAGACACCATTTATTTTCCATTTAAATTTGTAATAATTAAAGACAAGCGTGATAGGGAAACCGGACAAGGTAGAGAGAGGGCGCCCATTGGCGAGGATTTAGAAGCCTCTCTACCTTGGGTCGGTAGGACTCCCGGGGACGACTGAGATAGGCGTATTCTCCCCCCGGTCGACTCAACATTTTCGGCACCCCACGGCGTAAAAACCGTGGGAGGTATATTTCTCAAACCCTCGCGCCTCTCCTGTTAGCGAGTCAATTCTTTTGTGTGCTCTTGTGTGCTCTTATTTGATTTTATTCTCGCATTTATTCTCGAATGGTGTGATGAATTAATTGACTAAGACCTACACCCGGTCACTCACGAGAAGGGATTTCATCACCCGACTCACTCGCTTATCATTTTGTGCTACCCTAGCCATCACTAAATTTAAAATCAATCAACTAGGTGGCCCAATAGGAGAAATTTTTGCAAAGGCGATCACTCATAGAAATTCCGTGATTTTTATCGCCCGCGGACTTAATTAAAATTTGACTACCCTCTCACTAAATTTGAAGATAAAAATTGGCTATGTGCTAGTTAGGAAATTTTCTTGACTTGTGTGTGTGTCCAATGCATTTTTTTTGGTAGTCTATTTTAGTTAGTCCGTCCAATTCAAAGAGTCCATATTTTTTCCCCACCTTTTCTTCCAAAAAAAAAAAAACAAAAAAAAAACAAAAAAACAAAAAATATTTTCTTTCTTTCCTTTTTAGAAAATCCCAAAAATATTTTCTTTCCTTTTGAAAAAATTTCCAAAAAATCAAAAAAATATTTCTCACCTCATGGCCGAATAACGTCCTTTAAGGGACTACTTTGGTCATTTTCCATTGACACGTGACACGTGTGAGAGTGGTCCCGAGCGATCTCTTTATGATATTCTTCATGATTTCACCTCTCTCACGAGTACCGTTGGTACTCTTGACCCATCTATGCACTCACCTCCTATTCCATCACCCCCGGTGTCAAGTGTCACTGTGCCTCCTCCCTTGTTGTGCACCCACTGTTCTTATGCCGATCACATGTCCCATGAGTGCCTATACTCTTCATATCCCTACGCACCCACCATGGAACATGTGTATCCTTATGACACTGTTTTGGAACCCACCTCGGCCCACTATTCCGATACACCTCATCCCGAGTTGTGTGAGTCCCCGAGTTATTCGTGGAGGCTTGATCACCCTTCCACGCCATACGAATCCCAACCCGATGTTGTGGATCCTCACACGTTCCAACAGTCGTCATGGAAACCTTGTGCACCCGTTCACGATCAGTCTCCTCACTACGCAACCCATGAGTATCAACCCATTGTCCATCACGAAAGAAATCCTTTCGTGTATGATGCACTTGGCCCCATCCCACACACTTCACTTGAGTATTCTCCATACACTCATGATAATAGCGAGTTGTGTCCACCTCAACCACCACCCGTCACTCCACCACCACCATCATCCACCTCCGCTCTCGAAAACCTCTTGCAAAAGTTCATTCTCGAGCAAGAGCAAGCCACTCAACTTCAAAATGACGCCCTCCAATGGCTTGAATAACGATTAAATGAAATTGAGTGTGAGTGAGAGTCGGACATTCCCATGTATCCACCCATTGTTGCACCCGAGTGTGCTGATGATGTGTCCTCTTGCGACACCGATTTTGAGTGTGACCAACCCTATCCTCCCGAGAATCTCAATGTTGAGACCATTCCATGGTCCGGGTCCCAAGTCGACAATTGTGTTGACTTACCTTTCCTTAGTGAGCCTGATCCAGTCCCGTCATATCCAAATGAACCTATCATTGAGGTTCACCTTCCCTTTCCCACCACTTTCACCGATGCTACTCTTGTGGAGAAGTTGATCACTCACTCGTTTATTTCCACACTTCCTCTTGCGGGTTCCCTTGTGGATCACTCCGCGCCTCATGAGGAGTGTGTGTCTCCCACTCTTGAGTTGGATCATCTTCCTCCACCATTTATCCCACCCGACCCACCCATTGTCCCGTCCACCCCACCACCCGGTTTGGATCTTGATTTTCTACATTTCAAGTTTCCATCTACATCTTTAGATCCTCACCTGAAACCATCCACCATCCACGAGAGTATTTTTGCTGCTACTCTCCACCGTGACACCGAGCTTGTTCCTCCATGCACACCACTCTCTTATGATGTTGATTTTTCTCAACAGCTCCCTGGTGTGTCACGGCGCAACCATTATCATCGCCCATTTATAGAATGGTCGTGTGATTTTTATGAGCCCCACCCCATTCCACTTACCAAACCCTTTTGCCTTCCCATACAACTTGAGCATCATGCTTATAGGGCCCTAGTTGCCCTCACCTTTACGCTCAACAAGGCTCGAGACCGATGCCTCTTCACCTTTACCCTTTTTCCCACCCGCCCATGGTCCACCGATGCTTTGCATCGTGTGATGCACTTTGCCATACAGGTGCATTGACCATTTTAGCCTCTATCCAGCAAGACCGACGCTTCAGTCTTGTTTGGGGGTGATTCTCATCACCCGATTCTTCTGCCGCCCTGTGCTTTCATAGATCTTATCATTAGGGTGAGATCCCTTCGGTCTGGCTGAAGACGTTAAACTTAGCGCTACCGGGAGGCAGCCCGCGTTTCTTGTACTAGTCTCATCCTGTTTGGGGGTGGTGTTTCACATCACCCAATGCTTTATCATGCTTATAGACTTGTACACATTTTTCTCTTATCTTTTACTCAGGTTTATGCTTGGCTACATCTGTCCACTTCACTAGCGGTTCATTCTGGTAATCTCTTTCCTACCTTATGCTCTCAATTTTACAAATCATTTTACCTAACATCGAGGACGATGTTCCTTTTTGTTTGGGGGTGGGGAATTTTATCAAAATCGTGCCTCTTTTGAAAAATTTTGATTGTTGAACCTGATTTTTAAAATTTTGTGCAGTTTCTTTCATCTCACTCATTGATGTGAATTTTCAATCATCCATCTTTTAAAGTCTAGGAATCAAGCTAGAAAATATTTTTTCTAAATAGCTTATGTAATACATAACAAGGCAGTTTGCACCATGAATTTCTAGACTCAACAAAAATTTGCGCACATATCACGTCACTACGGTTAGAGTTGAGGAGTACTACAATTCTAAAGAGAACCTTAAGGATCACTAGTAGAGACTTGAGCCCATGAGATTTGTGCCTTTCACCCTTTCAGAGTGTTTTACGCAATCTCCGAGTCACAAGTTGATTCAACTTTCTTTTGGGTCCGCACTTTAAATTGTTGTATGATCTCATTATACTTCATTAAAATTTGGCTTGATCACTGAGAACGACATCACTTTCGAGTTGTAAGAAACGCGTGTCTTGAAATTTGTCCCGAATACTAAATTTTCATCCATACACCTACCACTTTCCCCCCATATCACATTTACCATTCACTCACCCAATACATTACCATATTCTACCCTTTTTCCATATTCCCCACATCATACATTCCCCACTCCACTCATATATCATCCTTCATTTTTGAGAAAAAGAGTGTGATTTCAAAATATAAATGTCATCATTGTTAGTTTGAAAAGTGAGAGAAAAAAAAAATATAGCAAAAGAAAAGAAAAGAAAAAAAAATAGAAAAAAGAAGAAAAGAAAAGAAAAATAGCAAGAAAAAAAAAAGAGAGAGAAAAGAAAAAAAGAGAGTTTGTAGTTAATTTTTATGTAATAAAGACATTTTGTTCTTCAAGTGTATACACTCTTCTATCATATACATTCATCCATCACCCTTTATCATTCATAACACCATTATATCCTATATACCACATCCATACATCACACATCCATCATACCACACCTTATACCATCCTTTCCATTTCATTTTCCCCTCACCCATATCATCCATATGTTCCCCTAGGTGTTCGGGCAAATGAAAGTCAACGTGGTGAATAACTCGACGTTCTCACTATAGTGATTAGCATTTCTTTCATGAGATCATTTTCTTTCTTATTGTTCGTTCTTTCTTATATGTGTGTGAGACGTTTGAACTTGCTTACATTTACTCACCTCCTCACACACAAGAGCGATACACTTACCCTAATCTCGAGAGTTCGTTTGAGAGAGATATATCCGTGAGATTTGAAGTTGAAGCGTTGATTTCGAAAAGGCAATCTAGGAATTACTCTTGTGATACTCGACCCGTTTTGACTGATTCACACTACACACGTTGAGTTCTAGGAAGGATGTGCCTTGAGTATTTACTTAGTTAAACTTTTTACAAATTCTAGCTTGTATTTCTCAAATTATTTTCCCATGTGATGGATTGTGCGATTATTCTACATCTAATAAGAGATTGACTGCCCCTCAATAAATTTTTGCAAATAAGGAATTTTGTGGGTATATTCCCTGCAAACCCTCACGAGACACAACTCGTCCTGTAGGGCAACCTATAGGTTTAAAGGCTTGTTGCACATGCTAAGTGCAATCGCAAGTGCCCGCGAAAGTGGTACACTTTTGGTGACTTATCTTTCTCTTTCTCTCTATCTTATTGCTCGAGGACTAGCAACGCTCTGTTTGGGGGTGGTATGATAAGCACCCAAAACTGTACATTTTATACCCCGAATAGTTGTATTTTAGTTGCTATTTCTCGACAATATGGGTCTTATGCGCTTAATTGTTCAATATGCAGGCTTAATGCAAGTTGCGGTGTTCAAACGCGTATTTCAAGGCAATTATGCATTTTATGGAGCTAATACCTCTTCCATACCCTAACCCGAGCCTAAACCTAGCCCAAACTTATTCCAGGCCCGTGTGTGTTAGTTGTGCCCTTTTATTATAATTTTTAGATTTTTAGTTTGAGTTATTTTATTTTTAGATTTATTTAGAATTTTTAGGATTTAATTGCTATTTTTATATATTTCTTTATTTTATTTTAATTTTTATTAATTTTTAGTTGTTATTTTATTTTATCTTTGTTTTTATTATTTTTTATTTTATTAGGATTAGTTTTTTTTAATTTTATTAGATTATTTTTTTTAGGACTATAGTTTTCATTTAATTTTATATTTTTATATCTTTTATTTTATTTTAGTTTTTTTTATATAGTTTAGGATTTTATTTTTTTAATTTTATTTTTATTGTTTTTAGTTTATTTTATTTTCAGTTAGTTTTGATTTTTTAGTTTTAATTTTATCTTAGATCTTATATTTTATTTTTATTTTTATTTTATTAAGATCCAAACTAACACACACACACACACCTAAACTAAAACCATCATCCCCAACTAACTCCCCTACACTCTACCACACTAAATCAACCCCCACTCCATCTTCTTCCTCAAACCCCCCAACAAACCATTTCTCTCTCCCCTCTCCTCCAACCACCATTAACAACCAAACCCACCTTACTTATAATCCATCTCCATCTCTCCACCCTCCTTACCACTCTCAACCACCTGCCACAACCCAAAGCCGCCGGCAGCCCCCCTCTCTCTCTCCCTCTGCTACTTCCGGCGAGTGCCCTTACCGGCGACCTCCCTCTCCTCTCTCTCGATCCAACAACTCCGACCCTCTCTCCCATCCCCTCGACAGACGCTGCCGCCCCTTCCTGTCTAACCTCCAGCCGAGCCCTGCCACTGCGGCGACGCCCCTTTTTTCCCTCACCGGGCGACCACCCTCCTACCCGTCTCTCTCACTCTCGACCAGTCGACCTCCCCACTGCCACCGGCGCCGATCTGCCACTCCGATCCAAAACCAGTTACCATTCAATCCAAACCCATTTCCCATTTTTTTTACCCATTTCCACTTCTCCAAATCAAGCCACGACCTGCCAAATACTAAAACCAAATAAAACATTTAACCCATGCCAATTACCCCACATGCCATAAAACCCAACATAAACCTCTTATACCCATTTACCTAAAATACCCCAACACATCTCCCACATGCACACTTGTGTGCATTACCCACATTACCCTCAATAACAAATCAGATTTTTCCAAATATTCCCTCATCTCACACCCCCATGCACATGTGACCTCACCCAAAACCCATGCACCTCTAGCCAATTCCCACATATACCCCTTTGCTCCATTGCATATAAAAAGAAGATGAAGACCTCATTTGGAGGGCATTCTAGATTAGAGAAGCTTTGTAGAGAGAAAATTCTAGAGAGAGAGATAGTTTAGTTTAGAAAATAAATCCTTGTAAATAGTTTTTCATTTTTTATTTTTAGATATTTGTGAGATTAAATATTGTTAGAGAATTAATTGAGTGGATAGTTAATTTCATATCATTTGGAAGATCAATTAAGAGGTGTATGCTTCAATTTCAAGGATTGGAGTTCAACATAATCAAAGAGATTTGGTTTGATTGTTCTCTTCCCCTCTTTTATTATTTTATGCCTTTGAATATTAATTTGTCATATTTTATACCATGTTAGGCTAAAACCCCTTTCAAGGGGTGGGGTGAAACCCTTATTTGATATTATTTTAGTTTAATTAGTTTGCTTACTTGAAATATCCCTTTGAATGTTAATTTTGATCCCTCACCCTTAGATTTACGCCTCGAGAGAGGGTAAATGATTTTCGAGAGAAAATCGAAATTCTAGTGATAATACCCATTTTAGATTCGAACTAGAGATAGGGGTTTCTTAAGTGGGGTATTATCATTTGAATTTCAACTCTAAATTTAATTTCTAAGATTGACATAAATTCTAATTGATCGATCCTAGCGGGTGATTAATTAAAAGGAGTGTAGATCTAATTTTCTAGAGTTGTGGGGTGTTAATTTTAACTTTTTAAAAGATTACTATTCTAATTACACTTGCAACGAGAGTTGGTTTGTAATTTTAATATTAATTTGGGAGAATTCAAATAATTAAATTAATTAATTAGAATAACTAAAATTTGTGGTGTAATCCCACTCCTTGATTGTTCTCACAATTATTTGCCTCACTTTATCTTTTATTTTAGTGTTAGACTTTATTTTCATTTTAGTTACTTTCTAGTTAGTTATTATCATTTTACATTTAGTTTATTTTAGTTTAGATCTCACCTCACCCTTTTGTTTTAATATTGAAAAAGCTAAAAAAAAATAGAAAAGTGAAAAAGCACAAAAAGAAAATAAAAAGTGAATTACAATTGAATTTGTTCCATGTGTTTTACTCCCTAGAAAGTGGATTGATACCCTTACTTACCGCTACACTTGAGTTTATTATATTTGTAGGTATGTGAGGTTTTGATTAGAAGGACTTTTCAAGCAACGACAAGAAATACACATAAAAGTCTCGTTATCAAATGGAACAAATTCAAATGTAATTCACTATTTGTAATAATCTAAAGTGTAGAGGTAAGTAAGGGTATCAATCCACTTTCTAGGGAGTAAAGCAAATGGAACAAATTCAAATGTAATTCACTATTTATTTTCTTTTTGTTCAAACTAATACTTTTGTGACTAGTTGGGGTGAATTCACTATCACCATGGAGGATGTCTGTGAGCTTATTGCCCTACCTTTCTTAGGAGGGCATGTTTTTACTGATGGCTATGAGGACCCCCTCGAGCAAGAGATTTTGGAATAACTTCAGTCATCTCCTTCTGAGTGTTCAAGGTAAGTGTCTATTAAAGTAACCGGTGTTACTAAACATTCTTTTACCAAATGGCAAAGTTACTAGGTTAAGGATTTTGAGCATTTACTTAAGGGGGAATATTCAAGAAAGGAACCCAAAAGTCAGAATGGTCCCAAGTTTAACTGCTCTTCACACTTGGATTCTTTCCTAGTTACTTTTCTTTATAGATTATTTCTTTCAGGTAAGCAAGAAGACTCCACTCGTGAGCTTATGTTCAAATTGGCAGTAAGCCTAGTGCTAGGTAAGAATGTGCCCCTAGCTTCTTTGACCCTTGGGTCATATTATACTTGGTTATATCATGCCCATGTATATGTTGAGAGATCTTGTGGCCGCTATGATGTCACCAACTTCTTTATTCTGGTGCCTTTTTTATTTAAGCATTTGCCAACTTTGGCCCGGAAGCCAAGGCCTGTCATAGCAAAGTCGCTTGCATCATGAGGTGGCTCAAAAAATCCCCCAAGAAACTCCTAGGTCTTTGATTGATAATGTTGGCGAGTTATAATTATGCCCCTATAATAAACGCCCCGGTGGTACTTTCAATTGGCTATCTTTTTCAAGTGATGGGGGCACTTTTTACCGTCCTTCGAACACGGTTTCATCTCTTCTTCCTCATATATTAATGTGGTGGAAATGTTATTACCAGGACTCATTCCTTCCTTGACATAGTTGGGTCAAGGCATTAGGCTTTACCAATCTGAGAGGGTGAGAAGACAGTTTGGTTATGACCAGGGTGTTCACACCCTTTCATACCCTTCGAGCTATGACCCCTCAGATTTGTATTTTGAGACATCTATGAACTTTACTTTCCGAGAAATTCTCTATAGGGTGAGCTATTTGGGAGGGTTATACATGCCTCCTTATGACCACTTTCCCTTTTTCACTCATTCTTGGTTCCTGCTTTGGCAGAGGCGGGTTCTTCTTATTTAAAATTGTAGAGCTGAGGTCCCTAATGAAACTATTTATACCAAGTATGTCATGGCCAAGTTCTTAGTCAAAATGACTCATAAAGAAATTTGGCACCGCAGTACTACACCAAAGACACCTTTTAAGAAACTTATTCCTATCTTGGTTAAGCCCCTCCTTAATGAATCCATCTATTCGAAGCAACCTGAGTTGCAGCCTGCTAAGTCCAAAGGACAACCCAAAGGCAAGAAAAAGGAAAAAGACTCTGTTGTAGGCAAACAGAGACACCCTAGCACATAAGTGTTAAATTTTATACCTGGCACTACTGATGCTCCTCTTGCCCTATTCTCCTCTAAATACTAAGGTAGCTAAGAAAAAGAAGAGAGTTGATATTGATTATGATGCTCCTTCTGCACTGGATCAGGGGTTGGACACTAACGGTCTCAGAGTATAGAAGAGACTTATAGGACTATTTGAGAGCATGGTTATGATGCTCTGGGTTTTTCTTCTCAGAATCCACTCATTACATCTATTATAATTACAGAAGGTACATGATGGTTACCTTTCTCACTCATTTGAAGAGGAACTAGTTGACTATGGAAGCACCCCTTCCAACAATGATCATAGTTCTTCTTCAAATGACGCGGATGGCATGGACTTTCATGGTGAAGGAACTACTGACACTTATGCTTTGTTATTAGTTTTGAGGGAGACTTCTAGTGATGACTCGATGCCATATTCTCTGTCAAAGAGCAGGTTTACTACTAGACAGCTTCCATACAGACGGACTGCGCGCTCTAATCCTATAAGTCTTACTTAACTTTTATTTACAAAATTTTCCTTTCTTTTCATCATTGATTTGTTTACTAATTTTTTTCTTATGATGTTTTCACAAGTTACTTATGCTGAGCCGAGTTGTATTTCTCCTCCTCCCCTTGTCCAGGGCCCCTTTTCTAGGGCAAAGAATTCCATGCTAGTCTCCTATTTGAGTCTGGCTAGAGAGATTTGTCACTTCCTCCATATTTAAGTGTTATTTTCCATCTTTCCTAGTTTACTGATATAGCTTGTTCTCTTTTTTTCTTTTTGTAGTTATCTTTTGTGTTTCCCACTGCCACGAGGGCCTCATCTGCGTCGTCCTCTTCTATCCAGGTAATTATCCATTATTTTCTTTTTTATTAACTTGTTATATTTTTAAACATATGTTTTAGGTCTTTCTTTTTTTATGTGTGCATAGGTGAACATTCCTCCTAGACACACTTCCCCACTTCCCACCTCAGTTGCAGTGGGTGGTTCTTCTATGTATCAGGTATTTTGAGCTTGTGAATTTTGTTCTCTTTCTCTATTATTTGTTTTTATTTTATATAATTTTATAATCTTTATCTTTCTTCTTTGCAGGGATTATCCTCACGTAGCCTTTCCTCTACTGGGGGAATGGCACATCTTATAGGAGTCACTGCCCCAAGTCTTCCACCTTCAGGGAAGATTTTTATTTATCGAGTCTTCATGCCTATGGATAATAGGTCTCACATCAAGCCCATACCTTCTCGGTTGGTTTTCACCATTGCCTCCAATGATCCTGTTACGCAGGTTGTCACTTCTTCTCAGATATTGCATACTCCCGTTAGGCTCAGCTTCTTTCTTTATTTATGTTAGTTCTTTGACATCTTGGTGATGATTAGGCCACTACTGTTGTTCATGTAGCACCAATGGTCAACTTTCACACTTCCACTTTAGAGTGCGCTCGGGTATTCCACTACCCTTATGGCTTTGATTTCTTTGTCTAGCTTATACTGATGATTCACTAATATTTTTTTCGATTGGCTCACGGCACTACCTATCAGTTCCTCCCGTTAATATTTCTCTAGCAACCCCTATTGCAGTTAAGTCACCTTGCCCTGCTGCTTCTAGTGAGGGTCATATCATAGTGCCTCTTTCGGTAATTATTTTTACTATTAGCTTTCACATTTTATGTACACTTGTTTTCGTGATGTAAATGGCTTGCTAACACTTGCCTTCTTTTCTTCATTTACAGGCTAGTTTCCAAAGACCTCTTTAGCTGCAGCTATCGCAACGAGTGTTACGAAGGCAGACTCCGAGGCCCTAAACTACCGCAGGGATGATCATCTAGGTTTCATGTATTTATTTGTAAGGACATTTTTATCATGTCCGAAATGTTTCATTTATTTATGTCGTACGCCGTTACATTTGGCACGTCTCTACACGATCACACACAATGACCTCAATCCAAATTTCGGGAATCAAGCATTTATTATCTCCATCATGTGTCCCTCATCTGCCTCAATGACTTCACGTTCCATGATTTTAGGCTCATAATATAAGTGGTACGCAAGAGAAGTCAAAACAGTGCAACAAGGCTTGATAGGGATGTTCAAGGGAAAATTGGTAATTTTACAGCCATCGTCCGGAGGACCAGTCAACTGGAAAGTTGAAGAACTTTCCATAACAAAGATACTGGAAGAAACGGTACCTCAATCCGAGCTACGGTGAACAAGTTATGGCCCGTTGAAAATGGAGATATTTCTGAGAATCTCCTTGGAATTTTTTCTAAGTGCTGAAAGCCCCTTTGACTAGCCAGTGTCCCCGAACCCAGCTCGAATCTATTCAGGGGGGTGAACCGGTTCGCAGGGTACCCGAACCGGTTCGGTCTCCCTCTACGCTGGATAGAATTTCAGAGTTTTAAAATCGTGGGCCTCTTCATGTATTTCCCTATAAATACCCACTTTGGGGGAGCTGTTTCATAAGACTTTGAAAGACGAATTTGAGAGTCCAAATACCTCAAGTCTTCACCTTTTTGAGTCCCAAGACTCATGTTTTGATTCACACATCTCTTCCAATCCTTGGTGAATCAGTTTGCAACCCAAGAACGCATCCGTGTATCTATTCATACCGTCGTGGAGAAGACCGACCTTCTTCTTCATTGCTACCCTCCTGGAAAGGGAAACTTCAAGCCGCCAACTACAGATCCGACACCTGTGGGTAACTCTGTGTCACTGTATTTTCATTGTAATCCAAAATTGTATGTTACAATATTATAGTGAAAATAAATGGTTTTGCCCCTTTGGGGGATTTTTCCTCACATATATGTGTTTGAATGTTCTTGCATGATTCATCATCATATTTAATCACATATAGATGCATGTTTAGGATCTAATTGATAAAAACTGTGTTTAATTAAATAACTTCCTTGTTTGAACGCACGCGCACTCTCTCAAATTGGTATCAGAGCCAGTTACACAAATTTACCGTGTAATTTTTCACAAAATTTTTCTAAGATATCAATTTTCTGAAATTGATTTTTGAAAATGAGTGTGTTCATTATGGAGAAGTTATATAATAAAATGCCAATTTTTTACGGGACAAACTATGCATATTGGAAAGCCCGTATGAGATTTGCATTAAAATCCATTGATGAACGTGTCTGGATTTTGGTTGAAAGAGGGTGGACACCTCCCTCCGTTACTGTTGATAATGTGATCAATTTAAAACCTGTCACTTCTTGGACTGAAGACGAGTTTAGATGGTCATCATTTAATTCTAAGGGTCTGAGTGCTATTTCTGGGTTGGTCACACCTGATGAGTTCAAAGGCATAATGACGTGCACCACGTCAAAAGAGGCATGGGATGTTTTACAACTCACCCATGAAGGAACTAATGCTGTGAAAGAGTCTAAATTGCAAATTTTGACAACTCAATTTGAAACAATCACCATGCACGAGACTGAATGTTTTGATGATTTTTATGCTAGACTTTCTGACATTGTTAATACTAGCTTTAATATGGGTGAACATATTCCTAATGCTAGAGTTGTTAAAAAGATTCTTTGTTGTTTGCCTAAGCGTTTTATCCCTAAAGTCACTGTGCTAAATTCTATGGGTAATTTAAATACGCTAAAATTGGAAGAACTTGTTGGAGATTTGCAAACATATGAAATTGATAAGTTCCCTAAAACTGCTAAATCTAAAGATAAGGGAATTCCACTTAATGCCCAAGAGAGAAGGAGTGAGGGGTCGGCTAGAAAGAGGGTAGAGTCATCTAGAAAGAGAGAGACTGACACGTCAGATTCTGATTGTGATTTTGACTAGATGATTTGGCCCTTTTTGCAAAAAAATTCAAAAGGATTCTCAAATTTAAGAAAAATGGCAATTTTAAAGATAAAAAGAAATTTGAGAAAAATAAGTCTGAAAAAAAAATGAAATTTTTTTTAAAGATCCTCCTAAGAAATAAAGTGAGAGATGTTTTGAGTGCGACGGTAGGGGTCATAGAGCCTTTGAGTGTGCCACACGTCTGAACAGAGAAAAAGGAAAGTTGTCCTTAATGCTACCCTTAGCCACGACAGTGAGGTCGAGACGGTGGATTCAGGAGATGAGTCACCGCATGAGTGTAACTTCACCGCATTCATGGCCAGTCATGTGAGCACTCCTAGATCACCTCACGACGATGAGGATGATGCTTAACAGGGACACCTCGACAGTGAGATCGATGTGAGTGAGGGGGAGGATGACACAAGTGAGAGCAAGAGTGATATTCAACGCGCCTACGCTGAGTTATATTCTGAGTCATTTAAAACTCAAAAGTGTAACAAAGCATTAGTCCTTAAGATCACCGGCTTAGAGGAAGAATTAAGAAAAGCGAGAGAGAGAGAGAGAGAGTCCTCCACCTGCACCGCCCTGAGAGAGAGAGAATTTGCCTGTGTTGAGAAAGAAAATTTGTTTAGAGAGAGAGAGAACTTTTGAGAAAGAGAAAGGGGACTTGACTAAACAAGTGGCTAGTCTTACAAGTCATCTCCATTCCTCCGTGGAGACTCGAAAGAAACTTGAAGCCCTTGTTGCCCAGCTGACTCATGATCTTGAGAGATCACGGGAAGTCAAGGTACAAATCGAGGACAGATCTGGGAAAATGGGAAAGATGCTCCTCGGCTCCGCTTTAGGTTTTGGTGATCGGCAAGGAATTAGCTATGATGGTGCCTCCATGTCCCAAATTGCACCTGGACCAGTTCCTGAGTTTACTACGACTCCTTATAGACATCGTCAAAAACCTCGAAGGAGAGTTCGACCATGAAAGGCAAACCAAGGTCCACCTTTGACTGTTTTCTTTTGTACTTATTGCAAAAGAAAAGGCCACCTTAGGGAGTTTTGCTATAGCATGGGTCAGACACGACGTACTACTGCTCCACCACGTCATACTGATGAGATTTCTAGTCTGAGAGAGCGAGTTGAGTTCTTAGCTGCAACATCTCAGAGTTTGATAGAAGAATTCCGACGGATGTCTTTGCCGTTAGTGAATACTTCTCACATTCCAGCTAAAACCAACAACTACAAAGGCAAACAAAAGGTCTCCACTTCTTGCGTACCTAAGAAAGCTAAAAAGGCTTTTGTTGTTCATGTTTCTCTCAAAGAACATAATACCTCACAGTGGTATTTTGACAGTGGGTGCTCTAGACATATGACAGGTGATGCCTCATTTTTTACATCTCTTGAGGATTATCATGATGGCAGAGTCACCTTGGGAGATGGGAGCAAGTCTAGAATTGTAGGATGAGGTACTGTAGAGTTACTAGGATTTCCTAAGCTAGAGAATGTGTTGTACGTCAAAGGTTTAAAAGTAAACCTTCTCAGCATTATCCAGCTGTGTGACACTGACTTTGGAGTAAAATTTGACCGGGATGCGTGTAATGTCTACAATCAAGCCGGTAAACTTTTGATGCAAGTGGTGAGGACCGAGGGTAATTGCTATGGGACTGAGCCCACATCCTCACTTGTCTGCAACAGCGCCACGATCTCTCCTATAGATTTGTGGCATCAACGTCTAGGTCACGTGAACGTTAGAGATTTGACTCGTTTAGCTAAAACAGGACCTAGTACGTGGCTTACCATCTCTTGGAATGTCAACTTCGACGGTTTGTGGAGCCTGTCAGTTGGGAAAATAAATTCGTAGTCCCCATAGGAAGTTGCATTACATTACCACCTCTCGTGTTCTTGAGTTGATTCACATGGATCTTATGGGTCCAACTCGTACTGAGAGTTTGGGTGGTAAGACGTATATCCTTGTGATGGTCGATGACTTCTCCAGATACTCCATTGTAGGTTTTCTGAGAGAGAAATCCGATGCTGTAGACTTTTAATGACCAAGTGCCGTATCCAGCAAAATTAACACGGAGTCACTATTAACAAGATACGTAGTGACAGCGGCACTGAATTTAAGGAAGCAAAGGTAGATTTGTATTGTGATAGCCTTGGGATCAAACATGAGTTTTCTACTATGAAGACTCCTCAGCAAAATGGGATTGTTGAGAGAAAGAATAAAAAGATCCAAGAGATGGCTAGATTTATGTTTCTAGGTCGTAAAGTTTCTATGAGTTTTTGGGCAGAGGCAGTGTCTACTTCATGCCATACGGTGAATAGGGTTTACCTGCGTCCACACACTCTTAAGACGCCTTATGAATTATGGACTGGGAAGAAACCCAACCTGGCATATTTCCGTGTTTTTGGGAGTAAATGCTACATCCTACGGGATAGAGAGCAATTAAAAAAGTTTGACTCCCGGAGCGACGAGGGAATATTGCTAGGATATTCATCGACTAGTAGAGCATAACGGGTTTTTAACCTGAAGAGCTATAAGGTTATGGAGTCAATAAACGTCATCGTGCAAGATAACGAACCTCTGACGTCTATTGATCCTAACCTTCAGTGTGAGGATGAGGATTGTTATGATAGTGATTTACATGTTCCTCTCTCACACTCTGTGGACCCTACTCCTGTACTAGGGGACACACCCGCTTGGGTTCGCAAGAGTCATGACCCTTCTGCCATTATTGGTCATCCCACTCTTGGGGTCAAGACTCGTGCTCAGCTAGAGAACATTGTTTGCCATCTTTGCTACAAGTCCAAAGTCGAGCCCAAGAATCATAAAGAAGCACTCAAGGATGAACACTGGATATCTACAATGCAGGATGAGTTGCTTCAGTTTAAAAAGAATAATTTCTGGGAACTAGTCCCCCGACCTAGTGAGATAAATGTGATAGGTACCCGATGGATTTTTAAGAATAAAATGGATGAAAATGGTACCATAATTAGAAATAAGGCTAGGTTGGTCGCTCAAGGCTACACACAGATAGAGGGTGTAGCATTTGGGGAGACATTTGCTCCTGTTGCGAGGCTTGAGTCCGTCCGTCTTCTGCTCGCCATCGCATTTTATCTGCGCTTCAAGTTATATCAGATGGATGTCAAGAGTGCCTTTCTGAATGGCATTCTCCAGGAGGAGGTTTACGTGGAACAACCAAAAGGGTTTGAAGACCCACAGCACCCGGAGCACGTCTACTATCTGAGGAAAGCCTTGTATGGTTTGAAGCAAGCACCTCGTGCTTGGTACGAGAGGCTTACTTCCTATCTCTTAGCCCGTGGCTTTAAGAGATGGGGAGTTGATATGATGTTATTCGCCAGGAGAGATGACGGTGCAATTTTGGTTGCCCAAGTCTATGTGGATGACATAGTCTTTGGATCCACGTGCTCTCAACATGCTCATCACTTTGAAGAGGAGATGAAATGTGAGTTTGAGATGAGCATTGTTGGTGAGCTTACTTTCTTCCTTGGTCTTCAGGTTCGTCAACTAGAGGATGGGATGTTCATCTCCCAATCCAAGTATGCTAGAGACCTAGTGAAGAAATTTGGTTTAGACTCCGCTAAGCATGCACGTACACCTATGAGTACCACTACCAAGCTTAGTAAGGACACTTCAGGCAAGGATGTAGAGCAAACCTTGTATCGGAGTATGATAGGTAGTCTTCTCTACTTGACTTCCAGTCATCCCGACGTCGCCTTTAGTGTTGGAGTCTGTACGCGATATCATGCGTCCCCGAAAGAGTCACACTTACTTTCTCTAAAACGTATTATTAAATACGTGAGTGGGACTCTCTCATACGGTATTTGGTATTCCTTTGATACTGATGACCGTTTATCCGCCTATTCAGATGATGATTGGGCCGAGGATGTAGATGGTTGTAGGAGCACTTCTAGTGGGTGTTTTTATTTTGGTTCTGCTCTTGTCTCCTGGCTGAGCAAGAAACAAAATTCCATCTCTTTGTCCACAGCGGAGGGTGAGTACATAGCCTCCGGGAGTTATTGCACACAACTCATGTGGATGAAGCAAATGCTGGAAGATTATGGGATTTCACAGGACACCATGACCATTTCCTGTGATAACATGAGCGCGATACACATATCCCGTAATCCTGTCCAGCATTCGTGCACAAAGCACATTAGGATACGTGAGCACTTTATACGTCAGTTAGTTGAGGAGAAAGTTGTATCCCTGAGTTTTGTTCCCATCGACCGTCAGTTAGCCGATATTTTCACGAAACCTTTAGATGCCCTTAGATTTGAGAGTCTTAGGAAGTCTTTGGGGATTTGCACAGTTGACTGAGGGGTTGGTCTGTGTCTAGAATAGGATGCTTTTTCATGTTCATATCATATGCTTCCTATTTCTAGTCTGTTTTATATGTACCATTGATATGGTACATCTATTTCTTTATTCTTTTGAAAAATTCAAAAAGATTTATGTTTTTGTATATAAATTTTAAGAAAAGACCAAAAAGATTTTTGTATTTTGTTTACACCTTTTATGGATGAACATTTAAGATAGCCAAGTCACAATTTCATTCCATTTATTCCTGTGACTGTTTGATAGAGATTTGAGACGCTACATCATTTTATCCATGTGCTTTACTTTGATTGGAGTCTTTGAGATGTGATTAGTGATATCTTTCTACATGTTTGACTCTTATCTCCTTTATTGCACACATGCACGGCTTTATTTGATCATTGAACTTGTCTATCACATGTTGGCTTGAGTGTTTCCATCTCAATTGTGCCTATACAACTTATAATATGAGATAAAACTTGACAAGATTGGAATGCATGTAAAAACCATTTTTGTGAGACTGAGTGTTTGTTTAAGAACGGGGAGGGGCTGCGAAAGGTTACTATCTCTTCTTTGCACAAAATACACCGTTCAAAAAGACCTAAAAATGGAGGAATTTTATTATCTGGGGTCCAAAGAGGTTTAAAGAGCCCGAAAAAATAGTAAAGGCAATAAAAAGCAACTCATGCCTCATATGGGCCATTTAGGTTTCACCATCAATTCTCCAAAGTTTGAGAATTTAGAAAGCCTCTATTCAAAATATAAATATGAGGGAGTTTGGTTGGAGAATATAAACGGGTTTGCATTTCCTTGAAAGTCCTGAAAAAGCATGCAATAGTTTTGGACGTTATTGGTGTGGAAATCACTTTGAGCTTTGATTTGATGATTTGATTAAGTCAATATCTTATATTACCATCTTTTTACACCAAAGGAAGATTTTGAGTTCATTCGTTAGGAGTATCTAATATTCATCGTGCACATATGTCATGTTTGTATGCATTGATTTTCCTATCGAATTTGATCACACCACTTCATTTACGCTATCATCGACTTGGTTGTTTTGTGTTCGTTCATGGTATGTTTCCTTGTATATATTCTTTGTATGAAAATTTTTGAAAGATTCAAAAATAGCAGTTTACTACCTTGTGACATTCTTCATGTACATCTATTTTTGCTTCTCATATATGTCTATTTGGGGACATCATAAAAAGGGGGAGAAGAATTATCATACTATGGGGGAGTTTTTGGAATTTGAGCTTTTGGAATTTAATGATCTATATTAAATTGGTATATACGTTAAGCTCATTTCAAACTCGATATGTCACGTGGTATTTGCTTGTTCTCGTGTGTGTAGGTATTACATTCATGATTTCTGAATTGCACACCCTGATGAGAAAAGCTTTGAAGATTTGAAGATCAAACGATGAAGACTTATTCATTTTTATCTTTCCAATTTTGGGTTCATGGAAGGGTAGATTTGTATAGGCAATTTTGTTATTCGCTAATTCGGATTTTTTATGTATGTACCGGCATAGACATAGGGGGAGATTTGTAAGGACATTTTTATCATGTCCGAAATGTTTCATTTATTTATGTTGTACGCCGTTACATTCGGCACGTCTCTACACGATGGCCTCAATCCGAATTCTGGGAATCAAGCATTTATTATCTCCATCATGTGTCCCTCATCTGCCTCAATGACTTCACGTTCCATGATTTTAGGCTCATAATACAAGTGGTATGCAAGAGAAGTCAAAACAGTGAAACAAGGCTTGATAGGGATGCTCAAGGGAAAATTGGTGATTTTACAGCCAACTTCCGAAGGACCGGTCAACAGGAAAGTTGAAGAGCTTTTTGCAACAAAGATACTGGAAAAAACGGCACCTCAATCGGAGCTACGGTGAATAAGTTATGGCCCGTTGAAAATGGAGATATTTTCGAGAATCTCCTTGGAATTTTTTCTAAGTGTTGAAAGCCCCTTTGACCAGCCAGTGTTCCCGAACCCAGCCCGAACCGGTTCGGGGGGGCGAACCGGTTCGCAGGGTACCCGAACCGGTTCGGTGTCCCTGTACGTTGGATAGAATTTCAGAGTTTTAAAAGCGTGGGTCTCTTCATGTATTTCCCTATAAATACCAACTTCGGGGGAGCTGTTTCATAAGACTTTGAAAGACGAATTTGAGAGTCCAAATACCTCAAGTCTTCACCTTTTTGAGTCCCAAGACTCATGTTTTGATTCACACATCTCTTCCAATCCTTGGTGAATCAGTTTGCAACCCAAGAACGCATCCGTGTATCTATTCATACCGTCGTGGAGAAGACCGACCTTCTTCTTCATTGCTACCCTCCTGGAAAGGGAAACTTCCAGCCGCCAACTACAGATCTGACACCTGTGGGTAACTCTGTGTCACTGTATTTTCATTGTAATCCAAAATTGTATGTTACAATATTATAGTGAAAATAAATGGTTTTGCCCCTTTGGGGGATTTTTCCTCACATATATGTGTTTGAATGTTCTTGCATGATTCATCATCATATTTAATCACATATAGATGCATGTTTAGGATCTAATTGATAAAAACTATGTTTAATTAAATAACTTCCTTATTTGAACGCACGCGCACTCTCTCATTATTGTGTAATAGTAGCTACTTCTGTGCCACCCTTTTTACTTATACCCCTTCTAATATTGTTATTAGATCAGCATAGTTGAAGTCCCCTTGTCTGTGGGACCTGTTGCGAGTTATGTTCTTGTTACTGTGGGACCTCTAACCAATGTCCTAGATGAGTCTATCTAGGTCAATACTTGGTATTACATACTTTTCAAACTTGCTTATACCATGAAAGTGTTCACTAACACTTACTTGTTTACCTGTTCTCAGGTTAGTGTTGCAGTTGTTCTAATAGTTGTCAAACACATTGGGGAGATAGCTTTGAGAGAGGTATTATACTGTCATACCCTTATATCCTTTCTATTTCCCCCTTTTTTCTTGATTTTGCTATGCAAGTATGCTCACCTTCACCCTTATTTCATTGTTACCATGTTAGCGAGGCGGTTGTTCCGATAGTCGGAACATATTGGGAAGATAGCTATAAGAGAGGTATTATACTGTCATTCCCTTTTATCTTTTATATTTACCATTTTTCTTCTTACTTTTTATTGTGTAACCTTCTTTGTTTCATTATTTCTAGGTTAGTGAGGCGGTCGTTCCTAGTTCTGTGGAATGAGCGAAGAGTGTTGTGTTGCGCACTCCTCATATATATAACTTGTATACCCGAGTTACTGTTAGCTATTAGTTTCATAATATTCCTTTTTCTAACTTGTGAAACATACTGATATCGTTCTTTGATATTTCTTTTGCTTAGTCTGACATCCCTCATCTGGCAGGTTCATCTCATCTGGGTGGCAGTATACTCACCCCTTGAGCTTTTGGGTAAGCTTTCTATCATAGCCCCATATGGTGTCTAAGTATAGTTATCCTTTGTTTTCTTTTCTCCCTTAACTTAACATTGTTGTCTATTTTCAAGATCTTATAAGTGAGTACATCCGGGCAGCCGATGAGGGAGATCAAAGTTTTGAGGCCACTTCTATAGCTTGTGATGTTGACTCTAGCGGGGAGTCTTCCTTCCTCCCTTCCAAGTAAGAATCTCATCATTTAGGTGGTGGTGTTAACCTGGATGCTTCTACGACTTTTTTGAGTAGGTTGTGCCATGAGGAGTGGCTCGGGCGCTTCAGGATGCACGAGCATCAGATTATGGACTTGATTTTGGAGCATCATCCTAAGACATTCACTTAACAGAGTGTGATTCACATTGATAGCCTTAGAATGTTCAACTTAAAGTCCCTTTCTAGCCATATTTTTGACTTCTTATCTACTTCCCCCCCCCCCCGAGTTGACCAGTGCTTCCACTTTATTATTCTTGGACGATCTTTGTGATCTATAGTAGTTTTACCATTTTCAGCTAGATTGGCTTGATGCTGGAGTCCACCATTTTCGGAGTATTCCCTTTCGGAAGAAGGTGAGGCTTCATGCATCTAGGCAATCTAGTATGGAGCAACGACAGGATGAGGCTATTAGTACATTAATCAAAGTTTTGTTTGTGGCCTATGCTTGTTCATTTTCTTGAGGGTAGGAGATAGTTGAGTTGTTGTGCACAATCTTATACTTGCAAGTGATTTACTTACATACGAATTATTTCCCATTATATATTAGAAACACTATGGGTATACCAAACCTACATATGATATACTCCTTGACAAACTAGGTTACCTCTTGGGTAGTTACTCTTCGTAGAGGTATGGCCTCTGCCCATTTGGTATATAATTATGTAGCCATGATAATGAAAGCTTTTCCACGAGAGGCTAGGTTGATCTTTCCCACCAGATCAAATGCCAATGTGTGGAAGGGAAAAGGAGTTGCTAAGCTTTATTGACTGACTGAAGGGTCATATACCATGTTGTCTTGTACTTGTCAAGATCTGCATTTCTTCACATAACGGATGGAGTTAGACTCCTTGGTTGGCCAGTAGTACCCCAACATCATTAGTTGATCATATAGTTTGGTACCTCCCATGTGGGAGGTCTCGTGAGCTTTCTTTAGTAACCCTTTTGTATCCTCTTTAGCTACACATTTTAATGCCTTATCATTGTAACCTTTTCTATAGAGCTTCCCTTCTACTAGATAGAAGCGTTCCACTCTCTTTCGTAGATAAATCTCATCCTCTCTCTCTACTTTAAGCTCACCATTTTTCAGATAAGCTATAAATGTTTACCTTTAATACTCAAAGGTCTCTACAAAATTAGATTTTACTGGCTGATCAAATTGGGTTTGGAACTTTAAACAACCCCACTGTAGATTATCAACATTAGTGCTCATAGTGGGCTGGTAGCAGCCCCCTTGCTGGAATCGACGATAAAGAGGTATATTAGTATCCTACAATGCTTACCATGCATTGCTTCCAACATCTATTTATCTTCCTCTTCTCCTACACACCTTGATACCCCCCCCCTAGGGCTCTTATAATTAAGTTTTCCCTGCAGCTGGTGTTAATTGACCATCTCTAACATCTTCATTGTTTCTTCTCTTCTTTTTATCTGCTTCACAACCAGGTACCTCCAGTCCTTTGACTCATCACTTAAAAGCAGAGACCTTAATTAAAAAGTGAATTTTATTTCTATTAACCGTATGGTCATTTTGAGTGCGCCAACGTGTCCGAAAGGGTCGAAATAGTCAGAAAACACTAGCCGGGGGTTAAGTTTGGGTCCCGGGGCATTATTGGGCCATAACGGTAACTTAAAAGGGCATTTTGGTAATTTCGAAAATTTGGGAATTAAAAGCCACGAAAATTAGAAATAAAAATCTGACTTATTCTTTATCCACTAAACCCACTAACTACACTAAGGGACTTAATGAGCTACGGGAGAAGTTAAGAAATAGTTCTAACTTGCCAAAAACCAACCCCCACCTCCATTGTCATCATCCTTAGAGAAGAACTTGTAGAGAGAGAGAGAGGAGAGAATTATGCACAGAGAGAGAGAGAGAACAACTCAGCCTTCAAGATTCAACATCAAATTCAGAGAAAGATTATAGGCAAGTGGTTTAATTATAATTGATTCAATGCTATGCTTTTCCATGTTTAGGATAATCATCAAATTTATCTTGGAAGATTGATTAGACCCATGAATTTGAGGATTAAAACTATGAACTATGTTAGGAATTGCATGTAGAAACATTCTGGACGAATTATGCATTCAAAACATAACCATTGATGATCTAAAAACGGATTTTAAAAGAAGTTTATTAATGTTCTTGAAAGAAATAGAAAACTGGAATTCTTGATGAAGTTTTGATCCAAACAAAGCCCATGATGAATTATTGGTTTTAGAACGTTAATACTGTTGTAGGATGGTTGTATGATGATATTATAACGTTATCTTAGAGTTTCATTCTTATTAATGGTGCTTTGAGATGATTTGAAAACTGCAAAACGAAGGAGTCCGTAGCCTACCTGGTGCGTTCGATCGATCGACATTCATCAGTCGATCGATCGACCACCATCGATCGATCTAAGGTCAAGGTCGATCGATCGACCTTCCCAGAAAGAGTAAAATTTCCCCTAGTTAAATTTTAATGATGTTAACCCTTGGAAAATATTATTGGAGACCTTATGAATATCCTTAGACTAAAGAAAGACCAGTAGGTATGGTTATAAAGTTTGGACCTTAATTAGAATTTAATTTAAGGAATTATTCTAAAAGCTAATGAAGCTCGATGAGTGAGATAATATTAGGGTTAAAAGAGTAATTTTGAATAAATTGATGAATTGAGGTTTGGGGCAGAAGTAAGGACCTTAAGAATAATGATGTAATATGTGGGAATAATAGGAAACTTAATAACCCCTTTTGAGATAAGTTTTAAGTATAAGAATGTATGACGTGAAATGTGTCGACAGTCTACATTATATATTATCGGAAGACTTAAAATGTATACAATTGGAATAATGGTATAAGGATGTAGAAAATACCTTTATTAATATTGAGATATCTAAGATGTGTGCATGCTTAGTATATGATCTTATGTGTATGACATACCTACCATACTTGCTATCACGGGAGGTTTACGTTCGCTTAGGGCCCTCTAATCCTTGTGTGCCCGGATTTAGTTTGGTACCTAGAGGACATAGTTCAAGGGAATAACTTAATTGTGAGTTATTAAGCCAGCTGACTATGGAGCGTAGGTATGTACGTGACCATGGATATGTTGAATTATGTTCGCCTCCATTTTTGGTGTGTGGTGTTTATTCTAACAATTCCTGAGAGATTCGGAATTTGTAATCCTTATGTACGTGATGTACCGGGATGGATAGCAGAGTATGTGTGCACCGCAGCTTAGCCTCGGGGTGCTTCTATTGTATATTTATGATGAGAATAATATACGGTTGAATGAAAAGGAATTGTGATGTTTATTTATGAGAATCATTTATAGTAACTCCATGAGAAGATAAATAAGGGGATAACCTCCAGTAAACGGTAATGCTAACAATTGAGAATCCGAGTTCAAGTAAAGCTATATATTTAAGTAATAACATTGAGAATTCATATTGTGAATCGAGTAGTTGGGTTAGAACTTATGATGGTTTAGTTAGATAAATAAAACATGAATGGGTACAGGAACGTTAGGAGTGCACAGTTAGACGAGAGGTGAGTATTTCATGTGAGAGCACGTCCTAACATGTATCTTGCATTCATTGTTTTAATTGTTATTAAAGCACTTGCTGTTTTTAAAATACTCTCCACATTCGGGCTCTGACCCGTTTGCTTTCAAATCTATCTTTTTGTAAAAACCATTTTTAGCTGCCCAGCCACAAGGACGCCATGCATAGTATTTCCAGTCAGGTGACGAGCTGTAGCTGTTGTGGAAGTTACAGGGCCTTTCTAGTAGACTCTTCATTTGCCTTGACTCTATATTCAGATTTCATCAGTTGTAGGGCATATCGCCCATTTCTTTTAGAGACTTTTCATTTTATATTTCAGTTATTCAGACTTTTGTTTGTAATTAATTCAGGATGCAGACTTGTTTTATTTCTTTTTATATTGGGATTGTTGTGAGGAGTATTTCCTCTAGACATATCTTTAATTGTTGATTCATTATAGTTGGACTTTATTGTGGATGGTTGTGTTACATTTCTATATTTCATTTATTGCATGTTAATCAGATTTAGTTTAAAATTTGACAACTCACTTTTTAAATACTAGGTGGTTAGTAATCATTAAAAATGTTTTCGACAGTGATGCTATTAACTGGACCAACTTGGCATTTGTATTGATTTAATAAAGGAGTAGCTACCCGGTATTTAATTAGTCGGGGTGTCACAGGTGGTATCAGAGCATCAGGTTCTAGTGTCCTTTAGGATCTGTACGGCTTATTATGTTTCCACTGAGCTTTCTTTGATATAGAGCCCTATATTTTAGGACTGGTGTATTCTTTTATGTATGCTTCGCTCTTCAGCTATTTTAAGTTTATAACTGCGAACTTATAAACTTTATTCTCATTTCAGATGCCTCCACGACGTGCGCAGCGAGTTCCTAGGGATGCACAGCCCGAGCCACAGCCATCTCCAGTACAGGGCACCATGAATGCCGCCGAGGTTGCAGCCATTGTAGCCCCAGCGGTAAATGCCGCTCTCGCCGTTGTACAGTAGGCACCACCCCAGGCGCCGGTTTCCACGCCAGTTCAGGCATATGCATTCCCGTCTGCTTGGGAACGAGTTCGAGATGCTTTTCAGAAAGCACACCCTCCGGAGTTCGCAGGTAGCTCCGATGTTGTGGTATCTAGTCAGTGGAGTAAGAATATTCATAGGCACTTGAGGATGTATGAGTGCACCGATGTTCAGAGGCAGATACTAGCTACTTTCAAGCTAGTGGGAGCTGCATTGCAATGGTGGGAGTCTATTACCACCGCAGAGGAGAGAGATACTCTCACTATACAGGAGTTCTGGGTGCGGTTCGATCGCAAATATTTTCCGTCAGCTGTTCACACGGAAATGAGGAGGAAGTTGATGAGCCTTAGACAGGAGGGTAGGACTGTGGCTGAGTATGAGGCCGAATTCACAAATTTGCTGAACATTGTACCGGATGAGATACCGACAGAAGAGAAGAAGATTCAGAAATTCATAGATGGATTGACTTGGAGGATCCGTCAGTATTTATTGGGGAACCTCTTGTTGGCCATTTATTCTGACGTGGTTAACACTGCATTGCTCCATTGCCAGGACCACCGCTTTCACTTGACAGAGGGGAAGCGATCAGGAGAGTCCAGCCATCAGGGCAGGACAGGGGGAAATGGTGCCAACGGGGCACAATTAGCTCAAGGTCAGTATAGGCAGAGTGATCAGGGTTCCCAACAGGGGGATCATAAGAGATTCCGATCAGGGGGTTTCAGGAACGGTCAGGGTGGATTCCGAAATGGCCAGCAGGGTCATAACGGCCATCAGGGCCAGCAGGGTCAAAATGGTTAACAACAGCAATTTCACCAGGGCCAGCAAGGCCAGGGCAGAAATGGTAACGGCCACCAGGGCCGAGGGCAGCAGGGACAGCGAGGGGGAAACTTCCAGGGGAAGTGTTTCATTTGTGGTAATATTGGACACAAATGTCAGGATTGTCCTGATAAGGGCAGGGGCCCACAGCAGCAGCAGTAGGGTGCTTGACACGAGCCACAGAGGCCTATATTTCCCGCCGCCCTCCCAGCACCACCGCAGATGGCAGCATTACCACCCATTCCAGCGGTCCCAGTTCAGCAGGGACAGCTTTAGTATGGGAGAGTGTATCAGCTTCAGCAGGCCACAGCCCCACAGAATCTGCCAGCTATTGAGGGTATGTTCTCTATTCAGGGGACTCTGGGGCGCATTTTATTTGACATGGGGGCTACACACTATTTTATTGCTATGAGATTTACACGCACCATTGGGTTGTTAGACACCGCTGAGAGCACCGCTACTTATGTAGACTCACCGTTGAGTAGGGGTTCCATGATTTCGCTTATGTGTAGAGGTGTGGGTATTGAGATCGGGAGGTTTACTTTACCCGCCGATATGTTAGTGTTAGAGATGATCGAGTATGATGCCATTATTGGTATGGATTTTCTAGTAGCGTACCGAGCCATGATTGACTGTTTTAGTAGGAGTATTATCTTTGCCATTCCCGGGCAGGAGATGTTTTTAGTGGCGATGCCTCGTCCTGAGGGAGGATCGTCCACTCATTTGTACTACATAGAGGAGGAGACCTCTAAGGAAGTGGTGATACCACTTGATTCGACTCCAGTTGTTCGAGAGTTTGTCGATGTATTTCAGGATATACATGGATTACCTCCGAGTAGAGTGATAGACTTCATGATTGATTTGACGTCGGGCACTCGGCCTATTGCCCGCGCACCTTACCGTATGGCTCCAGCTGAGATGAGAGAGTTACGGGATCAGATTGAGCAGTTGTTGGGTCAGGGGTTCATCCGGAGGAGTACTTCGCCGTGGGGTGCCCCTTTGTTGTTCGTTAAGAAGAGGGATGGATCGTTGAGGTTATGTGTGTATTACCGGGAGTTGAATAAGATCACGATACGGAATAAGTATCCGTTGCCCCGAATCGACGACTTATTCTACCAGTTGAGAGGAGCTTCTTTCTTCTCGAAGATTGATTTGCGATCTGGTTACCATCAGTTGCGTATCAGGGAGGAGGACGTCTCGAAGACTACTTTCTTAACGAGATATGGTTCCTATGAGTTTTGGGTTATGCCTTTTGGTTTGACCAACGCTACAGCCGTGTTTATGGACTTGATGAATAGGGTGTTCAGAGAGTTCCTAGATCAGTTCATCATTGTCTTCATTGATGATATTCTGGTTTACTCCCAGATAGAGGAGGAGCATGCCGAGCATTTGAGGCAGGTTTTGCAGACACTACGTCCGAACGAGCTGTATGCAAAGTATGAGAAGTGCGGGTTTTGGCTGAAAGAGGTTCAGTTTTTGGGGCATATTATTTCCGATCGGGGGATATCTGTTGATCCGAGGAAGGTATCCGCGGTGAGGGAGTGGGGACAGCCCACGACACCGACTGAGATCCATAGTTTCTTGGGCTTAGCAGGATACTACAGGAGGTTTATTCGGGGTTTCTCCAAGATAGCGGGTCCCATGACACATCTGACTCGTAAAGGTGTGCCGTTCATTTGGAGTGATGCCTGTCAGTTGGCATTCGATGAGTTGAAGGACAAGTTAACCTCAGCACCTGTGTTAGCATTGTCGAGACCGGGAGTTGAGTATCTTGTTTACACTGATGCGTCCTTACAAGGACTTGGAGGTGTACTGCAGCAGGAGAGTCAGGCCATAGCTTATGCTTCCCGTAAGCTTAAGCCTCACGAGAAGAATTACCCTACCCATGACTTGGAGTTAGCAGCAGTGGTATTTGCCCTTTGGATTTGGAGACACTATCTTTTGGGGGAGAAGTTTTGATTGTTCACAAACCATAAGTCCCTACATTACCTATTCACGCAGAAGGAGCTGAATATGAGGCAGTGAAGGTGGCTTGAGTTTATGAAGGACTATCAGTTTGATATCCAATATCACCTAGGGAAGGCTAACGTGGTAGCAGACGCGTTGAGCCGTAGGCCAGTAGATGAGGTGGCAGGGGTGTGGAAGGCAAAGTGGAAGGAGTTGGGACACCAGGATGCAGTGGCCCAATCATTCATGTCAGTGATGACTGTTACACCGCAGATTGTCATGAAAGTAGTAAAGTCACAAGAAGATGACTCGTTCTGTCAGGAGCAGATAGTTCGATTATTAACAGAGGGAGCCGAGTCCTATACCGTTAGCTCAGGCGGGGGATTACGCTTCAATGGGAGACTGATAGTTCCGGAAGGGGATGAATTGCGACACGAGGTGATGGCAGAGTCACACGGCTCACGGTTCGCAGTACATCCCGGTGGGGACAAAATGTACCAGGACATGAGACGTCAGTATTGGTGGAGCGGGATGAAGAGAGATATTGCCGTGTTTGTTTCTAAATGTGCCACTTGTCAGCTGGTAAAAGTGGACCATCAGAGACCGGCAGGACTTCTACAGCCATTAGAGGTCCCGATGTGGATGTGGGAGAGCATCTCCATGGACTTTATCACGGGGTTGCCTACGTCACAGAGAGGTCACGACTCCATTTGGGTAATTGTGGACAGGTTGACCAAAGTCGCTCATTTTCTACCCGTAAGGCCAGACTACACTACGGGACAGTATGCCCAGCTCTTTATTGCAGAGATAGTGAGACTTCACGGTGTGCCCCTAAATATCGTGTCTGACCGAGACAAGATATTTGTTTCACAGTTTTGGGAAAGTTTTCAGGAGGCCATGGGCACGGAATTGTGGTTGAGTACGGCTTATCATCCGCAGACCGATGGGCAAACTGAGCGTACAAATCAGATGTTGGAAGACATGTTGTGGATGTGCATCATTGACTTCGGGGGTGGATGGGAGCAGTATCTTCCACTGGTGGAGTTTGCTTACAACAACTCCTACCAGTTCACCATTGGTATGGCTCCATTTGAGGCGTTGTACGGTAGACCTTGTCGTTCCCCAGCATGTTGGTTGGAGGTGGGGGATAACAAACTACTTGGGCCGAAAGTGATTCAGGATACTTCGGCGAGGATAGAATTGATACGGAGTCGCATTCAGGTAGCTCAGGATCGGCAGAAGAGCTATCCAGATGCGAAGCGGTTCTTCAGGGAGTTCCAAGTGGGGGACCAGGTTTTACTCAGAGTATCTCCTATGAAGGGGATTATGTGATTTGGGAAGAAGGGAAATCTGGCACCGAGATATGTGGGACCATTTCCTATCATCGAGCGGATTGGGTCTGTTGCGTATAGACTTGGGTTACCGAAGCATTTGCATCGGATTCATGATGTGTTTCATATTTCCTCGCTAAGGAAATACCTTAGAGATGAGTTGGGTTATTCTCATATTGCTTTGGATGACATCGATCTCCAGCCCGATAGCTCCTACGAGGAGGGGCCGATTGCTATTTTGGACCGAACTGAGCGGAAACTGCGGTCAAAGATAGTCCCGTTAGTGCGTGTTGAGTGGCGACATCATAATGTCGAGGAGTAAACATGGGAGCGCGAGGATGAGATACGCGAACGTTATCCAGAGTTGTTTTTACCAGGTACTTTTTAGTTCCGAATTTCGGGACGAAATTCTGTTATTATGGGGGAAGTATGTAATACCCCGCATTTTTATCGATATTTATTTATGGGATTAATTGAATTAAAGGTGAATTAATTGAGAATTAATCCGGATAAAATATTAACAATATGTGAGTTAGTATTTGATTATAATGTGTATATATGGCAATATACGAATATTGTAACTATTGAAATTGTCGCGAAATTGAAATACGGCAATTTGGAAAATTTTGTTGAGACGCGTGTGACAATCGCGTCAGGAAAGTAATTATTTAATTAAAAAGTGAATTTTATTTCTATTAACCGTATGGTCATTTTGAGTGCACCAACGTGTCCGGAAGGGTCAAAATAGTCAGAAAACAATAGCCGGGGGTTAAGTTTGGGTCCCGGGGCATTATTGGGCCATACCGGTAACTTAAAAGGGCATTTTGGTAATTTCGAAAATTTGGGAATTAAAAGCCACGAAAATTAGAAATAAAAATCTGACTTATTCTTTATCCACTAAACCCACTAACTACACTAAGGGACTTAATGGGCTACGGGAGAAGTTAAGAAATAGTTCTAACTTTCCAAAAACCAACCCCCATCTCCATTGTCATCATCCTTAGAGAAGAACTTGTAGAGAGAGAGAGAGGAGAGAATTCTACACAGAGAGAGAGAGAGAGAGAGAGAACAACTCAGCCTTCAAGATTCAACATTAAATTCAGAGAAAGATTAGAGGCAAGTGGTTTAATTATAATTGATTCAATGCTATGCTTTTCCATGTTTAGGATAATCATCAAATTTATCTTGGAAGATTGATTAGACCCATGAATTTGAGGATTAAAACTATGAACTATGTTAGGAATTGCATGTAGAAACATTCTGGACGAATTATGCATTCAAAACATAACCATTTATGATCTAAAAACGGATTTTAGAAGAAGTTTATTAATGTTCTTGAAAGAAATAGAAAACTAGAATTCTTGATGAAGTTTTGATCCAAACAAAGCCCTTGAATGATGAATTATTGGTTTTAGAACATTAATACTGTTGTAGGATGGTTGTATGATGATATTATAACGTTATCTTAGAGTTTCATGCTTATTAATGGTGTTTTGAGATGATTTGAAAACTGCAAAACGAAGCAGTCCGTAGCCTACCTGGTGCGTTCGATCGATCGACATTCATCAGTCGATCGATCGACCACCATCGATCGATCGAAGGTCAAGGTCGATCGATCGACCTTCCCAGAAAGAGTAAAATTTCCCCTAGTTAAATTTTAATGATGTTAACCCTTGAAAAATATTATTGGAGACCTTATGAATATCCTTAGACTTAAGAAAGACCAGTAGGTATGGTTATAAAGTTTGGACCTTAATTAGAATTTAATTTAAGGAATTATTCTAAAAGCTAATGAAGCTCGATGAGTGAGATAATATTAGGGTTAAAAGAGTAATTTTGAATAAATTGATGAATTGAGGTTTGGGGCAGAAGTAAGGACCTTAAGAATAATGATGTAATATGTGGGAATAATAGGAAACTTAATAACCCCTTTTGAGATAAGTTTTAAGTATAAGAATCTATGACTTGAGATGTGTCGACAGTCTACATTATATATTATCGGAAGACTTAAAATGTATACAATTGGAATAATGGTATAAGGATGTAGAAAATACCTTTATTAATATTGAGATATTTAATATGTGTGCATGCTTAGTATATGATCTTATGTGTATGACATACCTACCATACTTGCTATCACGGGAGGTTTACGTTCGCTTAGGGCCCTCTAATCCTTGTGTGCCCGGATTTAGTTTGGTACCTAGAGGACATAGTTCAAGGGAATGACTTAATTGTGAGCTATTAAGCCAGCTGACTATGGAGCGTAGGTATGTACGTGACCATGGATATGTTGAATTATGTCCGCCTCCATTTTTGGTGTGTGGTGTTTATTCTAACAATTCCTAAGAGATTCGGAATTTGTAATCCTTATGTACGTGATGTACCGGGATGGATAGCAGAGTATGTGTGCACCGCAGCTTAGCCTCGGGGTGCTTATATTGTATATTTATGATGCGAATAATATACGGTTGAATGAAAAGGAATTGTGATATTTATTTATGAGAATCATTTATAGTAACTCCATGAGAAGATAAATAAGGGGATAACCTCCAGTAAACGGTAATGCTAACAATTGAGAATCCGAGTTCAAGTAAAGCTATATATTTAAGTAATAACATTGAGAATTCATATTGTGAATCGAGTAGTTGGGTTAGAACTTATGATGGTTTAGTTAGATAAATAAAACATGAATGGGTACAGGAACGTTAGGAGTGCACAGTTAGACGAGAGGTGAGTATTTCATGTGAGAGCACGTCCTAACATGTATCTTGCATTCATTGTTTTAATTGTTATTAAAGCACTTGCTGTTTTTAAAATACTCTCCACATTCGGGCTCTGACCCGTTTGCTTTCAAATCTATCTTTTTGTAAAAACCATTTTTAGCTGCCCAGCCACAAGGACGCCATGCATAGTATTTCAATCAGGTGACGAGCTGTAGCTGTTGTGGAAGTTACAGGGCCTTGCTAGTAGACTCTTCATTTGCCTTGACTCTATATTCAGATTTCATCAGTTGTAGGGCATGTCGCCCATTTCTTTTAGAGGCTTTTCATTTTATATTTCAGTTATTCAGACTTTGGTTTGTAATTAATTCAGGATGCAGACTTGTTTTATTTCTTTTCATATTGGGATTGCTGTGAGGAGTATTTCCTCTAGACTCATCTTTAATTGTTGATTCATTATAGTTGGACTTTATCGTGAATGGTTGTGTTACATTTCTATATTTCATTTATTGCATGTTAATCAGATTTAATTTAAAATTTGACAACTCACTTTTTAAATACTAGGTGGTTAGTAATCATTAAAAATGTTTTCGATAGTGATGCTATTAACTGGACCAACTTGGCATTTTGTATTGATTTAATAAAGGAGTAACTACCAGGTATTTAATTAGTCGGGGTGTCACAGACACCTTTCCTAAGAATCTCTCGAGTTGTCACTGACTCTTTGGTGGTGGCATCATCACAATGGCTTTCTTCTTTTCCTCATCAACCTGCACCCCCTACTGATTTATTATAAATTCGAATTTTTTTCCTACAGTGACCACAAACGCACACTTCGAGGGTTTCATTCTCATCTTGTATGTGTGACATCTTTTAAACACCCACATGAGGTCTAGGATATGCTTTCTTTCTTTCTTTGACTTCACCACCAGATCATCCATATAGAATTCCAATATATCATGAAATAAATCATGGAAGATGGCATCATGTCCCTTGGTAGGTGACCTCGGCGTTCTTCAATCGAAATGGTTTGACTATGTAATGAAATTTTCCCAATGGCGTACGGAAGGCAATTTTATTTGGGTTCGTCGGATCCATCTTGATCTGATTATAGTTGACGTACCCACCCATGAAACTATACATTTCATGACCTGCGATATCAACTACTAAGCTGGATATACTTAGTAAGGGAAACTCATCTTTCGTACACGCTCTATTTAAGTCACGAAATTCCACACAAATTCAAAATTGTCTTTTTATCCTTATTCACCACTGGCACAATTTTAGAGAGACACACATAGTGTTGAATGGGTTTGATGAACCCTTTCGCTAAAAATTTCTCCATTTCTTCTTTTATCTCAAGTTCTTGCTCAACCTTGTATGTATGTGTTGCTTTTCTAACTTGGAAAAAATTAGGAAGAACATTTACTTTATAGGAATTCACCTTTGGGTCTATCCCTGACATCTCTGTGTATTTCCAAGCAAACACATCAGTTAATTCCTTGAGCAGGCTGATGAGCTCATCTTTGTACTTTGAGTTCAAACTCTTAGAAATTAGAATGGGCCTAATCTCACTTCATACTACTCCCAGATTAATTTCCTCCAACTCTTAAAACTGTTACTTTGCTCCATCTTACATACACTTAGGGGATTCTTTTGGATCCTCAATATATTCAATAATATGGGATTCGTCCATTACAAAACGTCGACGCTCTCATCCTAAAAAGTCACTGACGTAAATCATTATAAATGGTATATGACTTTCCCATTCGGCGAGAACACCTTCTTGCATTTTTGAGGGGGCTTGGCTACCTCATCTACCTTCCTTTTTCCTTTTTCCATTTGGGGGATCACTCTCTCTCCCAGACAATCATGAACAGACATTATTGGTTGGGCACCTACTACCACTATTTATATTCCCCTCAACTTTTTTTCTGAGTTCCTTCTCTCTTCGCCAAGCTTAGTATAGAATGGTGCATCCACCAGGTGTGCCTAATCAATATAAAATGGTTTTTTATGTTGATGTGATTATAATTTTAGTACCTCGAATATTAGCTTTGGCACATTGATGCTATATAGAAGGCACTATGCCATGAGTGTGCATACACACTCATTCTATGAGCAGCTGGTAGCTTATGTTATCATTGATGACATGAAACTTAATATGGGAAGTGAAATTTCCCAGATTGATACCCACGTTCCCGTATCCAAGGGACTGTGTGCCCGCACTATCAAATACCAAAATTATTAATGGCACAGACACTATGTTTTCTTTAGATATCCCCATCTTATATAACGTTTTGATTGGAATGAAGTTGATGGATGCTCCTCCATCCATCAATGCCCTGGGGAAAGAAATTCCATTGATCATGGATTTCACATAGAGCGAGTGATTGTGAAAATATGGCACTTGCATATCTGCCTTAGAGAAAATCACTTCAGAAGTGTATCTTTTAACCAACTATCCAATGGGTCTATGTTAGTTTAGCGAGGGGTCATCGCGATGCTGTACTACTTCTAAAACCTTCCTTGTGATGACTACCCTAGTGTTATTCATTACTCCTATTTGGTCGAAGGATTATTTAAACTTAAGGATTCTTGTTATGGCTTCGCACTCAGAGTCCAAGCTTACCTCATAAGTTTGAGAATTATAAACATATTTTTCCTCAGATGTTCCTCATTCATCCAAAGTGATAATAACGTCTAATATGCCTTCTGGGGGTTATCTTCCTCAACCCCTTCACATTCATCCTCTCCTTTATCAGGATTGAAGAACCACTCCTCGCGCCCCCTCTCCTTCCCATTTATCTATTCGTTGTTGAGTGCCAGCCCTTATAGCTCTTTACATATCTTCTCACTACTTTCCCATTCCATCAGGTCTCGAGTTAATGCTTCATCATATGCTACCACCATATTGGCACTAACATAATGATGTGTTGGAAGTGGAATCTGGTGCAACTCAAAATACTTGGCATTATCTTTCTCTGCTGCCATTAGGATTTCCCCATTTGAATGAGGGGGTCCTACTAACCTCTCTCGTACAAATTCTCGATAACAGTCCATTACTTCCGCCACACTGCAAGGCAGCGGCAGTGGAACATCCTTTTCAAATTTCTTATTGTTAGCTGCATTGTTGCATTTCTATCATAGGCCTACCTTCTTTCCATTTGAACCTCCATCTATATAATTAGCGGCTTGCCTCCTCGAGACTTGAAATCTCTCAGAAGTCAAATGCACTCTCGTCATCCATCTTGAGGACCTAAGCTTGATTATCATGGCTATATTACTGGCAACCCTGGTGACCTCTCTAAAAGTACCATATCTGGTATCATTGACCAAGTGGATCTTATATTCTTTCAAGAACCACTCAACACATATTTTTAGTAGCCTATCTTCTGTCACATCCTCATAGACATCTAGTGCCCTCTCATAAAAATGCTTAATATTTTGCATTAGCCTTTCACTGGGATTTTTCACGTCCCGAGACAGATGTCTCGACGTGAACTCATCATCTTCTATAAAAAAAACTTTTAACGGAACTGCATGTGAATTTTCTTCCATGTGGGAATGTTATTGGAAGACAAGTGGGAGTAACGCGCGTAGGCCTTCCCCGTGAGAGTCTTAAAGAACTCCCTCAACTTCAGATTTTTGTCATTCCCATGCACCCCTAGGTACTCAATAAATCTTTTCATATGCTCCCTTGGATTATTTCCTTTGACATTAAACTTGATAAATTTCAGTGGAACATAACCCTCTGGGTATGTCTTCTCATTCACACTTACTGGGTAGGGATTTTCCAACTCCTCATATAGATGAGAAGTTTCTCTCTGAGATGAGGAGCGTAGATTCTTCACTTCCTCAATGGTAACAACCTTGGAGGGAGATTCCTCCAAACCCACATTCTTTGCTGCTGGTGAACTCAACGATCTCACAACTTGATCCGGCACCACCTTTAGTGGTGGAGACACCTCTACTGTTGTTGTTGCTGCAGCGGCTTCCCTTTAGAAGAGACTGCTAGTAGTGTTACACAACTTTGGCTCAAGCTTGCCAAATCCACATTATTTTGTTTCAAAAACTCAAAAAATATGCTCATTAGATTCATACCTGCCAATGGAGCTATTGTTGCTGAACTTATCTACCCTCCCTGAGGTGCAGGCACTCTAGCTCCGATCACCACCACCTCCTCTTGGGTGATCTGATCACTTTGAGCTCCATTCCCAAGTGGAGTGTCCTAAAAAATAAGATGCTTATAAACATTAAAACTTTCTTTATCCATGAAAGTGAGGATACCTCCCAAGAGATGTTGCCAAACGTAGAAAGGTAGTGTGACTGGGATTTGGTTGACCCTCTAGTCATGGTAGACCCTTTCGTCCTGACTTGCTTTGTTCCTTGGGTCACTTTTGTCATAGACCCTCTTGCTGCAAAATAAGAATGCTTGAATTTAAACATTTGCCAGAGGGATCCTTCACTGTGAACTCCCTCTCTTGATTTTACATTTTATCTGGCCTTGGAAGAGGGGTACTTCACTTGTGGAATCCCTCGCCTAGGTATTATTTCAACTAGCCTTATCCAGGGGAGGGGGTCCTTCGACCAAAATTCACATTCTTTATAATTGGCAGGAGGCAGGGGGTCCCTCGCCTAAAATATCAATTCTTTTGTATTGGTGGTAGGGGGCCTCCCTCAAAAACATTAACGCTTTGGAATTAGTAGGAGAGGGAGTCCCTCTCCCTAAAACATCAACTCTTTGGAATTTAGCAAGATAAGGGGGTCCCTCACCCAAAACATCAACTCTTTAGGATTTGGCAGGAAAAGGGATGTTCCTCGCCAAAAACATCAACTCTTTGGGATTTAGCAGGAAATGGGGGGTCCCTCGCCCAAAAACACACACACACACACACACACACACACACACACACACACACACATATATATATATATATATATATATATATATATATATATATATATATATATATATATATATATATATATATACTCTCAGTATCTTACGAGTGTCCACTAAGAAGATATCACCCTTTACCATCAAATTAGCAGTGTATATATCTTCTGGGATTATAAGGTAACTTTGATAGTATACTTTCTATACATTTGTTGATTTAAATGGACAAGAAAAATAACATTTACATGTTGAACATAAAAATTGTTGTTGAAATTATCCTATCAAAGTCTCCTCAACGCCACTAACAAGTTTTCTTCAGGAAATTTAATTAGTGTGGGTAGTTTTGGGTTTGTGTATAAATGGAGAATGTGAAATATTTTAAACTTGTGTAAGCTAGAAAATAACTGTTTATATGCCTTATTCAACCACACATACACTCGTGTACATAAACCACTTGGTCATTTTGACAAAAACTTAGAGTGCAACTTAAAATAAAATATCACTTTATGTGAAGTATCTCAGGAAAAAAAATATAGTAACTGAAAGAAAATCAAAATATGATCAGCAATAGACAAAATAGGAGAAAATGACGTCTTAATGAAAATATGAAACACACAAACAATAGGAGAAAAATAGACAAAATAGGAGAAAAACAAAGCTAAGGAAAATGATATTATACTCAAACCAAAAACTAGAAAACATCAAAGCTATAAAAAAAATGGTGCTTAGATTATAAATAATACTCTGTAAAGACAAAACAAAACATGAGGTGAGTTAAGATACCCACCCTGAAAAAATCAATAGCATTGTTAATAAAAAATAGCGAGGGAGAGGCATATTTATCTCTGATATGGATGGGAAACTCACATCCAGATAAGGTCATTTATCAAATATCGAGTAGTGTGCAAAAAGGATAGTTTCAAATTGCCCATAAGATATGGGCAAGTGGTAGGTGTTAATTATTGGATAATCTCTAAACTTGTGCTAAATTTTCTATTAAGAACACATGTGCTTCCAGATTGCAACAATTCACCAAGTCAAGAATGGGGAAGCTCTATGTATAGGTTTTTTACCAAATAAATTGAAGTCAAGACCTATATGAAATCATGGCTAATATTTAGTGGATGCCTGTGTTCATTATCAAATCATAAGCATGATATAACATTAAACTAACTTAGTACCTTATAACTAAGTAGCAGTACTAGCATTATGGTGCTTACGGTTAACAAAACATGCAATATAATCTCAATAAAAAATTATTTGCAAACTATCTTATAATATCCGCACACAAAAAATGAAATTAAGTGTTCAGTCATATAAGCATAAAACAGGGGACATTCCAACAGGGTGTTATCAAATCAATGGTTTTCATAAATAAAATACATGGGGCCGTACTAATAAGATTCACAGTTGATAATAATGAAACACTAAATAATGAAAATGACCTCCTAAACAAACGGGGAATTTCTTCAATCTCATAATCGCAATCCACGCTTCTCGCACTAATTTCAGTAAGGTCCTATACCGATTAAAAGGAAATAAACGAGCGTATAAACTATTACTTATTGTAAGAACTATAAATATGGTATTATATTAATAATAACATGAATTTCAGCCATAAATACATACTAAAGTAAATATATTTGGGGGAAATGGATTTCATGCATCGGTTTTATACTCGATTGAATTAAAAGTATACATATAGGCTCTTTTGTTCCAATAATATATATATATATATAACATTCCAAATATATGATCACTTATAAAACTTGAGTACTTCGGACACTCGGCATATATAGATAAAATAAAGAGGAATTTATTAATCAAAAGGTTAGATCTATAAGTACAAACAACACAAAGAGTATAATAACAATAGAGTTCAAGTTCATAACTAAAGATGCTTGATATAAAGGCTAAAAATAATGAGCATAAAATGACCATCAATGAAATTCCACATCTCTGAACTGCCCTGGCATGCTTTGAGTAATGAAAAATGTTGTGTAATCTTTATTTTCATATTAGAAATGGGGAAGAAGATAAAAGGACCCAAGATGCAAAATGAAAAGGTAAGGCAAACACGCATATCAACATTCCTATACATATTTAAAATGCCATCCATTGAAAATGTAAAATCATATTAAAAATTTTACATTATTACTGGATAAAAGAATATTTAACTTTTTCACAAAAAAATGGTGTATTTATGATTTACAGCAGACAATGTGATTATATTTAAAGATACTTATATAACAACTTAGCTGACAAAATTTAACATATTAACCATTTCCCAAGCTTCAAAGTCATTTCCAAAAAAATAGATTAACATATCAAAAATATAATTTCATAACTCAATTTCAAAGAGAAACAAATAAAAAATCCAATTAAAATTAAAATTTTAGTGCAAACATTATTCCATTTGGATCTAACATATGTAACAACATTCAGAAAACCCATACGAACAGACAAAGTGTGTGTGTGTGTGTGTGTGTGTGTGTGTGTTTGTGTGTTTGTGTGTGAGAGAGAGAGAGATAGAGAGATCTTACATTTTCTTCCATACATGTATGAAAGGACAAAAAATAAAATCTGGTATGTAAACACTGACTTTTCACTTTTGAAATTACTAAGGAGAAAAAGACGCATTGGAATTGACCACGAACTTTGAAGAAGAAATAGGTAGTACGATACAACAGAATATGTAGGTAATACAATACAACTATACATATGATGGTACGGATTACGAGTTTACATTTAAACAGACATGTTATGTGCATTTACTCAAACATCTCTAGCGATAAAATAACATTTATCCGCAAATTATAACACACAGAAAAACACATTTTCCAAACAAAACTATGGTACATCATATATGCTTGTATATTCTTCGATATATGTATGCAAGGACAAAATACAAAATTCTAGTAACACTGACTTCTCACATTCTGAAATTACATTAAAAATGTAAAAATTCGCATTGGAATTGACCTTGAACTTTAAAGAAGAAACAATGGCAATGCAAGAGACTAAATAGAGAAAGCTTGGCCTCTTGGTGTTTCAACTCCAATTTTGATAGTTTCATCTTTGTTAATAGTGTGGGGGTAGATGTTGGAGAGTTCATTCATTCGTATAGGAGTAGATATTGGACTGGTTGGTTCATATAGCTGAAGAACTGAAGGTGGAAAATGAAAGGGTGATGGTTCGTATATTTTGTATGGGAGTAGATGTTGGGCACATATGAGGGTTGAAGGGTAAAAGGGCACATATGAGGGTTTTTTGGTCATTTGACAATTAGGATGACACTTCTCTCTTTGTAAGTAATCCACTTAAGATCAACTTTTTATAACACCTCATATTTTCCCCTAATTAAGTGGTCAGTTTTTCATATAGTAAATAAAGAATATCAAACTATTATTGCGATTTTAAGTCTGCGATAATCATAATGATTGGAACATGATAAGATAATATAGATAACTGAATTAAATTAATAATAGAATCTCACCCATAATATGATTTAACTCCGCTAAACATACTAAAATAACATAATCTTTAGTGCTACCATGGAATCATCCAAAGAAAAAACGTCTCAACTGGAAAATTTAATAAATAAAAGATGAGAGTGAAACTCTTGACATCTACATCAAAAGGAAAGGTTTAGAATGACTGATATGGAATATAGATCCTAAGAGAATATTGCAGCATTAACTTTGGTGATTCTGTTGCTTGTGACCGACATGATTAACAATGCATGGTGGGTAAAACCCATAGTAAAAATCTCCCATATAATCCAAGCCATCCATATGATATAACTATATCAACCTTGTCGTATATAACATGGCAATAACCCAACCCTGTGGAAGTAATAGGAAATCGGATATGAATAAACCCAAGTTAATCCATCAGTCTAAACTATTATCCATTACACAGTCTACAGAATAAAGGGTAAGTCTATCACTAGCTATTCAGATCACGTAGATGTAATCGATGATAATATAGCATAAGTATTACAATTATATCATAGCAAGAAAAATAGTACATCCTGTGAAATAAAAACTATTTAATGAGTATTTGCATAATGACAAATACAATTGATATATAACATAACTTTACTATCTTCTCTCTAAATGTTCTTGAGATGAAAACATGCACTCCAAATATGATGAGACCTATCTCTGAGATTATAGCAATCAAGCAACCAAGTGCCTTAACAAAATCATCCAAAGAAGATACATATGATCAACTGTGATTAAAAAAACCAAGAAAGTCCTCCAAGCATCACCCACGACAAATGGAGAAGCAAGAAAATGATAAGGTCATCCTCAAGTTAATTCCTAGAGATTCACAACAATTGAACAAGAACCATGCATTAAAACATGAAGAAAATCTCTTTATCATCATAACCAAATGAGAAGATGCATCATATGTTTTATATAGTTCATAGAAATAATTAAAAATCATAAGAACTTTACAAAGACCTTTGAATAACTTTAGATATATTTTAATAATGTAAATGTACTTGTTTGACCTTTTACTTTATCAAAAAAACAACCAATACCTTATGAAAAGATTGAATGAAGAAAAAATATCCGTAATGTTATGTCAGGCACATTGAATTGACTTCAAGTAACTTTGAGTCGACCTAAACTACCTAAATATATCTATACCAAAGATTCATTTAAAAATAAATGATTTTGAGAAACCTAACTTTGTCTTTAGTACTTTAAGTCAACTCAAAGTTCCTGGGTGGATAAAAATTCAATGATTAGTTTCAAATTTTGAATTCCAAAAGTTCTATAATAAACCATACTACCCTATAATACTTAAGATCCTTCTTCAAACACACAATCTTCCTACAACATATTCATTCATCAATTATCCATTTCCAAGCTCGTTTCCCTTTACTTGAGATTTCTAGATAGATAACCTAAGTCCCAAACTCATTGCAAAGTGAGAGTTTCAAACTCAAAAAACTCCATTGAAGCAAAACTCCACCCAAAACACTTTTGAGCTTAAATATTCTTCCTAAAATCCTTTATCCCGATATATAAACCCAATACTCTCACATTATAAAGATCCAACCCAATAACCACTTGATAAATATACTTGTGAATACTTATATGTTTATATTTCTAGAGAGACAAAGTAATCTTATTTCATCTTTGTTCTTAGCGAAGAAACTTTTCATTGTGTTTTGGTTACATATATTGTTACTTTCGGTTTAACTTCATTGTATCCTTATAGACGAAAGTGTCTTAGTTGTAGGTAGTTAAGATGTGATAAGACCTTGGGCTCTTGCGTGTTGGGGAAAGAAGCGTATATTTCCCTTGTTTGTTGTGATTTGCATGTTATTAGAATTCCTTATGAGGTTTTGATTCCCCCTTCGTGAACAGGAGATAGTAAAGTTTCTCGAGTACCATCTCGAGAGTGGACTTAGGCAAACCCGAACTACGTTAAAATCTCGATTGGCAAAGTTTCTTGAAACCCAATCTCTTAACTAATTATTCTTATTGTTGATTAATTATTTACACTTGAATTAATTTATCAAATTGAAAATAATCTTTAAAGAGAGTTAAAAGAGTTTTTGTAAGGACATTTTTGTCCATTATCAATGTATTATGTCGCACGCCGTTACACCGTTGAAGAAATTCAAGATTCAAGATTCAATGGATCTGAATATCAAAAGAAGAAGAGGAATCATAGTCTGACTACCGGACCGATCCGCTGAAATAAAAGAACCGATCCGGCTAACCGGACCTGTCCGCCTAAAGAACCGGATCGATCCGCTTATTTGTTAGAAGGCCAGTATACCCCGGACCGCAAGCGAACCGATGAAGCCTGGAAGCGAACCGATCTGATCATCAACGGACTGATCCGCCTCAGAATAAAAGAACCGATCCGGTATATCAGATTGATCCGCCTCAGACCCGGACCGGTCCGCCTGGGATAAACTTCAACAGATCGTGTTCAGATTTTTAAGGCCCGAGACCTCTTATTTAATCCCACTACGGGAAGTGGTTTTCTAAGACTTAATCACACGATTTTCAGAGTATAGAAAGCCCTAAGTCTTCACCTATTGAGAATCTAGACTTTAGGTATTTGATTCACACAAATTGCCAATCCTTTGTGAATCACTTTGCAACCCAGGAACGCATTCTTGCTGTTCACACCCTTGTGGAAAAGCCCTTATTTTCTCCATTACAGCCCTACTGGAAAGGGATAGTTCCAGCCGCGACTACAGAATCCGATACCTGAGGGTAATTCTTAGTCACTTGTATTTTCATTGTAATCCGAAATTGTATAGCCTACAATATTATAATGAAAATAAATGGTTTTGCCCCTTTGGGGGATTTTTCCTCGATTGCATGTGTTTGAATGTTCTTGCTTAGATTATCATCTTATTCAATCACATATTGTTGCATGTTTAGGGTTTGTTTGGGTTAAAAGGGTTTAATATCTAATTTGCTCATTTGAATGCAAGCACATACGTTCTCAGTTTTAAAAGTTCCATTAATTATATAAATATCCAATTCACCCCCTCGTGGGTATATTTTTGAGACAACATGACTAATCCATGGCCAGAACTGATACGGAACCCATGGTCGCAACTGATAAATTGTCCCTATAATGAATTTGGCCCATCGTGTTTGAAAAAACAAAGAAACATAAAGTATATCTATTTAACTGGATTTGGGGTTTAGATCACCATACTATGTGTGTCTTTTAGGTGATCTAATAGGGGAGATAAAGATGAGGAATATGATATAATTGATGATACACCACCATAAAATATTTGTAGAAGAGAAAAACACCTTTGATATTATAGTATATAATCCACCCAAATAAAGTTATATGTGTGGGAAATCTTAGAGATGAAACTAGGTCAAATAATATAAAAAAATAATTTCTTTCTCCTCAACCCCTGAGACCAAATGGTGGTTAATTTACTAAAAATACAACTGGATCATCTAAGTGTTTCCTAATGCGGGGCTATGTCTATAAAATTATCATGTTATGGATTTACCCCTACTACTTGTAAGACTGTAGATAACTTGTTGAGGTTAATACCATCATTAATCAACTCTTGGTAACTAGGATAAATGTCTAAACTATCATTCCATCTTCCAAGCATGCATATGTAATTTGAACTATAGGAATAGATCTTGGACCTCCACTATATTAGAGGTATAATGAAGGATGATCATCTAGATAAAGTTATAGAGTATTAACCAAACCATATATTAGTTTCCACGAATGAATGTACTAGGTCACATCTGGCCCAATGCCCAAAACTCAACTAACCGAATATTCACCGCCCTCCTACACTTTATCCACTTACCCCTATAGAAGAACCTCATAATAACCTAAGGTCAGCATGTACCGCATGCATAAATAAATGGAATCATATGCCACCTACACAAACCACTTGAGTAACATGTCACTAATTTGAAGCAAAACATCAAATACCTTCGACCTTATTAGTCTAAACGATACCAGCCACAATGGAATAATCGAAGGAAAGATAGTTATTTTTAAAACTCGAGTTCATGTTCTATTTGGTTCTGGATCTGCACATTACTTCATAAATAGATAATTATCTCTTTTGCTCCAACTACCCAAAAAAGTCCTTACATTACACTCTTTCAATAGAATCTATAGGGAAGACAATTAGCCCCTAATAAATATGAAACGACTCAAAATTTAAAATTAATTTAGGAGAACTCACCCTTGATTATATAGTTTTAAAAATGTAAGGTCTTGACATCATTATTTAAATGGATACTTTTTCAATATCTTTTGCCCACATAAATTACCGGGAGAAAGTGTTAATGTTCCATCTATCAAGGGTGTTTTAATTATATGTTCTAGGAAACTCACATACCCACAAATTCTTTGGCCACCTGAATGAAGAACCCCGGACCCTAAGACTCAATTTATTCATTATCATTACTTGAGGAATGTACCAATGCATTTCTCAAAGATTTACTTAGACTAAACCCAAATTGAAAGATAGAATTTTTCGTCAAACTATTCACCAATACTTTACCCATTTCCATTCCTCCCCTATAAAATGACCATGGTAGAGATATGTGAACCTAGAACCCAATTGGATGATTTATTGGGAAAAGTATTCATACAACCTAATACCTAAACATGGATAGCACCATTACTTTTTGTCAAGAATAAGGATAGTACTTTATGACCATGAATAGATTATCGATGATTAAAACAAGTAACCATAAAAAATAAACATCCTTTAACCAAATAACTGATCTTTTTTACCAACTACTTTATTCCAAGTTTTTTTTCCAAAATGACTTACGTTCCTGATAAAATCAAATACGTATATAATGGGAAGATATAACAAAAACCACATGATGTACCCATTATGGTCACTTAGAATTCCTAGTTCTTCCTTTTGGACTAAAAATTGCACCGAAAGCTTATACGGCTCTAATGCATCCCATTTTTCACCAATTTCTAGACCATTTTGTAATCATTTTTATTGATGACATTCTAATATATTCTAAAAACCAAACCAAACATGAGGATAATATTCGAAACATACTTCAAACCTAACCAAACCATCACATTTATGCAATGAAAATCAAGTGTGATTTCTTAATGTCGAAAGTGGAATTCCTAAGTCACATAGTAACCAAAGACGAAATCCAACTAAACCCATCAAATACATCATAAATTATAAAACGGGTGCAAGCGACCAATATCATTGAGATCCAAAGTTTCTCAGGATTGGTAGGATTTTATTGAAGATTCTAAGAGGGATTTTTTATGATTGCACTACCATTAACCAAGTTGACATGAGCAAAGTTGACACGAAAGGGAACACAACTCAATTGGACACTCAAATGTTAACAAGTGTTCCAACTCATAAAAAGACTCATTTTTGCACATGTTCTCACAATTTGGTTTGGTGATATAGGGTATGATGTTCATATCGACACTAATTTGTAAGTATTAGGGTGTATATTTATTAAAGTAAAAACCGTAGTAGAGTATGGGTCTAAAAAACATAAAAACCATGAACGTATGTACCCGTTATGATGTTGAGTTAGTCGACATAGTATTTTCCTTGAAAATATAGAGATGTTATATAAAGGCAAAATAATTTCAATTATTTTCTTTTCATGAAAGTTTAAAGTAGACTTTTACCCTTGAGGGTTTATATTTACGACAACAACGATGGAATTAATTTTTTGAAGATTATGATTTCAACCTCCAGTATCACCCTGGAAAAGCTAATGTTGTGTCCGACTCATTAAGACTAAAATCATAAGGAAGATCTATGGAAATGTCTTTTTTAAGTGCACGAGATGATCACCATCTTTCACAGGTTCAACCTAAGCCAAATATCCCATGAATCATCAGTATATCTAGTCAACCTCAATAATAATCTTGTTCTCATATAGAAATTCATTTCACAACAAGATCTGAATATAGAATTACGCTCATTCTAACATCAACTACAACAGGGATAGAAGATAAAGGGATGGACCTATTGCAAGTTGAGAGTATTACGATTCCATTGAAGAATATGTGTACCCCAATACTTGAACCTTTTGAAAAAAACTACTCTATGATACACACGAGTCAAATTTCATCATTAAATCGAGAAGGACCAAAATGTACTAAGATCTACAAAGGTGTTATTGTTGGAAAGGAATGAAATAAGAAATTATAAGATACATAAACAAGTGCCTATACTTCCAACAAGTTAAAAAATACCCGGGTGATTACGCGTGATGTTCAGTTACCATAGGATGACTTGTGTGGGAAGTGTAATACTATATTTTAAGGAGTAATAGAAGATACATTTGGGACTTATATTGATGGTCTCATGTTACAGACTTGAAAATTACACCTCAGAAGGGATATCGAAGAATGATTAGGGCATCGACATATGTCGACAGTATATGTTCGAATTGCCATAGAAGGGAAGAGACTAGTTCTTAGAACGTCTTGCAAAATTGGTACAGATTAGGAGATGTAACCTTATATGATACTTTGCTACCCTTAGAGTGTTAATGGATATCGACGTGGCCATCACCTAAATCCAGTTTAAGTAGAACCTGGATATGGGTACAATGACGACCTTGTGTCATTAGAGGTTATAATAGGGAGAATATTTGTCTTGATTGGGAACGATCTAAGGAGACATTTGGGACACTAGCATAGTAAGATAATGTAAAAAATGACCTAGATATGTTAAGTTAGTCACATCATCACGTTGACTAGAGATATGGACAAGGTCGGCATTGATAAGGGAATTAGGCATTTGTCAACCGGAGTGGTTCTCATCTATCAAGGATATAAGGAAGAAGCCTTACCCCAAAAGAGGGAAATTTTTTGTTTGACTTCCCAAAGGACGATAGGTTTGTATGTTTCTTTCGTCTTATGGGGATGAATGGTTTGTGATCCGATTCATCATGGTTGGTACCTTGATCTAGGGTGTGTGGCTAGTGTAATATCCCGTGAGAACATATGGGGAAAGTTTCAAACTTTAAAGCATCTAACGTAGGTTCATTTTTCATAAACCATAGTTCGTTGCATGCAGATGGGGTTTTCTCAGAACGGTTATTTGTTCATTCTGATTCGTTGTGTTCTTTCAGTTACAGTAGTTGAGGAATATATTCCTACGGTTTTAATGGTTGAGGATGGTGTCCTTTCCATTTCAGTAATCTAGTATTGTTCCACATTAATGATTTGGCCATAGAGCATCTTGTCTCAATATGAGTGTGGATTGACCTAGTGTGGTCATTATAGAAATCGGTAACTGAGCATGCTCTTGTTTAAAATATTACCTTATTTGCACAAGTTCTGCGTACGTTTGATTGCACTTTTTGTTGCAAAATTTACTCATAGTATTCGCTTTCCTTAGGATTAGCACCCTTGTGAATTGTCCGATGTGAAGATTATGATCTAGTTATTAAGAGCAAAATTATGATTTGCGGATGTTTTAAGATGTTAGAACTTGAGGAAACTTGGTACGGGGTGTTATTTTACCCCAAGGAGAGGATTGGTACGATACTCGGGTAATTGTTCCATAGATAGATGCCTAGTGTGATTATATGTTCACAAAAGAATCTTTTGAATGGTGTTAGTTGGCGCACGATCATAACTTGATTAGTGTGTTGATTTTCTAAGTAAGTAACTAGCTATATGAGGTTAGTATCAAGTTGACTGAAATTTCAAGGTTAGGAAGTCCCGAGAATTTAAAGGGACTGGAGATGTATAGTCCTAGAAATTAAAACACTTTATCATAACGGATCACGTGATTAGTTTCATGTCGTTTGTTCTTGGTGAATGTCAATCACTAGAGAGTATTGCCCTAGTAGAGGCGTCGGTGTACTTGGGTGATTAACAAAGAATCCTTAAGATTTGATTGAGAGTTATGATCGAGCAAGTGGAGACTCAAAAAATATTATGTAATTTTTATAGCTAGCTTGATGGTGAGGGTTAGAACATGCTGCATATCGAACTCTTTAGTGATAGCCTTGTGGATGGGCCTGTGATGACTTTTAGTGATTAGGGACCTAATGACTCATCCTTGAAAGATTATAATGACTTAGAGTAAGGATTTATTATCCTGGGAAAATGTGGAAGTGGTGGATTAATAATTTTGAGGACGAAATTCCCTAATTAAGGAATATTGTAACACTCGCCCTGCGATTTTGATTATTCTAATGGGATTTGGCGATTTAGTATGACCAAATTAAGACTTAGACTTGGTGAGATGGATCTTGGATCAAAATTGGAAAACTCCGTTGCATTCATGCTCGTCGAACCAAAATTTTTATGGCGCAAAGTTTGGACAAAGAAAAGCAGAGGTCATTCGAACAAGGGGTCATATCGTTCGAACGAGGTTTGAATGAGGCTTCTGGCGACTTGGATTTAATATATTCCTCATGCATACTAACATCTCGCTAGAACATCAAGTTGAAAGTGTTGTTTGAACGAATGAGTGATCTCGTTCGAACGAGGTTCAGGGTCATTCAAACGACTAGTGCTGAATTTGAAAATATTATCCTTTTTAAATCGTTGTCATGATGTAAGTCATCAAATTTGATGGCGTGTTAACTTCTCAGTGGCCCAAATCAATATACGGGACAAAAGATTAGATTGCCCTCAACCTAAAGGGTTAAGTGTAAGGGGATTTGTGGTATTTAACCACTTAGTATTTTTGAAGTATTTCTATGGGGTTTGGCCCATTTGAGGCATTCTCTCTCTCTCTCTCTAGCTCTTGTAGATATCCCTCCTTCAACCACCACACACCACCCTAGCACCACCATTTCTCTACCTAAAATCAGCATTGTGTAACCATATTCTTCCATATTTAAGCCTTATACACCCATTTCCACCATTGTTAAGCAAAGCTATGAATTTTGGAGTTATTGTTAGGGGTTTTTGGAGAAGAATAAGAAGATGGAAGTACAAAGCAAAAAAGGGGGTTTTGCTTGAAGATTCCATGGAGGAAGGCTTGGTAGAGATAGGCAACCTATTTAAGACCACCTTGAGAGGTGGGAGATTGCCATCTTCTTCTACATTCATTGTTCCATTTTGGAGCTTCTTTTGAGGTGGGAAATTTTATTCTTAGCTTAAGAACTCTATTTTGTATATTATTAGTCTTGTAGCTAGGGTTTGTTAGAGTAGAATGCATATATAAGTTAAGAAGCTAATCTCTTATGGTTTTGTGGAAAAAAATATGATTTATGAAAGATCACAAGAGTTTTGAGAAAAAAAAAATGATATATTTCAAGAAATCTTGATCTCTAAACATTTTATGGAATAAATTATTTATAATGATATTTCTCATCTTGAAAATATTTTATGAACAATTGTTTGAAGATTTTCTTGTGAAAATTGGGGGTTTTGTATAAATAGACATTTACCCAAGTTTTAAAGAAATAAAAATGTCTTTTAACTTGAAAGGCATGTTTACGCTAATATTGTGAATTTATACAACGAACTATATGTTAGACCCATTTAATGTTTAAACTTGAAGTATTTTGATGATGAACGTATAAACAAGTTTAATGAAGGTTTTAGTGTGTTTAAACATAAAATAAAGAAAATAAAATTTTCAACTTTTAAGATGTGTTCAAAGGTGTGGAAAATGTGATAAAGACATTTAAGACTACATGTGGAAATAAAAGGGCAAAATGGTATTTTCTTGTGAAGTAGTCATCAAAGGGAAAAAATGCATTTTCTTAGTAAAGAAAGTAATGAAATAAAGAGATTTCAAACTTGATATTTATGTTACTCCGAAGTATTAATGAGTTAAAAACACTAAAGAAGTTAAAGTCCGTAACTTAATAATGTTTAGGGAAATAACACTTCTGAAAATGGAGGAAAAGACAAGTTTGGAAACAAATGTGTAAATGGTAATTTTCTGTAAAGAGGAATGTTTTTAGTGGTCCTAATTGAAAGTAGTTTCAGGATAAAGTCATTGCAAATGAATAAAGGACAATAAATAATTATATTAAAGTGTAACACAAGTTTGGGTGAGATCTTGGGTTTTAGCTTCGCTAGTAAAGGAAAGTGTGATAATGTGGACATTTGAAAATTGTTAAAACACATTAATATGGACTTGGATGACACTGGAAATAATTAAGGAGGGATCAGAGCCCTAGGGTGGAAGATTCAAAATCACTGGCCAAAGTATATAGTTGCATATCCAACGGTGTGGAGCTCATTAAAGTATTATGATGTTAGAAGATTTTGAGAAAAAGATGATGAAAAGTGGAACATGCCAAGAAATGGGTTGTGTGGTAAAAATGAGAAAGGCAGCACGACTTGAGTGAATTAATAAATGTTTTGATAAATGATAACGTGGAACTAATGCAAGAAAATTGATTAATGCCCACGAAGTAAAAGTAATGGCAAAGTGAAGTGATTGAATGCTTAATTAAGAAACTTGCAGATGTTTAACTCATAATTAACACAAGAGTGTATTTATGAAGGGCTTTCAAACAAACTAAGTATTTTCTAACATGGTGCTTGCGTGTGTTAGCTATGAGAAAATGAGAAATTTTGGTGACACAAATGATTTTCCTTAAATAAAGGGTATTTGTTTAAAGTATTTAAGTGCGTGTGTTAAATCAAATAAATGTCAAGTCAAGTAAGACGAGGTTCTTTATAATATTAAGACGAATTAATAGAAATAAGTAACATTTTTGGATTAAAAAAAGGATTCATACACTAAAGTATATAAATCTACATATATACATAAAGTAGACATATGTGCTTGTAGATATAACATATTAGAGTCTCTTTTCTGTCATTCGATTCTATATTGTATCATTGTATTTTTTTCACTGGGCATTTGTCTCTTTCCCTCATCTTTGTTGTGGACAGATCGGTGCGGTTTTGTATTTTGAGAGCGTTGTATAGGTAAGTATCTTATTTTATTTTATGTTAGTAGCTTTGTATGCCTGGATTCCGAGGACGCTTCCTACTAGTCCCTTATGTAGTTTGATTTAAATGGAAATCGCAAGCTAAATAAGTGAAACATTAATTAAATAAAACTAGACTAGCAACATTATTTAGGTTATTTCATTGCACTTCACACCTAACGCACGGGTCAAACAAGTTTGACCGTATGTAACCTATAAATCTGGGTCGGGCGTTACAAATGGTATTAAATCTCTAGGTTCCAAGTTCTTTCAGTAGTGACATGGTGAGGTCGGTAGTGGATCTTTTGACATCGATGTCGATTTGGGCTAGTCTCGTTAAATTAGTGACAGTTTCAGTTCGTGTTCTCGATGGTGAAATTATTTAGATTAACATGGTAGGTAATTCATTGCCAAGTGTGACCAAGTTAGCTATCATTAATCACTTTTGTGCTTCTGATTTAGATATGTTAGTAATTTTTTAATGTCTATGTGAGCCGATAGTGGCGACACCACGATTTTTTATGTGAGGTTGTTATATGTCAACCATTGATGATGTGAGACTCTAATAAGATGTTAATAAAGCTAAATGACGTTCATTGAGTTAGGAACATGAATTCTGTTAAGACATCCATGAAGGTTGGGTGACTAGACTATCATGCCTAAGTGATGTTAATTTGTGATAAGGATACATTAAGTTCCTAGGTGCAGTGCTTATGTGTAGCTATGCTCAATGATGTGTTTAGGCAAACTTGATCCTTGGGGTAGTGTCATGTTGTAAGTAATTGATAATTAGATTGGTATGTGGAATCGTTTTGGTCATCATACGATACTATCATTATAGGTAAGTGCCTTGGTAACTATCAATTAAAAATTGTATCTCGTAGGCTATGATGAGAGTTATTGGCCATTGGTAGCAAGTATATTATTTATGTAATAATGATGGTTGAAATTATGTAAGAGTGAACCTTATATAATTTTTCATGACATGGTTTAGAGAATATGATGCAAATTTGAGGAATAGGATCCCTAATGATGTCAATGATGTAGACCTAGAGGATTATAGGCTAAATATGACGTCTTATATCCAGCCAGAATCCTTGTAGTTTCAGTCTGTGATTTGATGCGTGGTTTTGGGAATCAACCGTTTGGAAAGAGGTTTTTAGGTATTTATTAGATCTCGAGAAGAGTGTCATAGGTTATACTTACAACGGGGTCTCGATAAAAAAGGAAATGAGATTCTTGTCTAGGTATTGTAGAACGTCCTAGCGGCCTAAGTGATGGCGGAATGCGAGATGATTTTATTAGGGAATTGATTTAAGGAAGTACTTGGGGTATCCCTTGGACTGGTTGCTTGTGGAGTCATGGAGGATTAGAAATCGACTTGTTATGATGCCTTGGGGAGTTCAATGGTTAAGGCGCAACATATGTGGAGGATTCTAGGTCAGTATCTTTATGAGTGCCTAATGGCCATGATGTTAATATTGGGAAATCAATAGATCATACTTGCGGTGAGGAAATCATGCGAGATGAAATCATGTCAAGTCCTTGGTGACAATTACATTGGGTATGCTAGGTCTCCTTGCGAAACCAATTAATTTCGGTGTTATGGAGTGCTAGTGTTCTAATGATGGTTGTAATGGAAGTCATGTGATGATCCCGGGTTATTGGTCAAATTTTAAAGAGCTGAATAGTGTATATGCTAGGTATTGCCATTTAAATTGGCACAGATGAGTGATGTGACAACTTGTGTCATGATTAGGCATGATGTTAGGTTTCCATAGGATAACTAGTGTGGGAAGTGTAATACCTGATTTTAAAGAGTACTGAGAGATGAATTTAGGACTTATATTGATGATGTCATGTTAGAGACTTAAAATAGCACCCCGAAAGGGATATCAAAGCATGATTAGGACATCGAAATATGTTGACAATACAAGTTATAGAATAGCCCTAGCAAGGAAGGGACTAGTTCTTGGCATGTCTTGCAAAATTGATACGAATTAGGAGATGTAAACTTGTATGATACTTACTACCCTTAGAGTGCTAATAGCGACCAGTGTGTCCGTCACATAAATCCTATTTTATTCGAACCTGGATATGGGCGCAGTGATGACCTTGTATTAATAAAGTTTATAAAAGGGATAATATATCTCTTGATTGGGCATGGCCTAGGGAGATGTTTGGGACACGATAATTGTACGATAATGTAGATAATGACCTAGATGTGATAAGTTGGTCACTTGTTCACGTTGGCTAAAGATATGGACAAGTTTGGCATTGACAAGGGCATTCAGAATTTGTTAATCGGATTGGTTCACATCTATCAAGGATGTAAGGAAGAATTCTTACCCCTGAGGAGGGAAGTCCAGCATTTGACTTCCCAAAGGAGGGTAGGTTTGTATGTTACTTTTTTCGTGTGGGGATGAATGGTTTGTGATCCAATTCATCACGGTTAGTGACTCGAGCCAAGGTGTGTGGCTAGTGTAGTATCCAGTGAGAACATCAGGAGAAAATTACAAACTTAAAAGCATGTGACGTAGGTTTGTCCTTTATAAACCATAGTCTGTTGCATGTAAATAGTGTTTTATCATAACAATTGTTTGTTCATTCTGATTTGTTGGGTTCTTTCAATTTTGGTAATTAAGGATTGTAGTCCTACGATTTCAATGGTTGAGGATGGTGTTATTTTGATTTTACCAGTTTTATATTGTTCCACGTTGACAATTTGGTCATAACACGGTTTGGTTGAGTATGAGTGCAGATTCACCTAGCGTGGTCATTACAACTCGATAACTGGGCGTGCTCTTGTTTAAAATATTCCCTTTTTCTGCATAAGTTCTATGTACATGTGGTTGCGCTTTCTATCGCATGGTTTAATCATAGTATTCTCTTTCCTTAGGATTAATGACCTTGTGAATTGGCCAGTATGTAGATTAGGGGCTCTAGGTGTAAATATAAAAATTATGATTTAAGGATGTCGCGAGGTGTTAGAACTCGATGAAACTTGGCACATAGTATTATTTTTTCACATGTATGGATTGGTACGATATCGGGTGAGTGCTTTATATACAGATGCCTAGTGTGATCCTAGGTTCACATAAGAATCTTTTGAAAGGTATTAGTCCGCAAACAATCACAACTTAGTTGTTGTGTTACTTCTCAGAGTAAGTAATTAGTTATATGAGTTAAGTATCAAGTTGAGTGAAACTGCATGGTCAGGAGGAATTGAGAGTTTGAAGGGACTTAGGATGCATAGTCCTAGGAATTAAAACATTTTATGATAATGGATTGGGTGATTAGTTGCATGTCATTTGCTCTTGGTGAGTGTTTATCACTAAATAATGTTGCCCCGATAGAGGAGCTTGTATACTTAGGTGATTAGAAAAGAAGCTTTAGGACTTGATTCAGCATGATCATCGAGCAAGTGGAGACTCAAGGACTATTATGTAATTTTGATGTCTAGCCTGGTGGTGAGGGTTAGAACATGTTGCATGTCAAACTCTTGGTGACAGACATGTGGAAGGGCGTGTGATGAATTTTAGTGACTAGGGACCCGGTGAATTAACCTTAAAAGATTCTTGTGACTTAGAGTAATGATTAATAATCTCAGGAAATTGTGGAAGTGGTGGATTAATAATTTCGAGGAAAAAATTCCCTAAGGAGGGAAGAATGTAACACTCATCCCATGATTTTGAATGTACCCATGTGATTTGGCGATTTAATATGACCCAACTTAGACTTAGACTTGGTAAGATGGATCTTGGAACAAAATTAGTTAATTTCGTGGTCGTCGAACCAGAATTTTTATGGCATAAAGTTGGGACCAAGGAATCTAGAGGTCGTTCCGACGAGGGATTAATCTCGTTCGAACAAGGTTTCTGACGACTTGGGTTTAATCCATTCCTTGCATACTGGCATCTTGTTGAAAAATCTCGTTGAAAGTGTCATTCAAACGAATGAGAGATCTCATCTGAACGAGGCTCGGGGTCATTCGAACAAGCGAAGCCAAATTTGAAAATCTTATCCTTTTAAACATGTTGTCACGACTAGGGTCATTCGATTTGATGATGTGTCGACTTCTCTATAGCCCAGATAAAAATATTGGACAAACGACTAGATTTTCCTTGGCCTAAAGGGTTAAGTATAAGGGCATTTAGGGAATTTATCCACTCAGGGTTTTTGGAGTATTTATATGGGATTTGGACCACTTGAGGCATTCTCCATTAGATTTAGCCCCTCTCTCTCTCTCTCTCTAGCTCTTGGATTTCTCCCTCCTTTAACCACAAAACACCACCCTAGCACAGCCATCTCTCTACTCAAAACCACCATAGTGTAACCATATTCTTCCATATTTAAGCCGTATACTCCCATTTCCACCATTATTAAGCAAAGCTACAAATTTTGGAGTTGTTGTTAGGAGTTTTTGGATGAGAAGAAGAAGGAAATACGAAAATAAAAGGGGGGTTTTTTAGAGCTTCCATGGAGGCAAACTTGGTGGATCTATGAAATCTCTTTAAGGCCATCTTAGGAGGTGGGAGGTTTTCATCTTCTTCTACATTCATCATTCCACTTTGGAGCCTCGTTTGAGGTGGGAAACTTTATTCTTAGCTTAAGAGCTCTATTTTTCATATTATTTGTCTTGTTGCTAGAGTTTGTGAGAATATAATGCATACATAAGTTAAGAAGGTAATCTCTTATGGTTTGTAAAAAAGAAGACGATTTATGAAAGATCACAAGAGTTTTATGAAAAATGATATATTTCAAGAAATCTATATATTTAAATATTTTATGGAATAATATGTTTGAAATGTTGTTTTTCTTATTATAAATATTTTATGAAAAAATGTCATAAGATTTTCTTGTGAAAAATTGGATTTTGTATAAATATACATTTACACAAGTTTTGAGGAAATAAAAATGTATTTTGGCTTGAAAGTCATGTTTATGCCAATATTGTGAAATTTCTAGAAGAAACCATATATTAGAACCATTTAGTAGGATTTTTGGACTTAAAATCCATCTTTTCATGTATATAAACTTGTACCATTTTGATAATATACGTATAAACAAGTTTAATGAAGGTCTTAGTGGGTTTAAATATTAAATAAAGAAAATAGAAATTTCAGCATTTAACGTGTGCTAAAAGGTGCGAAAAATGTGATAAATCAACATTCAAGACTACATATGGAAATAATGAGAAAAATGTTATTTTCTTGTGAAGTAGTCTTCAAAGGGCAAAAGGGGTTTTCTTAGTAAAGAAGGTAATGAAATAAAGAGGTTTCCAACTTGAGATGCATGTTACTCCAAATTATTAAATAAGTGTTAATGAGTTAAAAATATTTAAGAAGTTAGAGAGCGTAACTTAATAATGTTTTGAGAAATAAAACTTGTGAAAATGGAGGAGAATACGCCTTTGTAAACAAATGGGTAAAGTGGTAATTTTACGTAAAGAGGAACATTTTTATGAAATAAAAGTAGTGAAAAAGTTGTTACACAAAGTGGTCCTAATTTAAAGTTATTTTTGGATCAAGTCAATGCAAATTAATAAAGGACAAGAAATGATGATTTTATAGTGTAACACACGTTGGGGTGAGACCCTGAGTTTTGGCTTCGGCCAAAAAAGGAAAGTATGATAATGTGGACATTTGAAAAATATTTAAACACATTAATATGGACTCAGATAATGCTGAGAATAATTAAGGAGGGCCCGGAGCCCTAGGGTGAAAGATCTTGGCCAGAGCATATGGTAGCATAGCCAGCGGTGTGGAGTCCGTTAAAGTATGCGGATATTGGAAGATTACAAGAAAAAGATAATGAAAAGTGGAACATGTTAAGAAATGGGTTGTGTGGAAAATATAAGAAAGACAACCTCACTTGAGTGAATTAATAAATATTCCGGCAAAGGATAACGTGGACAAGTAATGCAAGAAAATTGATTAATGCCTATAAAGTAAAAAGAATGGTAAAGTGAAGTGACTCAATGGGTAATTAAAAAACCTAAAGAGGTTTAACCCATAATTAACACAAGAGTGTGTTTATAAAGGGATTTCAAAGATAATAAGTATTTTTTAACATGGTGCTTGCGTGTGTTGAAAGGTAATTTCAATGAAAATACTAAGGTAAATTGGGTATGAGCAAAGGGGAAATTTCGGTGACAGAAATATATTTCCTTAAACAAAGGATATTTGTTTAAAGTATTTAACCGGGTGTGTTAATCAAGAAATAAATGTCCAATCATGTAAGATGAGTGTTGGAATAAAAATTCTCTGATACCAATCTGTTAAGGTGATGGTCCCCGAAATATCCCAAATTTTAAATTATAAACAAATTTTAATTTATTTCAAAATTAATGTGAAATTAAATTAAACTAAACAAATAATTAAATTAGCACCAATTTAAACAAAGGTTATTATTAAATCGATTTTTATCTTTTTTCGCCTAAGCATGAATCTACATGATGAATTTGCAAGATAAAAATAAATATGCCACAACGTCGCGATGTACAAGAAAAATCCGCAACGGGAAAAACATCGGACGCCCCAGCCTACAAATCCACTAAGTATGATATTTTTACAAAGACTCGACAGAAGAACTTATAATAACGACTCGACTCCCTTAAATTTTTTATGCTCCTTCTATCTTCAACCTCTGCCTATTAGATAACGTTGGAGTCCATTAACATCTCAGAATCCACTAATGGGGATCATCGACTGTCAAAGCATACGAAGACATTTCCAACTTATTCACACCATGAATCTTCAAACGAACGGACTCCTCCAGAGGATACTTCTCTTTTTGGGATGAGAAAAATACCAGTTCCAACAATGGTGATCTCACAACAAATATATATTTAGAACTTGGATCAAACTAAACATATGGGTAAAGGCTTTTTGGTGTAGAAATTTTCTCTTGAAAAACACTTAGGGAGATACCAAAAGTCTCTCAAAAGGCTTTGTTCCCACACATAATAAATCAGGTAAAGAGTAAGTGGGAACAATGGCGGTTAAAAATAAAAACTCATGAAACTGCACAAAAACTGCCCAGGTCATTCGAACGACTTTTGAATGTCGTTCGAACAAGCTTCTAACGAGAAAACAAGGTAAAAATGCAAACTCTCGTTAGATATTTCGTTTGAACGATGTCATTCTAACAAAACTTCTAACGACATTTCAGAAAAAAGATGACAAATGTTCATTCGATGTTCGTTCGAAAAACCTCATTTGAACGAGAAAAATGTTGTTCGAATGACATTTTAGAAAATCCGAAATTGCTTTTAAATCCCAAAACTTTTATGGAAAGATTGAAAATGTTTTTTTGAAAAAATAAAAAAAATCATTATGACAAAAGATTTATAAAAAGACACCCAAAAAATATATATCCAGGACTCTATATATATTAAGTGCATTCATACCTTTAGAGGACATGGAATCCAAATGTTGATGACATGAAACATGGAACGAAACCGACAAGGATGAAATCTTCACTATGGACTTGTCCGCTATGTCTTCAACTTAAACTTCAAATATCATTTTCTTGGAAAGATACCACAAACAACTATCCTATGACTCAATTAGTTTTGTCTAAAATTAAGGCAATACTCCAAATTGACTCGATTGAAAATTTTCTACAACAAGACTCTTTATAATATTAAGGCGAATTAATTGGAATAAGTAATGTTTTTGAAATAAAAATGGTTTCGTCCATTAATGTGTGTGTGTGTCTATCTCTCTCTCTCTCTCTCTCTCTCTCTATATATATATATATATATATATATATATATATATATATATATATATAATGTGTTAGGGTCTCTTTTTTGCCGTTTAATTCTATATTGTATCACTGTATTTTCCCATTGGGCATTTGGCTAATTCCCTCATTTTATTTTATGTTAGTAGCTCTGTATGCCTGGATTTTGGGGATGCTTCCCACGAGTCCCTCACGTAGTTTGATTTAAATAGAAATTGCATGATAAACAAGTGAAATTTTATTTAAATAAAACTGGACTAGCAACATTATTTAGGTTATTTCATTGCACTTCACACCTAATGTTCAGATCGGATAGGGTTGACCACAGGTAACCTATTAATCCGGGTTGGGATGTTACACTACTTACGCACACTAGTTTTATATGAAAATTAATCAAAACCAAAAGATTTAATTACCTGATAAAACTGTATGTTCTAAGACCTTAATGGTTGTTTAAGTTTATAAATTATCCTCTTAGTCTTTCACTCTTTCTTTCTTGGTTACATTCTATAAATCCCTTAGGTTGCACCATATAGATGCACTCATCAAATCTATCATTTAAGAATCCACTATTATCGTCCACTTACCAAATATTGTAATCGAGAAGAGTCGTAACGAATAAATAATTTGGATAGACTTTACAATGGATACCATGCATAATATTTCCTTATAGTTAATCTCCTATTTTAGAGTAAATGCTTTTGCAACAAACTTTGTCTTGAAGTTTTCCACTTTCCCATATACCCATTTTTGTTTTTGTAGACCAATTTACAACCTATGTGTTTTATCCCATACGAAAAGTAAAAACTCTCCCAAACCAGATTCAAATACATTGTATCAATCCCTATATTCATATCTTTAAGTCGAAGATCAAAGTGCTTATCTTATAATGCCTCGTCGTAGTTCCTAGGATAAGGTTTGTACTCCCTTAGGATCTCACCAAAGTGTTCACTCAAATAGACTAACATTTTTTATTATTGTCTGACCCTCCAACTATAATGTGGCTTCACATGTGATCATATATTAGTGACATGTTTCTAGATCATCGATAATACTCCCATTCCCACTAGGTAGTGTATTTTCTATATCAATTTGTATTTCCCTGTATATGTGGTTGAGATGAAACTACTTGGTCTTTCCCTCTTAGTTCTTGTAAGATCATCTTACTCTTGGAAATTGAAGGAAATATATCCAAATATTACATTTGGTGATTAAAGACTACAAGCGTAGTCGGCCAAACATTTGCGGAGATAAGTTGAATCTGGGAAGATCTGGTAGATGATGTTGGTGATTAGTCCTAATAGGACTCTATGACTTGTTCAACTTGTAAATAGGATTAAGATCAAGATACCTAGGAAGATAGGTCCCTTATACTTATAAATAAGAGAAACCTCACACTATTAGGGGTATTGATTTTGTATCTTGCACATGAGGACTTGGACTCTCATCTAGCAACCCTATAACTCCAGCCATACTTGTTCTTCTAAGAAATATACTACTCTCCCTCCCTTCCTTTTGGATGTAGGCAGGACGATCTGTCGAACCATGTACATCTTGTGTTCTATGTGTTTATTAGATTCATATTACCTTTTGGGATAAAACTATAATATTGATTTTATTCTGGGTCTGATATCCCCTATAGGTTTATAGTCCATTATATAATTGTCCTTTATGTATGGGAAATTAGTGCTAATAGTGACCCTCTGGTCCTTAGGATTATATAATAAACCTCCTTTAGTTCTATTTTGGTAATTTACAAATATACATACTTTTGCCCTTAATTTCAACTTCCTTAGCTCCTTCCTTAGAGGATGTGCTAGGAAACCCTAGTTCCAAACATATCCTAGACTATGTTTCCACCTAATCCACAGTTATGTGAGAATTATTGATATCGACTAAAAAGGACTAAGTTTAGTAAATAAGTAGTCATTTCCAATACATAGACCTAAAAGGAATTAGGCATACCTGAATAACACATTATAGATCAAACTATGTCCAAAAGAGTATTGTTCCTTCTCTTAGCTACGTTAATTTTCTATGGAGTTCCTAATGTGGACAATTGGGGTGTAATGCTCTACTATGATAAGTGATTCCTAACTCTATGAAGAGGTACTCGCCCCCATGATTAGATAGTAGTATTTGTATTATTTTACCATACTTATGCACCACCTCAGCCGTGTGCACTTTGAACTTATTAAATACTTCATACTTGTGTTGCATAATGTAAACATATCCATACCATGAGTAATTATCAATGAAAGTGGTGAAGTACTTATAACCTCTTATTTCTCTAATTACGAGAATCATTATTGGCAATTACGATATTTGTGGGTTCTCAAAGGAATTAATTGCGGAAGGAAGATTGCGATCTTTGTAGTTCTTGTGGGAAATATTGTTGAAGAAGACAAAAGTCACCAATGGGAGATTAGTTGGATTTTATTTCTCTATTGTATTTGTAAGTTGCGATTTGTGAAACTTTAATAAAAGGTTTTTCCCTTTGGGGGTTTTTCCTGAAATTGTGATTTCTTTACATGATCGATTTGAATCACATAGTTGCATGTTCTAGGGTTAGTAAAAATTGAAATTTTTTTGTGGTACTGACACCTAATTAAATAAGTTTAAGCCATCAGATAATTTCACACTTTCATGATATATTCAGAATTAGTCTTTAAGAGCTACAAGGAGATTAGTCTTGGTCCTAGAAATAACTAAGGTCTTATGAGTTATAAGGACTTAATCCATGGCTCAAAACTCAAACCAAGGTCCAAGGACCCAAAATAAGGAGTTGTAAGGATTTGAGCTTTAGATATAGGTTTTAGCTAAGGTCTTCGAACCTAATATTGAAGTTACAAGGATTTCAGCCTAAGCTTAAGACTATCCGTCAAAGGTCTCAGGACCCCAAAAAGGCTACAGTTCTTAGGTGTAAACTACCTAAAAAATAGTCAAAGGTCTCTGGATCAATAAAAGACTAAAGGTATTATTGATATTCTCATCCATAATTCCAAAAGGCTAAGGGCTGAAGACCCATAAACAACCCATTTCCTTACATTAATTTTTCTTCCTTTTACAATGGAGTTATAAGACTAATGAACCTTGGACAAACACCCTAACACCTAACTTTTTAAAATTTTTAAGAAAAACTTATGTTCTAAAAAACCATTGTGGGGCTAAGTGTCCAAAACCAAAAAAATTCCAAGCAAATGATTAAGGCCAAAGGTTTAGAGCTCCTCAGGGGGCTAAGGTTCAAAGGATATTTAGCCCCATACGACCTTCAAAAATTTCTCAATCTAGAGGTCTTGGAACCCTTATAAGGAATTAAAATTTCAAATATTTCCTAGTTCAAGGGTCTTACGATCCTTTGTGGGACTTCATATTGAACTTTATCTAAATACAGAGGTCTTATGACCCTTTGTGGGACTTTAGATTACAATTTCACTAAGTCTGTAGCTTTTAGGACCCTTTTAAGGACTCCATATTTCAAATGTTTAACTCCAAATTTTAAAGCCTAAGGTCTTAGAACCTTATACAAGTTTAATCTTAAAGCCTTTGTTCCCAAACAAATTTTGGGGCTAAGTGTTTGAACAAAAATTACGGGCTTTGAGTCTTATAAAATCATAGGTATGAAGTGTGTGTTAAAATTTCAAGGATTAACGCCCCACTACAAAACCTCAGTCTTGACTTCAATAACTAAGCAGGTATATGGCAAAGGTCTCAAGGCCCTCAGATTTACTTCAATTAATTTTCATCTCTAGTTATTTTACTTTACCATGTAATCATAGGGGACTAAGGGTGTAGTATATACTGAGTAAATCTGAGACATCTCAGGTGGTGCATAAAGTTCCTTAGCAAAGTTAAAAGTAAAACAAGTACGAAGTGAAGATTGAAGAGCAACGCAATTCCATTCAAAAACTAATCTTCCATTATAGGATAGAATATTGCAAGATTACATTAAAATAACTCGTGGCCAATCAATAGTTCAAAATAAAATGTTACATATAATATATTCAAGGCTTGAGATTTTGGGGATCCATGGGAGCTTCACTTTCTGCCAGAGAGTCAAAAGCATCTTCCTTAAGCTTTTCTCCTTCAGCAGGGTTGCCTTCTTCATATGAACTCTCCCTGTTAGACTCAGTGGCTTCAGGAATTAATCTATAAACGTTCACCTCATGAAATAGCCTTTGAAATTTTTCCTTACAATCATAAAATATAAAGTTCTAATTATAGAGGAGGTACTTATTATATGGCTCATACCTAAGGTATGCATCCATATTTTTTTAATAGTTGAGTGAATCAACCCCTAAAGAGCAGAATAAAGTGTATATACCCTAGCATTCTCTTTTTACAGCTCCTAACCTTTGGAGATTAGATCCTCCTTCAAAGTAGTAAGCTCTCTAACCGACTATTTTAGAAGTTCCACATCACCATCACTATGGAGAGGTTTATCTTGTAGACCTCGACTCGAAGGCTCCTAACCTCTAAAAGACTCTTCTATCTCCATAAACTTAATATGGCCAAGGGCGTGAACTTTATCAACCTTATTCAAAGGAGTCCCTAGAAGAAACCAGTAAGGAAGCGTTGTTCCATAGAATTTTGTCATCTAAAAGCTTCTCTTGTTCTAGAAAAATAAGCTAAGACTATAAGGCATCCTTCCCCATCCTAAGGAAATCTACCTCCACCTTAATATCATTGATCATCTGATCCAATTTCATTCGGGTAAGTGTCCATCCCTCCACCATTTCAACGAACTTGTACATCATTTACTATCATTGATGGCATTCACCAAAAAAACCTTAGTTAGTTATTGATCCTAAATAAAGAACAAAGAGGTGTAAGAATAGAGTACAAAGGATAAAAGGACTAAGAAAAAATCATTATAAATTTGAGGATATCTTTCCTAACAAATGGATCAGCTCCTCAGCATTGACAGAGGTCTCCCTGGTCCTCAATTTGTCCATAGTATTACTGCATTTCATTTAGGACACTGAGTGGAGTGATTCCACTAAATAACCATAATAGTTCATCTCCTCAACAAATGGAGGTCATAAATACCTATCATTTATGTCCACCTCTCCGGATAGATAAGGGTTTCACTACCTTTCTTCAAGTCCTCCCCTCTTGAGAAAAAATAAATTTCTCCTTTCCTTTACTCCTTGAGACTAGGCAATCAAGTCCCTATAATATAAGAACGACCTTGGGTTTCCCCAAGGATTCCACCAACCCCCTCTAATGCCTGTACAAAAGGAAGGATTTTTTTTCTTGGTCTCCGCATTAGCCTATTTCTTCAATTTAATCTCAAAAGGTGAGAAACCCATCGGCGTGTTAAGTTTCAACCCCTTAATGGTCTTGGACCTCTTTCCCTTGATGGTAAAGGTCCCCTTGGCATGTCTCACCGGCATTATTATTCTTCTCATTTATTTACTGCATCAGTAATCAAGAAAAAGTTGGCTATAAGAACAGTTGAAATAAATGAGAAAAACTAAGATAGAAGGTCAACCACTTATTGAATCGATTTTCATATTCATCGAGGCCTAAAAGAATGACATCTTTAACCACTGAAGAGGGCTTAACTTTTCCCTGAGTTTGGTCTTCCTCCTTATTAGAAGCTATAGGGACCTCAAATGTAGCCTTGATATAGATTTTCTATTGCAAGACATGACAACATGGGACTCAAACCCCAGTGATTCCCTAACTACAATCTTGGGGGAGGAAGGGAAGTCCTAGACATCACAGTCTTAGGCTTCGGCCCTAGACCACTGTTAAAAGTCACTTAGCTATAATGAAGGCATCAAAATGGGTGAAATACAACTTCAAGGACTTATCCATATTTTTATTCTCTTGCTTAAAAAGTTTAGTAATCATTGTAAACAAAGAAATGGGATAAATAAAACTCATATAAAGGTCAGATCCCAAACTGAAATAACAAAACATGAAGTCTCTCCTAAAGTTGAAGGGACACATGAAAAATTAAGGCAACTTACTCGATCATTAGGATTAAGGGAAGCCTAGTCACCCCCCCCCCCCCCCCCAACAAAGAAGAACCTCTTTTTCCATCTCTGACAAAGACCACAACAACCTTTGGGGAGAGGTATTTCAATCCCATATTGTTCTTCTTGATCTTCTCTTTAACCCAATGTAACCTAAATAATTGGGTTAACTTCACATATTATTGACCCCCGCTGGCCTCCCTAAAGGACATGATCATTACCATCATGGATCTCTAGGAGTTAGCGACCAATTACGAAGGATCAATTCAATGACCTTTAGAATCCTCACCATTGAAAGAGGGAGAGGAATCTAAACCCATATTGTAAAAAATAATCATTGAAGCAGACATGATAAGGGACAAAGGAACAGGCCTATTCATTAGGTTTCGTGACCCTCAAAGTAATAGCATCACGTATTTGATGAGCCTCCCTAATGTTCACCAAGTCTTGGTTAGTGATTCGAAAAGCAGAGTGGGACCCACCAGTGAATTTGGTTTCATTATCCCCAAATGGGCCTTCCCAAATATCACAGCACCTTCCAGTTTGATCAAGGTAAGATAAAAATGAGGGCCCATGGCAGATAGGGGTTCTGGGTTAAACATGGGGAACTAAAAAAACCTTGACCTTCTAAAGGTTTTTAAACCTCTTCAAGCACCCTCGGACAAGGAAAGAGGCTCCTAAATTGGCCTATAACCTCACATAGAGTGATACTTGGTTCTAAAGATTTCTACTACTCCCAAAGGTAAGCCATAGTACTAGGAGAGATCAGTTATTCATCCTTCCCCTTAGAAAGACTAATTGTCTCAACACATCTTCTAAACCAAGATCTGAAGCCTCAGCACCAAGCTTTTGCCATGAGTGACACTCAAAGTAGACCTCAGACTAAAGGGATATGACCACCTAACATCATCCAACCCTCGGCACTAAGGTAAATCATCTCAGAGAACCTCAAGGACAACCTATGGCAGTCTTGAAGATATTCTTGTGGTTTCAGACCTTCGATAAAGCACTTGCAACCAATTTGTCGAGTAAATGAAAAGCATAACACTATTCCACCTGCTTCCACTACCCATATCCACTTGCATTGAAATTTTCCATCATCATTTAATGCACATAAAACCCAGCTTACATCGCCTGCAAAAAATTTAGGCAACACAACACCTCCTCGCTGACACCATCAAACCTCAAAGCTATCATAGTTATGCTATGATAGTCCACTCATTCTCTCTCCAACAGTTATCATATATAAGGAAGGAAGGGGAACGTTTTAAGGGAAACTAATCTCAATCATTATAAGAGATTAATACCTTCAAGAAATCAGACTTAGAGAGAACTAAAAAAGTTAAAGCATTTTGCATTTCTCCTTGTTCCATGCTCTCATCTCACTATTTAGAGCATATAATTATAACTCAAATAATTTCCAAGTATCAAACATTTTATATGTCTTGTTGAGACCTAAATAAATACATAAGAGCCCTTAGAGAATTCCATTCAGTTACTTCTTAAGGTCCTCTGCATTATTGACAATGGGCGCAAGACCTCATACTCCCTTGACCAAAGCTTAAGGGGTCTCTTTTATTGCAATAAGTCATTTATATTGTAATAAACCAGTGCAAGACCTTTGACAGTGGACATAGGAACCTCATCTGAGGTCCGAACAACTTCAAATAATTATCTATTAATTTGACACTCATCTCCTCTTACTTGTATGAGGTCTAGAGAGGAGCACCTGTGGGTCTAAAGTCACTAACGATTTTAACATTCTTCGCCATCTATATTTAATTGCATGACCTATTTAAGGTGATGTTGTAAAGATCATATTCCCATGATAGCCAATGCTATGGATAACAAAGTAAATTAAGTCACTAAAGATTCCTCACTACCAGAAATTACCATTTAAGAAAAAAAGGTTAAGGAATATTTAAATAAAACACAATCATCATCACTTTGTTCGGTCTTTTATATTCACTCAATTGCACACGAATGCTTTACTTAACTTGCTATCTCAAGCTCTGGTACTGCCTGACCTTTCTCCCGACCAACTCATTAATATTATAGAGATATTAATTTCAAAAGAGATTGATAACCTTTGTGGATGATTAAATTCTAAACTTCGATCATAATTAGAATTATGAGTTCAATATCTTAGTGGATGTACTCTAGAAGACTATCCCATTTGTGCTCGTGGATAATGGGTCAATATTTAATGTTTTTCCCCTCCAGATAATCAAATGCTTCAATTTTCAAGTCAAGGAGATAACTTATGCATAAATGATAGTAAGATTCTATGATAGTACCCATTCAGAAGTTATGGGTTACGTTTTTCTTACATTTAGGGATGGTCATATCACTCCAGGGGTGAATTTTGAATTCATCGATATTCTAGCATGTTTTAACCTTCTACTCAGAATATTGCATCTCCATAGCAATAGAGGTTGGTCTTTTCTTTTCATCAGAAATTCAAATTCCTTTTCAATAAATAGATCATTACCAACATTGGTGTTGATGACAATGTTGAAAACATGGGCATAAATAACCCTATCTTAGAGATCGAACATTGACAATGGTACGAGTTTGTCCAAATTCAATATTGATCTGCTACCACTACCGATAAAGGAAGAATTAAAAGATAAATATTCTAGTATATAATCTCTAAAAAATATTAAATCATCCCGATCTCAAGAAAATGCAATTCCTACCTAAAAAGGGGTCAGGACATAGCCAATAAAGAATCACTAATCCCATCACTATAAAGTTAGCCTTTCTACCACATGTTTGGGGATATCCTCCATATTCATTTTAATTTCACACTTATTGGAAGAAGACCCTATGAAGGAAATATATTATGTTAGGTGACTCGTTGAATGGTCTCTTAATGAAACAATGGGAGGATATTTCTCATTGCAATTTCCTGAAGACATGGTATAATCTTGTAGAAAACAATATTTTTTAAGGTTATGATGTAAAGACGTTTCTCATTGATTCTACCAAATCAAGATCCTTAGATAATGCATGCTTTGAGGAGAACAATCTTTTAGGATAGCAGAACTAGGAGTGTATGTCTCAATGATTACCTCCATTATAACCAAAGGGAACCTTGCGAATAAGATTCTCCCTACATAGAAGCCTATATGCAATTGGTGGAGCTTCATCGCGAGTCTAACCCCTTTAACTAGAAAAATCATTGTCTATCAAATAAAATATCATGTAAACCTTTCCCTACTAATAATGTGCCCCCCGTTCCCTCTAATCCCATTCTCAATGTTATATTGTATGAAAACTTTAATGATTAAATGAATATGTATTTTGAGTATTTTATGTACCTTATATTAATTGTGTTCATTCAATCGATCAAAAAATAAAGGAATATAACTTCATGAATAAATAATTCTTAATCGGACATATATTAAAAATCATATCCATATTTAATTCAATCACAATGAGACTGTTGTCATCAATCTCGATTCTATTAGTGATCATTGTGAGATCAAAATAGGGTCCACTCTCAATATCTAAGAACAGTTCCAATTCAAGAAACTTTTAATAGAATTGATCAATATCTTCGTTTATTCCTATGTTGATATCCCCGAGATCAACCCAAAAATCACGTGAAGAAATATTTTAATGTACCTCGAGTGCAAGACACTAAAGCAAAAACTATGTAAGCATCATCATGAGTAGTCTCTCAAGATTAAAGATGAGGTCATAAAATAGTAGAATATGAGGTCAATCTACATCATTGAGTATCCTTCATGACTTTCTAATGTTGTGCCAAATTTTGGAAAAACATTTATGGTTAATTACTAAGATCTATAAAAAGTTTTCCCGTGTGATGATTATCCACTACTAAAAATTGACACGATTGTTGGAAGTATAACTAATTACGCCCTCATGTCTTTTTTTGATGATTTTTTTGTCTACAATCAGATTATGATGCATCTTGACCACAAAGAGAAGACAAGATTTACAACCCCGTTGGGAACCATTTTCTACAATGTAATGTTGTTTGGTATTAAGAATGAAAGGGATACATACTAAAGGGATAAAATGGCCATTTTCACTATATATAGTCCACAAGGATATCAGAGTCTATGTTGAAGACATTATCATGAAGTATAAGGATCGTGAAAGTCACATCCTTGCCTTATGAAAATTATTTGAATGTTTATGCAAATATTAAATGAGCATTGGTCCTCATAACTATGTTTTGGGAGTCACCAAGCTAAATCTTTTAGGCTTCACAGTTAGGTAACCAAGAATTGAGGTAGATCCGACCAAAGCATGCATTATTCTTAACAAGCCTTCCCTTCAAACGGATAAAAAAATTGTGGGTTCCAAGGAAAGTTAGAGAAAATTGGTATGTTCAATAGCCATATTACTTCCATATGTGAGCCCATCTTCAATATCCTTTATCAGGATTACACGAAGGTCTAGAATGAGAAATATCAGTACTCTTTCGATAGGATCAAGAGTTATCTTACTCAACCTTTGGTATTTATGCCACCATAACCACGTTTGCCTCTTATGCTCTACCTCAAAGTTAACGGTATATATTTTTGGGCTATGCTTTCCCAATACATCATAGAAACATACAAAGAGAGAGCCATCTATCATTACACAAAAATAGGCCATTTGTCACGGTAAAAAACCTTGACAAGTGAACCTTGCCATGGTCAAAGATCATGACAGCAATGGGGGTGATAACTAATTTGTCATGAACATGTCGTGGTCAAAGTCTGTGATATGTTTTTCTTTATCACAGACTTGTCACGCTCAAAAACCTTGACAATTAAAACTTATCAGGAATTTTGACCGTGACATGTCCGTAACCACTATGAACTTGTCACGAATACGTCACGGTCAAAGTTCGTGGCAAGTTTTTCTTGTCACGATCAAAGTTCGTGACAATTCTAGGCAGTAGTATAGAAATAACTATTGGGCAGTATGACCACTACCACTTCCCAGTAGTATATTATCACCTGTAGCAGCAATATATGATATATTTTCTCAATAATTAATTGTAACCAACATCAATATTAATAATAATCAAACACTAAACGAAAATAAATAAGAAATGTGATATATAAAAGCAAATTTGAATGTTTAATACAAATTATTAAATAATGTTCATTGATTATCAACTTGGAGGAGAAAGATAGGCTATACAATATACAAACCAACACAACCCTCAATATGTCGTACATTGCACTGTTCATTCAACCACTTGACTTCATTTTCTTTTCCCACCAATACTTCAGTAATTTGGAACCGAGCCTCATGAGATTGCAGCGGACGGTTATACACCAAGGAACCTAGGTGTATACTTAGGTCCCTCAACCCCTGGCAATTTAATCGCCTCCCTATAGGTCTAGTAAGTAGACTCTATCCTAATTAATTATAAATGGAGTCTGGACAGTTAGGACCAAGGTGGGGGTGTCAAATAATTCATATGGAGATATGGGGGGTATCGATGAGGGTGAGGGTGAGAAAGATGGAGAAATGGCCCTCTTATCCACTACTTTCTCCTTTCCCTTCCCTGAGCAGCACCTGACTCGACCTTAAAGAGCTAGCTTAACAAATGAAAAACATTTTATTCAATGTTTTTTCCAAGTTATCAAACTTTTCGTCGTTATTGGTCTTCATTTCATCAACCTTGCATGCCAGTCCAGTGTTGCTCGATGCAATCTCAATGAGCCTTTACTTCCCCACCTAAGAGTTAACACCCCGAGTAATGCCTCTATGATCCCAACATAGCACTTGTCTAAGTGCATCCGTAAGTAGAGATGCATTATCACCATCACTCTATGAGTGATGGACTTCTTTCAATTTTTCCTGAAATAAGGAAAAAATGTATGATTAGATGAAATAATAAAAAAGTAGGTGATTAAAAATGTTGATTTAATAACATAGTTAAAATTATAACTTATAATAGTGGTGGCCATGGTCGGATTGACCTCTTTATCCTTCCCTTTCTTTATTTGAATTTCCACACAGGCATCGAGCCAATGTGGCTTACCCTAGGACCACTCCCCATCTCCTGAAATACAATAATGACAAATTAGTGAATTAGTATATAATTATCACCAAAGAGAATAAAATTAAATTAAAATGAAATAACATTCAAAATTTACCATCCTATGATCCACCTTGGCATAAGACGTACGCTAGAGTAGTGCATGTCAGCCTTCTTGGCCCAGTTTTCCCTCCCCGATTCATGAGAGGACAATTGCCTATATGATATCTCATTATCGACAAATAGTTGTCAGTTTGCCATTGAGATTAGCTCCCTCTCAGGTGGCATGTCCCTACGTCGTAAGAGGGACTCTCTATCCTAACCAAAATATTATGCAAGCATATTTTTCTTACACGTTTCCATTGATCCCTTAGTTGTTCCAACATGGAGTTGCGTGCATATGGGGGTCAGTCGAATTGTTCCTATCAAACAAACATAAAACAAAAGGAAAGTGAGTTAATAGTATTTAAATTATTAAATAAAATATAAATATTATTGAGTCAAGCAAGTACCGGTAATGCCCCTTAAATGGCCATCTTAAGCTCATAGGTCACTCTCCTCCAATCAGTGTACCAGGGGCCAATAATCGTTTTGATCAATTCCAAGGCCCTATCTTGGAAGGTCATCTTGTTCTCCACTAAGATCCCCAACTTGCCCCACTTTAGGGGCCTAGTGCTAAATGAGCCTTCCTCGTCGCCGCTTCCCTGACGCCTTGATGTTGACATATCCGGCAAAAATCGTTATTAGTAGAAAATATATATAAGAAGATGATTTAGAAATATAAATAACGAATTATTTTGACATATTTACTAAATCAAATTAACGACATTAGAAGAATACAAATCCATATAATAAATCAAACTAAGAATTGTTTTAAATAAATTTCTTATTAAAATGTACATATATTTCAATACAACAAGAAAATAAGTCGCAAACTACACATACAAAAACATATTATCATATGAGTATTAAATGGGATGGATCAAACAAACAACAACAATAATAAAAACTAAAAGCCCACATGGGATGGATTAACCAAACAACAATAACATTAATTTGATGAACCATAAGTATGTATACCTTTTGAAAGGAGAGATAACAGTGAAACGAGGCAGAGAGAGGCTATGAAACGCGACTTTAAAAGAGGCAGCGATAGTGATAAGGCAGCGGTGAGAAGAGGAAAGGAGAGGCAGCATCCTAAACTATAGAATCCTACACACAATTAATAAAATGAGAAAACTGTGTAAATTTTGAAACAAAAGGAGGTTTCTATAATTATTCCTAGATTTTAACATCATGAATCCTATACAACAAATGCACCATAAAACATAATTATCAATAAGCATTTAATAACAATGGGGAACAAATAACTGATTGACTATCAATAAAACCAAAACAGACAACACCACAAATAAAAAATCAATATTTCCAACATTAACGAATTTAGCAAGATGTCAACACCACAAATCAAAGAACCCAATATCAGCAGCGTAGACAATTTGTTACAACTGAATAGTTCAAGGATGTTTTTTTGCAAATTTATATTTAAGATTTTTTTGCAACAAACATGATAGTAGACGGTCTTCTTAGAATTTTTCATACACACCATACTATTGATTAACATTTCAAGAGTATGGTTTATACCTAGCCATAAGAAATCAGATGGATATTAGAAATCATGTGTCGAGTACACATTTGACACGGTTTCAACAATTTAGTTGTTTATTTACTTTTTTTATACTTTTCTCAATCATATCTTCCAGCAAAACAAAGCAACTTTGTTGAAAAAATAGGATTTGATAAACATGTCAAATAAATAATTAGAACATTGACCTGATCTTATAAAAGAACAATTTTCAGCTAAATAACAAAATTAAGAAATCAGATGTGAATGAACCCGAATAGTTTTCCCATATTAAGTATATACTATATTTGAATGAACCCATATAGTTTTCCTAACTCAGTATCATTGTAACCCCAAAATCAAAACCAAAAAAGATTTGCACCAACATTAATTTGTGCCAACATTAAGAAACTAAGATGTAATAAATCCATCTTGATTACAAGAAATCAGATGGGAATCGTAACAGTGACAACATCATATTGACAACATTAATAAAGACAAAAAAAGGCCAGGGATTTAATTTTTAGCAGATGGTATGAATCGTTTAAAACTAAAATAAAATACTGGAGGAGGATGGTGGCAGGGGCGGAGGAGAGAGACGGTATCAAGGGTGGCTAAGAAGGAGAGAGAGAGAGAGAGAGAGAGAGAGAGAGAGAACTATTATTTTGAAAGAGAGAAAATTGCCATGAAATAACGGCTGAGAAGTCGATTAGGGATTTAATTTGGGCCTGTTTTCACGGTCTTATCAGGGTCAAAGACCATGACAACAAACAAAGGTTGTCACGATCTTTGACCATGATAGGACTCCGATAACATCCTTGTTAAGGTCTTTGATCGTGATAACCTGTTGTCACATGTTAGGGTCAATGACTATGACAAGGCCTTCTTATTTTTTTTATCAAGGTTTTTTACCGTGACAACTCTTTGTGGGTGAAAGTTGATAAAAAAAAACCTTTTTAGTGTAGTGTATTATATTAGCAGGAATTTAATTTCTTATGAAGTCAATTATATTGTCCTTGAGAAAGCGTATGTCACTTTTGTTTAGGTCTTTTAGAACCTTAGACACTATATGCTCGCATTTCCATTAAGCTAGTCTTTTACATAGATCCTATGAATTATCTCTTGAAGAAACCTTACATATCACTTTAATGTCCATACGGTCGTCACTACTAGATGAATTTGATATCGCCTATATCATGTAAAAATCAATCGAGGTAAAATTATATCTAGTAATCTGAAAGACCATCTTATTAATGAAGTCGATGTTTGGATTCTACAGATCCCGGTTGAAGGAATTCATACTGTATATTTTGAATAGCTTAATTGGAAATTATTTTCGATGGTGCATTCAATAATAAGGTTTATGGCATTGGAATGTTGTCAGTCATAACAAATGACTTTCATACCCCTATCTCCATTAATTAAGATTTTCCTTGCACTAAAAATATGTCAGGTTTCAAGCATAATCAATCTTTGAATTTCCCTTGATATATGGATCTAATAAATTAATTTATATGGAGATCCATACCTCAATGTTTATTAAATCCTAGGGATATGGAATGTTAGTAAAGATAATCTTATGCCATTTTACGCTTACCTTAAAGTAGTGGTCTCTTAATTCAAAGATATTTACTTTCATTACTTACCTCGCATAACAAACTACTTCACTAAAACACTCACTTCCCTATCATCTATGGTTTATGTACCGAAAGGAGTGGCAGTTGCCCCTCTACTAGTACAAAAATCATCTAATCCATCATATTATTACCACATTGAGTTGGGTGTTGATGAAGATGTAAAAAAAGTGGATTTGTGGTCGCTAGATCAAAAGCCACAAATTGCCTCACTTTTTTGGAAAGACTTTGTCATGATCAAGGACCTTGAAAAGATTGTGAAACTTCTAACTACACCGAAACCTAAAATAAAACCCTTTCTCATACTTTTTTCTCTTTTCCCTCTTCTCTCTCTTCAACCATGCTCTCTCTCCTAGGTTAAAACCTTAATTTTCTCACTCCATAAGGTATGGTGTGTGTGTGTGTGTGTGTGTGTGTGTGTGTGTGTGTGTGTAATAAGGAGCAATGGTGTTTTCACTATTCATAATATGGTAAGATACTTCACGATTCAGATCGAAACCACCTACGCAAGAAATGGAGGGCTGAGATTAACTTATGTTCTGCAATACCCTTTTTTCTCCTCAAATTTTTGGCTCCCCCTCTATTGTTACTTCCCAAACTAATAATTTAATTCAAAATTGGGGGTATTTTGGTGAAAATTATAATGCTTCTCTATGTCTCTCACAAACCCTATCCCAATTCTCTCATTCTATCCACTCACAGATTCTATCTCTCTCCCAAGTCCCAATAAAAAACCTCATTTGCCTTCCTCGAGATCCATTACCCCCCCCCCCCCCCCCCCCCCGCATTCAAACTTGCCACCCCTAAGGTAATCTCTCGTATACACTCATACACGCACATACACGAATCCTCCTTCCTCCATCATCTCCATCCACCTTCACCTCTACCTCTTTCGTTGGCTCTCACACTCTTACACACGCACACACATAAGCAATCACATATTTGGTTGATGTTTGTTTTTTTTAAATTCTGATTTAGTTTTAAACATAGTTGGTTTTTGTGAAATTTTTATTTGGGGTTTTCGCAACTAGTATATATAGACTGTAAGAGGTATTTTGATTTGGGTTTTTTTGAGTTAACCTAGTTGATTTAAGGTTTTGCAACAGGTGTATTGAGCTTGCAAGAGGTATAGAAGACCTTGCAACAGGTATATTGAGCCTGCAATGGGTATAGACCATGGGAACTTTCAAATTTGAGTTTCAGGGTAGATTTCTATCATTTTAATTATAGTTTGTGTTCATTTTAATTATAAACACATTGCGCGTTGTTTTTTAATGCACGATTGCGTGGTGTTTCGGAATGCACGAGTTAGTGACGATTGCATGGTGTTTCTGAATTCATGATTGTGTGGTGTTTCTGTATGAATATTTCATTTCTCTCTTTGTTTTGACAAGTATGTTTTTTTAATGTTCATGTTCATTCTTGGTTAGTGATTTTGTTTTTTGAATTAAAAATTTTAGGGTATTAAATAGGGTTCACATTTATGTGTTAATTTTTTTTTAGTTTGCTTTAGTTAATGTATTTATACTTTCATTGACATATTTTGGTTTTGTTTTGCTTAAGGTTAAACACTAATTTGAATATTTGGAATCAAGCTGTTATGTAGAACTAAACACTAATTTGGGTATTTGTTTTGTTTTTAAATTTTCCCCGATAGAGGTAGCTAATGATTGTCGTGGATAAGGTTCTATTAATTTTTGTTGATTTTTGTACGCTCTCTCTATTTTTAGTTGTTAGATTGTCTCTATAATACATATTTGTCAGCATTAAATATATTATAGATTCATGAAATTAGGTTTGTATCTATTGTTGTTGGGTTGTATGTACTTACAGTTGGATTAAGATTCTCAAAAACACATTACACTCACAAATGTCTATGTATGTTGAATGGAAATGAATCTAAACATCAAGAAATGGCTATGTATGTTATTTTGCTATTTCTGAGAAATTCTCCCCTTTTGGTAAGAAACTATTTATATGTTTGCAAATATGTTTTCCTCCAATACAATTTCATTTGATAAATGTTAAATGAGGTGTGATACTCTCTTATGGATGTTTTCAACCTTTATTTTCATGTGATGTCGGAGTTTGAGGTACTTCTGCTAAAGAAAAGCTAATGTTAGAGGGAATGCATTAGTTTCTCTCCATTTGTTAATCTCATTTTATCTTAATTAACTTCTTATTAGTGTAACGCCAGGCTACTTTATTGTGGAATTTTTAAGTTAAAATTTTAATTTTGTGTGGTATGATATTAACTTATTATTGGTCTAATGCTACACTACTTTGTTCAAATGATATTGTAAGTTATTCAATGATTATTATCCAATTGTCTTTAAAGAAACTTTCACTTTCTTTAATGCCCACATTATAAATGTTCTATGGGTGGGTGTTGAGAAGTTTGGTGGAAATGACATTTTCATAGGTGTTTGAGGGCCTAACGGAATCACATGTTATGGTGGTCATGCGGTGGATTTCTGAGTTCTTATTTTTTTTATTTACTTTAGATAGTTTATGGTGTTTTAATTTACTCGAATTGTTTCTATCCTTTATAGGAAGCTATACATGTGAAAGGACTTCAAGATGATACAATGTTCATTGTGATTGATATACAACCTGTAGACAAGGCAATTCCTCCTCCGCCACCACCAAAGAAGTCAGGCAAAGGAGTGTTCAAGTATATGTTTTGCAAGAAGAGTTATGAAATGACTTCTCATATAGAGAAATAATATTATAAGCCAGATGTGGTGGGGGAAGGATCTTCTATGCTCTCGAAAAGGTTTGTACAGTACGACTTCTCATATGTACATATACTAAGTATTCAGCCTATTCGAATTAGAGAGTCTGTTGTTCGAGGATGTACATATGCTTTAGTAAATCATTTAGAAGAGTTTGTTCTTGATCACTCAATATTTTTGTTTCTTCGGTTTTCTTATCAATTTTATTTTTATGCTACGAGGCAGAGGGTTATATTATGAACAGTATGTGCTTGATGATATGCCATAGGGACAAAGATGTGCTAATTGGCTTATATTTTGTATTGGATTTAAGTTTATTTCAATTGTGCCTTTTAATTTAGTTTTTCCTACTTTTTTTACTAATAATATCATTTTATGATGGGAAAACATAGTGCCCGCAATGGTGGGTTTTATCACATTGTTGTTGGTATTATACTAAACTCGACGATTGGGTTCAATGAGAATTTTTTTGGGGTTCGATTTTGGGTTTTAATGTGTTCTTAGTTGCATTTTTTTACATTTTTAATTGTTTTATTTTGTCCTATTTTGCAGATCTAATTTGCAGGTTCAATGTTCAACACCCCATGTTTACTCTTCTCCCCTCTGATGCTCATTTAAACACCATACATGAACTATAGTTTGAAGTTGAGGTCTGCAACTAAACTCGACTGTGTGTATGAAGTGTGTGATCCCACGTATTCTGCAACTTGCTATTTAGGATAATAATTTCTTAATTGGAATGCATGTTTGAGAATCTTATTCTTATTTGTAAATAATTAATTTTGTGTTTGATATTTAGTTGAGTTCACATAAAAATGTAGTCATTTTGTATGTTGTTTTTAATTAACTTTTCTTGATATTTTACTTTCGTTGTTTCATATTTTATTTATATATTTATGCATCCTTATAATCTTAATACATTACTGTTATAAAATTTCTATAATCATGTTTAAGTCAATCACCTAACTATTTTCTAATCATTGTCCCTTCAAGGCAATCACACACAGTAAAGCAGAGATTTAGTCGTTGCTTTAAAATAATGCACAGTTGGATTCTCTTTCTTTTTTCTTTGTAATTGTTCTATAGCAATAGGAATGTCCTTCAATTTATAAACAATCAACCTCTATCCATCGGTCAACCCCATCGGATGGGTCACGTTCAACCATTGAACAGTGGGAAAAGAAAACAAATCGTGCGTTTTCGTGCACATTCATCTTGATTAGTCATTAGTCTGTATGCATTATGTAATTTTTAATGGTTGTTATGGTGCACGTTTTTTATTAATTACAGTTATGTTATTTCCTTTTTAGAACTATTGATGTTTTACATATAGTAATCTTTATTAACTGCTCTGTATTAGGTTTCATTGTATTAACTAATTGTAGTATTGTTTAATTCAGCAGTCCATCGAGAAGTGAAAAAGGCGAGGAAACTAAGACATTGACTAATCAACATGGTTAGAAGATGGAGTGTAAGTACCATGCAGATTTACATCAAGTTATTTGCTTCTCTGTCTATTGTTGATGAGATATAGTATTGGCAAAAACTTTGACTCGCTCAGAAAATTGTATAGCGCAAGTGTACGCTAATCGCGAGAGTAATAAAAGATCGGTAAGACCGGGGTCGATTTCCGCAGGGAGTTATATGAAGTACCGAGGATATTCTTTCAGTTAAAAATCAATAAACAAGAATAAAAGATAAAAAGAAAAGATGATTTAGGTTATACGTGTTGTAACGAACCAAAGCGAACCAAGACAAATGGAACACTTCACAAAATAGAAACAGGACAAGCGAGATTTATAAACAGGATTATGAAACGATTCTTTAACAAAAGGTTAAGGAGCATTCTCCCACCTCGGATGCGCATAACTCAACGGATTCTTCCGATTAAATCACAATAAAATGGGAATAATATATCAATATCAACAATCCTACATGAAGGATGTCAACCCAACAATATAAGATGAAGGTAACAATATATTATCGAACAAATGCGTTGATGTTGGAGTTAAGTCTTAAAATACAACCCTTACATGATAAGAGAGGATAAAATTCTGTGAAACTCCAATCTCAACCCACACACCCATTTATTGGATTTAATCATTGAACTAAGCCAAGAATTAAACTCTCCAAGGTGGGTTTATGCTCCCAACCTAGGGAGATTAGCTACTCATGACACCAACCATATCAAAACACATCATTAAGCTAATAGTAAGTGTAATAACTATAATGAGAATAAGCATTCAAGGCACAAACACAACATTAATTGCACCACACTGTAACAAAGATCAACAAAGATACAATAGAGGAGGAAATTTACTTGCAATAAATGAAGTTGATGATGAAAATGACAAGCAAATTATCTAGCCCTAGGAGAGAGAGAGAAGCCAACAAAAATCCCTTTTATCTATTTCTTTTCACACGAATGTAATCAGATGCTTTACAAGAATAAACCACCACAAATATATACTAAGTGGAAGAAAACCACAAAACAAGGGTGGTAAGGCCAAACCAAAACTGCGGGGGTTTTGCAGAAAATGAAGTACCGGTCGACCGCTGGTAAGTGACCGGTCGACCGCTCATCAAGGAGAGGGCACACTGTCTCAATTCGAAGGCAAAAGGCAAAACACCGGTCGACCGCTGGTAAGTGACCGGTCGACCGCTCCTGCAAACATCTGCACTCTCCCCTCTTTTGATACACAACAACGGGGCTCGGGAAAACGCCCATAACTTGGTCATCGTGAACCAAATTGACAAACCGTCAGGGGCTACACGAAGTTGGCAAGAAGAACTACAACATCCGTGAAGGGTTCGGGCACAAAGCTCGAATGTAGGAATGACAGAATTACCCCTGAAGTTGCGTAAAACACTGAACGTTCCCGGATGACGCGCACTTGCACCGTTTAGCATTCCAATCCCTACAAAAGCTCAAATAAACCTCGCAAAGCATATATATATGGAAACCAAGGGTTATACAGTACAAGAGCTTAAATACGTGAAATAACGGTCGCAAGCGTGCGTGCATGCATAATTAACGGGCGCAAGATATACAATATTTGCGACTAATCACACCCCCTAACTTACACATTGCTAGTCCCTGGCTATGAAACAAAACAAAACCCGCCACAAAAGTGCGGTGGTATAGCAACAATATATACACAGAAAAAAAAATGCCACTTTCGCGGGCGCACGGTTGCATTTAGCGAATGCAACAAGCCGTTAAACCGCTAGGTTACCCTAGCGGACGAGTGTTGTCTCGTGAGGGTTTTCAGGGATGATACCCACAAACATCGAATTTCCTCAAAACATTCATGGCCAAACCACCCAATATGCCAAACTCAACAATAATTAGATATTTCAACATATTATTAACAAAGCAAAAGAGAGGTTCTGCCCAATAATCCAAAACTATGAACATTAGAAGAATAACTACATGGAATTGAAACCTCAAATGTGAGTGGTGCGCATGCATATGTAAAGAGATTTGATTCGGTAAAAACGCCTACAACCCGAATAACCATTAAAGCATGCTTCCACTCAATCCTCTCCGGATATCACACTCAACAATTAGAAACACTCGGAATAGGGTGTAACACACGGGACATGCGGGCATAAAGAGTAATTGTAAAAGGAAAACAAGCCGCGCACATGTCAAAGAAGGAGAACGCAATATAAAAGTGAAAAAAATACAATCTCATGAAAGGATATCGCATATTAATCAATGTGAAATGCACATAAACAGATTATCGCTAATGTTCGACCGTTGAATCACGTCACCCTAGGATCAAATAGGACTTTATTGGGTTGTAATGTGGGTTTGGGGTTATGGGAAATGAAATGAAAGGATGTATTTACGGATACAAAAACTGTTCGGAGATGAAGATACTTGGGATAATGGAAAATGGCGGGCAATTTCAAAATTGGAACATGATATCCAAACATGCCTTAAATATATCAATCGTGAGAGTAACAAGGATTATTGAGTTACTATGAACATAATATACAAATTTCTCTTTCTTTTCTTTTCTTCTTTTTCTTTTGTTTTCAACTTTCTATTTTTTTCTTCTCTTTTCTTTTATCACTCTTTTTTTTTTTTTTTTTTTTTTGCACCCACACTACACAACATCATTCAATCCCAAATATCATTCCAAAACGTAGGTAAGAAAGGTAATGTGTATGGTGTAAAACTCCAATGTGGAGTTGGTTAGGGAATTGGGACGAAAAGAAAGGTCATAATTAGGTTCAACGGGGTTGACTAGGGACATGTATAAGGGTAAGGTTAAGGTCATATGGGTTAACAACAAAGAGAGCCTAAGATCCTTTCCTAAAGTTTCATGTGATTCTCGAGACACAACACCTTTGAAAATCATGCTCATGTGATACATCAATTAATATGCAATCAATGAAAAGAAAATGAGATCGCCAACAAAATACGTTATTCAAGAAAGAGAGTAATGTATAAACACTCTGAAACGAAGAAAAGCACGAAACTCGCTAGGTTTTTAGTGTACACAAAGCAACAACAAGATACCAAGCTATAATTGTCCTACCGAATGATTTAGAAAATATGCTCAAGTGCTCATGGGTTTCAAGGTTTAATTCATGCATTTATCCCCAATGTTGAATAATATAAGGACTAGAGTTTAATAACATGAAAGAAATAGAAAATGCATTATTGAATTAGCAATCGGATAGGGCAATTATTAAGTTTATCATAGGAAAAATAGGGCAAAATGCCCAAAAGAGGGAAAAGAAATAAAGAAAAAAAATTTTATTTTTTTAATTTTTTAATTAATTTTATTTTATTTTTTTTTTATTTTATAATTTATATATATATATATATATATATATATATATATATATATATGTGTGTGTGTGGCACACTAGGGATGAAAAAGAAATTGAGATGCCTAAACACACCCCCTAACTTGAATCGCACATTGTCCTCAATGTAATTAAAAGACATTATGAGAAAAAGAGGAAGTAGAATAAATCACCCCAATTTAGAGTGAAGTCCGAGGTTATCAACGTGCGCCCTATACCAACATAAGAAAAACAAAAATATGTACCACAATGATTAAGTTAGAAAGAAACATGCCATGAGTCTCAATAGTTTAGAGGGGTTGAAATGCAGATCCTAGATAATTGATGGTGGACATAGGATTTGAAAAAATGTATACACATCAAAATCTAATAATTCAACAACAACTAAATTATCATTACTAATATCATAGAATTCAGAACAAGCATCTTAATCAATGAAAAAAAAACAGAGAATACATAGTTCGCATAGTCGCCCCCAAAAATGAAACAAGTCATCAGCCATCAGAAAAAAAACCACCCAATATGCCCCATACACTAGACTAGAAACCCGCACCACTGGATGAACCCGGATTAGCTGGGTCGTACGGACTCTGAAAATGCGGCGGAAGCGGCGCCTCAGGGCCATGGTGCTGGATATAGAGATCACGCATCATGGACTGGACCATATGAAACTCGTGTCGCCGCTCGGTCCGGTCCTGGATCTGTTCAACCCCATACTGGTCAAACCGGGACTCCAAAGTCGCCAGCCGTAACTGGGTCTCTTCCCATATGCGCTCGTGCCGTGCCTCGAACGCCGCAAAGCTGGCGTCGGTAAGTGCGGTAGGCACCTCAGTGTGCTGGCCTGAGCCCTGCTCTGCCCTCCTCAGCTCTGTCTCCTCGTCAACATCCACAACAACCACTCTCGGCCTCTTCTGAACTGCCGGCTCACCCCAGTAGTGCTGCAAGCACCTCCTGATGTTATCTCTAGTTAGGATGGGTTTGGGGTCCACTTTCCTATCCGAAGGGAGCTCGGGGCACTTGGCTTGAATGCAAATTTGTGTCACTATACCGGGCAATGGAAGGGAGACGTTCCATGCCTTTTCCTTAGATGCCAAATACATTTGATCCAAAAAGTATTGCGGGAGATTAATGTCTCCCGATTGCTTCAGAAGTGTGTAGAGGAAAACAGCATGCTTATGGCGTACCTCGGATCTATTGTTGGTGACCATCAAACAATGCACGTTGACATAGTGCAACAGCCTTGGTAAATCTGCCATCGCGGCCGACCGGAACATCTTCTTGGTCCAAACCTCTCCCGGGGCAAGAAACTCTATAAGTGTGTCCAAATCAAAGGTCGCCTCATCAGAGAGGCTCACAAATGGGAACGGGTCAGCCACATTGCCCATCCAGCGGGCCAAGTCCTTCCGCCTAAACGTGATCCGAACTCCACGTACAAAAGCCTCGAAGACACCCTTTTCTCCCTTGCATTTGATCAAAGAGGCATAGAAAATGCGCACCAGTTCTTCATTTATCGTGAATGGACTTCCCACCAACGAGTCCCAATTATACCGCTTAAGAATGGACAAGACTGGATGGGGAAGGTCATCCATTTTCCACGCCAAATTGATTGCAAGCGGGCGTTTTGAAGTTGAAAAGAATGCCTCAAACCACTCCTTTTCTTGGGCACAACGGAACCCATCGATGCCTTTAGGAGGCACGCATCGAGACAGCTTGTATTTGTCAATGTCACTCATTATACCTGCAAAACAGAAATTAGTACAACAGTGTAGTTGAAACTAAATTTGCAATGGTAAGGACTGAATTTGCAAGCAAGAAAATGTCCAAAAGATGAAAATGTGTTCATTGAGGCATTTGAACAAACACTTAGCGTGCAAAACCGGAAAACAGGGGTATGGAGCAATTTTTTACTAACCAAGATCCCCCATTCATGGCAATCTCAAGAATAAACATTAACATTTTGCCATGAATGGGATTTTAACGAGAAAGCAGTTTGCAAGGTAGCAAAAATAGGGTGAGGGCACAATTTGGGGCAACAACAAATACAAGCTACAACAATCAATTCAGCAACACAATCAATGGAAAATATGTGTGTGAGTGAGAAAGTGAGTGGAACAATGAGAGCATCAAAAACAAATCAAAAATTATTCCCAAAAACCCCAACAAAAATCAACCCAAAATCACGAAATATACCCAAGAATACCCACAATCAGTAAATGCAATATGAAAATAGTAGTGGGATTCATACCTTGAATGATGGAGGAGGGTAATGGAAGTGGAATGGGAGAGAAAAATGGACTTAGGGCTTAATTTTGAGAATTTCGGGTGAAGAGAGAATGGGAGAAGTTGAGAGAGTATAAGAGAAATGAGGGGGAAATGAAGCGGCTAGGGCAAAATAACTGAGGCGTGCGGTCGACCGCTGGTCTGGGACCGGTCGACCGCGCTTTATATTTAAGCCTGGCACTTGAGACAGTATGCTCGATAAAAAACAACCGGTCGACCGCTGGTCTTTGACCGGTCGACCGCACTTTACATTTAACCTTTGGAGTGGAGACAGTGGGCTTGGAATGGCTTCAGCGGTCGACCGCTGGTACTTGACCGGTCGACCACGACTCAGTTTTTCAATCCATCTCACCTTCTGCTAAAAACTCAACTAAATCAACAATTCTCTCAACACGACTACGGGACGCTCTCGGGGCGATAGATATATAACCGAATGTGCAAAAGCACGATTGCCTCGGAATCAATATGAAACGAGGCAATCCAAAAAAATAGGGACAATCCGAAACCTACGTCGTGACACCCTCCGAGGGGCCCGCAAGAGGTGGATCCTCAAGAGGTATTTCAGCAAGCTCGGGATTGAACCCCTCCAAGAAAGGCTTGAGCCTCTGCCCATTCACCTTAGAAATGGTTCCGGTTCTTGGGTTTAAAATGTCGACGGCACCGTGATCGTGTACCTTTTGCACCACGAACGGTCCGTTCCACCGGGATTGCAATTTCCCGGGAAAAAGGTGGAGGCGAGAGTCATAGAGTAGGACTTTGTGGCCCACCTCCAAGTGCTTGCGCACTATCCTTCTATCATGAAAGGCCTTGGTTTTAGCCTTGAAGATACGAGAATTCTCGTATTGATCGTTCCGCAACTCCTCAAGTTCGTTGAGTTGGAACTTACGAAGGTCACCCCCTTCGTTAATGTCAAAATTGAGCTTTTTTACAGCCCAATATGCCCGGTGCTCAAGCTCAACCGGCAAGTGACAAGCTTTCCCATAAACCAAACGGTACGGGGACATTCCGAGGTGTGTCTTATAGGCCGTCCGATACGCCCATAGCGCGTCGGTTAACCTATACGACCAATCCTTAGTTAAAGGATCCACAGTCTTCTCAAGAATGCCCTTTATCTCCCTGTTTGCCAATTCTGCTTGGCCATTGGTTTGCGGGTGATAGGCGGTGGCAACCTTATGGGTTACCCCATATTGCGACATCAAGCGGCGGAATATATCGTTACAAAAGTGGACGCCTTGGTCGCTTATGAGTGCTTTGGGTGTGCCGAAGCGAGCCAAGATGTTCTCTTTGAGGAATTTCAACACCACCTTGGCGGTATTGTTCCTTGTAGGCACGGCTTCAACCCATTTTGATACATAGTCGACTGCGACTAAAATGTACTCAAATTGATTGGACTTTGGGAACGGACCCATGAAGTCTATTCCCCAACAATCAAAAATTTCGATTACGAGAATAGGGGCAAGGGGCATCATGTTCCTTTTTGTTATCTTCCCAATAGATTGGCAACAGGCGCAAATTTTACATAAGGCATGCGCATCTTTAAAGATCGTTGGCCAATAGAAACCGCATTGTAAAACTTTGAGAGCGGTCTTTTGGGAAGAAAAGTGTCCCCCACATGCACCTTCGTGACAAAACAACAAGACACTTGTTATCTCATCATTTGGGATACACTTGCGTATGATTTGGTCCGGACATAGCTTGTACATGTATGGATCATCTATGAAAAATGACCGGGCCACCATAGAAAGTCTCTCCTTGTCCTTAGCTGAAAAGTGCGGTGGGTAGGCCTCGGTGACAAGGAGATTAGCGATATCAGCAAACCATGGCAACGTAGAAACGGCCATGAGTTGCTCATCCGGGAAGCACTCTCGGATTGGGATGGGGTCGATATGATCATGATCAAATGTAAGTCGGGATAAGTGATCCGCAACTACATTCTCCACCCCTTTTTTTTCTTTGATAGAGAGGTCAAATTCTTGAAGGAGGAGAACCCAACGAATGAGCCTACTTTTCGCATCCTTCTTAGAAAGAAGGTACTTAAGTGCGGCATGGTCGGTGAAACACACAATGGGAGATCCAACCAAGTACGCCCGGAATTTGTCCAACGCGAAAACTATTGCTAGTAGCTCTTTCTCCGTGGTGGAGTAGTTCATTTGTGCACTGTCTAGCGTGCGACTAGCATAAGAAATCACGTGTGGTTTTTTATCCCTCCTCTGACCAAGTACCGCCCCCACGGCATAATCACTTGCGTCGCACATAAGCTCGAATGGAAGGGTCCAATCGGGCGCTTGCATTATAGGGGCGGTGGTCAACATCGATTTCAATTTATCAAACGATTCCTGGCACGAATTACTCCACAGAAACGGAGCATCTTTAGCAAGAAGAGCGCACATGGGGCGTGCGATCGAGCTAAAATCCTGAATAAACCGTCGGTAGAAACCGGCGTGACCAAGAAAGGACCTTACATCCTTGAGGTTTTTCGGAGCGGGAAGGTTGGCTATAACTTCGGTTTTAGCTTTGTCAACTTGAATACCGTCGTTGGAGACGATATGGCCCAAAACTATCCCTCGTGTCACCATGAAGTGACACTTCTCCCAATTGAGAATAAGGTTATTCTCAATACACCTCGCTAGCACTCTTTTCAGATTGGCTAGGCAATCATCATATGTATTACCAAAGACACTGAAGTCGTCCATGAAGACTTCTACAATGTCTTCCACCATGTCACTGAATATGCTCAGCATGCACCGTTGAAATGTTGCCGGTGCATTGCAAAGACCAAACGACATTCTCCGAAAGGCAAAAGTGCCGTACGGGCAAGTGAACGTGGTCTTCTCTTGATGCTCGGGGGCTATTTCGATTTGATTGTACCCCGAGTATCCATCAAGAAAACAGTAATACATATGTCCGGCTACCCGTTCTAGGATTTGGTCAAGAAAGGGTAATGGAAAGTGGTCTTTCCTTGTGACCGCGTTAAGCTTTCTATAATCAATGCACACGCGGTAGCTGGTAGGAATGCGTGAGGGTAAAAGGTCACCCTCCGCACTCTCGACAACAGTGACGCCCGACTTCTTTGGTACAACTTGTGTCGGGCTCACCCACTCGCTATCGGAAATGGGGTAGATTATCCCCACATCCAACAATTTGATCACCTCCGCCATCACCACCTTACTCATGACCGGGTTCAACCGTCTTTGCATTTGACGGGTGGGTTTGGCATCTTCCTCTAAATAGATGCTATGAGTGCAAATAGAGGGATTGATCCCTTTTAAGTCGGAAATGCACCATCCTATAGCACTCTTGTGTTCTCTCAACACCCCAAGTAAGGCCTCCTCTTAACAATTGTCAAGGTTCGCCGCTATAATCACCGGAAAAGTGTTCTCACCACCTAGGAAAGCATACTTGAGCTCCTTTGGCAAGGTTTTGAGCTCGAGGCTAGGCATTGAAACACTCGACGGGAAAGGAAAAGAGTCGCGTGGGGGTAGTTTCTCAAAGTGGGATATCCACATCGAGTCTTTGCTAACCCCGTCGCTTTCATTATGCGTGAGGTCACTTCCACCGTCACCATCTATGTTGTTACCATCCAACCCTTCATTCACCTCCTCAAAGTGCTCGAGGGAATCACACATGTCCACTAACTCCCCATTCAGTGAAAAACAGTTTGCATAAAGGGCATCTTCACAGCCCTTATCATTGAGGAGCAAACCGCTTTCCAGGGAGTTAGCAAGAATTGCCTCTAATGGATCTTGAAAATGGGAGAGGTCAAAACAATCTTGCACAAGTGTGTCGATACAAGCCACAGACTCAACCGCATCCTCACTCTCATTGCTAAATTGAGGTTGCTTGAGGAGGTTGAACACATTGACCTCAACCGTCATGTTCCCAAATAAGAGTTTCATCACCCCGTTTCTGCAATTGATGTTCGCATTCACGGTGGCGAGAAATGGGCGTCCAAGAATGATAGGGATTTGTGCAGTCCCATTAGGCACGGGTTGAGTGTCCAATATGATAAAATCTACCGGGTAGTAAAAAGAATCAACTTGGACAATCACGTCCTCTACAACTCCTCTAGGTATCCTAGTCGAACGGTCGGCTAGTTGTAACGTGACAGGAGTTGATTTAATATCACCGAGCTGTAACTCGAGATATACCGAATAAGGAAGCAAGTTTACACTTGCTCCTAAATCGAGGAGGGCGCGTTCAATTCTAGTCTCCCCAATCACACATGAAATGGTGGGGCAACCCGGGTCTTTGAATTTCGGGGCTAGTTCATTGGTTATGATTGCACTAGCTTGGGCGGCCATGTATGCCTTTGAGCGCACACTTTGTCTCCTTTTGACCGTACACAAGTCTTTTATAAACTTGGCGTACTTGGGCACATGTTCAATTGCCTTTAGGAGGGGGATGTTCATGTTCACTTGCTTGAACAACTCGAGAAACCCCTCTTCGGAGGCTTTTGTGGGCTTTACCCTAAGTCGTTGAGGAAAAGGTGCCGGAATGGGACAAATTGGGCCTTTCACAACAATAGGCTCATCTCCCTCTTTGGGGATGTCATCATCTATGTTAGCGGGACCGTGCAATGGCACGTCCTCAGTAGCAACGGCTTTGCCTTGGGATTTAGCATGAATGGGCGGCTCCGGCGATGGTCGCACAACTTTGTTGTCGACCGTTTTGCCGCTCCTAAGGGTGGCAATACCCTTAGCATGCTCAGTGTGCGACGTACTCGAGGTAGAGCCCTCATTACCCATTTGGATTTTGGGATTGGGTTGAGGTTGTGCCGGGAGAAGGGGTCTCGCGACTCCTTGGGAATTCTGAACCAACTGAGCAAGAGAGATTTGCATCTCTTGCATAGTGCGCGCCATTTGCGAGATAGACTGTTCAAGTTGTGACACTTTTTGAACAGTCGCATATTGTTCCTCATTATGGCGCCTCTGAGGCGGTAAATACGAAGCGGGTGGTCCCGCGGGCGGGTGTTGTTGTGATTGATATGGGGGCGGTTGTTGAAATTGGGGGGGCTGACACGGGCCTTGAAAGTTCGGAGTTGGGGCTATTTGAGAATTGGAGTTATGGTCCTTCCAACTCATCAGAGGATGGGTTGTCCTCCAACTAGGATTGTAGGGAGGGTTATTGGGATCGAACGGGGCATTGGAGTATTGCTTCCGATATGCCCCTATAACATTGGCTTGCTCTTGCAACTGGCCTTTAATGCTAGGGAGTGACGGACACTCCCTCGTTTGGTGGCCAATGTTGTCACAAATAACGCACACAACTTCCTCCACAACAGAAACCTTTTTGACGGTTTCCATGGTTGGGGGTTGTTGTGTGAGTTGCATTGCGTCAATTCTACGACATAACTGGTCATACTTGGCTTGAGTATCTTGATTTTCCTGTAGGATACTCAAACCACTGGTTTGCCCACGAGGGACCGGGTTATCGCGAACAGTTCGGTCGTAAGGGTTCGATGTGTCCCATCCCCGAGATGTCTTTGAGACAAACTCGAAATGGGCCTCTACCTCCTCACTACTCAAGTCTACAAGACTACCTTGACACATTGTTTCGACCAATTGTTTGGTCAAAGGATTAAGCCCTCCGTGAAAGATTGAAATTAATCGCATCTGATCAAAATTGTGATGCGGGCAAGACCGCTTTAAAGATTTAAAGCGTTCCCAACATTTGTCAAACGTCTCATGATCATATTGTTGAAAGTTTTGAATTTGTTTCATGAGCGCGTTTGTCTTATGTATGGGAAAGAATTCTTTTAAAAAGAGGTCCTGCAGCTGCTGCCAATTTCCCACAGAGTTGGGGGGAAGGGTAATCAACCAATCTTTCGCTTTGTCTTTAATGGAAAATGAAAATAACTTAAGCCGCACAAGATCGGGTGTGCAATTTTGATCGGAAAAAGTGTTGCACACCTCTTCAAAGTCTCTTATGTGGCGATAAGGGTTTTCATTTTCCATCCCGTGAAAGTAAGGCAAAAGATTAATCATACCATTTCGAAAGTGGAAAGCTCCGTGGTTAAACGGGAATGTGATGCATCCGGGCACGGAGACTGTCTCCGGTCGGAGGTAATCGCCAAATGATTGGCGCACAGGGGCAGCAGCCCGCGGGGGCGCATAATTATACTCCATATGGGGATCAAAAGATCGTACCGAGGGGGTGCACTCGGGTATTGTGATATGGACGGCAAGTCTGTCTGGGATGGCGCCGTATTAAGCGAGTACCGATGTTGAGACGATTCCCCAGGGTTATTGAAGAGATTATTTGAGCCTTCAGAAGAAAATAGTGGTCTGTAGTCCCCGGCGATCCCTTGGTTCGAAGCGTTGCTCATTAGGACAGAAGACCTATCCTTCACAAACAACACTAGCTCAAACAATTAAATGCAAAAGGTTTATCGACAAAGAACTAAATCAATATAGTCGTTACTAATAAATCCCCAGCAACGGCGCCAAAAACTTTGGCTCGCTCAGAAAATTGTATAGCGCAAGTGTACGCTAATCGCGAGAGTAATAAAAGACCGGTAAGACCGGGGTCGATTTCCGCAGGGAGTTATATGAAGTACCGAGGATATTCTTTCAGTTAAAAATCAATAAACAAGAATAAAAGATAAAAAGAAAAGATGATTTAGGTTATACGTGTTGTAACGAACCAAAGCAAACCAAGACAAATGGAACACTTCACAAAATAGAAACAGGACAAGCGAGATTTATAAACAGGATTATGAAACGATTCTTTAACAAAAGGTTAAGGAGCATTCTCCCACCTCGGATGCGCATAACTCAACGGATTCTTCCGATTAAATCACAATAAAATGGGAATAATATATCAATATCAACAATCCTACATGAAGGATGTCAACCCAACAATATAAGATGAAGGTAACAATATATTATCGAACAAATGCGTTGATGTTGGAGTTAAGTCTTAAAATACAACCCTTACATGATAAGAGAGGATAAAATTCTGTGAAACTCCAATCTCAACCCACACACCCATTTATTGGATTTAATCATTGAACCAAGCCAAGAATTAAACTCTCCAAGGTGGGTTTATGCTCCCAACCTAGGGAGATTAGCTACTCATGACACCAACCATATCAAAACACATCATTAAGCTAATAGTAAGTGTAATAACTATAATGAGAATAAGCATTCAAGGCACAAACACAACATTAATTGCACCACACTGTAACAAAGATCAACAAAGATACAATAGAGGAGGAAATTTACTTGCAATAAATGAAGTTGATGATGAAAATGACAAGCAAATTATCTAGCCCTAGGAGAGAGAGAGAAGCCAACAAAAATCCCTTTTATCTATTTCTTTTCACACGAATGTAATCAGATGCTTTACAAGAATAAACCACCACAAATATATACTAAGTGGAAGAAAACCACAAAACAAGGGTGGTAAGGCCAAACCAAAACTGCGGGGGTTTTGCAGAAAATGAAGTACCGGTCGACCGCTGGTAAGTGACCGGTCGACCGCTCATCAAGGAGAGGGCACACTGTCTCAATTCGAAGGCAAAAGGCAAAACACCGGTCGACCGCTGGTAAGTGACCGGTCGACCGCTCCTGCAAACATCTGCACTCTCCCCTCTTTTGATACACAACAACGGGGCTCGGGAAAACGCCCATAACTTGGTCATCGTGAACCAAATTGACAAACCGTCAGGGGCTACACGAAGTTGGCAAGAAGAACTACAACATCCGTGAAGGGTTCGGGCACAAAGCTCGAATGTAGGAATGACAGAATTACCCCTGAAGTTGCGTAAAACACTGAACGTTCCCGGATGACGCGCACTTGCACCGTTTAGCATTCCAATCCCTACAAAAGCTCAAATAAACCTCGCAAAGCATATATATATGGAAACCAAGGGTTATACAGTACAAGAGCTTAAATACGTGAAATAACGGTCGCAAGCGTGCGTGCGTGCATGCATAATTAACGGGCGCAAGATATACAATATTTGCGACTAATCAGTTATTTTTTTTCTTTTTCCTATTTTTAGTAAAGTAGGTTGGCCGCTCAGAGTTCACATTGTCACCCTCCTCAATCACCATTATTGGCCAGACCCTTTATCCTCACCTTTAAGAATGAAAGTTTTTTAGAACCCCATACACCGTGTAAAGGTGCATCAGCAGGTTAGGGTGGACACATATGTAATGTGTAATTATTTGACGTTACGCTAAGAAAATTATTGTTTAGCAAATTTATTTTGCAATATGCATATTCTTAGTTTGAAAAAAGAAAATTTTGTGAATTGCTCACACAACGTGCATGGTTTAAATAAAGACTCAATATGAATAGATGTATACATTCATTATTCAACATTCCAAATATGATGAGTTGGTGATGATAGTGTTCCCTCTATTGACCTTGTCAAAATTTTGGATGATAATAATACTTGAAGATAGAGTTGTTATGAATTTGACTTTATAGGATAATGTTTGATTATATTCCAATGCCATTATAAATTTGTCTTTTGCTTGATTATTTTTCATGCTTAGAAATTTGATTTTGTGTTATAGGATACTCAATGGGGAAACTATTTTTCCTTCTTGGTAATTCAATTTTGTGTTGTGTAATACTTAATGGAAGTTATCCATGGTTCAGGCTCGAACTAGATATTATTTTGATGATTTATTCCTAATAATGTCGTGGATTGATTTTATCATCTATTATCACTTGTTATCTAACTCTTTCGCAACATAAACACTACTTGAACATATTATTTGTAATAATTTTCTCTTAGGGTTATAATATAACCTACAAACAACATTACAAGATTGTTATATTGTCATCTTTTTATAGGTCATTTATGTTCAAAATTAGAAAGAACCCATAAATTCATCCTTTGTCAGTATCTGATCATCTGAGACTATCAAGTCTTACTGATCTGTATAATATATTCAATATTTTTTTATTATGTTAATCTCATGAATTATATTTCATGCTCATAATGTGGTTGCCTGTGTTTAGTTATTTTTCCATTTTAGTTATCATGTTAAATTATTCAATTATATTGCATTATCATTATATGTATGTCCTATGATGGATTATGTTTCATGCTTAGTAATTTGATTTCGTGTTTTGGAATAATTAATAGAGGATTTATTCTTCCTGACTAGGAATTAAATTTTGGATTTTATAATACTTAACATGTGATATCCACTGTTCAAGCTCAAACTAGATATTATTTTGATGATTTATTGCTAATAGTTTTGCATATTGTTGGTTCTCTTCTCTGTTGTCACTAGTCATCTAAATCTTTCCAACGTAAACACTATTTGAACTAATTGTTTCTAATACTTTTCTTATATTGATTTTTACACTCCACAAGTTTTTTTTAACATTTGAAAATGTAGCTTCGACCATTCGTCACATTTGTAACGCACTTCGACAACTGATTATCACATGGATCATTTTTATATTATAATATATTTTTTTAAGATTTAATTATTTCAATATTTATTCATAATTAATGGTCAAATGATATCTTCAATATACCTAGCACTCCCAAATATAACTTTAAACAGTGTTCAGACGTGCAACGCACCTGCGCACCGACTAGTGATATAATATATATCAATATAAAAACGCAAAAAAACACACATATATAAAGATATATTTATTAATATTAATAAGTCATGCATATAAAGTCATATTATAAAACATACAAAAATGTGTGTGTGTGTGTGACACTATCGATTTTTCATAAATAGAATATTTTCCCTCCTATATTTAGAGATCATTTTCATCATACTTCTCACAGAGAGAGAGAGTGTTTTCAAGACAAGTGATCAGAGAAAACCATTTCAATTGTCATGTTCATTGATATAAACAAAATTGAGAGAAAAATTAATCAACACTTGATTTATGATTTATGAGATTTTATAGTGATTTTAAATTGAAAACCACAGAGCTTGGATTCATTTTACTTGATTCATATCTGAATTTGAAGATCTAGACTTCAAGATCTAAAAGGAGGTGTTTGAGTTAATGGGTGTTTCAAGCCTGGTGCGATCCGAGGATGGATAATGAGACTTCCATATCCATTTGATGGATCTTTGAAAAGATCACTCATCTAAATGAGTGAGAGTTTCAATCTCTAAAAGTGACTTCTTGTTAGGGAATAAGAGGGAGGTACCTTCTTGTGTTGTGTAAAATTAATTTTCAAATTTATTGAGAGACTAGGATTCACCAAGGTTTTTTACCCATAAGTGGGTTTTTCCTCGTAGATATTGACTCGTGCCTCTTGTATGGTTGATTGTTGCTTATTTACACAACTTCTTATAGACACGCACACTTAGATCTAAATGTGGATCAAAAATTATCCATTGCTAAATTGACTTAAGATTTGCATCTAGTTAACTTTAATTTGATCATAATTTGTTTAGATTTATTGGATCTCTCACTTAAATGCATGTTAACTAGGTTTTATCTAGAAAATGGCCAAGTTATTCACACACACACCGGCTTATTTGAGTTAAACACATTATGTAGAACACACCACCCTCTATCGATATCAAAGTAGTTTATCTTTTAAATGCTCAAGTGTTAGAGTAGATCGTTCTTGTTTGTGCGTTTCTAGTTGTAATAGTTACTATCATATATAATTTTGTTTATGTTTAGATCTTGATTTAATAATGGATCAATATTGGGATTGTATCTTAACAAATCATCCACCTTACTTTGATGTCTTAAAAATACAGCCATTTGAAAGTGAAAATGCGTGAACATTTGAAGTCAAAGCATGTGAGAGTGTAGATAAGTGTTGAGGATCGATGGAGTTATCTTATGATAGAAAAAGATGGAATTAAAGTGAAGAAATTAAGGTTTTTATGGTTAGATGCTGAGTTTTTGGATTGTAATTATAATCCAATTACGTTGAATGTTTTATTTGCATTTGTGAATGATGATACTGAAATTGAAATCTCCAGATCAAAATGATGAGTAAGGTATGTGCCTATGAGCAGAAGTTTAAGGGTGAGGTATGTGTCTATGAGCAGATGTTTAAGGTTGGGTTACGATTGCATATTCACCCGATCATATGAGTTATCCTAGACCATTTAGGTCTTGACCCATCTCATCTTTATCCTAATTCCTAGATAATTAGTCTCGCCTTTATTTCTATCTTGAAGATATTTCACAAAACTGACCTTCCTGTTGATATTTTTATTGCTTTCTATACTGTGTCGTCTTTCAAGACTCAACCTAGCTACTATCATCTCGTATCCAGGAAATCTACAAAGAAAGTTCTGATGGTAACCCGAACCTATAACCATAAATGGAAGCCTCCCAACTTTTTTATCTCTAGGGCTTGGGAATTTGGTCCTAATGTCGCTTGTGTCACATCTAAGCCCAGGACTCCTCAGCGATGGGCCAAGGTCTCTGCATCGGCCAAACTTGATCCGAGATTGAACCCTGAGGCTACTGAAATAGTTAAGAAAGTTCATAAATAAGGTGATGGTGGTTATTTTTTTAAGTTTGAGATGGTGATGACCACATACTACTTGGTTCAGACAAGTCTGGGGGTTGACCCCCTAGTCGAGTTGCGTAAGTGATTTTTCTTCTCAACTGTTGTGTCGTATTTTTTTAATTTTTCATTGTTGACCTCATCCAATTTTTGCAGATCGTCCAGAGAACATACGAGATCATATTTGGAAGATGGTGGACGTGAGCAAGCTTGTCAGCAAACACGATAAGAAGTCTGACACCCCTGCTGCCCTAACTACCAAATCCATCGTGGATGGTCCCAACCGAGTTGACGATGCTGGGAAGAAGAGGAAATGACAAGCCAACGACACTATTTTTCACCGTCTAACTAAGCAGGTCCGTCTTGAGAGGGTGATCCCCATCTCCAAAGATGAGGCTTTGGTAGAACATCTTTCTCAACTGAAACTAGATGATAAGAGAGTCATAGGTCATGTTAAAAAGGTTGTGGATGGTGTTATCTCTCTCATCTCTAAGGGGGATAAGAACTCCCTCTATTCCTTGGACTTCTCTTTGCTCACTGAGTTTTCTATCCACAGGGTTGTTCAGGTATTTTCATAGACCTATCAAGTGCAATCTTTTTAGTCCCATCTCATACTGATTCATCTGTACACATTTTTTTATTGGAGGGCATAGTTTCCATCCATCGGATGGGATTTTGGATCAACAAGAACTTCCCTTGATTCAGAAGGGAAGAGATGCAATGATGACGAGTAAACTGAAGGACGAACTTCAAAAGTCCAAGATAGCCCTGTAGAAATCGGTGGACGAGGTTACCAATCTGAAGACTGAGCATACCAACACCTTAAAGAGGATGGCTGAAAATAAACAAACCAAGATTGATGCTGCCATCAAGGTTGCCCTAGACGAGGCTAAGGCGCATGCCATAGCTCAGTTCAAGGAGTCTGATGAGTTTGGAGGCTATGATTTTGAGTATCTTGAAAGAGGCATAAAGACTGCTGCACTCAAGCATGTCAAGGTTGTGAACCTGACCCCTGATAACTTCATGGGTCTTGACTTTAGTGACCCCCTTCGATCGCTCAAACCGATGTTAAAAATCAGGCCGACACTTTAGAGGTCAACCCTAATGGGAGATAAATAAACAAAAATGGTAAAACCCGCATGAAGAAGATGAACTGGGTCTGTCACTGCTTGATCGATCGATCGACCCTTGAATGTCGATCGCTCGAGCAGTCGATCGATCAACCATATCCCATCGATCGATCGACCCTGGCTGCACTTTAGAGAAATTTGTGAATAAAGTTCTATTCAAATACCGTCACTTAATGGGAACCTTAGTGATGATATTTTACCTATGAGGAGACTAAATAAATACCAGTAGGTTTACCGTTAGATTTCTTCATAAATGATTGAGTGTGAAAATTGGAGAAATGGACCGACGGGAAGGTAATCGACTGAGTCGTATGTCGGGAATATGAGAATTTAGTTACGAAAAGAGTGAGAGTCAATTCCAAAAAAAAATACCAGTAGGTTAGTGATAACTTAACTACTGAATCAAGGGAGGGGTAACTAGGACCCTTAGAGTTGCGTGAATACTCGAATAAATTCGAAAGTGAAATAAATCGTAAATTAATGAGTACGGTGAATATAAGTAAAATATATTACATACAGGCATGATTTGATAGGTCGGGTGTGTACCTACTAAATTATATGAAATTTTGGGTTAAGATAATTTTACCTAAATTAATTATGTTAGGGTTGATGAGATATTCCAAACTAACATAAAGTTATTATATGTTTGGGGTCGATGTAAAATGCCGAACCAAACCTTAAACTGGTGTCGCGATGAAAGAGTCTCGAACCAGAATATGTGTATATATATATAAATAGTTGGGGTCGATGGATCATTCCGAACCAACTCTCACTTGGGGTCGATGAAGCATTCCGAACCAAAAGTCCTTTATGTGTGTGTAAAAAGGATATGTTAGTGATAACTAATATTTAATACATGTTGTGTGATAAAATGTATTCCATATGTATAATCTACTGACTTCGGATAGTAGATAATGAGATGGATGGAAAATATCTTTGTAATAATTAAGTAGTGTGATGTAATTATTATAAGAATAAGGATAACAAGAAGTAAGTAAGTTATCTACGTTTATAACATATGAGATATGGAATTATTAAAATAACTGTGAGTAGGTTATGGGACTTAGTGAGGGGGTACCTACAGTGGGACATTCTGATCTAGTTAACTGGGGTAGTACAACTAGGTGAACTAAATACCCTCGTTAGTCATGCACTATAGAAGAGAGGAGAGGAAGCTCAAGGGAGAGTGAGAAATCTTAATATGTGTAATCAATAACTTTATTGTGATAACTGCTTGCAAAATATTTTTAAATGTTTTGAGTACTAACTCTTGCTATGTAAAATTTTTTAAAAACCTTTTAGGTGCCCAGCCACAGGGATACCCAGCATGATTTCATTCTAGGGATTTGGGAGCTGCAGCACGTGTGGATGTTGCAGGGATTATTTAGACATTTTCTCTTTTTCAATTCTAGTGCAGGATCTCAGTTTTAGTATTCTTAGTTGGGACATTCCAATCTTTAATTTTACAATTATCCTGATTTTGGATTTTGAGTTGGTTTTCTAGCCGTGGTTTTCGACAAGACTTTATTTGTGTTCAGTTATTTATGCGAATTGTTTTAGTACTGCTAAAATTGTATTATTTTGTATGGTTCGTTTATTCTACTTAAGGAAGATAAAATTTGGCACTAGCTTAATTTCACTTAGGTGGTTAGTAACTTAAAAAGCTTTCGAAAGTGATGCTAAGAATGAACCATTTAAGAAACTTGTTTAAATTTAATTAAGGCTTGATCACCCTATGTTTAATTAGGCGGGGTGTCACAGATGGTATCAGAGCATCAGGTTCTAGTACCCATAGGATCTGTATGGCTTACTGCGTTTCAGCGTAACATTTGGTTATATTAGAGCCCTACTATTAGGACTGTTGATTCAATATCCGCTTTTGCGTTATCGTACATCTGCTCTTAAAATTTTGTATAAACTGTGTACTTATTCAATTTGATCTTATTTTCAGATGCCACCGAGGAGGCAGTGAGCGAAAAGGGCTGAAGCCAGAGATAAGGTGAGGGAGGCTCATCAGGAGCCACAGGTGCTGCTACCACCACCCCCGCACGAGTTAATTTCCACTACTCAGGTTGCAGTGATAGTGGCTCATGCAGTCGAGACAGCAATGAGGGCCATGGAAGCCCATTTTCCTCAGCCCCAAGTACCTCCTCCCGTATCACCGGTAGTTCAGGCCCCAACAAGGCCATTTACTTGGCAGAGAGTTAGAGAGACATTTCAGAAAGGACATCCACCCGAGTTTCAGGGTAGTACCGATGTAGTGGAGGCTTGCAACTGGAAGAAAAATATCCAGCACCACTTGCGTATGCTAGAGTGCACCGAGGTACAGAAACAAATGCTAGCCACTTTCCGTCTGTCGGGATCGGCCTTACAGTGGTGGGAGTCAGTTACCACCACCGAGGAAAGGGACACTTTGACAATTTTTGAGTTTTGGGTGCGGTTTGACCGCAAGTATTTTCCTCTAGCAGTAGTGTCAGAGATGAGGAAGAAATTCAGCGAAGTAGTTCGGGGTGATCGCTCAGTTGATGATTATGAGGAGGAGTTTACCCGCTTGGATAACTTTGTGCCAACTGAGGTGAGCGATGAGGAGAGGAAGAAGTCAAAATTTATGGATGGCTTGACCTGGAGAATCAGACAGCATTTGATCGGTAATTCGGTGTTGGTAACTTACACAGATGTCGTCAATGCCGCTCTACTACACTGTCAGGATCACCGCTTTCATGCGAAGGGAAACAAGGGAGGTGAGCCTAACCAACCGGGCAAAGTAGGTGTAAGTAGTGACAGCAGCACACCACAACAGCAAAAGTGGGCCAGCTAGGGCAGGATTCCCGACAGGGGAACTCTGCCAAGAAGTTCAAGCATGGGAGGCATCGCTTTGACAGACAAGGCCAGCAGGATCCCCAGCAGCCAGTTCCTCAGGGTCGATAGGGCCAAGGGAACCAAGGTGGAGGACAACAACGCCAAGGTCGACAGGGCCAACGTCAGGGCCAAGAAGGCCAAGGTCAAAGGCAGTTTCAGGGTCAGTGTTTCACTTGTGGCCAGCAAGGTCACAAGAGTATAAATTGTCCACAGCAAGACAGGGCACAACATCAGGGTACCCAATAGGGGCAGTAGTCTCCGTTAGTCCCAGCAGCGGCACAGGCCCCATAGCCAGGCCAGATGCACTACGGACGTGTGTTCAATGTCCGTGACATTCTATTTCAGCCAGCACCGCCAGCATTCGTGGGTATGTTTCTTATTCATGGACTTGAGGGTAGTATTTTGTTTTACACGGGAGTGATGCATTCATTTATTGCCACTAGATTTTCACGGGCAGCCGGCCTCTTAGCGACAGTTGGCACTCATCTTATGTGCATGGAGTCACCGATGGGTAGTGGGTCCCTTATATATTCGATTTGTAAGGGTGTGGACATTATGGTCGGGAGATTGAGTCTAGCGGCGGACCTCCTAGTGCTGGATATGGAGGGATATGATGTTATCCTAGGCATTGATTGGTTGGTGCGTTATAGGGAATGGTATATTTCTATGAGAGGACTATCGTGTTTTCCATTCATGGACAAGAGATGTTCCTTGTGGCAATGCCACTCCCCGAGGGAGGATCGCGCACTCATTTATATTATATTGAGCAGGAGACCTCATATGGGGTTGTCGTTCCTCTGGACTCAATCCCACTTATGAGGGATTTCGAGGATGTCTTTCAGGAGATACCAGGGTTACCACCCAGCAGGGAGATAGAGTTCGTTATTAACCTAGCGTCGGGGACGAGACCGATTGCCAGAGCACTGTATTGCATGGCTCCTTCGGAGATGCGAGAGCTGAGGGAACAGATTCAGTAGCTCTTAGGACAGGGCTTCATTCGACGGAGTACATCGCCATGGGGTGCGCCGGTGTTGTTTGTAAAGAAAAGGGATGGTTCACTTCTTCTGTGTGTAAATTACAGGGAGCTGAACAAAGTGACGATACGTAATAAGTATTCGTTACCGAGGATTGATGACTTGTTTGATCAGTTGAGAGGGGCTACGTACTTCTCAAAGATCGATTTGAGGTCGGGTTACCAACAATTGCGTATTCGTGAAGAAGATGTACCTAAGACCACTTTCCTGTAACGGTACGGGTCATACGAGTTCAGGGTAATGCCGTTTGGACTCACTAATGCGCCTACAGTATTCATGGATCTCATGAACAGGGTATTCAGGGAGTTCTTGGATCAGTTTGTGATTGTATTCATAGACGACATTCTAATTTACTCCCGCAGGAAGGAGGAACACACTAAACATTTACGAATGGTTCTACAGACATTGCAGGACCATCAGTTGTACGCTAAATTTGAAAAGTGTGGATTTTGGCTTCGGGAGGTTTAGTTCCTAGGCCACGTTGTATCAAGCAGAGGCATTGTTGTTGACCCAAGTAAGGTATCGGCGGTGAGGGAGTGGGGACAGCCCATGACACCGACCAAAATTCGTAATTTCTTGGGGTTGGTCGGCTATTATCGTCGCTTTATCAAGGGGTTCTCAAAAAATTTCCGGACCTTTGACGAACTTGACTCGGAAGGGAGTACCCTTCGTATGGAGTGACTGTTGTCAGTTAGCGTTTGATGAGCTAAAGGATAAGTTGACATCAGCACCCGTTCTTGCCTTACCTAGGAGCGAAATGGAGTACCGAGTCTATACTGACGCATCCTTACAGGGGCTTGGGGGTGTGTTACAACAGGAAGATAAAGCTATAGCTTATGCTTCCCGAAAGCTTAAGACACATGAGAAGAATTACCCCATCCATGACCTCGAGTTAGCAGCGGTCATTTTTACATTGAGGATATGGAGACACTATCTTCTGGGTGAGAAGTTCACTTTATTCACGGATCATAAGTCATTTCAGTATCTTTTCACTCAGAAGGATCTGAATATGAGGCAAATGAGGTGGCTTGAATTCGTGAAGGATTACCAGTTTGAAATACATTATCATCCTGGCAAGGCTAATGTGGTGACAGATGCGTTAAGCAGAAGACCTACCGAAGGGTTGGCAGAAATTTGGAAGGCGAAGTAGAGTGAACTTCGACACGAGGATGAGATAGCTAGAGCATACATGGCAGTTTTAGCTATCACTCTCGAGAGTGTTAAGCGGGTAGTGAGGGCACAGGCTGAGGACACGTTTTGTCAGGACAGAGTATGATAGTTACTGGCCAAGGGGGAAGAGTCCTACTCCATCAGCTCAGAAGGTGGACTATGATTTTATGGTAGGCTGATAGTACCCGAAGATGATGATTTAAGGCATGCCGTAATAATGGAGTCGCACGGTTCAAAATTTTCGGTACACCCAGGTGGGGACAAAATGTACCAGGATATGCGACGACTATATTGGTGGTCAGGTATGAAACGAGACATTGCAGAATTTGTCTCAAAGTGTGTTACATGTCAGCTTGTAAAAGTCGACCATCAGAGACCTTCAGGAATGCTACAACCACTAGAGATTCCCGTGTGGAAGTGGGAGAGTATCTCGATGGATTTTATTACTGGGTTACCAACATCACAGAAGGGTCATGACTCCATATGGGTGATAGTGGATCGGATGACTAAGGTAGCTCATTTTTTCCCGGTTCGTACGGATTATGAAATGATGCGGTACGCGCAGCTATTCATTTCAGAGATTGTTAAGCTGCACGGAGTTCCTATTAATATTGTGTCTGACAGAGACAAAATATTTGTGTCACATTTCTGGCAGAGCTTTCAGGAGGCCATGGGCACCGACTTACGATTGAGTACGGCGTACCACCCACCGACGGACGGTCAGACTGAAAGGGTAAACCAAATATTGGAAGATATGTTGAAGAAGTGTGTCCTAGATTTTGGGGAGGATAGGAGCCATATCTTCCTTTGGTAGAGTTTTCATATAATAACTTATACCAATTCACTATCGGTACGGCTCCGTTCGAGGCACTTCATGGGAGGCCTTGTCGATCGCCCGCCTGTTGGTTAGAGGTGGGGGATAACAAGCTATTGGGTCCAGAGATGATACAGGAGACTTCCTCCAAAATAGAGTTGATTCGAGGACGTATTCGAATAGCTCAGTATAGGCAGAAGAGTTATGCTGACGCCGGTAGGAGACACGTAGAACTGGATGTGGGCGACCAAGTGTTAATTCGGGTATCTCCTATGAAAGGGATTATGAGGTTTGGCAAGAAGGGGAAGTTAGCACCAAGATATGTGGGGCCATTTCCTATCATTAAGAGGGTGGGACCGGTAGCTTACAGATTGGGACTCCCTGAGCATCTTCAGCGAATACACGATGTATTCCATGTGGCGTCGCTGAAGAAATACAAGAGGAGTGAGAGAGACTTCTGGCACATCCCACTAGAGGAAATTGATTTGCAGCCAGATGTCTCGTATGAAGAAAGACCGGTGGCTATTCTGGATTATAGTGAGCGCAAACTACGATCCAAGGTGGTACCCTTAGTGCGAGTACAGTGGGGACATCACAATATGGATGGGTTTACTTAGGAACGGGAAGAGGATATGCGAGAATAATATCCAGAATTATTCACCGCATGTATTTTCTAATTTCGAGGACGAAATTCCTTTTGTAAGAGGGGGATTATGTAATACCCCGTATTTCTTCATAGTTAGGAAAATACATTTTTATTTAAATTACGTGAGTAGAGTAATTTAATGTGATAAAATACGTTTTATTTAAATTACGTGAGTAGAGTAATTTAATGTGATATGTTTTAAATTAAATTACGTGAGTAGAGTAATTTAATGTGATGTAATGTTAATAAAAAAGTTAGACACTAATTAATATGACGATTAGGAATTTACTAAATGTGAGTAGTAAATTTTGAATGTTGATATGTACGGCCTAGCGATTTACATGGACGTACCTGAGTTATCTCGACCGAGTGTCACGCGTAGATAAAAAAAATTGAAGGCGAGATGAGAAACATATTTTAAGAGACTCAAAAGATAATTTAGAGTCCACAGATGATTCCGAAAGGGTCGAATTAGTCAAAATAGTGTACCCTGGGGTACTAGTTGAGTGTCGGGTCATTTTTGGGCTAAATCGGGACCATTCAATGGCATTTTGGTCTCTTTACGTTTATGGGTGAGGAGACCTACGAACTTTGGAACCCTAAATCAGATTATAAGACTTAGAGTCTAGGGTTAGAGAGGAAGGAAATACACCATAGCCATTAGAGAGAAGAGAGAAACAATTTCCTAAGGAAAAAGAAGGAAGTAGGGAGAATTCAAAGGAGATTTCACTACCAACTTGTTGGGAAGGAGGATTGAAGGATAAAAATCATCAATCATCAACAACAACCACGAGATCAGACCCTACAAAGCATAAGGCAAGTGGTTATTTGAAAAATAAATTGAGTTATAATACCCATATATAAGCTTTATGAAGAACATGGTTTTTATGATATTTTTGGGAGTAAACACTTGATTATGATCCATAATTGATAGGGATTTCATGTAGAACGTTTTTTATCTCCAAATATTCTGATATCATAGAAGACTTGATGATTAAATTGGACTAAAAATCTGGACTTATGATGAAAAGATGGAAAGATTGTATTTTTAGGGTTCTTGAAAAATAAGAAGATTTTTAGTTAATTTGCACGAAATTTATAATGATTTTGTTGTTTTAAATCGTTAGTAATCATCCCAGAATATGTAGGAATGATTAGAAATTGTTAGTTGCAAGTATAGTGAATTATCATGGGAGATAAATAAACAAATATGGTGAAACCCGCATGAAGAAGACGAACTGGGTATGTCACTGCTTGATCGATTAATCGACCCTTGAATGTCGATCGATCGAGCAGTCGATCGATCGACCCTGGATGCACTTTAGAGAAATTTCTGAATAAATTTCTATTCAAATACCGTCACTTAATGGGAACCTTAATGATGATATTTTACGTATGAGGAGACTAAATAAATACCAGTAGGTGTACCGTTAGATTTCTTCATAAATGATTGAGTGTGAAAATTGGAAAAATGGACCGACGGGAAGGTAATCGACCGAGTCGTAACGTCGGGAATGTGAGAATTTAGTTACGAAAAGAGTGAGAGTCAATTTCAAAAAAACAATACCAGTAGGTTAGTGATAACTTAACTACTGAATCAAGGGAGGGGTAACTAGAACCCTTAGAGTTGCGTGAATACTCGAATAAATGTGATAGTGAAATAAATCGTAAATTAATGAGTACGGTGAATATAAGTAAAATATATTACGTACTGGCATGATTTGATAGGTCGGGTGTGTAGCTACTAAATTATATGAAATTTTGGGCTAAGAGCATTTTACCTAAATTAATTATGTTAGGGTCGATGAGATATTCCGAACTAACATAAAGTTATTATATATTTGGGGTCGATGTAAAATGCCGAACCAAACCTTAAACTGGTGTCGCGATGAAAGAGTCCCGAACCAGAATATGTGTATATATATATATATATATATATATATATATATATATATAAATACTTGGGGTCGATGGATCATTTCGAAGAAACTCTCACTTAGGGTCGATGAAGCATTCTGAACCAAGAGTCATTTATGTGTGTGTAAAAAGGATATGTTAGTGATAACTAATATTTAATACATGTTGTGTGATAAAATGTATTCCATATGTATAATCTACTGACTTAGGATAGTGGATAATGAGATGGATGGAAAATATCTTAGTAATAATTAAGTAGTGTGATGTAATTATTATAATAATAAGGATGACAAGAAGTAAGTAAGTTATCTACGTTTATAACATATGAGATATGGAATTGTTAAAATAACTGTGAGTAGGTTATGGGACTTAGTGAGGGGGTACATACAGTGGGACATTCTGATCTAGTTAACTGGGGTAGTACAACTAGGTTAACTAAATACCCTCGTTAGTCATGCACTATAGAAGAGAGGTGAGGAAGCTCAAGGGAGAGTGAGAAATCTTAATATGTGTAATCAATAACTCAATTGTGATAACTGCTTGCAAAATATTTTTAAATGTTTTGAGTACTAACTCTTGCTATGTAAAAAAATTTAAAAACCTTTTAGGTGCCCAGCCACAGGGACACCCAGCATGATTTCATTCCAGGGATTTGGGAGCTGCAACACGTGTGGATGTTGCAGGGATTGTTTAGACGTTTTCTCTTTTTCAATTCTAGTGCAGGATCTCAGTTTTAGTATTCTTAGTTGGGACATGTCGTCCAATCTTTACTTTTAAAATTATCCTGATTTTGGATTTTGAGTTGGTTTTCTGGCCGTGGTTTTCGGCAAGACTTTATCTGTATTCAGTTATTTATACGAATTGTTTCAGTATTGCTGAAATTGTATTGTTTTTTATGGGTCGTTTATTCTTCTTAAGGAAGATAAAACTTGGCACTAGCTTAATTTCACTTAGGTGGTTATTAACTCAAAAAACTTTCCACAGTGATGCTAAGAATGAACCATTTAAGAAACCTGTTTAAATTAAATTAAGGCTTGATCACCCAAGGTTTAATTATGCAGGGTGTCACAACTATAGCCTCTGAGCCATAGGCTATCATGAACGGAGTTTCCCCCGTCGAAGTCCTCTATGTTGTCCTATATGCACATAGGACAGCATGCACTTCTTTTGTCCATCTCCCCTTAGCGTCCTCCAACTTTTTCTTAATTTCGTCAAGGATTGTTCTTTTGGTGACCTTTGTTTACCCGTTAGCTTGGGGTCTACCTGGAGTCAAAAAGAACTATTTTATGCCGACCCGCTCAGAGTATTTCTCAGGGGAGATGTTCTTAAAATGAGTCCCGTTATCATAAATCAATGTGTTAGGTAGGCCATATCTACAGATGAGGTTTTTACATATAAACTGGAAGGCTTTCTTCTCTATGATTGTAATCATTGGATTAGCCTCTACCCATTTCGAAAAATAATCAATCGCCATAATCAAATAGTGATAATTATTCACAGCTCTCGATAGTGGTCCTACCAAATCAATCCCTCAGGACTTAATAGCCAAAGAAAAGTAATAAAAGTAAGAGGTGGATGAGGTTGATGGGGTATGGTTGCAAATCTTTAACACTTATCGCACTTCTCAACATACGCAACTGCATCTTTTGCCAACATCGGCTACTAGTAACCCTGAGTGATGATCCTCTTAGCTAATGACCTTCCTCCAATATAACTAGAGAAAGACCCCTCGTGCATGTCCTTTAAAATGTACTCTACCTCAGATGGATGGATACATCTGAGCAGAGGAAGTAAGAAACCCTTTTTGTATAAGATGTCTCCTATGAGGGAGAACTTAGCTACTTTATACCCCAGCTTCTTTCTCTCGGCCCTAGACTCTGGCAACTCTCCATCTCTGAGGTATAGTATAATAGGATCCATCGAAGAATCTCCCATACTCAAATTTAAGCGAAACTCTATAGTATTGTCTTCTCTTTCAATAGTTGGTTGATGGAGGATCTCTACAAGGACTATTCTTCTAATTTCAATTCTGGTAGTGGAAGCTAGCTTCACTAGAGCATCAGCTCAACCATTATCTAGTTGGGGTATCCTGTTCAGCTTCACTTCACTAAAATGCTTCAGTGATGCATTCACCCTTCCCAATTACTTGTCTATTATGTCATCCTTGGCCTCATATGCCCCCAAAATTTAGTTAAAAACTAACCTGGAATCACTATGTATAAGGAGTTGGCCAACGTCCAGTGCCCGAGAAAAGGAAAGACCTGTTAGGGCTTCATACTCTGATTCATTATTGGATGATTTAAAACTGAACCTCAGTGCATATTCAATATCGATCCCATCTGGGGCTGACATAATTAAACCTACCCCACTTTCACTTTCACACGAAGATCCATTAACGAACAGGCTCCACACAACACCATTGTTAGAAAAATTACCCTACTCCAAGACTCCTTTCTTAAGGAGATATCACTCTTCCTCATTCTAAGACACCTTGCTTCTCACTGAATTTATATCGGCTTCAGCCGGGGGGAGATACTCCCTTCTCTCTAGCTCAAAATATGTATTTTTAATATCTTCTGTGTTAACCTCGTCCCACGTAAACTCAGTTATAAAGTCAACTAGGGACTGCCCTTTAATTGCCATTTTTTGGTGATAGATGATATCAAATCATCCTAACTCAATTTCCCAGTCCATCAATCTTCCTGACTTCTCACGCTTGTGAATGAACTGTCTGAGAGGTGAGTCTGTGAGCACCACCATGGTATGTGCCTGGAAGTATGGATTCATCTTTTTGGATGCATGGATAATAGCATAGGCCAGCTTCTCCATTCTAAGATATTTTTGCTCAGCCCCTTAGAGGGCCTTGCTATCAAAGTAAACTGACTTCTGGACTCCATCCTCTTCTTTGATAATACCGACACTAATGGTCGATTCCGAAACTTCTTGATAAAGATACAACTTCTATTCCTGGACTGGCCTTAACAATAAGAGTGGAGAGTCGAGATATGACTTCAAATATTAGAAGGACTTATCACACTCATCATTCCATTCAAAATATTTTCTCAACACTTTAAATAAAGGAAGGAATTTATTAGTAACTCTAGACACAAACATGTTTAATGCGGCCACCCATCCAGTTAGTCTCTGCACATCCTTTATTAATGTGGGAGTATTCATCTCCAACAAAGCTTTGATCTTTTCGGGGTTGGCCTTAATTCCCCTTTTATTTATGATGAAGACTAAGAACTTGCCTTCTCCCATGCTGAAGATACACTTAGTTGGGTTAAGTTTTATTATGTATTGGTCCATAGTGGCTAAAGTATGCTCAAGGTCGGACACATGAGTGTCGGCCTTAAGACTCTTCGTCATCGAATCATCAACATAGACCTCCATTGTCTTCCCAATATGCTCTTCGAACATCTTATTGACCAATCTTTGGTAAGTATCCCCAAAAAATTTCAATCCAAATGTCATGACCATTCCATTATCTTTGGGGATGATGACAACATTCGCAATCCATTCAGGGTAAAGGACCTCCCTGACAAAGTCAAATTTTTCCAGCTTCTTTACCTCCTTCTGAATGACATCATACTTCTCTTGTAAGTAAACTTTACTTCTCTGCCTGATCGAATTTACATCCTCATCCACGTTGAGTCTGTGAGAAAGGACCTTCGGGTCAATGCATGGCATATTCTGATGGCTCTAAGCGAAGATATTCTGCCTCTTTTGTAACAGCTTAATTTGCTCCTCTTTGACCTCTTTCTTTAGGGCTTTGTCGATTTGGATAATTTTTCGACTCCTCCTCATTGAGGACGATGCATTCTACCTCCTCCGCATCCTTTCCCTTCTTTAGATTCTTTTCATCTCTAGGGTTCAAGGTATCAATGTTGTAGGTCATAGTGGTCATTTTATATGCTTCCCTCTCCTCGGTCGAGTTGAAGCAGCATTCACGTGCCTCAACTTGGTCCCCCTAAACTTCCCCTACCCTATATGGAGTCTAGAATTTACTAATCATCTTGTCTGAATGGAGCATCTGGATTGCACTTGTCACTTCTCTTCTTCTTTTTCTGTGTGTCATCTCGGTCACCCTTGGAGTTGTGATTATCTACATACTTTTTTAATTTCCCAGCTTTCAACATCTTCTCAATTACATCCTTGAGAGAAAAATACTTTTCGATCAGGTTCCCATGGTCTTGGTGGAACTCACACCATAGATTATTATTTCTCTTATGTAGAGGAGCTTTTAACTTTTCAGGCAATTATTTTTTATCTCGTTCAGGATGTGCCCACAGCTAACTATCAGAGGGGTATAATCGATGAATTTGTCATCCATTGATTTCTTCTTACCATCTGTCTTCTTTTTTTGGAACTTTCCCCCACCGCTTGTTCCCTTATCATCTTCCTTCTTTGCTACCATAGCCTCTTCGAAATTCATAACCTTTCCATCCATTATCAAGAGTTCATCCATAGACTTTGGTGGGTTTTCGATAACTTTTCGATGTAGTTTTCCTTTCTGTATTCCCACAATCAGAGTTATCATCACGATGATCTCCTTATAATCTTTAACCTCTATCTTATCTTTATTGAACCTCGTGATGTACTCCCTCAGACTTTCATTCTTCCCTACTTGACATACAACATGTATGTCATCTTCTTTTGGGGTCTCACCCCAAAGTAGAAGTTCTGTATGAACCTCTCTTCAAGTTGTTTGAAGTTCTAAATTGAGTTCTTAGGGAGTGAGGTAAACCATACATGGGCTACTCCGGTCAATGTACTTGAGAAGGCATGACACCTCATCTTATCTTAGACTGAGTAAATATTAGTAGCTGATTGGTACATCTCCATGTGGTGGACTGGATTAGTGCTCCCATCATACTTGGGAGTGACCATCGGTGGCTTGAATTTGGTCAGGGTTGGATAACTGACGATGCTAGGCACGAAGGGGGATCCTTCAAACTATCCCCTCTACAAGGGGTCCCAACTTTTCAAAATATCTCCTATTTTGTTTTCTATCATTTGGATAGAGTCATTTGAGGGTCTCTTGTTTATAGCTATCGCATCAGCCTGGATGATATTGTCTCCAGCTCTCTCAGTCGGACGAACTGAAGGTCTCCTTGCCACTGACCTTTGTCGGTTATTTATTTCTCTAAGACCCTCGTCTCGGATACATGGAGGTTGACACCCTGCTTCATATCTTATTGAGCTAGCAATACTCCTTGACCTAGACAACTGATCTCTGAGATCACCCACTGGGTCAAGCCTTTCCAAAGCCGACCCTCTGCTCAGCCGATCAAAAGTTGAGCCCCTTGGTTGTGCATCTTGACACGGCCTCCTACTGTTCCCCAGGCTGAATTGAAGGGGGTGTACAGTGTTTCTTGATATTTCATATGGTTTCCAACACTTTTCATGTGCATCCTCAGCCTCATAATCATCGTACCAATCATCTGGGCAACATTGACCTTGCCTCCCCAAGCGTAAATTCCTAGGGTCAGTAACGTCCTTCCATCATTGGTGAGGTGGCAACTCCTTGTGCGGTGCCTGGGGCGATCTCCTAACATCTCGATACTGCTCCATGGCGGTCGGAGTAATCATTTTCGTTATTACCCCAATGGGTTTGATCAATACATTTTAGGTAAAGGCATCCAGTTACTCATGCATCGTCTGTTGTCTAGCCACCATGACTTCAATGCATCCGCCACCTCCGCCATCTCTGACTGAGTAGGCGCATGGATAGATCTAGGACCACTAACTGGTGGTGGAAATTATGATGCCATCAATCAAAAGTGGTGAATGAGACGTAAACTAAAGAGTAGAAGCTTAGAATCTCAATAAGAGATCTTTAAATAGTGAAACATCTCCATAAGAGGGGAGGATTGGCTCACCACTAGAGACTCCGATGAGTATAAGCTAGAGAAAGGAAGAGATGATAATCCTCGTTCCTATAGATGACGCCAGACTGATGATACCAAAATATGTATCACCAGATCAAAGTGATGAATAAGCTCTCACCAGTTCAATAATGGCAGAAATATAGCAATATAACAATAGAGAGAGATGAGGCAAAAAGGAAGTAAACACCAGAATTAAGAGGTTCAGCCTATTGAAGACCTACATCCACTGTGCAATTTTGTGAAGTCCACTAATATAGGGTCTAATGGCCTTAAGATACATGCAATCAAGCTTTCTCTCTATGATAGTAAGTTTGACAGAGTTTCAGCAGGGTTTTTAATATGCCTCCCTTTACAATGTAAAAGACGAAGTGTATTTATAGTGCTTGGGGGTGCAATGCACTCCCAATCATGTAATCAGTATATGCATGAGGAGGCTCCAAATAATGAGTTGACACCTGTCATCACACATGTAGCTAATCATGATGTAATATTCCCTCACATGAGGGGATAATTTTATTGTAACAGACTTGTCCACATTGTATTTTCTATCCCGAAACTTTGTACTGCTCGTATTGTAGAGGTCATCGGAGGGAGTTCTGACCTGGAAGAGTATGAAACTCCAATGTGTCCTTATTTGATATTCTTGTGGAAGTAAAGTCTCGGTTGAACACATCTAGCCGAGACGTGCCTATACTAATGAAATGCTGAACTGGAGTCTCTACTCATGAGGCAGCCGAGAGTATAGATAAATGAGGCCGACCCTATTCTGGACGAGCCTTAGGTAGTCTAGGTGGAATCTTTGGGAACTCAGTTATGGACACTGCGGACCCTAGTCTTAGGATGTGGTCACACTTGGTCATATCAGTGAATACACAAGAGTACCTCAATTGTGAAATGACAAAGTAAACTTGGGATATTTTTAGAGTGGAACATAAGGGAACCTCAAGCATTGAAAGATCTAAGATTCAAACATTATGGCTATGTTCAAAATGATACAAATAAACGAAGAGGATAGATTTAATGATACTATACTAGATTGACCAAGGTTATCAATGCCATTTGTAATCTTCGTGAGAAGATTCTTGAGAATAAGATTACTAAATAGCAACTCAAAACTCTAGCTTCTAGATTTAAAACCAAAATGAATATCCTTAATGAGATAAAAGACATCAACACGTGTAGTTTAGAAGAGTTAGTAGGGTCACTTTAAATTTGTGATCAAGAAGAGAATTTGAGTGTGTTTAAGCCTAAGAATGACATAATGTCTATAGTTGAATCTAGTGAGAAATTTGTGTCTAATAAGAGTGATGAAAGACTAAAAGAGAATGTTGAGGTCGATATGCCATTATTTTTTGAAAAGCTTAAACCAATTTTATAAAAATAACAAAATTTCTTCAAAATGAAAAGAATTTTGAACCAAAAAAATTACAAATCCACTAGAAATCACTCTAATGGAAATCAAGATAGGAGTGTGACCAGGAGAGGAAGATCTTTGTTATGGTTGTGGTGGAGTAGGACATCACATAAATGTTTTTCCAACTCACTTGAATAAGACAAAAGAACAATAAATATTATAAAAAGAGAAGGAAGTCTATAAAGAAAGATTGACTGATTCGAAGAGTGAGTTCATTGAGTGAGGAAAGTGGAAGTGAAATAGCCATTATGGTGAGGTTAGAAGAAGGAGAAAATTCTATTGATGCGTTTATGTCATTTCGATAGTGTGGTGAAAAGAAATAAGATCAAAGAGTCTAGTTGTAGATCTCATATGTCACTAGATGAAAGTGATGATGAGTTTAATAACCTACATGAGTTCTTCGATGAACTTGTTCAAGAATCTTTAAACTTGAAAAAAATAAAAAACAAATTGAACAAATCAAGCATCAAACTCTTAACTAAAACGAAGTCCTTTCAATTTGAATAAGATGAAAAGGGAAAAAAAATAAAAGTGTTCAATTGTAAAATTTGAAACTCAAAAAGAACATAAATTTTTCAATTGATGGGAATGATTCTTATAAAATAAAAAATGAAATCCTTTAAAAAAATAAGTTGTGCTCCAAAGAGAAATTTTGAAAGTTGATTTTGAAATATTAGACATTGAGCTTCAACATGCCAAATACTTGAAACTTGATATGATTTATAAAATAAATGTTCTTGATAGCATCTTAGTGAACTATGGTCAAGTTAAAAATGACAAACATTGTATTGTCTATGATGAACTAATGAAAGAAAAGATTTTTGTGTTAATCTCATTTTTTGAAATATCTTATTATAGTGAACACGAGACCAAGGAACAAATTCCTAAATTTAAAAAAGAAAAGAAATTATCCATATGTCTTTATCCAGGCCAAAAGCATATGGATACTCATTTTGTGGAAAAAATAATTATATTTCCCACTTTTTATTTAAGATAAAGAGTCTTAAGAATGTAAAACCTTGCCCTAATATTTCTTTTAAATTTTGTAGAAATTGCAATGAAGTGAGGTTTGATGATATCTATTAGAAGTTGCGAGTCAAAATTGAAGGAAATATAAGAATTGGTCGGAAGGGTAGTTTAAACGATATACGGTTTTAATAGAGCTTTCATGGAGACAAGCTTTAGTGGAGCTAGGCATCCTCTCTAAGGCCACCTTAGGAGGTGAAAGGTGGCCATCTTATTAAATCCTCCATTCCTTCCATTACTAGAGATTCGTTGGAGGTGGGAAATATTACTCTTAGTATTAAGACTTTATTTTGTGTATTTGTAGTCATGTTGTTAGATTACACGAGTAGGGTGCATTTGATTAAATGATGAAAATCATGCGTAGTAAATAATAAACATTTTTATTGAATAAAAATGTTGCAAAATATTATATTGTAAAAAATGATGAGTAAATATTTCAAAGTTTCTTGAAATGAAGATTGGGATTTTTTAGAAAATTGGGTCTTTTCAAGAAAATTTATGCTAAATATTTTATGGAATAAAATGTTTGAAACCGATGATTGATTTTGCTAAAACATTGGTGAAATAATGTTTCAAAGTTTCTTTCAAAAATGTAAAGTTCATAAAAGATGTGCTTTTGTTGATTTTGAAGAAGGAAAATATACTTTATGACTTGAAAGTGCATTTTGAAAGTATTATGAATTTCTAGAATGAATGAAATGTATGTTTGACCGATTTAATAGGATTTTAGGATTGAAAATCCATTTTCTCATGTATATAAACTTCTAGTATTTTGGTAATGGATATGTGGTCAAGTATAAAGCAGGTTTATTTCGTTTAAGTAATAAATAAATAAAAATAGAAATTCTAGTCTTCACAGTGTGTGAAAAGGGGGTTAAATGTGTGATGAATATAAAGTTGCATGACTACATGCATTGATAAAAGGGAAATGGTATTTGTTTTATAAATTAGTGTTTAAGAGTAATTATATTTCTTGAATAAAGAAAGTGAAAAAATGTATGAATTGCAAATATAGTTAGTAAAGGTGTTGGATAAGTGTTGGTGTGTGTAACTTAATGATGTTTGAAAGATTAATACTTATGAATTTGGAAAGGCAATAAAGGAATAAATTTGTTTCTGACTTGAGAAGAGTGATAGTCCAAATTTTAAAAGGGTGTTAAAGTGTTGAAAGCACTTAATAAGTAGTATGAGTAACTAAAAAGTGCTTTGGGAAAATAACACTTGTGAAATGGGGGAAAATGACAAGTTTGGAAACAAATGGGTAAAATGGTAATTTTTCTTAAAGTGGAATATTTTATATGAAATAAAAAATTGGAAAAGGTGTTACACAAATTGGTCCTAAATTAATATGATATTTGGAATAAAATCAAAGTTATAGTGTAAAGGACATGAAATGATAATTTCAAAGTGTTACATGAGTTGGGGTGAAACCCTGGGTTTGGCTTCGGCCAGGTAAAAAGGGAAAGACGGAATAATATGGATATTTGTAAAAGTTAAAACAAATAAAAAGAACTCGGATGACACCGGAATATTAAGTAGGGCTCGAAGCCCTAGGGTAAAATACCCAAAACCACTAGCGGTGTGGAGTTCGTTAAATTATGTGATTTATTGGAAGATTCTGATAAAAGATAAATGAATAAGGAACATGTGAATAAATGGATTGTGTGGTGAAATGGTTGTAACTCAACCTAACTTGAACGAATTAATAAATATTTCGGTAAAGGTTAAAGTGGATAAGATATGTATAAATTGATTAGTGTCCATAAAGTAAGAAAAGGGTTAAGTATGATGGTTAAATGGGTAAGTTGAGCAACCTAAGAAGGTTTAACCATAATTTAACACAAGGGTGTGTTATGAAAGGTTTTAAAAGGTAAAATAAGTATTTTCTAACATGGTGTTCGCGTGTGTTGAAAGGGTGATTTTCAAATGAAAATACTAAAATGCATTGTTTTAAATGGAAAAGGGTAATTTTGGTAAAAAAAATGATTTACGTTAAATAGAGTGTAGTGGTTTCAAGTATTTAACCGCATGCGTTAAATAAAGGGGTAAATGTCGAGTTATGAAAGAATAAGTCTTTATGAGATTAATAAAATAACATTTTCGGAAGTTAAATGGTTTCATGCATTATATATATATATATATATATATATATATATATATATATATATATATAGGTAGTTGCATGTGCACGTAGGTATAACGTGTTAGAATCTTCTTTATGTCGTTCATTTCTATACTGTATTTGTATATTCCCATTGGGCATTGACTCACACCCTCGTCTTTGTTATGGCGGGTTGGGTGCGAGTTAGTATTTTGAGAACGTTATACAGGTAAGTATTCTATTTAATTTTACGTCAGTAGCTATGTATGCTTGGACTCTGGGGGTACTTCCCATGGGTCCCTTACGTAGTTTGATTTCAAATTTCAAGTCGGATCTGGTTGACTATGGGTAACCCATATTTCGGGCGGGGGCATTACAGAGAAAGTTGATAAAAGAGGTCAAGAATTGAAACCTAAGTTTAGGAGAAATGTGACTTTTTATTTTTATTATTGGTTGCATGGTCATTTTAACCAAACTTATCGGTATTTGAAAGATAAAATGTTAGGTTCAGTCAAAATTAGAGAAAGCTGGTGAAGAGATATCCTATTAGTGAGATAAGAGGTGAGATTAATAATTTTATGATAATGGCTGACTTTATGGTCGATGAGAGAAGTGAGATTATGAGAGAGTTTCCTAGACCTAGATTCCATAATCAAGCTCTTAGGAATAGGAATTAGAATGCTCTCATGAATGAGAGATTGATACCTAAATATGGAATAGGTATATCAAAGAATGATCCTAATAAGAAGATTGAGGTTGATTGTAACAACCCGTCCTTTTGGAGACAATTAAATTCCATAACTGGGTATAAATTTGGCAATTTGGAGAATTTCTCGAAATAGCATTTTTTGGGATTTTCAAGGATTTAATGATTTTCGATGGATGGTATATTTACTTTTGGTGTTAAGTAAATGAATTGGAGTATTTTAATAATGTGTCGCTGCCAGGTAAAACGACAACAGATAATATTTTAATGGGAATACCGCGTTTATATATTTTGGGTTGAAATAGTGATTTGCGGTCAAGTACCTCGGATGGAAATTTTGACTTCGCCGTGAGTCTCAGAATGTCCGAGATAGTCGGAAAAGAGTGTTCGATTGTCGAAATTGAGTTTCGGGGAATTTTAGAGGTAAAAGTAACTCGTATTTGGGTAAACGAGTCATTTTTGGATTTTAAGGGTTAAAACCCTTTTTCTTCCTATATAAAGAGGGAGAGAGGGAAAGAAAAGAGAAAGAGAATAAAGGAAAGATAGAAGAGCGAAAGGAGGAGAGAAAAAAGGAGAGAAATGGAGATCTCGGGCCAAACTCCGTCGGATTCGACTCGAGGTCATCGGATTATATCCACGAGGCAAGTGTTTACTTGCTTTATTTACTTTTTACATAAATATCTCAGATCGCAGTTTGGTATAAAGAAACCCTAAAGATTTTGGGTTGGATTTTCGTGGATCAAACGGGTTTCCTGGAGTTAAAACGAATAAACCTCTAAAATTTCTTAATTGGAGAAACTTAGAAATTAATTGAAATAAATTGGTGGGTTGTTAGGATGTTTAGAACCCTTAATATATGTGTATTTGTAGTTGATTGAGGTTGTAGGACGTTGGGTGAGGCGAAAAAAGCTTGGGGGAAGCTTTAATGGCCGAAACCGTCTCGGAGAAGACGATGAATAGTGTAGGCAGCGTTCTTGCCAAATTGATTCGACCTAGAAGCGAATAGATTCCGCTCTTGGTAGATAAAAATTTTAGATCTTTTCGACGCGGTCGCGTGGGCACCAATCGCATATTTTTCTGATTTTTTTTTTATTTATAGTGATTTTTCTACGGAAAGTTGTCTAAGATTGAAATCATTAGTTATAACTTATTGGAGATAAATATTAGGGGTTCTCAAAAGGATTGATAGGACATCTAAAGAATTTGAGGAGATATTACAACTTTGGGTTTGTAGGAATAAATCCAAGTTAGGATTTAAATGGAGATTGGATTGAACTTTGGATATTTTGGAGATTGAAAAATTACCCAAACAGTGCCCCTCGAACAGGCCGAATCGATTCGCCTAAGGGGATCTGTTATTCTGCAGTGGGCCGAATCGATTCGGATTTAGACCAAATCGATTCGCCATTAAAGACCTGTTTGCAGAACACTTTACGAATCGATTCGGATTGGGGGACGAATCGATTCGCCCACCCGAATCGATTTGCTATTGGGGCGAATCGATTCGCTTTGGTCAGAATTGCTAGTTTTCTTCCCTTAAGAGTATGGGGAGTTAAAATACAATTTGAGATTTTTATGGGAAAATCCTATGAGGTGATTAGGATAATTTGGGAATATATACATATATATTCGCTTAGTGTGGAGTGTTATAATTGGAGATATCCAATAAATCCTTAGATGGGATTTAGGTATGTATTGATTATCAAAGTAAGAAAATACTTTGGATTTAGTATCATGCTTATATGAATGCATGATTATGATTCCGTGAGGGAACCTTTGGGATATTTGGTCATCGTTAGATTATTTGGCAAATATATATATATATATATACTAGGTGATTAAAGTATATATATATAATATGATGTAAATGGTTTTGAAAATGTAAAAATAAATGTTTTCAAAATGGATAAAGGAAATGATTTTCATAATTAACAAAATATGGATACACACCTCTCTAAATCGCTATCATAAGGGAAGTTACGTACATATGGTGAAGCCCCCTGACTAATGAATGCAGGGTGGATATAGTCATATAGGCCATATGAGCGATTATTTGTTTCTGCGCTGGTTAGGAGATTCCGGGTGTGGTCTTGACTATCCCGTAGGCATATGGACGCTTCCCGACGCCTTGCGTTGTAGGATCCCAGGTTGTCTTGTTTGATAGGCCCTGGAAGATGATAGCCATTTAGGGGTGCGCATAGTGGGGAAACCCGGACGGGCGGTCTTAGAACGCGTTATATGTTAAAGCAATTTATGATAATAAATTGGCTTTAATTACATTTCCTGGATGGAAGAAGGTAAATGGGATAAATGTTTTGGCTTCGGTAACACTTCCCGGATGGAAGAAGGGAAGTGGAAGCATATGAGATGATCAAAGCATTTTTATGATAATAAAAATGGCTTTGGATACATTTCCTGGATATAAGAAGGGAAATGGGATATTTTTAAAACGGAAAAGCATTTTTATGATAATAAAATTGGCTTTAAAAAAAGTTATATGTTATGTTAAAGCAATTCATGATAATGAATTGACTTTTATATACATTTCCTGCATATAAGAAAGGAAATGGAAAGTTTTGAGAAAAATGAAAAGTATTGATAAATACTTGGTATATAAATTCTCATTCCGGGAGATAGATCCGGATGTATATGGAAATATGTATATATATATGGATAAATCGAGTCCCGAGGGTATAATGGATCCCGACGATCGACCTTGCCGCGTAGTAGTGTATCGGGGGGTTCCTTGTTTGGATTTCTTTTTGCGAGACACCCCACGCACGAATATGGCATTGTGTTGAGACTGGGGAGAAGTTTAATCCTTAGTGATCTAGTATAAATATTTCTTATGGTATATATATTTATATATATTCAATACTGAGGGACTGGCGGATCTCGACGATCGACCTTGCCGTGTAGTAGTGTATCGGAGGGTTCCTTGTTTGGATTTCGCTCTGCGAGACACCCCACGCACGAACATGGCTTAGTGTTGAGACTGGGGAGAAGTTTAGCCCTCAATACATTACTTGAACTATCTAGGGTTGATAGTAGTTGGGTGATAGAGTAGTTTAGCACGGTAGCTTGACTAGGATGTTTAGAGGGATGTGCTAGGAGTGCACTGTTAGAAGAGAGGTGAGGGGTATCTCATGGGAGTGCGATACCAAACTTAAATATGGGATAAAAACCTTTTTCTAAAAATAAGGCATTTATGCACTTGCTAATTTTTTTCAAACTCGGGCTCTGACCCGTTTATCTACTTTTCCTCTCTTGCTATTTATATATATATATATATATATATATATATATATATATATATATATATATATTATAGGTGTCCAGACACAGGGATGCCTGGATGGCACTTCCTTCGAGTCAGACGTCAACTGCAGCAGCTGTGGATGCAGGTTTTTGATAGCCGCTTCCATTCTTGTACTCTAGATAGGAGGTAATGTATAAATATTCGGGCTAATGGTCCAATTGCATTTAGTTATTTTTTTCAGTTGATCATTCGATATGGTTTTTATTTTGACCGAGTTTTCGGTTATTTTATTTCATTTGAGTTTCATTTACGCAAAAACTGTGTGGATGTTTTTATTCGTTGTTGTTAAAAAGAGTAGTTAAGTAAAATTTTGACACCGGCCTAATAGGTTATTAGTAATTAAATGTATTTTCGACAGTGATGCTAAGAATGATACATATGAGACTCCTGTTTTAATTTAATATTGGAGTGATCGCCCGGTATCTTATTAGGCAGGGTGTCACAGATGGTATCAGAGCATCAGGTTCTAGTGTCCTTAGGAATCTGTACGAACGTACTACGCTTTCAGCATTGCTCTCGATTTGTTATAGAGCCTCAGGATTAGGATTGTTGATTTCTCTTGTGAGATTTCGTTCTCCATCCATGTTATGAGATTATAGTAATCTTTTGCGCGCTCATTTGAGATTCATGTGCGAGGATTGGATGGCAGCAGGAGGTGACGCTTAGTTAGAGCAGTTGGTAGAAGTCGGGAATGTGGACCGTAGTAAAAGTCACTTCCTTTGTAGTGATTGCTAAGGATTTTGGGTGGCGACTACTCAAGTATAGTAGTTATGGGTACCGCAGTACCGCCGTAGTAGAGAGTGGTACTAAAGTTGAATTTCCCAGTGACGGTAAGGATTCGAAAAGGGATCTTACGGATATGTTTAATCGTGAGTCCCGGGATTCAGTAAGAATGAGAAGAGTGCTGTTTTGGCTAATTCACGAAAGGTTCGGTCAGAGGCCGACAGTGGATAAAGGCGAAGATGTTGTTATGAGTTTTACCTCAGAAGGAGGTGGTATATTTGGTGTGACTAGATAAAGTCACGGTGTTTATTAGCCCTAGACTCGTGTGTGTAATTTGAGCTTTGTGGCAGTATCGATAACATTATATAATGTATGCCTATGTGTTCTCCGTAGTAGTGGAGATTTATTTTCCTTCATTCTCCATAGAGGCGGGTGTTTATATTCTGTGTATACATGTATGATATTATGTTTTTATCAGAGCGATAGCAGGCTAATGATGACAAGACTATCGTGTCCGCGGTTCCAGGGTGGAACGGGTTGTTGTTGTGGTGTCTCACCTGGATACAGGTTGAGTTAGCCTTTATTGTTTTGGGTAGATGGAACTTCGATGAGCAGAGGTTTCATTATCGTGATTTGAGTATACGGCGACCTTATAGATATGATTTAAGGCCGCAGGATTCTGGTTGAGATGTAAGATTAAGCTCATTATTGATTGCGCGAGGACTAGAAAAGTTGTGCGAGCACTGGGTGGTGTGACTCTTAGTTAGAGATAGGAGTTAAGGCCACCTTTTGTTGAAAGGGGAAAGGGTTATCCCGGTTGTATGTTTGAAATAACGGACCTCCATGACCGACAAAGTTAAGTAGGAGTGTGTGGAGGGGTTCCTTGTTTGTATTTCGCTTTGTGAGACGCTCCACACATGAATCTTAACGACTTCGGGAGTGGAGAGATGTTATAGGATACAAGGATGTTGGTTTTGTTGATAAGTCTTATATTGTGGATGAACCACTATAGACTATGAGCCATGGGATGGTGGTATGTTGATGAAATTATTGTGCTATGAAAAAGCACTAAAGTGGTCCTCTCACCACAAGTGAGTGGGTGGAGTTGGACTTAGAGAAATTGGTTCGAGGCTTAGGGCCAGGCCTTAATGACAAGGCAAATTTTGGAGAAGTATGTTAGGTTAAGATGATCGTAACATCTAGTTAGAGAGTAGGTGCCCGATGATAGGATGGAGTAGTAGAAATGCGTTCGTAGGTTAGCGAAGTAGGATTTAGGATGTCCCATGGATGTGCCTTAGGCCGTTACATCTCGATGACCGACGACGCGAGGGAGTAGTGTAATGGGAGGGTTCCTTATTTGGATTTCGCTCTGCGAGACATCCCACGTATGAAACCAAGCAAATGTCGGAAGTTGAGATAGGCCTTGGGCACTAGGGATATATTTAGGACTATAGTCATCTCGCGTAGGTAGGGTGACGCATAGACCATAGCATTATTAGTATGTAAGTTTAGTAGAGTTAGTGGCGCCGAGGTTAAGAGAATTGAATTTCGCTGGTTGGGAGGACCCATATATGAGTATTACACCGAGGAAAGGAGATCCTTATTGGGATAGAGTGTTACGTGTCAGACGTTTACAATGGATGTGCAGATGTGCATGGGTTAGAAAGGTGTATGGGAACCTTAGTAAGTTGGTTTATATACCGCCTGAAATAGAAGGGGCGTAGTATATAAAGTTGAAGCTTTGTGAGATGTATAGCGGTAGTTATAGACTCGTTTCTCTTATTGGCAATAAGAGGAGCTATCGGAGTAACGCGTCGTTGTTGTGCGTTAGTAGTTAGGAATTTAGATGAGCTTCTAGAGAAGCTAGTACATTTGAATACACCTTGAGGTGAGTGGAATATGGTAAAGGACTAACGTGTTAGCACCATTTGATTTTGGGGGTACTAAGACGTAGTGGGATTTTTTATCCTAGATTGGTGGTGTAGGTCGTATCTGAATTTCGAGGACGAAATTCCATTATAAGGAGGGGAGTATGTAACAACTCGTCCTTTTGGAGACAATTAAATTCCATAATTGGGTATAAATTTGGCAATTTGGAGAATTTCTCGAAATAGCAAGTTTTGGGATTTTCGAGGATTTAATGATTTTCGATGGATGGTATATTTACTTTTGGTATTAAGTAAATGAATTGGAGTATTTTAATAATGTGTCATTGCCGGGTAAAGCGACAAAAGATAATATTTTAATCGGCATACCGCATTTATTTATTTTGAGTTGAAATAGTGATTTGTGGTCAAGTACCTCCAATGGAAATTTTGCTACACCGTGAGTCTCAGAATGTCCGAGATAGTCAAAAAAGAGTGTTCGATTGTCAAAATTGAGTTTCGGAGAATTTTAGAGGTAAAAGTAACTCGTATTTGGGTAAACGAGTCGTTTTTGGGTTTTAAGGGTTAAAACCCTTTTTCTTCCTATATAAAGAGGGAGAGAGGGAAAGAAAATAGAAAGAGACGAAAGGAAAGAGAGAAGAGAGAGAGGAGGAGAGAAAAGAGGAGAGAAATGGAGATCTCGGGCCAAACTCCGCCGGATTCGACTCGAGGTCGTCGGATTATATCCACGAGGCAAGTGTTTACTTTCTTTATTTACTTTTTGCATAAATATCTCATAACGTAGTTTGGTATAAACAAACCCTAAAGATTTTGGGTTGGGTTTTCGTGGATAAAACGGGTTTTCTGGAGTTAAAACGATTAAACCCTTAAAATTTCTTAATTGGAGAAACTTAGAAATTAATCGAAATAAATTGGTGGTTTAGGGTTCTAGGATGTTTAGAACCCTTAATATATGTGTATTTGTAGTTGATTGACGTTGTAGGACGTTGGGTGAGGCGACAAAATCTTGGGAGAAGCTTTAATGGCCGAAACCGTCTCGAAGAAGACGATGAATAGTTTAGGCAGCGTTCTTGCCGAATTGATTCGACCTAGAAGCGAATAGATTCCGCTCTTGGTAAATAAAAATTGTAGATCTTTTCGACGCGGTCGCGTGGGCACCAATCGCGTATTTTTCTGATTTTTTTTGGATTTATAGTGATTTTTCTACGGAAAGTTGTCTAAGATTGAAATCATTAGTTATAACTTATTGGAGATAAATATTAGGGGTTCTCAAAAAGATTGTTAGGACCTCTAAAAAATTTGAGGAGATATTAAAACTTTTGTTTTGTAGGAATAAATCCAAGTTAGGATTTAAATGGAGATTGGATTGAATTTTGGGTATTTTGGAGATTGAAAAATTGCCCAAACAGTGCCCCTCGAACGGGCCGAATCGATTCGGGTCTAGGCTGAATCGATTCGCCTAAGGGGATATATGATTCTGCAGTGGGCCGAATCGATTCGGATTTAGACCGAATCGATTCTCCATTAAAGACCTATTTACAGAACACTTTTCGAATCAATTCGGATTGGGGGACGAATCGATTCGCCCACCCGAATCGATTCGCTATTGGGGCGAATCGATTCGCTTTGGTCAGAATTGCTAGTTTTCTTCCCTTAAGAGTATGGGGAGTTAAAATACAATTTGAGATTTTTATGGGAAAATCCTAGGAGGTGATTAGGATAATTTGGGAATATAGACATATATATTCGCTTAGTGTGGAGTGTTATAATTGGAGATATCCAATAAATCCTTAGATGGGATTTAGGTATGTATTGATTATCAAAGTAAGAAAATACTTTGGATTTAGTATCATGCTTATATGAATGCATGATTATGATTCCTTGAGGGAACCTTTGGGATATTTGGTCATCGTTAGATTATTTGGCAAATATATATATATATATATATATATATACACTAGGTGATTAAAGTATATATATATATATAATATGATGTAAATGGTTTTGAAAATGTAAAAATAAATGTTTTCAAAATGGATAAAGGAAATGATTTTCATAATTAATAAAATATGGATACACACCTCTCTAAATCGCTATCATAAGGGAAGTTACGTACATATGGTGAAGCCCCCTGGCTAATGAATGCAGGGTGGATATAGTCATATAGGCCATACGAGCGATTATTTGTTTTTGCGCTGGTTAGGAGATTCCGGGTGTGGTCTTGACTATCCCGCAGGCATATGGCCGCTTCCCGACGCCTTGCGTTGTAGGATCCCAGGTTGTCTTGTTTGATAGGCCCTGGAAGATGATAGCCATTTAGGGGTGCGCATAGTGGGGAAACCCGGACGGGCGGTCTTAGAACGCGTTATATGTTAAAGCAATTTATGATAATAAATTGGCTTTAATTACATTTCCTGGATGGAAGAAGGGAAATGGGATAAATGTTTTGGCTTCGGTAACACTTCCCGGATGGAAGAAGGGAAGTGGAAGCATATGAGATGATCAAAGCATTTTTATGATAATAAAAATGGCTTTGGATACATTTCCTGGATATAAGAAGGGAAATGGGATATTTTTAAAACGGAAAAGCATTTTTATGATAATAAAATTGGCTTTAAAAAAAGTTATATGTTATGTTAAAGAAATTCATGATAATAAATTGACTTTTATATACATTTCCTGCATATATGAAAGGAAATGGAAAGTTTTGAGAAAAATGAAAAGTATTGATAAATACTTGGTATATAAATTCTCATTCCGGGAGATAGATCCGGATGTATATGGAAATATGTATATATATATGGATAAATCGAGTCCCGAGGGTATAATGGATCCCGACGATCGACCTTGTCGCGTAGTAGTGTATTGGGGGGTTCCTTGTTTGGATTTCGCTTTGCGAAACACCCCACGCACGAATATGGCATTGTGTTGAGACTGGGGAGAAGTTTAATCCTTATTGCTCTAATATAAATAATTCTTATGGTATATATATTTATATATATTCTATACTGAGGGACTGGAGGATCTCGACGATCGACCTTGCCGTGTAGTAGTGTATCGGGGAGGTTCCTTATTTTGATTTCGCTCTACGAGACACCCCACCTACGAACATGGCTTAGTGTTGAGACTGGGAAGAAGTTTAGCCCTCAGTACATTACTTGGAATATTTAGGGTTGATAGTAGTTGGGTGATAGAGTAGTTTAGCAGGGTAGCTTGACTAGGATGTTTTGAGGGATGTTCTAGGAGTGCACTGTTAGAAGAGAGGTGAGGGGTATCTCATAGGAGTGCGATACCAAACTTAAATATGGGATAAAAACCTTTTTCTAAAAATAAGGCATTTATGCACTTGCTAAATATTTTCAAACTCGGGCTCTGACCAGTTTATCTACTTTTCCTCTCTTGCATATATAATATATATATATATATATATATATATATATTATATAGGTGTCCAGACACAGGGATGCCTGGATGGCACTTCCTTCAAGTCAGACATCAGCTATAGCAGCTATGGATGCGTGTAGGTTTTTGCTAGCCGCTTCCAGGAGGTACTGTATAAATATTCGGGCCAATGGTCCAATTGCATTTAGTTATTTTTTTCAGTACAGCATTCGATATGGTTGTTTATTTTGACCGAGTGTTCGGTTATTTTATTTCATTTTAGTTTCATTTACACAAAAACTGTGTGGATGTTTTTATCCGTTGTTGTTAAAAAGAGTAGTTAAGTAAAATTTTGACACCGGCCTAATAGGTTATTAGTAATTAAATGGATTTTCGACAGTGATGCTAAGAATGATCCATATGAGACTCCTGTTTTAATTTAATATTTGAGTGATCGCCCGATATCTTATTAGGCGGGGTGTCACATTGATCTACCTTAAAGAAAGTTTTCCAATAAGGAAATGGTATTTTTACATCCTAAGGATCTGAGGGAGGCATCACCCCTCGCGACCAATATGGTAATTTTCTTAGGATACCTAAGGTTTTTAATTTGTAGTTACCCTTCATAGGTTATCCCTGATTCGTTTGGGATCGGATCTTTTGGGTTAGTAATTACATCGATATATTTGGATTGTTTTCATACCTTTTGTGAGGAGTTTCATGCATTCATGCATCTTTGTGCATTCTCTCATATGCATTATTCCTTACATATTATGTTTGTATATATAGCATCATTCATATTTAAAAATGCCAAAAATATTTTAATTTAATTCTTTTTTAATATATGATTAAGCTATGTTCTTCATCGATTTCATGTGTGAACTTAACTTGAATAATGGTTAAAACATGAATTCATAACTATTTGATGAAAAAGTTGATTATCTAAATGATATGATAGAATTCCCATAGAAATAATGATGGTTAAATTTTGTTGAAATATTTGATAATGATTTCACTTCATGCACTTGCATATCACTTGAATTATATTATTTTTGTTATGTATTCTGCATTTAGTGCTTTTATTTTAAATCATGATTAAATCCCTAGATCTACTATTAGTGATTTTGAAATGTTTATATGGACCATTTGAGACTTGTGTGTGAAAAATACTTTACTTAATGGAGTTAATTGATGAGACATTGTTTAAACATAAGGAAATACCATTCATGATATAACATTGACTTAAAATTAAGTATCGTCAATAGGTGTCTACCAAGGTGTGTGTTAAATCATCATAGAAAAAGTCATATTATGATGAAAAGAGCGAAATCTAAATGCTAGAAAATTCAAGGCATGAAAAAAAATATGGCTTTTAAATTTTCTTATAGTACTATACTTTTAGTATCTACTTTAGGTCAAAACATCACATGAGGGATATATATGGTTACATGCCACGATTTAAAATATCTCAAAAGGATATTAATGAAACGATAAACTTAAGCATGGGTCGTAATTCTTATAACTTAACTATGTGCATTTATTTGATTTTATGGCTCATATTTTTCAGGATTATGACATGATTAAGATATAAAAATTTCTTGATTTGATTCGATTAGAATTTTGTATATATTATTGAGTGAATAATGTTTGTTTTGAATTTATTCCTAAACTACGTCATTAACAAAAATTCGAAGGAAATGTATGCTTCGAATCATATTTATCATATATATCCTAATCGTGTTCACACCTTTCATACTTTTGTTTCATATGTATACATGTGTGTGCGAGTCGTTAATTTGTGCATTTATCTCAAAACTGTTCTTGGAAATGTCAAAATGAATGTTTTTATAGTATATGTTTGAGTGTTTGGGATTTTGAGTTCTATTGGCTAAGTTTTTTTGTGGATGATTTCCCTTATTTAAGCTTCTGCTACGGTTACATATAATGCACGTACGAACAATAAGATTTTAATTGTATGCATGGTGTTCATAGTCATATCGCATATGGGCTTTTAAGATGTTTTTAGGACTCATTTTAAAAAAAAAACAAATTATTCCATGCCATTGAAAGCCCTAGGGCGATTTTGAGAGAAGAAAAGGAATTTGTTGAAGAGTGCACTTTTGTTCAAATTAAGAAATTATTTAATTACACTCATTTTTTCAATTAAATCCTAAAACATGCATCTAGGTGTGATTGAAATCAATATGAGCATGAAAGAATAGCCAATCACAAATGCAACACACAAATGAGGAAAAATCCCCAAAAGGGGCAAAACCTTTTTATTTTCACTATAATTTGTAAAAATGGGTACACAGATTACAATGAAAATAAGAGCGAAATATGAAATACCCTCAGGCCGCAGTTTCGATGTCTCGGTTGGAATCTCTCGCAAGAACTCCAGGTGGGCAGCAATGAAGAAGAGAACGGCTTCTCCACAAATTACTCTAGATGAGTAAAAACGATCCTCATGAAGGTTTAACGATTCACATACATAGATGAGAGTGTTTATGTAAATAAACAAGGCATAAAACCTTAAAAGTTGAAGTCTATTTTCCGGGCTATTTTTTTGCAGAAATCGTGTTTGAAAAAGACTTGGAAAACATGTAGAAAGTGACCTGATATTTATACAAAAATCGAGGAGACGGCGGTGTTGATACCAAATTTAGTCTGCTGACATGGCTCAATTAAGTGGAGACACGTGTCAATCTACATGGCACAAACAAACATTTCTGAACAATACCTTAACTTCGAGGAACTCAATTTCCCCGACCAGATCAGATACTCCGAGCAGGAAGTGCTCTCTGAGGAACTTTATTGCACCGAGCAACTCATGGATACCGAGATACTTAGGCGGTCCGAGCAGCTTAGGCGGTCCGAGCTGCACCTTGATCAGAGCATTTATTACCAGACAATTAAGAGGATTAAATGCACATTAAATGTTGGTTATTATCATACAGATGTATACGCTTATTGGACAGCTACGTATTACCCTTTCACATGTACAGCCTCAGGGCTATAAATACATTGTATCATCCTCATTGTAAGGGGACTCCAAATTTCTTGGTAAAAATCTGTGATCGAGAATTCCCAAAACACTCAGCAATAACAAAAACAATGGACGTAGGCCATTCTTTTAAGGCTGAACCACTTTAAAAATTCTTTTGTCTTATTTATTTTATCTGTGATTGAATAATTAGAAATAATCTAATTTTTTACATCAATAGGCGGCGTTCGAACGAGATAGGCATCTCGCTCGAACGAAGGACACGTGTTGTTCGAACGACATCGCGCTAGATGCTTATCTCGCTCAAATGACAGTGTGAACTCATTTAAACGAGCTCGTCGACCGAGGCACTCCGCTTCTACACTGAGAACAAATTTTGCTCTTGATAAAAATAAATCAAACTTCGAAAAAACATTTTCTGAAAAATTCCCAAATATTTATGCAAATATAAACAACTCCAATAAATCATTTTATCAATAATGCATCGTGGAGTAGTGGGAAACGATTGAGCAGCACGTCGCATGTAGCATGATGCACGTGTGAAGATGGTGGATGCATGGATTCGGATAAAGGCCGTCGTGGATGATCGTGATGACGTGCCAAATGTAGTGGTATAAGACATACAAATCGTGATCTAGGAAAAACAGAAAATTCCTAGATTTTACCCCAGACATTTATAAAATTATGTCCTTACATTTGTTATTGCATATGAGGTTTGTTTCTAATTTTGGTGAGTGTAGCTTGGATTGGGAGTGCAAAATTTTTTGTATCTTAAATTTATGTATTCTTATATCTGACTCAAATAAGTTTTGATATTTCAAATCCTTTGCTTGATTTAATATCTTTTAGAGTTCTTCTAAGATAATCCTTCATTTTTAGGAGTTGATTTGTTGTTTAGAGGCTTGATTTTGGTTTGTTTGGTTGGTTTTTTATCTACTAGTACTATCTTTAGATTTTTTCCATTTCTTATTTGTGTGCATTTTCCTGCTTTTTTCAATAACAAAGGAATACGAAAAGACACTTGGATGTAATAAAGTTATCTCGTAACCCCCAAGTGGTCCCGGTGAAACTTTACATTCGAGAGAATCCCAAATTTCACCTATGCATGAACCAATCATGTCAAGACAATTCACTCAGGCCTTAAGAGGCTTTATTCTAGTTCTAAAGATGATCATGAATTCATAATACATTTGTTTCAATAGGTAAGGTTTGCCCCTACGTAGAGGATTTAGCACCCTAATCATTAATGCCAAGAGAGATATGAATTTGACACATCTTACTAGGACCGGGGAGGGTTTGTTTTATCCAAAGATGGTTTGTATCCTTATCCCATATTCATAAGTTAAATGACACTCTTGTTCGCGAGTTCTATAAGAACATTATTATGTAATCAGAGGATCATTTGGTCCTGACATCTTTTGTATGCTAATTGGATATCGTTCTGGATAAGGATGACTTAGCTTCCCATCTAAGATTTTCGAGAGAAATCATTCCATTATACTCAATACACTAAAGACTAATCTTACTCATCATCAGTTAATGACCTTTCTAACCAAGAGGGAGATGACATGGGTAGGTAATCTTTTCCAATAGTTTTCTTTTGAGTCATAATTGTTATATACTTCATTTATGGTTATTTGTAACATCATTCTTAGGAAATGTTCGCAGGAGTTTTGTTCTCCTTAGGTCTCTATATTCATTCACTAGCTATGTGTTAGACCATAGACTTGTTATTGCTTATTCTTTGGGGTCATGCGACGTGATTTATCTCTCATGATGTGATCCCCTTTGAACGTATGATCATCGATTACATATACTTATTAGGTATTCCTTGATTCTCTAATAACTATGTTTGATTCAAGTGTAAATCAATTGCACTAAGTAATATTCGGATAAGTCCGGGATTGATTTTCACATGGACTGGACACTTAGAAAAAAACAAGATTGGTTTATGTGAAGTTATTAAATGTCACAAAGGTTAAGAGTAAATGGTGATAATAGTGGAAATGGTGAAATACAACTAACAAGTATCTTAGCATGTGCTAAAATAAATGTGAAAAAGGTAAACTGAACTTGTGAGTGAAATAGAGAAAAGACAATATGAATTATGCCTCTTCCCTGGACTTGCTAAGTATATGATGGAATTCAATTAAATTCAATTCTAATCGATCATATATAATAAATTACAAACATCAACCATGTAGATATTAAACTCATCAATGGAAAACTAAAGTTTAATTAATTATGGTGACAAATGGGTTGAGTTTGTAGTAAAGGTTCAAACACTACCTTGCATGACGAGGAAAGTTAAGAGACTATGATATTCTAATATAAACACATAGCTTTCAAATATAATGAATATAAATCAAACCCTAACTTTAAAGTTCAATCATCCATGGTGGGATTACGATTCCTAACCTATGAGAATTACCTACTCATGGTATAAATGACATGCACAATGAATGCAAGCTTTAACAAAAAAAGAGAACACCATTAAATCAAGTAACCTACCAAACTTTATTCAATTAATGAAAATTCAAACTTATACAACCAAAAAAGTCAAGAGTAACAATCTTACAAACATAAATACATAATAACTTTTATCTAATTAATGGATGGAAAGAGAAAGAAAGAAAACATTCAATGTTAACCTAGGATAGAGAAAGAGTTTTGTACGAATTCAAAGAGTCTCTTAAGGAATTCGAGACCCAAAAAGGTCATCATTATCTCTGTTGTGCATTTAGTGCTCTCTATCAGAAAGTCATACCTATGCATATTTTAGTGTCTCTAGGCAACATGTGTCTTCATGGGAACTCTCTTTTCATAATTTGGGTAATGATTACCCTCTTTTTTAGCCGTTAGGCGCGCATATTTTACCCAGTATAAGTACCCTCTCCACGGCCAAAAATAGAAGAAGAAACCATCCAGCGCACCACTGCCAGAAGATGGTCCCAAATGTCCTTCAAACCAGTCGTCTACATAGAATGCATGCTCGAAGGAGCTATGTTAGTCTGCCAAAGACAAAGAGAAGAAAAGACCTTTCACCAACATAAGAAAATATAAGAAAGAATAACAAAGTTCACCAGAATTACATAGCCATTAGGGTTCCTCACCCAAGATGAACGATGGTGTTCAGACTCGCGTAAAAAGCGTTCCTCAGCTAGTCACTAAAATAGATCAAAAACATTCTCGCTACCCAAGGCAAGGGGTACCCTAGACAGCCAACCCAGTCATCAACGTTCAATAAGTACAAGTTGTATTCCTCACTAGAAGAGCCATGTATTTTAGTTCTTTAAGAAGAAAGGACTTAGGAATGACTTTTAAAGATCAAAAGTAGAAGAAGAAGATTCAAAAGTTTGAAGATGTGGAAAATGAGGAGGGATTGCCCCCTTTTTATAGGGGACTAAATGACATGTCGATTGACAGACTCCCTACACATACCGATCGGCACCTGCTTATTTCTCTGGCCAAGTAAGCCCAGGAGTTCGTGCCATTGCCAAACGATAACCCCTACAACATGCTAGTCAATATCCCCCTAAAAATTCTGTACAAAATGAGAGAAAAAAAATTACCCAAAAAATTCCTAAAAATTCCTAATGCGTAATTGAATATTTCTTCTTCAAGAAAACCATTTTTAGAACACTAAACCCTTTATAAACTCTCGAAGTCCTCAGCATGATTAATATTATGCCCTTATCCCCATCATAAACCCTAAAGATATTCCACAAACAGAACCAACAATGCGCCCACATCCCAAAGTCCAACTATAATTCCCTAGTGGAATCTCAAATCTCAATTCTTCCCCTGCGGAACCCAAAATCAAATGATGCCTCAGAAGGATTATAAAATAATACCCTCCCAATTCCCCAACGAAATTTTAAGGCTGAAATTTCTCCCAATCCAACCACCAACAAAATTTTAGGATGCGCCTATAGTCAGAATCCTTCACACCTTCCTAATAAAGTTATCCCCATCGGGATGTCACAAAGGTAAAACTTTCCCTAGTAGAGTCTCAAAATAACAAATTCTTTAACATAACAATGGGTACATTTGCATCCCCAAGATAAGATAAAAATTCCCCAGAAGAACAACTTCATTCATCTCAACTTTAGGTCCTCAAAATTGACCTCGACCCGTAGAATCGGCCATCATAGCTTTAGGTCCTCAGAATTAACCTTGGCCTTCATAATTGAATGTTACTACTTTAGGTCCTCAGAATTGACCTCGGCCCTCAGGGTTTTCAGAATCAACCTCGGCCCTCAGAATTGGTTGTCACAACTTTAGGTCCTTAGAATCAACCTCGACTCGTGAATCGATCGTCACCACTTTAGGTCCTCAGAATCGACCTTAGTCCTTAAAATCGACTACCAAAACTTTAGGTCCTCAGAATTGACATTGGCTCACAGAATCGGTCATCATAACTTTTCATCCTCAGAATTGACCTCAGCCATCAAAATTAGTCATTACAACTTTAGGTCCTCGGAATTAGCCTCGGCCCTCAGAATCGGTCATCATAACTTTTCATCCTCAGAATTGACCTCAGCCATCAAAATTAGTTATCACAACTTTAGGTCCTCAGAATAAACCTTGACCCTCAGAATTGACCTCGACCCATAGAATCGGTCTCTACAACTTTAGGTCTTTATAATTGACCTTGGCCCTTAGAATTGGTCGTCATAACTTTAGGTCCTCAGAATTGACCTCGCCTCTCAAAATTGGTCGTCGCAACTTTAGGTCCTCAGAATTTATCTTGACCCTCATAATTGATCTCGACTCATAGAATAGATTTTTATAACTTTAGGTCATCGAAATTAATCTAGACTCTCAGAAGCGGTCGTCACCACTTCAGGTCCTTAAAATTGACCTCGGCCTTCAGAAATGGTATTCACCACATTAGGTCCTTAGATTTGACCTTTACCCATAGAATCGACTATCCCCAACATAACCTTAGGCCCTTAGAAATGACCTCGATCCTCTAAACTGGCCATCCTCATCCTTTTGGTCAGCAGAATTAACATCTTTCCTAAACCTCCATATGGTGTCTATTTGACAACATTCACTTATTCCAAGCTCACCCATCGAGGGTTTATACAGACACCACATTCTAGGACCTCTTAAGCATCTCTTTAGGCCCCCAGCACTTACTCATTCACTATAAACTCTAGGTTATACTCCGAGTACTGATCTAGAGGCCACCGGGTTCTTCCGAGCATCATTTGAATATCAGTCAACTCTTTCACCTGAGCATAAGCTCAATGGATATTTAAAGGGCTCTAAATCCCCTTTCCAATGGTTCTCCTCGTGCATGAATCAGCCTTATGGTTCGTACGAATGATTCATTTCACAAACATAAATTGATCTGAAAGCCATCGGGAACTCCCAGGCCATAATTTAACGCCGATCAGCCCTCTCACCTTAGTGGAAGCTCATTAAATCTTCAAATGGACCTGAATCGCCTTCTAATGATCCACCCCGTGCATGAATTAGCCTGACAGTTAGAACGAACTGACCATTTTCCCTCAAAAACTGGTCTAGAGGCCACTGGGCACTCTTCGGCTCCATTAAACTCCCGTCAACTCTTTATCTCAAATTATAATGAATGAATATTTGAAGGGCTATGAATATTCTTTCCAATGGTCCATCCCATTCGCGAATCAGCCTTACGGTATAGACGAACGACCCATTTTACTTTGAAAGTTCACCGGGTGCTTCAGGCCCCGCTTAACCAAGGTCAACTCTACGAATTGAGCGAATCTATTTGGAACATCAAAGGCCCTATAAAAACATTCTAACGGTTCATCCCGTGCATAAATCAGCCTTACGGTTCGGACGAACAATCCGTTTTCCTCTTGTATAAAAGACCATCGAGTGCTTCCGAGCTATGTTTAACCACAGTCAAATTTTGAAACTGAGAGTTTCCCAATGGATTCTTAAATGGATCTGAATACATTTTTGAACGATTCATCCCTTACATGATTATGACTTACAGATTTCATTTTACGACCATTTTTTCAAAAGATGTGCATGAGACTTCCGAATGGCAAATCCATTTGCCTGCCTATCAACAGTGTGTCTAGGTGGCTTGTCATTATGAATGTTAATTAAAAATCCAAGCGGCACCCCCTTGACCCTATATAAAGGGATCATGAGTTCACTTTGAAAGGCACCTCAGAAACATCCCTCATAGTGATCTCAACAACATTCTTTCGAAGTCAGCGTTATTTCGTATTGAAACCTCTACCCTACATTCAATTTCCATCATTTCCTTACTCAATTTGGAAAATTCCCTTACCTATCCTCCTACCACCTTTATTTACTGAAATACCAACCCTTCAACAATCAAGATCAACCTTAAAGCTTCCAAACAAGGTCCGAACCTTTCACTCTCTTTTTAAATTCTCTTATTTTCGCATTAGTTATTTGATTTTTACTTTAGCATTTCATCTTTATTAGATAACACATATTAATATCCAACTTTTTTATTAGTAGTATTGCACATACTATATTTTTTATAAAAAAAAATCCAAAAACAAGAAGAAAAAAAACTGTTTGCTTGTAAATTCCAAACGGGGATTTCCCACTACATTTTCTCACACTAAAACATTCTTTTTCTACACACACATATAATAAAGTCCCTAGTTTTATTTATGGTATAAACCCCACCCCCGTGTTGTATGCAAACTACATGGACTTTGGTGCCTTTTGGGGTTACGTAGGCGTATCGAGTAAAATTCGGGATTTGAGTCCTCCTTTCCTATTTTTGTTCGTATAGTATTTCCATATATTTGTTATTCATGCTTGCTTTTTATCCAGCCTATACCATGTTCTTTTTACAAATGATAGGTGACCCGACAAACACTCACATTATATTTTATTTACTATTTAGGGAACACTCGTAAGGATGACCTCACTCCACTTTTATCCATTACGCGAGTCGAGTTATTCCACTCTCCATTTATATATACACGCACACACTTCATAGACTTATTAAGGAGAAGAATAACACATGCCCATGAGAGATCAAAAGGGCGGTATAGGTTCCTAACACCTTCCCATTTCGTAACTTAGCCCTCGAATCCTTGAAATAATTGGTTTTGCAAGTATTAGTATGTCCTTGATGCCTTTCTCTCGAGGTGCCAACATTTATTTTTTTTGTTTTGTGCAAAATAGGCTAGTGACTCTATTTATATACATCACACCCAATTTACGATGGCTGAAGCACCCCGAGGAAGGGCACAAGACCCCCCTCCCCCATGCGCATATCGAACGGAAAATGGATGGCCACACCCATCTCACGAATGAATTGGTATGTGTCTTCAATCTCCAGAGTGTCAGTCTTGAAAATATAGTCCTCTATAGCATAAGTACCAGTGGACTTGGTGGATTTCTTCTTTTATCCAACTTCTCACAATTTCACGGGCGAGGAGGAGGAAGCAACCCCCCAGTTGAAACAATGACAAAATTTAAAATACTAGTGTTAGGATGTTTCCTCTTCGAGGGGAACTTGTCATTTGCCTTACCTTTACTTTTCCCCGTAGATGGTTGGGGTTGAGTCTCTGAATATTTAGAGTAAATGATCTCTAGATATAAAGGATTTACAAGCATGGGAACCACTTGCTCAAGTGGGAACTTCTCAAATTGGCTACAATGCCAAATCTCTTTTTGAGTCCATTTGGTTATGTACTTATCATTTAAGGAGTCAAGCTCAACAACATACTCATGAGGGATACCATGAATACATTTCTTTGTTGAGGAAGCTTGGCGCTGCCACAAGAGGGACCGCGAGTTATTCAAAGAGGGAAGATAATCACGAGCAGGTATAAAAAGTTCCCAAAATGAGCAATCCTATGCACCATCCCCTTGGGGTAAAATTAGAAAATGCCTCTAAGTATAATCCTAGGTGTGAGAGGCTGGTGGGAAATTTTGAGGTATAAGTACCTTGGTCATATTTAAACTTCCTCCCTACTCTATCGAAATGGTAAAACTCCACTCCTTGGCCAAGTTCTATTAGATATGGAAGTATATAAGGAACTGAGATGGCCATCGTAGAAATATGGGGAAAACCATTCACAGACTCATCATTTGCAGGGAAGAGGAAATACCTAGATGAGGAAGAGTGGAAGGGCCAGAAAAATATTCCACGCACTTGCTTAGAGTAAGGGCGGAAGGAAAAATCATATTTGTCATCCAAGACTTAGCTAAGAGAGTGCTTGGGGTATTTTTTGTGCCACCTGGAAATTCGATTATCCTGGCTATGAAGCGAGCAGGGCTCAGGTGCCCAGTTGAGGAACTGCTCAAACAAAAAAACATCAATAAGAAGGGTTTAATAAATTTACCACATCATGACGACCGTGTGAGTGCTCCATATCGATGTGAGTGCTATCCATATAAGTGTATATAGAACCTAAGGTAAGGGAAACTATGGGGGCACTCCTCCCATGAACCAATCTAACAGCGAACTGAATAATAACTCGTGAGGGGATTCATTTAGTCTCCTCGAGAAAAGGAACCTGCTCAGAAAAGTGATAAAAAAGCAGCCAAGTGGGTCCTCGAATTAATCTTAGTACCATCCTGGCTCTTAAGGACTTTAGTTGAACATCCTTCCTTCGGCACTGGATCGAAGTCCCTGAACCAATATCGTTCCCACTTAGTAAAAGAGTGTCTAATTTCCCCAATCTTAGTAAGTGCAACATAGGGAGGACACTCTGACAAAGCTTGGTAAAGTTACACACGCATTTCCTTCTCGATAGGGTCTTCATACTTGTACACACCACATTCTAGGACCCCCAAAGTATCTCCTTAGGTCCCTAGCACCTCCTCATTCACTATAAACCCTAGGTCATATCCAAGTATCGATATAGAAGCTATCGGGCACTCCCGAGCCCCTTTGACTCCGGTCAGCTCCTTTGTTAGAGTGAAAGCTTAATAAATCTTTGAAGGGCTCTGAATACCCTTTCCAATGGTCCACCCCGTGTGTGAATTAGCATAATGGTTCAGATGAACGAACCATTTTATTATTAAAAACCAATATGGAGGCCACTAGGTGCTCTTGGGCCCCAATTTGACCCCAATAAACTTCACCGTCAGATAAAAATCTCAATGAATATTCGAAGGTTCGTATGGACAATCCATTTCCACTGAAAACTGATCCAGAGGATACCGGGTGATCTCGAGTTCCATTTGACCAAATTTAACCCTTCATCACGAATGAGACTCAATGAATCCTCAAAGGTTGTTGAATACTCTTTCCAATGGTTCACCCCGTGTGCGAATCAGCCATACGATAAGGACGAACAATCCTTTTTACTTTGAAGGTTCATCGGGTGCTTTAGGGACCCATTTAACCAAATTCAAATCTTCGAACGAATAAAAGCCCTTTAGAACATCGAAGTACCTCACACAACCTTTCCAACGGTCCGCCTTGTGTCTGATTCGGACTTACGATTTGGAAGAACGATCCATCTTCGTCCGATGATCTTCTGTCTAAAGAACCAATAAACAATTTTGAGCCCCGTTTGATCCAAAGTCTACTCCCGAACCCAGGAACGGCCCAAGGATTCTCAAAGGTATCTGAATTAACTTTTTAACGGTATACCCCAATGTGCGATTTGGACTTATGGATTGTATTTTATGACCATTTTTTCGAATAATATGCACGAGACTGCTAATTGGTAGGACCATTACCATGCCTATTGGCAATGTGCCTATGGTTACCTTCTGATAGGTAGGACAAGGAAAATGGCCATCGGTAGTCCCCCTACCCTGTTAAAGGAGAGCATGATCTCACCTTACAAAGCACCTCTGAACCATCAATTTTATTGATCTCAACAATATACGAAGTTTCCTTGGATCAAATTATTCTCCACCTTTCATTCCCATCACTTTCATACCCAATTTAGCAAAAATATACTTCTCTATCAACCCACATTCATCCCAACCTACAAGGAAGTTCATCAACAATCAAGCTTCAAGTCTCCAAAGAAGGTCCAAACATTCTTTTCTCTCTTTAAATTTCTTTATTTTCGCATTAGTTATATAGGTTCTTAATTTAGATTTTATTTTAGATTATACACATATTAATTTTCAATCCTTTATTAGTAATATTTCACATAATATATTTTCTATAAAAACTCCAAAACAAGAAAAAGAGGGTTACACCTATAAATTTAGACGAGATTCTTAATCACATTTTCTCAAAAAAAAAAGCATATTTTCTACACAGACACACACATATAATAAACTCCATTTTGAATCTATGGGATAAACCCCACCATTGTGCCGCATGCGAACTACGTGGACTTTGATGCCTTTATAGGCTACGTAGGCGTCTCGGGCTAAAACCTGGGACTCGAGTCCTATTTTCAAATTTTTAATTTTTCCTATTTAATCCATATATATATATATATATATATATATATATATATATATATATATATATATATATATCATAGTTGTGATTTATACTTATGTCTTATCTAACATATATTACCGTTTCATCATAATGACCAATATCGCAATAAGCGCCCATGTCATATTTTTTAATTATTATTTTGGGAACATTCCTATGGGTGACCTCACTCCATCTTTTCCCTGATGTAAGTCGAGCGATTCCGATCTCCACTTATATATACACGCACACACTTCACGGAGAAATTAAGGAAAATAGTAGCATAATCCCATTAGAGACCGAAAGGGAGGGATGGGTGCTTAACACTTGTTATTCCGTAACTTAGCCCCCGAACCTCTGAACTATTGGTTTCGTCAGCATTAGTTTGTCTTTGATCCGATCTCGCGAGGCGGCGACATGTTCTTTTGCTTGTTTTGTGCAAAATAGGTTGGTGACTCTATCTCTTTACATCAACCCAAACTGACGACGGTCGAAGCATACCCCAATGTAGTGGGGGCGTGTGACCTTTATCCTCCCTCTTTTCCCCCGAAAGTGATCGGCGAGGGGAATATATCGGGATGTCCACAATACCCATCAGTGAAAGAGTGATTTCCTAAGATAAGTAGGTTGGTCAACTCCCAGATGTCCTCCAATGTGATGGTAAAATCTCCCCAACTAGTGACAAAAAAGTGAGAGTCCACAATCTAGAAAGAGGGCAAGATGTTATAAGCTAAAAAGTAATGACAATATAGGGTGGGAAATTGATGGCATAATCCACCCACAAGTACCACTCTTTAGCATCTCCTCCTCACATGTCATGATTCACATTTGAAAAGGGAAAATCACCCTTATTCTCTCGCACACACAGTATGCTATCAACGAGAACCACGGGGGTGTCCTCAGATTCTGAAAAATTCATGAGCAGTTGCTTGCTAATCATTGCTCGCATGAGGATATGAAAGTATTATCCTTACTAAAAGGGGGCAAGACGGTAAGACAAAAAATCCTTCTTGGACCTATTTTTGAGAAATTTCATTTTCCCTTTGAGCAAGGAAGAGAAGTCTCCTGAGGATGGACTTGCTCCACCAAAGAAGGTGGAAGTCGTGGTAGGAACGGCTAGAGAAGTAATGATGGTGTGTCACCAGTGGTGGTGCTAGTGGAAATAGTGATTTGAATGGGCAGAGAACCCACCAGAACCTCACTCGCGGAGGTGGAAGAGGAGGATGACACCATTGAAGCAAAAGAAGCCATTAGAACTTTAAAAAACTTAAGAATAGATGTAAATGGAAAAAAATGGTTTTGAAGAATGAGGAGACTCTTTCTCTCTATATATTTGGAAAAAATTAAGGCAAATGACAAGTTAGGATTTAAATATTTCTGGCGCAGGCCTTTGACAAGACGTCACATTTTATGGCGGTGTTCTATGCTTTGGGAGAGGGTGGTGGGACACTATCCACACCTTCCATTTGGGTTTCAAAGAGATTGTTGTTACTCCAATTGATGTTCATCATCTTCTTGGGATAGATTATGAGGGTGCACAAATATAGGTGGAAAGTACTATGAGGGTAACGCTAGAGGCGGTTCAGGTGGCATTGGGGGATGTGGGTAGGATCATTTATGGTGATTCTACATGCATCTCTTCTCTTCGGAAGGTACTCTTGAGTAGGAGGATTGATGAGACTGACGGGCGGTAGGTGAGAAAAATGGCTCAGTTATTCATTATGCTTATATGGGGTAGTTTTTTGGTGGCGATGAGTGGTGACGTCATTCATTTCTGGTTTTTGCCATTTTTGAGGACGTTTTATGACGTCCCGTTCTATGATTGGGGGAGCCTGACTTTGGCGACCCTTTACTCTTCTTTGGATGCATTCAGATGATGAAGTAGGTAGACTTTTACAAGTGCGACATACCTTTTGGAGGTAACTTTCGCATTTCTTTTTCTTCTTTTGCATTTCCTTGAATATTCCTTTACTTTCTTCATTGTTAATTCCTATCTTTTTATAGACATGGCTCTATGAGGTGATTGTGCTCAACATGAAGTTGATAGCCCTAAAGGATGAAGATTTTGGGAACTTCTATCAGATTTACCGGTGGCAGAAGTCCAACAGGAGGTTGAATCAATCTTTGCCCCTTATGGCGATGCGACAGGCCCTAAACACGCTGACGAGCAATCAGGTTATTTCATCTTTATTTTGAATCCTCTTTTGGTATTTTCTTTCTTTTCATGAATATTGATCTTTTTTATGAATTGAAGGTGACCCTTCACCCTTGGGGGACGGATCCTCGGCATATAGGGGTGACTGGTATGCATGCACTGATGTGGAGGTTGATGACGCATGAGTTAGGGTACGCCTGGTACCTGGAAGAGAGGGTGGTGAATCAGATCATGGAGAATGAGGTGGAAGTCCCACCGATGATTCCCCCGATGTGTATGTGGTGGGCCAGGGAGATGTCTATCGAGGCTAGGGTGCGACGATCGTTGGCGAGGCCTACACTCGCTACATGGACAAGGCAGTGAGATACGACTACCTTGATTTTATGACGAGCTGATTGATGATCTCTTGCATTTATGACGTGGTGAACATGCCTCTGACTCTTATGGTTTTGGGTAGGGGTACCAGTAGGACGGTGGAATCTTCTCATACCACGAGTGGTGTTATGTCATCGACAAAGACGGTAGCAATAGAGGAAGCTCCGCTTATTCAGATCACTCCCCGTTCTTATAATTTTTGGTTGAATAGTAGAGGACACTGAGCATGTCTCACTGACCTAATGTAGTGTCACCGGGGAGGATGGGGATTACGGATGACATCCTTCAGTCTGAGATATATTTTTTCTCTTTTCTCCCTTCTTGTCTATTTTGGTTCCTTCTTTGCTTGCATCATATTCGGGTGTCTACCACCTAGATAAAGGATATCAATAAATGGGTGGCCTCTGCGACTGCTTATATCAATGAATTTGTTCCTTCTTTCTTGAATCTATCTGCAACTTTGGATGAAGGATCAGGTTCTATAAGTGTAGGTTCCACCGCTCGTGACCAGGGGAAGAGTGTTCACCACGGGGGGTGTGGGTTTGAGAGAGAGAGATTGTGGGTTTGGGTTGAGTCCTGTTGTTTTGGGTTTTTCTCTATTTTTCTTCTTTTCTTTTACCTGAAAAATTTAATCATGCAATGATAGCATATATATGAAGGATATTTTTAGTTTTTTGTTTCTTTAATGACATATTCTATATGCACTTTTACTTTGCAACTAAGACAGTAAAAATGACAGGATGTTTAGCTTATTTAATTCGAGAAAAATGTTTATTTTGGGAAATGATAAGTAACATTAGATAAGTAAGAAGAAATAATCTAGGGGTTTTAAAATAAGGATTTCATTTTTGAGAATTTGATTTTAACAAAAAAAGGAAAGATTGAATCTTCTAACATAGGGCGTTATCGATCAGCATACCCCTTGTGTTGCCTATCGGCATATGGGTCAAGTCAAATCAATCGAAGGCTTTGATTGCATTTTCCTACAAATCGGAGTACTTTGTAGGGAAGGAATTCATTCGACCTCCTCAGATCCCTTATCTTTTGCCAAACCATTTATGTATAAATGGAGAGGTCAGGAGGTAGTTTTCCCATCCATACCGATTTTTTTTCTTGCTTCTTCCTTTTTGATCCATTTCGATGCATGCATAATTTTCTTCCTAACTTAAAAGTCTTGAGGACATGTGTTTGTATAACATGAACTACGAGGCTTTCAACTTGCGTCAATTTCTTTGTGGCATAACAGAGCCATTGACTGGGATATACTGGCAGCAGCGGTGCAGTTCTGATATCCTGAAGACCATGTTTTCCTTTTGGGTTGAAATGAGGTCTTCCCGACCTACGAAGAGTTCTTGGACATATTGGGAATCAATCCCAGTGTAGCGGTGGCTATGCCCAAATTTTCTTATTCTCTACGGGTGTTGTTAGAGGAGTTTCTCCATATTTCCCCTTCGACACCTAGACCGTTGGTTACTGGGGGTATCATTTCTCTTTAGGCTATCATGCATTATGTGCGCTTTAGAGATTTCAATGATGTGGGCTATATCAGAGTTCTTGCCTTGGGCCTTACTTCAAGGATCTTGCTGGTGACAAGGGACTTAATAGTGGATCCCCAGTTAGTCGCATATTAAAATATGGATGTCTTACCATCATAGTCCTGAAGCGGTGATACTGAAGGAGACTATTAATCATCTTAACGCTTGGAGGTAAGGTTGCTCGAATGTTCAGAGAGGGATACCGGTGATGTTGTTCATGTGGTTGGCTAAGAGGTTCCATCTAGAGGTTCCTCCTGATTATACCTTGGCAGTCATGTCGAATTTCTTTACTCGGTACTTTATCAGTTTTGGCCCATCTGTGGAGAACTGGGTCAATTGGTTCATGGAGCACAGAGCACAGTGCCTCCGTTAGTCGGTGCCCTTGTGAGGGGAACTACCTTCTATTCTGGAGCTAAGAGAGTACTTGTATGCTCGATTAGTTGGCCTACGGTAGACTTCATTCTATTTTTCTTAGCGACTTTTGCATCTAGTTGTATGGGAGAAAATAGTGCATCCTCGGACACTAGACTTCTTTCTGGTGGAAAGACTTGATTGAATCTATGCGCATGAGGTTAGGTTCTCGGTACGAGAGTTATCGGTCGTCAACCCATCCATCTCAATCTATAGTTAGGGTCTATCATGTGTCCGCGGACTATCTGAAATGGTTGTGGAAATGAGTGGTGGTGAAAATCCTAGCAGAAGAGACCGGTCAGATGTGGTTTGTTCTTTTTGACACCAAGGAAGAAGGGGTAGTGGTTTTTTCAGGCTAGTCAGGGTGTTTCGCTCCATAGAGTGTATATAGAATATCAATCAGGCAGGGGTAGGTTGGGAACCTCCGGAAGCTGTGATGATGGGGTGGGGTCTTCAGGCAGCTGTATATAGGATTTTGTAAGCTAAGATTAATTTAGGTGAAGCTTTAGGTGATTGGGATTTTTTTGAATTTGGGATTTGGGAATAATTTTGTAAAGTTTTGTTAAGCTTGTTTTGAAATATTTTGGTCAGCGGAGAGGGATGGTTGGTTTGACTCCCTTTGCTGATACTTCATGTAATGGTACTGAACATCCTTATTTGAAATAAAAAAAGATTTTCATCATATTGTTGTGCCTCTTAATGAGTTTTACATTTGAGTTATCCATACCAACCGCTAAGGCATATATAATACTTTTGTTCACATAAATGATAAAATGAACCACCATTCTCGAAGGTTAAAAAAGAATAGCATTTTATGAAACAGATGGGGATCGTTCCCATGTAAGGTGTATGAGCTACCTACGTACCTCTGGTGGTTTTGAAATTTTTTTAGATCCATCTTAAAAGTAAATTGAACTATGGACACCACAGTCCAGTTCACTCTACTCCAGTTCGATTTGGATTTCCCTTTGGGGTCCCAGACATGTTTCACAATATTCTCAAGGGCAAGGTTCCCTTATTGGACACCACAGTCCTTGACTCTTTGATTAAATGATCGCGTTATCCAGCGATGGTTCCCTTATATGTGTTAGATATTCTTTAGCCTCTTTTCATTCAAGAGTGACATTTCATCAAAATGGATTTGATTCCAATCTTCCTCGTTGACTCTGCTCTCGAAAATAATGCGTAGGAAAGGTATTTATAGCCTAACGAGTAGGACTACTTCCATATGATATACCATAGAGTAAGGGGTAGCCCCAATAGATGTCCTTACTGAAGTGCGGTAGCCCCAGAGGGAGTAAGGTATCTGACCGGTCCAATCTCAGCAACTCTTAGTTATTTTGCTGATGATGGCCTTGAGGTTTTTATTGGTGGCTTCGATCGTATCACTAGTTTGGGATCGATGGGGAGAATATTTATGTATATGAATCCCGTACTCGTCAACCAGTTTTGTGACCTCAGGTTCTAAATGTAACCCATTATCTGATACTAGTTTATGGGGAACCCAGTATCGACAGATGATGTTCTTTTGAATAAACTTGGCCCCCTTCTTGGTATTCAGTATTGTGTATGACTCGGCTTCAACCCATTTGGTGAAATGATAAATGGGGACTAGGATGAATTCATACCCGTTTGAAGCTTTGGGTGTGACTTTTCCTATGATGTTAATGCCCTAGGTGGAGAACGGATAGGGAAAAATCATGTTGTTCAATTCTCGAGGAGGTAAGTGTTGGAGATTGGAAAATTATTGGCATTTGAGGCATCTTCGAATGTAGGCGGTGCAATCTTGAACCATGGTGGTCCAATAATAAACGTAATGGATAATATTTTTAGCAAGTATATGACCGTTCATGTGGGGTCTGCATTCCTCGATTTGGATCTTCTACATCATTTCTTCAATGTCATTCCCTACAATGTAGTGCAATGGGTTCCATCGAAGTTTCTCTGGAACAGTGCTTTATCACAGATGATGTACTAGATTGCCAATTTATGAAGAGTCGTTGGTCTTTCTTGTTTGTGTCTTGGGGATACCTATTGTGCCTGAGGAGGAGCCAAATATCGTAATACTAAAACTCGGCCATATTAAAATCTTCCTCTGTGATGAGCTCGATGTGGTAGTAGTGGGTTGGCAAAGTTTGTTTTTTGATAAGTAAAGGTGCCATTATTATCACCTTGGGCATGATGACCATGGAGGCTAGTGTAGTAAGGGCATCATCTAAGTTGTTCTTTGCTTGGGGCAAGTAGTGGAAGGTGATATCTCGGAACTAGGAGGCTAGCTATTCTAGGTGGTCCTGGAAGGGTAAGAGCTTTTTTTTACTTTCCATCTTCTAATGATTTGTCCGATGAAGAGAGCAAAACCCCTGTAGACATTTAGGTGTTTGATACCTTTCTTGAGGGAGACTTTGAGGCCTACAGTGGATGCCTCGTATTCAATCATATTGTTGGTGCGGGGAAAATCTAGATTGATGGAATTAGGAGAGTGAGAGTCATCAGGAGCGATTAGGAGTATCCCAATGCCGTATCCTCTCTTATTGGCAGCACCGTAAAGAACATTTGCCATCGGAGGTCTTCCTGAGAGGTGTAGAGAATATCTTCATCCGAGAATTTAGAGATCCAAACGTCGACCTCTTCCATGGGGGGAATCAGTAAGGTAATCGGAGATAGCTCACCCTTTCATGGATTTTTGTGTGATGTATACGATATCAAACTCAATAAGTAACAGTAACCATCGGGCCATTCGGCTAGACAAGGAGGTTTTTTAAGAAGGTATTTGATAGGATCCATTCGGGACACAAGTCTAATGGGAAAATAGAACATGTAGTGCTGCAAGTTTTGAGTGGCCCAGACCAGGGCGACGCATGCTTTCTCCAAGGTAGTGTAGTTGACTTCGTACCTAACCAATTTTTTACTAGCACAGTAGATGACCCTCTCTTTATGGGATTTTCAATGTATTGGGATAACAAATCCTCTATTGTAGTATATGTTATAGTTAAGTACAAGAGTAGAGGGAGATCGGGCTATAGAGGCATAAGTACCAGAGGTTAGGTAAGGTATTGCTTAACTCTATCGAAGGCTTCCTGACAAGCCTCATTTCAGACTTTAGTAGAATCATTTAGGAGGAGTTTGAAGATGGGTTCGTAAATATAAGTTAGTTGGATGATGTACTCTAATTTTCCCAAGAGTCCCTGTACTTCTTTCTCCATTTTGGGAGGTAGTATTTCAAGTATAGCTTTCAGCTTGGCGGGGTCTGCTTCGATTACTTTTTCACTGACCATGAATCCCAAAATCTTTCCTTTAGTGACACCGAAAATGCATTTATTGTGGGTTTAGCCGCATGTGGTATCGCCATAATCGTTTGAAGATTTTTCAAAGGGCGGGCATGTGACCTTCCCAAGTCTTAGACTTAATAATCATATCATCTATGTAGACTTTGACCTCCTTATGAATCAAATCATGAAATATGGTTGTGGCAGCCCATTGATAGGTAGCCTCTACATTTGTGAGCCCGAATGGCATTACCGTATAACTAAAGGTTCCCTAGGGAGTGATAAATTCAGTTTTTTCCTGATTATCAGGGTGCATCTTGATCTAATTGTATCCAATGAATCCATCGATGAATGACTTGAGGGCATGATTGGACGTGTTGTCCATAATCATGTCGATGTTGGGCAATGGGTAATCAACCTTCAGAGAATCTTTGTTCAAATCTTGATAGTCGAGGCACATGCATACCTTTCCTCTTGATTTTGATACGGGTACAATATTAGCGAGCCATGTGGGATATTTGATCACTCGGATGAAACCTACGTTCAAATTCTTGATTACCTCTTCTTTGACTTTGTATAACCATTCAGTGCGGAGTTTTTGCAGCCTCTGTTTGACCGACTTTCATTCTGGGAGAGTTAGGATCTCATGCTAAGCTATTTTGGGATCGATGTTGGGCATGTCGTCATAATACCATGCAAAGACATCCATAAATTCCTTCAACAGTTCTTCATATTTTGCACGCTCATGCTCGTTAAGGGTGGACCCTATCCTAATCTTGCTATGTGGCTACCAGAACTAAGATTACTAACAACAGTTTTATCCTCATTAATTTGAACATAGTTATGTTATTTGTTATTAACCTTAGCAAGATCAGTAAGAATTATTTATTTGTAAAATCATCACCATCAAGAGTCTGATTAGAATCAAGACATTTAATTTAAGGCACACTAAGATACTCAAACTCCTCCTTTATTTCACTTTTAAGGAAAATAACATTGAGAACCTCGTCCAAAGAGGCCTCAGTTACATTATTATCAGAAAAAGAGGAATAACAATAGATGAAGGGATATGGTAAACAACAAGGTTAGGTTGTATCTCAGCAGATAGGACTAGTATAGCATTACAGTTTAGAAGAGTCTCATCATCCGCCTTGATAAGAGTGGATGGGTCCGATGATGTAGCGTTTGAATGGATCGTCAGAGGGTTATCCCTAGTGTTTGCAGGTTGAACGACTCTCCGAAATCGCTTTCCTCATAGACCTCGACAGTGGCTACGGTTTTTTAGGTGGGAGGTTACACTTAATGCTGGCAGTCCTTCGCCCAAAAGTAATTGTCTTGAAAGAATATTTCCATTCATGGCTTCATCTTCTTATCCACATGGGCGTACCATTGTTTAGGAAAGCCATAGACCTTAATGAATATCGCATTTAAAGAATCCTTTGAAACAATCTCGGCATCTTCTAAACTCCTTTTTAGCCATAGTTGGTGGAGTGCTTTGAGTTCTTATGGTGAAGGTTGATAACCTAGGCCACACGGGGGAAGGCCTCTTTCAGTACTAAGGGATCCAGTATCCCTTATTGACATCTCCCCAGCCCCAGTCTGGGCATAAAATGCATATTCTTAAGCATTTGTATCACATTGACATTGTAGTTAGGGTTGTGTTCTGGACAGACTCGGTCTGTGAAATTATCCCCTACTATAAGGGGAAATGGGTCGACCCTAAAGAATGAGAGAAGCATGTCATTAGTCAATGCTATAATTCTAGTATCGGATTATTGGTGCTAGCATTTTCTGTACCATATCGTCCCCCAATAGGGTGATAACTTACCCCTTGGTAAAGAATTTAAACTTTTGATGAAGGGAGGAGGACACCCCCAGATATCATGAAGCCACAGTCGATCAAGTAATAGGTTAAAGCATGCGGGTATGTCAATAACTTGAAACTCGGTGATGTGATTAATAGGTCCTGCCCCTATTGTGAGTTTTATGGATCCCATCACCTCTCGGTGAGTAATTTCACAAGCATGCACTGCGGCGAAAGTAGGAGTAAGATCACTTAGTTTTAACCCCAACCAATGGAAGAATCTAAACGGGCAAACATTGAGGGCTGATTCGTTGTCGATAAGTGAGAGTGGGATTGTCTTTCCCATTACTTTAACGAAGATATTGAGGGCATAGTTGTGATCAGGGATGACCTTTAAAATTATTTTTCAGATACGGAAAGGATTTTAATGGTGGTTAAGGACCCAACCAGGTTTACAGCTTCTTCTATAGTGGTGGAATGAGGGACTGTGGGCACAATAAGAAGCTTTATCAGAGTATTTTGGTGTAATTGGGAGGATGAGAAAAGACCCCATAAGGTGATGTTGAGTCTTCTTGAGTTGGTCGAGTGTCTTGCTCTCTTCAACGGTTATTTTTGGCATGGGAAGTTATTCGACAACTCCATTTCCCCTATATGTTCTTGATGATTGAGGATTCGAATCTTGGTAGTGTCTTCTTGATATGGTCATGTGATTTATGGAGACGGGGAAGAACAAAAACCCTGTGTCTTCATCTATTTTTGGTTGAATGGTTACTTTACTGATTTCCCCCAATAGGTTTTCAAAAGATATCATTTGCACATGTTGATTATTGGACTGATATTTTCCCAACTTGGTTTATCATCAGAGCTGTCAAATTCTTCCCCTCATCCGATGGCAACGATGTCTTCTTGACAAGATAAAATGATGCATTCCACGACCTCAATGGCTTCCTCATATAAATCTTCCCACTCAAAATGGGGAGATACGGGAGTGAAGGGACCAACTGCCCTTGCAGCTTCAAAGCAGTGAGTACTTCGAAAATGCTACAGATCTCGCTGGTCTATTAAATTATGTCTTCCATGATCTGTACTATGTCATCTAAACTGACTTCATCAATGGGTTCCACCTAATCATCTGACTCCCGAGCCCATTTTTGGTCTTTCATAAACAAGCCACTGAATTTTTTACAATCGATGGTCATCTCGGTGGGAAATTTTAGCCTGAATTCTAAGAGTTGGTTTAGAACAGTCAGTAACTCCATATCTCTCCCCTTCAGATCAAGTGAAGATGGCAATACAGCCCTTGTGAGGAGTGACAGAGCTTGGGTGGTGAAGTAGGTAGGGTGTAGGAGAATATAGAGGCAAAGTTTGAGCGGTTTGGGTGAGATTATGGGTATAATGAGTGCTTTACTGGGCACAATTAGATGGATCAAATTTTGGGTCATTCTCTAGGAAGATGGCATTTATATGGTTTAGAAGTGGGTTATGAGTGGTATTGGTTTTAGGATTTTTGGGTGGGGCGATGATACCCCGATAAATTAAACCTTGGATCACATTTCGGAGATGAAAGCACTGGTCGGTAATATGGCCGCAAATTGGTGGAAATCATAATGGACATCGGTCTTAAAGTTCTTGGGAAGTGGGTTTGGTAATGGACGGGGGTCCAAGGGTTTGATGAGGTTTCGGCTTAACAAGGCTTGGTAGGCTTTGGATAAGGGAGCATGGAGCTCGGTGTATTACTTAATGATGGAATTAGGGCGGCTTTCTAGTGCCTAAAAAGTAACAAGCTGGGAGATATTGTTGATGGTTGAGACTGTAGTATTAGCAGGATTCTTGTAATTTTTAGGAACGAACTGTCCTGTCACCTTCTTCGGCTTGGTTTCTACCTTAGTAATATTTTCTTCAATTTCTAAACTCGTTTATCGAAGAGATCGAAATTGTGTGTAAGGGAAAATTTTCAATTGGGTCAATTTGTAGTATTGGCCAAATTCATGACAAAACTTATTGAGTCATAGGATAGATGTTGGTTGTACCTCAAGCCAATGACATTTGAAGAGTTGAAGACAATGCATCCAAGTAAAAGTGTAGATATCATTGTCAGTTTCAAGTGCCTTGTTTCTCGTCATTAACATTGTCTCATTTTCCAACGTCTCCAAATGTATGAATGCACTAATATATATATATATATATGATCTTGGACAAAATTTTGGGTGTTCTTTTTATAAAATTTTATCATCAACGACTTTCAAAAAATCATTTAGAACTGTTCATAAAAGTTTTGGGGGTTAAAAAGAAATTTTAGTATTTTTTTGTAAAGTCGTTCGAACGAACCAGGAATTTCAATCAAAAGACCTTCTAACGACATTATGCATTGTTTTTTTGTTTTTTTGTTTTCTCATCAGAAGTTTGGGGGAACGACGTCGTTCGAACAAAATATCGAACGGATTTTTTTTTAAAATCTTGTTCTAACGAACTTGGACGCTGCGATATCGTTCGAACACGGTCATTTGATGAACTCATAATGTCATTCGAATGACATTTCGGCAGGAAAATTTTTCTGAAAGTTTTTATTTTAACTTCCCACTACTCCCACTTTGTCCAGTAATTTATAACTATTTCGGGGATGCTTTTTCCATCAAACTTTTAGACATTTTTTCATATACTTAGAGACAAAATCTTCATCTTCAAAAATTTCCATTTTTATGTGAGAGTTTTCATAAATTAATTTCTTCAAAACGCACATGTTTACACCCGTGTTTCTAGTTTAATCCAAGTTTCATATATGTCTTTGAATTGAGTTTGTTTGGCATTGGGTTCATCTCTACCCATTAAGGAGATAGTTTGAGTTCCTTCTCTACCCATCGAAGGAGATTATTTTTACTGCGGAGTGCTCATACGGTGAAGGACACCGTGTGTAGATTAACGTTAACAGGCCCCATTGGTGGATTCCAATATTCCAGTGGCCTCTGTAGTTGTCGACTAGACGGAGGTGGATGCAAGAAGAAGCGTCGAGTCTTGAATGGATTCAAGTTATGTGTTGTAAGTCTTTTGTCTTGTATTTTTAAAACCATACTTAATGGACTTGTAGGCAGGGTCGTCCGAGGTTTTTCTCGTTGTAGGTTTTCCTCGTACATCGCATCGTAGTGTGTTTGTGATTTATTTTTTATCTTGCAAAATATCACTTAGGTGCATGCTAGGTTAATCAAGATAAAAAAAATGGTTTAAATCACAACTCATGTTTAATTTGGTGCTAATTAACATGTGGGTTAAGATTAATTTAATTTAATTCAAGTCGACATTAATTTAATTAGTTAATATTCATGCTTGGTTTGTTTAACTTGAATTGAATTAGAATTTTGTGTAAGTGGAAATTAAAAATGTGCATTTAGTTTAATTTTAATTTAAGTTTAATTTTTGAAAGAAATTAATATTTGAGCTTTTAATTGTTAAATTCGAAAAAAATTTAAATTTATTATATCATTGAACCATCCCATATTTTGAAGTTTAAAATTTGGGTGCATTCACCCAACAACAAGTGGTATCAGAGCGGAAACGCTACGCTAAATTATTGCGTTAAGATCCTTATTTTGGTTTGGTTTAAATATGGAAAATCCACCGTTTTCAAAATTCTCTATTTTTGATGGTTCAAATTACGCGTATTGGAAAGCGCGAATGAAATCGGCACTTAAGTCCTTAGATGAGAGGGTTTGGCAATCCACACTTAATGGGTTGTCTCCACGTACGTGTCTAGTTGAAAATGAGTGTGTACCTAAACTCATACAGAGATGGAGTGACAATGAACTTAAATTAGCAAATTTTAATTCACGTGGTTTGAATGCCCTCTTTAGTGTGGTTAGAGTTCCGTCGGATTATGACATGTGAAATGTCTAAGGAGTCTTGGGATATACTCCAACTCACCCATGAGGGAACAAGTGTCATTAAGGTTTCAAAACTCCAAAACCTCACCACTCAATTTGAAGCCATTAAAATGCTAGGAAGTGAGACTTTTGATGAATTCTATGCCAGACTGTCGGACATTGTTAATTCATCTTTTAATTTGGGAGAAAAGATACCCGACAGCCGTGTAGTAAAAAAACTTTGAGGTCCTTACCCGATAGGTTTATTCCAAAAGTGATCGTTTTAAATTCTTTATCCACTTTAGCCTCTACGAAACTTAAATAGCTTGTAGGTGACTTACAAACCTTTGAACTTTACATGCGTACCTCTAAGGAATAAAAGAAGAAAGTTAAGGGCATCACTTTGAAAGCCCAAAAGGAGGAAAATCAAGTTTCGGATGATGAGAGTGACATCAATTTCGAAGAGATGGCTATATTTTCAAGGAAGTTTAGAAAAATTCTTGAGTTTAATAAAGACAATCTGAAAAAGGATTTTAAGAAATTTGATAAGTCTAAGTCTGACAAAGCCAAAAAATTCCCAACAAAGCATTATGATGATCTTAATACGGACGAGTCGAATAGATGTTATGGTTGTAAGGGTTATGGCCATAGGGAAAGAGAATGTCCCACTAAACTATGGAAGGAGGGAAAGCAACCAATTTCATACAATTCCACCCTTAGTGAGAGTAAAAAGGAAGAGGGACCCGATTGAGCTTAAATTTATCGCGTTCATGGAAAGTCATGTGAGCATTAATAGTGAATCTTCCTATGAAGATATTCATTTACATGAAGCTTCTGAGGCCATTGTTTATGAATCCCAAAAGTTTGACGGTATAGAGAGTGGAGTTGAAAGTGAAAGTGAGAATGAAGAAGAGGTTTATGCGAGTGAACTTCAAGTAGCATTTCAAGAGCTATATGCTGGATCGATGAACTTAAAAAAGGATAATTTGAAGTTAGAAGCTTATTTTAGAGAACGTGCCAAGGTTAATAATGAGACTGCTTTATTGGAAGACCTTAGGACACGCGAGAGAGCTCTTAGTGAGAATCTTGAGTATGTAGAAGGTGAGAGATATAGACTTAGAGGTTTAATGGATGATATGAAGAAAGAGATTCTTGGGTTTGAAGAGATTAGGTGTTTGCTTGAGTCATATATTCTAGAGTTAGAAGAAAAGTTAAAAGACTCAAGTCAAGTCAAATTTTATTTGGAATGTAGGTTCGAAAAAATAGATAAAATACTTGGAATCGTCCACATTAAAAAATGACTTGTGTGGTATTGGCTTCGATACTCAAAATGATTCAACTAGTAAAGCCAAAATCATAAGTTTAAGAGAATCTACTAGGAACGCTTTCAAAGGTCAATCCTTAGGTACTAATTTTCGTCGGGTCTTTGTTTGTACACATTGTGGTCGAAAAGGTCATCTTAGGAAGTTTTGTTTCGATCTTAAAAAGGGTTCTAGGAAGTCCAATGGTAGAGTCACCAAAATTCCAAAATACCAAGAGCGTTATGCTTCACTAGTTTGGGTTAGGAGATCTGATTTGACGACTTTACCAGATAGGATTTTTTATTCTCATTTGCTTGCACGTGATACCTCCCATGCTATATCTAAAGGTTGAATGCGTTAGCTTTGTTTACATACACTAGCTTATGTGAATCATGATATATTCTTGCTAGTGTGACACCCAGCATATTAAAATACCGGGTGGCCAGCCCATGATCAAAATAAAATGTTGGTCTCATATGGCTCATTCTCAGCATCACAGTCGAAAAACTTTTTAAAGTTACTAACCACCTAGTAATTTAATTAGACTGGTGCCAAATTTTATCTTTCATTAAATAATAATATTGCGAAAATAAGTAACAATTAAACCATCACACAAACTGATAAATAAACCCAACACAACTGAATAATATAAATAAATGTAACTAAATCAACTATCGGTTCAAAAATAATATACAACAGTAAACTGAACAGTAAACGGAATACACAATGTCAAATAAATAATTGAATACAACATCTGAGGGCGAAATACCCAATTGAATGCTCGAGTAAAGGTCATGCACTAGAATAAATGAACGAAGTGTCTATAGCGAGTCCTGCAACTTCCACATGAGTTGCAGCTGCGCATCCCTGTATTGAATATTCAAACTGGGCGTCCCTGTGGCTGGACACCTAAAAGGTTGTGAAAAAGATTTTGACACGGGTCAGAGCCTAAGTAAAACATTTTAAAAATATTTAGCAAGTAGTTAAATTGCAGTAATTAAATATGAATGTACACTCCTCATAATTAAGTTAGTGTCTCACTATCTTAAGGTATAACTCACCCCTCATCTAATGTGCACACCTAACGCTTGCCTGCTAACCTTTTCTAGTTACGCTACCCCACTTAACTAGCCGTATCAAGTCTTTTTCTTCATACTAACTTGTTGTATCCATTCGTATTTCCCATATAATACATTACTGGATGATTAATTAGCCAATTATAAATTTCTCATTATATGTTAAACCCTCTACCCACTAGAGTTATTTTAGATATCATTGTCGTTCTCATTTATTAATTTCACCGTAGATTAAGTCATAAACGTATATTTATCACCTCGTTATATACATACAAACCCAATGCATCATCTACCAAGCACACATAGTAGAATCAACCACAAGTGTGTATATATATATATATAATATGGCACCTCTAGGCTGAGACCTAAGGTGCATGCATACTCTACTATCAAGTTCCGGTACATCACGCATTCTATAAAGGATTATTGGTTCAGTATCTCACTCGAACCATCATTGCAAATCACACATATTGGAGGTGAACATAATCCCCAACCAAATGGGTCACGCACATACGTACGCTCCCATTCAACCATCGAAACCATCATATTTTCAGATAGCACGTGTCCAAGTTTCCATGTTCAGGGTACAAGTATAAAATCCACCCAATGGGCTCATCAGGATAAGACTGTCCACAACGCGCAACCTCCTCTCGATAACAAGTAGTGTAGGTATGTCATACACATTATAAATTATACAAATCATTATAGGTATACACACAACCTATATCATATACATATATACATATATATATATATATATATATACATATATATATATATATATATATATATACATATATATATATATATATATATATATATATATATATATATATATATATATATATATATGTATATACACACAACCTATAATATATATATACACACAACATATATATATATATAGGTATATATGTATAAATATATATATGTATATTATGTATAAATATATATATGTATATATATATATATATATATATATATATGTATATACACACAACCTATAATATGTATATACACACAACATATATATATATATAGGTATACACACAACCTATATCATATACATATATACATATATATATATATGTATATATATATATATATATATATTCTTAATATCCTACGTATTATTTAATTCAAATTATACTTTTTATCATATATTCCGGAGTATCCCTGACTACTCGAAGTGTGCCAATTATCCTTTAAAATATGTCAGTATGTAATTCACTCCTATCCTACTGATTTAAATCATAGATTCGTTTATTTTCCGAATTCATTACATTTTAAATTACACTCATTAATCTCATCAATTTCACATTAATTAATTTATTAAAGTAGTGTCACCCAACTACAATATCCTGACTCAAAAATCAAAAAATATGAGGTTGGCACCCACATGATCGTAACAAAAAGACCTATTTCATTTTTGACAAATAATTAATTTGGACCGGTTCAGCCTCCAAACCGGACCGATTCACTGCTGCTGAATACCGAACCTCCTTCTTCTCCAACTCATTTTTCCTCCATTTTTACACATCAAACCTTCATAGTTTCTTCTCGAGACTCATCCCAATCATAATGAATGCTTATTACACATATTAAATAGGTTCTAATCATCATATCAATCTCTAAACTACAATGGTTTTGATTATCACTTACGATTTCCCGAATTGGATTTTATAACTTTTATTTAATCATTCTTTTCAATTCGATTCTACAATTCTCCATTAACGAATATAACTTTGATTTCCTACAAAATAATTGTGTTATCTATCTTTACATAATATCAATTTCGCACTAATCATCAATCCTTATAAATTAAAATGGTTAATTCATCCAAAACCCATTTTAATAAAATTATTCACCCAAAACAAAGATTATGGTTTACAACCACCATAATATGAATCGCAATACCACAAATTAAATGAAATAAAGTTTAACTACTTGTGTGGATAATTTCATAGTGTCTGATTTTGGTGAAGATATTGATACACCTCCAAGAATTTCCTTCCCAAATCTTCACTCCAAGAATTTTTATGCAAAAATTCCTCAAATCATCCCTTAGACTCTTGAAATTCCTTCTCAATTATCTTCACTTTCTCTCTACCTCTTTGTATAACTCTTCTAACCGTTGGTTTTGTGAAAATAACTCTTATCTAGGCCCAAGCCTTTCATTTTATAAGTGTAATCCCTCCTTTGACTTTTCATCTACCATTAAGAAGCCCAAAAGTCACCAAAATAAGTTCTAATTAGTCTAAAAATACCCCGAGACCCGAACATAACCCCCGGGTACTCAATTTTGACTATTTCGATCTATTCAAAACCAACCGTACACTTAGAATCATCATCCGTGTTATTTAACTAAAATCTCCAATTTCACCCTCAATTTATGACACACGTATTTTAAAAGAAATAACCCGAATTAATTTAAATCTTAATTCTCCAAATAAATTGAATCTTCCAAATTAAATAAAAATTAAATAAAATCTCCAAATAAAATAATTTCATCAAATTATCAATTTAGTTTAAATTCTAATTCACCAAATTAAATAAATTATTTATCCTAAAAAATACGGGTTGTTACAGCTAGTTGTATGTTTGTTTATGATTTTCTAGTCTTTGCCTCATTATTAAAAAACTGTGCTAGAATTATGATATGTGTATATTTTGTATTTTATTCCTTTTATTTGATCTCATTGAAGAATACAAAAAGATTTTTGTTTTCTTTTGAGTTGAATTTTTTTGTTTGGTTAAAAATTTTGAAAAAACTCAAAAAAAAAATTGTGTATTTCTTACACATTTTATGTGGTATATACTTGTGTTTGAATCCAATGTCATATCCACTTCCATATGGCTAGAACTTTTGATAAGATTTTCAATCATATCATGCTTGCATGGAGTAGTTTAACTTTGACTTGCTTAATGGATTCTCTTTTTATATGTCTCGATTCACACATGCACGAGCTCATTTAAAATTTAACTTCACATGTATATTTAAGCTAAGTGAGATGTCCGCCTATCAATTTAGTCTTCTACATGTTGCTATGACTATGGAGGATTTGTGCATGTAATAACCGTTTCCCGGATTTAGAAAAATAGAAAAATATTTATTCGGTGTAGTTATTTATCAATGGAATCGGGCTGTAAAAGACAAAATTACTTTGCATGAAAAGCCACCATTGAAAGTTGGCCTAAAAAAATATGTCATAAAAAAAATATCCAAGGCCTTCATTGTTTAGTTGGTATATTCATTAAAGAAAAAGAAAATTAATATTAATGAGGAAGTTTGGTTGGATATATTACTAGGTTTGCACAATGACTTTGTATCCTAGTTATGTTCTTCTTGTAATGACTTTATTAGTTTGTAGAATCATTGATACTCTAGGCTTGTGTGCATTATGTATGTTTATTGCTTCAGTTCACTTTATCTAAAGTTTTGCAATCAAATGAGAACTCCGTGAACATGTTTAGATGATTGGGTCTAAATTCTTTTGTTGCTAGTTCACACCCCTTCACTTCCGTTTACCACATGTATTTGGACACATTTTTGTCATACGAATGTGGAAATCTTAATGTATTTTGTGTCGTTTGTGGTGTTTAATACCTATGTATATGTACGTGTGAGTTTTAGGTGTGTGTGTGTGGTATTTCTTTATTTTGAGTATTTTCCTTACCGTCTAATCCATTTATGCATCTTATTCAAAATTGATATCTATATTGTTGTGAATTGTGTTTGATATTCCATGCTTATCATAGTACTTTTTAATCGTATCTTTTGTCATCGCATCATAAGTCATATTTATTAATCTTTGTATGGATTAGTTGGACTTCATTGTTGCCATATGTTTAAATGCTCTTGTCACTTTATGCACCATTGCATGTTTAACTTGTTTTTCCTTATTCATATCCCTTGTGTAGTTTAGACGGAGTATTTACTTTAAATGGAGGAGAAATAAGTTATTTTACTCTTGACCGTTGTTTATTCCTGAACAAAATTGGGGAGAAATGGTATTTAATCCTTTGAAATTTGGGGTGATCTAACTTAGGGGGAAACGTCTTTCTAGGAAGACCATTGTTAGATAAAGGGGTAGAATTAATTAAGGGGGAGTATTTAATTTTTATGAACTTTAATTTGTCATTACAATGAGCATGTTCATGAGCATCTGACACCTGGATGATCTTAACTAAGTAATGATGACCCCAATATTCCCTCACATGGGGGGAATAATTTGGTTATAACATATTCGTCCACATGTTCCCAGCCACACATATGCGCGTAGAGTCTTGGCTGACTTCGATGGGTACCAACCTCGGCCTGGAAGAGTACGAGGTTGGTGAAGTCTGGATGTTGCTCAATCCGAGTTCATTCATGATGATCTCGGCTAAGTAGGAAAGCCGAGGTAAGGCAGGTGGGGTTATAACGTCGGCCTGGGCCGGGGTTATGTTGGAGTAACTGGAATGTCGGTTGATTCCCAGTCGAGGTTGGTTATGTGATCCTTTCTACCTCGGTTGATTCCCAGCCGAGGTTGGTCAGGTGATCCTTGCTCTCGGCTTATTCCTAGCCGATGTTGATGAACGAGGTAGATGTGATCTCTGATGTCGCCCAACAATGAGGTGACCATTGACGTCGGCCATAGCCAACTTTGTACAGGACGAGAGTGCTGGTTATGAGTTAGGAGCCTTTATTACCTCGGCCCTCTCATACGCCGAGGTTGGTGTCTCTGAGTTGTCATGTACATTAAGGTCATATCAATCAATGCTTGTGAAATACATCCCTCATACTTTATGTCACAAACATTAAATACCTGATGCACCAGTTTTCTCCACGTCATAAACATTAAATGCCAAGACATGACTTTTGCCTAACCACTGTGTGTCAGGGGGATGTTGTCACAGAGGCGGCTCACCAACTGTCTGACAGCCCCAAATACCACGGTGGTTTACTCAAGTGCAGGCTGACATTATTTAGCTAGATAGTAACATTACTTACAGTAGATGTGACATTAAGTAGAGGGTTGTTTGGTTCACAACTCAATGCTCGATGGAACTCCAAGCTACTCCGACCGAGGTTCCACGGTGAGGGTCCTTTGGTGTTTTACCAGGTGTATCTAAGATGGTTAGGATAAGCCCCAACAGTTCCTCATTTCTCAATCCTCCAAACCAAGTTCCTCTCAAGTTTCCACGGTGAGGTCATTCGATAGAGCATGAAAGCTCTCCCAGGCCCTGCCAAGCCTGGTCTCTCGCGAGTACCGTTTGACCTCACACTAAAACTCATTATCATTCTCGTTACATAATTACAACCGTTATAGCTTACAACCAATATAAACAAAGAAACAATATGATTAATACAATAAGCTAAAATACAAGTTGTCACGCTGAGCTGCCATGCTGAGCTGCCACGGTGCCTTAATCCCCAAAACACTGTTACTAATGTGGAATTACTTCTAATCTCAAAATTACCTTCAATCCCCCTCTATATTTTCCCCTTCGTAAAGAGATTTGTTGGAGCAATAAATGTCTACACGAAACTTCTCAACCCGATGAACCTTCTCTGTGTGAAAAAATTATGGCCTCATTTCCTTCGTTAGAACCACAGCGTTATAATTTCCAGGAAAAAGTAAAATTCTCCCCGATTTACCTGAGCCGAAGCACTACGACTCGTTGGGGCTTTGATGAAGGGACATCGCCACTTTTTCCTTATACTGCGCTTTAACCGTTCTAGCTTTATTATTTGAACTTCTCCCAAAAGACCTGTTAACCTTCTTAAATACTCGTTCTAATTCTTGGTAAATGAAATTCTCCCTTGTAATGCTTCACTATGTTCGAAAAAGTATAAATTCTCCCCGATGTAACTAAGTCACCGTTTAAACAATGTTTGGACTTGTGGCGAGGGGACATCGTAGCTTTTTGGAACCGTTAGGACATCTTTTCCATTAGGAGTTATTGGATATGTCTGACAAAAATTATGGCGCCAAAATTCAAACTTGCTTAGGAAGGCAACCCTTTCTATTCCCTAGGCGTCACTTCGTAAATGACTTAGTGTTATCTTTTCCGTTGTCAAAACACTTCCCGAAGTGCCACGTGTTCATTTGAAATGATTATAGGCGGCCTTGCACATGTGATGGTGGGAAACTCAAAAGGTAAGGTTTAAAAGGCTTAACCCTTCTCTTTCTTTCTTCTTCTTCAAGCTCCGCATTCCTTTAGAGAGAGAAACTTTGTGCGAACTCTGTTCGAAATCGATTGTTGCCCAAGCTTTTACCAAGCTTCCTTCCTCCTCTCATCTTCTACGCCACCGTCGGTGGTTGTGCTGCTCCACCTTCATTCCCAACCCTTCTTTTACCAAGATTTTTTTATCAAGATTTTTTCCTTACCTCGCTGTTGTCTGCAATGGCATCCTTCAGTAACACTACCACACCTGCCACCAGTGCACCACCTTCCATCTCTGGCGCCACCGCTGTCCCAAGCGCCACTGCCCTGGATGCTGCTCATCAAGATAAACTACACTTCTATCGTCGGGCTTCTATCTTTGGCGAAGGTGATAAATTTTCTGATGTATGCAAGGTTTGTCATTTCTCATCCAAGTTCGACCCCTTACTATTGGGTGATGAGGAAATGGCTTCATCAAAGTGGGGCTATCTTCCACCCGAGGGGACTCTGCATTTTTGTTTAGATCGTGGTGACTTCCCATATTCCCAGATTGACTTCGAAGCACCTGGGGGATCACCATCCCATTTCACTGCCAGACACACACATATGCAGAGATCTCACACTGCTGCTCCTCATGTTAATTCTTCTGTACCCACGGGCGTTGGGGCATCTCTTGAAGGTCCAACGTCTTCTATTGATGATACGCCCGTGTTGGCCTTATTACCTTATATTGGCAAGGGAGGTTTGCCTACCATTGAGGCTTCTTCAGCCAAGGGTCCCGTTGAGGCTATTGAGGCAATGAGCTCTCCCCCAACGGTTTCTACCATTGTGGCTGCCAAGGTGAGCCCCGTTCTCACTTCTACTACTGCTGAGGTACTTCACAAATTTCTCTCTGCATTTCTCAGTTTCTCAAAATTCTCTTGTGTTTGTGGCTTAATAATGAAAACACTTGTTAAGTTTTTTTTTTTTTTATAAACTCCACCTGTATCGGTGACTTAACGAAAACGCTTGTTAAGATTTTCCCAAAAAACTCCACCTATATTGGTGACTTAACAACGAAAACACTTGTTAAGACATTCCAAAAACTCCACCTATATCGGTGACTTAACAACGAAAACAGTTGTTAAGATTTTTTTAAAAACTCCACCTATATCGGTGACTTATCAACGAAAACACTTGTTAAGATTTTTCATAAACTCCTCCTATATCGGTGACTTAACAACGAAAACGCTTGTTAAGATTTTTCCATAAACTCCACCTATATCAGTGACTTAACAACGAAAACGCTTGTTAAGATTTTTCATAAACTCCACCTATATCGGTGACTTAACAACGAAAACACTTATTAAGATTTTTCATTAACTCCACCTATATTGGTGACTTAATAACGAAAACACTTGTTAAGATTTTTCATAAACTCCACCCATATCGGTGTCTTAACAACGAAAACACTTGTTAAGGTTTTTTTTTCATCAACTCTTTATTTCCTCTAACTGTTCCAGGTTTCTCAGGAGGATTGTCCACCAGTTCCTTCTCCCATTGCCTCGTCCCATCGGGAACCTATCGCTTCAAAAGAATCTTGCCATAATGATCAAGGTTCCACGACCGGTGTTGTTGCGGAGAGCGAATATGGCTGTGAGCTTCCTATACCCGCCCTAGCTCATCATGCCTTCTGCCTGATGGTGATTCATTGTTCTCCTCAGATGCCTTCCAACCGTCGTCTGGTCGTTAAACAGCTCATAAATCATCATCTTCAGATGTTCACGGTGGACTGCCTGCATTTAAACATCTCTGTTATGAGTTACAGGCTTCAGGGTATGGCTACCGTCATTACTGAAATTACCAACACTCCGACCTCAAATGTTACCAGTCCCCTCCTTAACCAATTTTTGGGCTATCTAAGGGAGTTAGGTAGCGACGGCTTCCGTTTTGGCTGGATTATCACGCATTTGAAGACTTTGAAAAGCCAACGACTGGACAGCCAGAGGGAGCTCTTGCAAACACATTAGAAGGACCAGCGGTCCGAGGAAGTTAAGTTAGCCGAGCTAGCACCTCTTCTTAGAGCCATTGACAAAGAGGTGGAGGACATCAAAGAAGCTCTGCGTCTGGCAAAGCTGAAATGAGAGAAACTCTTGTCAAGCGCACACAGGCATAAATAAGGTTAGAGGTCTCTATCAACGGTCTTGCCAAGAAGCTTCTTCGAGCCTTCCTGGAGATTTTTTCTCTTCTCCAGATCTGTGGTTCCTCTTAGGCCAATGAACTTGTATATATGTTTTTTTATTTTCTTCTCATGTAATTCTTGGGCAATAGCTCCCAATTTTGTAAGGCCCCAAAGTTTATGAATGGAAAAAGATATTTATTTTCTTACGCCATTTCTTTGTGTTACAACTGTTTACATAGATTGTGAAGTGTCAAGTTCTGTAATTCTTTCATCTTTACTTGAGTTATAATAAAAAGAACTTGCATACTCATCATAAAAAGAACTTGTGTATTCATAAGAACAGCCAAATACATCAGTGGTCAATTATAACAGCCTACACATGATAGACTTTCAACCATTTATTATTAATCTTGAATGGTTTGTCTTCTTCCATTTTTGAAATTAAACAATAACCTGAGTCATGAGCCTATTTTATGATGAAAGGTCCCTCCCAATTTGCTACAAACTTGGGTAGAGGAAGCCCCATGATGTGTGTTACTGCTGCTTTCAATACAAGGTCTCCCTCCACGAATTTTCTTGGTCTTACCAAGTTATCATATACCCTAGAGAGTTATTTCGTATACATTTGAAAGTGTTGCATCGCGTTATCTTTGTGTTCAACCAACGCCTCCAACTGCACGTGCCTGTTCTGAGGGAGCATACTACTTCGCAAAACATATCGCACAGAGGGAACCTCTAATTCCACTAGGAGGATCGCCTCGGCCCCATAAATAAGAGGTAACGGTGTGTATCTTGTGGCCTTCCTCTTAGTCGTTTGATAGTCCCATAATACGGTTGGTATCTTGTCGTCCCACGATCCTGGGAAATCCTTCATTATTTTAGCCAAGATATTAACCAAAGTTTTGTTAGTTGCTTCGGCCTGACCATTCCCCTTTTAATATGCCACCATCGAAGTATGATGGATAATGGAGTACTTATCTGCGAGCATCGTTACTTCTGTATTGACGAAAGGGGCTCTATTATCTGAAAGGATAACCTTTGGGATCCCAAAATGGCAAATGATGTATTCTCTGATGATGTTTCTCACCACCCCTGTTGTTGCCCTTATCAGTTGTATCACTTTGGCCCACTTCATGAAACACTCTGTTACTACTAGTATTCATATCTTCCCCCTCGAAGAAGGATGTATTGCCCTCACCAGGTCGAACTCCCAAGTGTGAAAGGGATAAGGCATTACCTGGGAGTGTAGGTCCGCTGATGGGGAATGGATCATATTTCCATGAAGTTGGCAAGCCTTGCACCTTCGAACAAAATTAGCAGAATCTTTCTCTATTATTGGCCAGTAGTATCCCAGAGTCATCAACTGGTCATATAACTTGGCCCCCTCTATGTGAGCTGGATCATGTGCCTATTTGAGAACCTCGGTTGCTTTTTCCTTCATGATACATCGCAGGCTCATATGTTTCAATGTGTACTCTCCGTTCACTTACTGAACCACCAAGTTTGAATCCCCTTTGATGCAAAGTGAATGAATCCCCCTTCGAAGAGCCTCTAGCAACCCCAACACCAATGCTTCATATTTTTCCTCATTGTTGGAACAAGGGAAATCTAATTTGTAGGAAAGGTAAAACTCCTCCATTCCTTTTGAACGAATAACCCCTGCTCCTCATTTATTTTCTGTCGAGGATCCATCGAACTGCATTGTCCACTCCTCATCCATTGTGTCTAGGTGATTGGCCTGCAAATCGTCTCCTGGAATACTTTCCTTTGGTGCCTCAAATGTTCCTAAGGGGAAAATAGTCAACAGATCAGCGTACGCATGGCTTTTGATTACGCGAGGAACCACGAACTTTAAGTCATACTCGAATAGGATGAGGAACCACCTAGCTGCTCTACCAATCAAAATCTTTCTTGCTAGAAAATACTTAATAGGATCACATCTAGTCACAATATAAATTGTAAAAGACAGCATATAATGTCTAAGTTTTTTTACTACAAACACTAAGGATAAACAATGCCTTTCTAAGCTGCTATATCTTACTTCTGGCCCATGGATGATCCTGTTGAGGTAATAAACTGGTCGTTCTTGCTCGTCAATCTCTTGTACCAGAAAAGATCCCACGAACCTCATGGTGGATGTGAGGTACAGCTACAACGGTATTCCTGCCTTTGGGGGAACCATGGTCTGTGGTGAAACGCGCAGTTTCTTCAGCCCATTGAGAGAATCCTGGTGAATCTCCTCCCACTTGAACTTCATGTCCCTTCACAATAGATGCATCAACGAATGTGTTATTTAGACTAATGCAGTCACAAATCTCCTAAGGTCGGAGACTTTTCCAAGGAAACTCTTTAGCTCCTTTGTCGTTCTAGGGCTTGGCATCTCCAAGATCGCTCATTGCTTGTCCTGGTCCATATGCACCCCCTGTCGATCCATCACGAAGCCTAGGAATTTCCCACTTGTCACTCCAAAAACACACTTCAGTGGGTTCATTTTCAATTTAAACTTCCTGTAACGGGTGAACACCTTCCTCAAATCGCCTAGATGGGACTCCTCCTTCCTCGATTTGATGACCAAGTTATCCACATAGAATTCCACAAATTTGTGGAAGAATTTATGGAAAATGGCCATCATCGTTCTTTGGTAAATCCCCCCAGCATTCTTGAGTCCAAACGGCATCACCCTATACATGAAGTTACCCAACGGGGTTCTGAATAATGTTTTCTCTTCATTCGAGGGGTCCATCTTGATTTGGTTGTACCCTACATACCCGTTCATAAAGCTATACATCTCATGACCAGGCGTTGCATCTACCATGCTATCGATAGAGGGTAGAGGGAACTCGTATTGGGGACAAGATCTGCTCAAATCTTTGAAATCCACACAAATTCTTATTTGATTTTTATCTTTCTTTCCCACTGGGACAATGCTAGATAGCCAGAGTGGGTGTTGTATCGGTGTGATGAACCCTTCCATTAGTAAGCATTGAACCTCTTCCTTGATCTTCAAATCTAGCTCAGGCTTGTACGTTCTCGTCACTTATTTCATTAGAATGGCTGAAGGCATTACGTTCAACCTGTGGCAGCTCACCTCCTCATTCAGCCCCTCCATCTCTGTGTATTTCCATGCGAAGACATCTATAAACTCTTGAATCAACTCAACCAAGGCCTCTCATTTCTCCTTACTGAGATCCTTCGAGATGAAGATGGGCCTCGAATCTTCTCCTTCTTTCTCCAATTTTAACTGCTCCAACTCTTGTGCCTGGGGCTTCGGCTGATCTGCTATATAATCTGGTTCCTTGATGACTTCTTCCATAAATTCATGTATGCTGGAATTATCTATCACCATACATTTTCCCCTTTGATCCACCAGAAATCATTCATATATCGGGTTAACCTCATCATCAGCTTCCTCGATCGCCCGCTCACACCATTGCAATAGATACACCACCTTTCCTTCTTCAGTAATGACTTTCTTGCATTATCTGCTGGTAGCGGTGACTGCCTTCCTCTTCTTCTCTCTAGAAGCCTCGGCCACTCTTTTTCCTGAGAACCGGCTCAGCACGCTTTGTTATTGGACCTCATGCTCTATCGGATCCACTCTGGAACTCATCATGTCTTTGAGATGTTTTGGGGTGGAGGGGCCACCTAATGAGCTTCTTCGGTTATTGCTCTTACGCTACTTGCAACCTCTTTACCCCTGCTCGTTCAAAGGCCCTATCCTTTCTCTGATCGAGGGAACCCATGCTCCCTCCATTCTTCTCATTAGGACCCCGACATCCTCTTCCAACTCAGTGTAAAATATCGCGTCTACTAAGTGAGCTTCCTCGATAATGAAGGGCCTTTTAGTATCCCTAATGGTCACCTTTGTCCCCTTGATAAGCCTTAGCGTATTGGTGGTACGTAGAAGGAACTATCCCTTCGGTGTGCATCCACACCCTTCCTATTAGCAGATGATAGGAAGTTGCACTCTCTATTACGTGGAAATTGATATGGGAACTCAGATTTCCCATCACAATCCCAACATTAACATACCCAATTGATTTGGAAGATTGGTTATCATACCCCAAAATCACCAAGGGTATGGGGACCAACCTTTCCTCTGGAATATTGGCTGCATGGAAAGAGTTGATTGGCATGATATTAATGGAAGCTCCTCAATTCGTAAGAGTTCTTGCAAATATAATTCTGTTGATGCTGGCGGTCACATACAATGGCTTGTTATGAGGGAACCTTACAGCCCTATCTGCATCGTTGAAGGTTACTTCTGAGAGAAATCTCCTAACCAACCTGACCATGGGTCCCGTCCATCTCAGTGAAAGGACAGCATTCTTCCTCGCAATGTCAAGTACTTCTTGGGTTATCTCTAACCTACTCTCTTTCGGTATCCCAACCTGGTCGAAGAACCAGGTGAATTTTAAGGATTTCAAAACTGCACAGTACATTAGGAATGGGTTTGCTTCCTCACCTTCAACGTCGTACATATCCTCCATAACTTTGGCTCTTGCCTTATCGTAGGCCAGTACTATATTTGCCATTCCTCTCATACAATCTTCCAGAGCTTCTTCGTAATCTTCTTGCTTCGTCGTTGACTCTATTTCTCCTCTCTTCGCTTCTTCATCATAGGCCACCACGAGATTGGCTCCATGTGATGGCAGCGGATTATTATTGACGTTCTATGAAGGGATTTGCAACGTCCTTGCCTTCACGTACATATCGATGATTCTTCTTAATGTGAAATAGCTCTCCGTTGGATGCTGGATCCTCTGATGAACCTGGCAATACTTAGGATCTGCCTTCGTTGCCGCATCAGGATCCCCAGCAGGAATGTCTTTTGGTTCATAGATCGTTCCTCCTTGGACCATCGCGTTGTAATAGCTGATAGCATCCTCTACTGTATAGATAATGGTGGTGGGTCCTCCTTGTTTCTTCTGAACTTTCTCTTATTGTCCTCCTTCGGTGCCTTACCCCCATCTCCTCCCTCGGTGTACCCTACCCGTGGAGGCTGAGACCTCCCCCCAGCGGGTTGCATCAGCGTCCTAAACATTATGGGCACCACCACTGGATTGGGCCGCACCACCAAGGAGATATTTCTTACCGCTTTTAAGAACCGCCGAAAACGTCCCCTCGCGCGTCTTATTGATAAGATGGCAGATGTACTCAGGAAGCAGCCCCTCAGCGTAGATTTGCAATAACTTGGACTCTTTGGGCTCCTCCCTCACGTCGAGGGATATTTCCCTGAACCTTCGAATATAGGCCACCACTTTTTCCCCAGGCCATTGCTTCTCCCTACCTAGTTGGGTCAAAGTAAACTCATCTTCTGCCAGAAAGAACTTCTTGACAAATAATACATGCATCTCCTCCCATGTAGAAACACTCTTGGAAGCCAAATGGGAATACCATGTATATGCTTTATCGGTTAAGGATTTAAAAAACTCCCTTAACCTGAGCTTCTTATTATTGTAATGTGCTCCCAAGTGTTCAATGAAGCGCTTAATATGCTTATTCGGGTTCCTACCTTTTCCTGTGTATTTTTTAAAAATAGGAGGAATATAGTCCTTTGGATAGGGCTTATCGCTGTATTCCTGCGGATAAGGTGTTCTAAAGTCATCATAAACCGAAGTTACCTCACCAGCAATTTGCCAGGAAGCTTGCATAAGCTTCAGAATCTCTTTCTGCATTTCCTTCCTCATTTCCTCCATGGGTGATGCTACTGGGGCAACAACCAATGGGACAATGGGCTGAGTTCCCTTCGTAGCTGGAGCAGTCGTCATATTTGGAGCCATTGGTACACTTGAGGTTCCCACTGCTGGATTCACAACAGAGGGCATGCTTGCCGGGACCGTTCCCGCTATACCTGGTGGGGCCGTTGGGGCTACCTCTGGTGTTACGAAGGCATTGGCTTCCAATCCTCCCAGCATCGTTGAAGCTACCGTAGTTTGCAAAAACTCATAAAACTTACTCATGAGGAGCGCCACCTAAGTAGGTCCCAACCCTGCACTCGTGGAAGCTTATGTCACTCCTGAAGCGCCTGTCATCGCCTGAACTGGAGGTACCTCTATTCGCGGACCCCCATCCCTTAGAGCCTCCAGTTCTCTCGCAGCTTGCTCTTCATTGTGTTGGATGTCATCAAAGTTGAGCCTTCGATTAACATTATCGTGTGTCATACTCCTTCCTTAGAAGAATACCTCCCCAACAGAGTCGCCAAATGTAAGTGGGTAGTTTAGATAATATGGAGGCGTAACCCCTTTTGAGTATGGTAATGATAAGTTAATTAGCCAAAACCTTGGATTAATGATAGGACATGCAAACTCTACTCAATGAAGATAGACTTAGCTTGATCTCGCAAATCTCTCGTGTATAACTCAGAAGATAGTAATGAACTTAGAAGTAACTTATCTAGAGGGAGCGAGAAGTAATCACCTTAGATACGCCTTGGCAGGCAGCTAAGCACACCAACCACCCTCAAGAGTCTCTATCAAGTATTAAAAGCTTTCTAATAAATGACAATGGTGGATGAGTCAACTCTCTGGTTTGCAATAACTCTCTAGTAATAACTTCTGAACTCTCAAAAATATCTCTTCTCAACTCTCAAAAAGATCATCATCTCCTCAGAGGTGGTTGGGGTCTTTAAATAGCCTCCCACACCACCCCCAAGTCAACTTCACCATCAATGTCTATGAAATACATCCCTCATACTTTATGTCATAAACATTAAATACCTGATGCACCAGTTGTCTCCACGTCATAAACTTTAAATTCCTAGACATGCCTTTTGCCTAACCACTGTGTGTCAGGGGGTCACCAACTGTCTGACAACCCCAAATACCATGGTGGTTTACTCAAATGCAGGTCTGACATTGTTTAGCTGGCTAGTGACATCACTTACAATAGATGTGACATTAAGTAGAGGGTTGTTTGGTTCACAACTCAATGCCTGATGGAACTCCAAGCTACTCCGCCCGAGGTTCCACGGTGAGGGTCCTTTAGTGTTTTACCAGGTGTATCTAAGATGGTTAGGACAAGCCCCAAAGGTGCCTCATTTCTCAATCCTCCAAACCAAGTCCCTCTCAAGTTCCCACGGTGAGGTCATTCGATAGAGCATGAAATCTCTCCCAGGCCCTGCCAAGCCTGGTCTCTCGCGAGTACCGTTTGACCTCACACTAAAACTCATTATTATTCTCGTTACATAATTACAATCGTTATAGCTTACAGTTAATATAAACAAAGATACAATATGAGTAATACAACAAGCTAAAATACAAGTTGTCACGCTGAGATGCCTCGCTTGAGCTGCCACGGTGCCTTAATCCCCAAAACACTGTTGCTAATGTGGAATTACTTCTAATCTTAAAATTACCTTCAAGCCCCATCTACAAGAATTATATTAATTTCTTATATTTAGAACTGATCAATCTAGTTATGGATCTTACGGGGTATCACAGTTGGTATCACATCATTCCAGGCTCTTATGTCCTAGGATCTTGAGTGCATTTGTCGATTTTTTGTGTAGCGTTCTTTAATACTTTATAAATTTATTATTTAGGATTTTATACTCTTATTTTTTACTATTATCGATATGTTTTTGTTTATCATGTTTCATTTTATGAACACACGGAGGAGACATTCACATCCTTGACAAGTCGCGATTGCCAAGTCAATGGTAGCATAGCCTCAGCACTAGCAGCCACAGATGTAGGCCCGATAGACTTGACAGCTATTATAGCATAGGTAATGGGCGCTACTATGGCATCCATGTGTAAGGATCCGCTGCCGCCACCACCACCACCATCCTTGGTTATACCTGCCCCTCACACTACATCAACATAGGATAAAGCTCAGAGTGCCTTCGATAAAAGCAATCCTTATGAGTTCTCTAGATCTATGGACCCCGTAATATCTTTATAGTGGACATGAGACAATGAGAGGCACCTACACCTGGTAAAGTGCTCGGAGGTTCAGAAATAGATGGTAACGAGTTTTAAACTGGTAGGGAATGCACTACAGTGATGGGAGTCAGTCACTATAGAGGAGGTAGGTCGAGCCTGACCATTCAACAGTTTAGGGGCATGCTTGAGGGGAAGTATTTTTCCACTCTCGCTTAAGTTAAGTGTGAGGTCAGAGTTTATGAGGTTTTTACATTAGGATAGGACTGCGGTGGAGTATGAATGGGAGTTTACCCACTTTGTTTTCTTTGTCCCGGATGAGGTTAATATGGAGGTAAAGAAGATGGACCGTTTCATCTGAGGTCTGACATGAAGGATTGTGCAGGTATTACTTGGTAAGCCAACTTTCACTACTTATACTCATCTAGTGGATGCAACTTTGATCAATTGTTAGGATTGCCGTGATTTCTAAATAGATATAGCACTGAACAAGGAGAAAGGTTGGGAATGACCAACAGCCAAAGTCAGGAGAGGGTGGTGAGCCATTCTAAGCACAAAGGGTTCATAGCAACAATAAAGAGGACAACCCTAGGGGTAGAAACCCCCTAAGAGATTTAGAGGATTGGATGATCAGCGTCAATAGGGCGATTAGGGATAGGGCCACCCGGGCCAAGGACATCATGGCCCTTGGGGTTAGAACCATTAGGCCCATGAGGATAAGGTCGATGGGGCTAATGCCAGCAGGATTGACCCCAAAGCAAAGGCTAATATGGTCACCAATTTAGATGTGCGTGTTTTACTTGTAATGAGAAAGGTCGCTCATTTAGAAGGTACCCTAGGGCCAACCAGGCCGATCAGTGCCAGTATAAGTAACAGGTTATGTTATCCCCACCTTAGTATCAAGCATTATTGCCACCACCGTAGTATTAGGCATTTCCACCACCACCACCTAAAGACCAAATATAGGTATGCTTTCAGCTTCATTATAGTCTTGTGTTTAACATCTACTAGCATGTTCAGTAGGCCCCACTACAGGCCATTAAGGGTATTTTTTATGTTTATGGTTGTTATAAACACATTTTTTTAACATGGGAGCATCACATTTAATTTCTTAGTACTGCTTTTTACGACTTCGGGGGTACTAAAGATTGTTATCAATGTCTCTATTTACTTGAACACCCCCGTGGGTAGGGTGTTGCCTTACGTCATGTTTGTAGAGATAGGGCAGATGTTATTGGTCATTTGTACTTTTGGGCCGATTAGTTAATTTTAGACATGCAGATATATGATGTCATATTGAGTATGGATTGGTTAACATTGTATCACACATAAACGGATGCAACAGGAAACTGATCATGTTTTACATTCTTAGGAAGAAGATATTTCTTATAACTATGCCTAGGACGAGGGAGGGTTTAGAAATCACTTATATTACATCGATGCGAATACATCGAAGGAGGTCACCATATTATTATAGTCGATATCATTTGTTGAGGAACTTACAGACATGTTTGATGAGGTACTGAGGTTACCGCCTATATGGGATATAGAATTTGTTATATATTTAGCGTCGAACACCAAGATTATTTTAAGGGAACCGTACCGGATGTCTCCATTGGAGAAGAAGGAGTTTCGAGAGAAGATTCAGCAGATCTTGAGTCAGGGGTTCGTACTAAGGAGCACGTTTCTATGGGGAGCTCCTATGTTGTTTGGAAGAATGAGGATGGTTCACAAAGGCTGTGTGAGGACTATTGAGAGATGAACAAGGTTAAGATACATAACAAGTATCCATTACCACTTATCGATGATATGTTCGATCAGTTGAGGGTTGTATTGTTCTTTTTATAGACTGACTTGCGCTTGGGGTGTCATCAGCTACGTATTCGAAAGGAGTATAGTCTAAAAACGTCTCTTCTAATGTGGTATGAATCTTATGAGTTATAGGTCATGCCATTTGGGCTGACCAACATACCAACGGTGAACAGGGTGTTTGGACCATTGTTGGATTAGATCGTCATATTGTTCATTGGTGACATATTGGTGTATTCTCGACCCGAGGAGGAACATGCACATTATTTGAGGACTATTTTACAGCACTTTGGGAGCACAAGTTGTATGTTAATCTCTCTAAGTGCATATTTTTGTTGAGAGAAGTTCAATTTTGGGGACACATTGTGTCAGAGGTTAGGATTTTGGTAGATCCTAAAAAGATATCGACCATTATGGAGTGGGGATAACCCATGATGCCAACGGAGGCTGAGAGTTTCTTGGGTTTGGTTGGATACTACAAGAGGTTTATTTAGGGTTTCTCAGAGATTGTAAGGCCACTGACTGACCTCACCTAGTAATGGGTACCATTTATTTGGAGCGCCAATTATCAGAGAGCTTTCAAGCAGCTCAAGGAAAGACTCGCGATCTCACTCGTCTTTTTTTCATGATGAGGTGAAGTTGTGTATATGGTATACACCGATGCATCACCTCAAGGACTTGGAGGAGTTTTGATGTAGGAGGAGAGGACCATAGTTTATGCTTCCCATAATCTTAAGCCTCATGAGGGCAACTACCCCGACCATAATTTGGAGTTGGTGAAAATAGTATTTACTCTCCGTATTCGGAGACATTATTTGTTGGGTGAGTTGTCTACATTATTTTTTATCATAAGAGTCTTTAGTAACTGTTTAATCAATGGGAGTTGAACATGCGCCATAGGACTACCACTTCTCGATCAAGTATCATCCGGGGAAGGCGAATGTGGTAGCCAATGCTTTGAGTTATTTATTGATAGTAATTTTGGAAGCTTTATGGGAAGGGCACTGGAGTATTTTGTGCAGAGTGGATGTATTAGAGGCATATTTGGAAGTTGTGGTTCTGACACCTAATGTTGTGTCAGGGGTGATTCAATCCCAGACTTTGTACTCCTTCTTCAGGAGAAGGAACGGTAGATCCTATCTGGGAGATTTCTCTTTTATTCGATTGGCAAAAATGAATATTTAAAGATTTAGGGGCGCTTGGTTGTACCGATGGGTCCCGAGATGCGAAGGACAGTTTTGGCCGAGGTACACGGTTCGCGATTCACTATTCTTCTTGAGGGTGACACGATATACCATAATATGAGGAGATAGTATTGGTGGGACGATTTAAAGAAGAATCGAGTTTGTGTATAAGTGTGCCACTTGCTAGATCGTAAAGGTGGAGACTAAAGTCCAGTGCAACCACTTGAGATTCCCGTGTGAAAATAGGAGATCATATACACGTATTTGATCGTTGGGTTATCGAGGAACAAAAGGGGAGATGATTCTGTGTGGTTCATCGTCGATAGAGTGACTAAGGTGGATCATTTCCTTTCAGTGCAGACAGATTACACCATGGAGCAGTCGTGGCAGAGATTTTACGTTATCATTGGGTACCTCTTGATATTGTGTCCGACAGGGACATTGTTGCCCAGATTATACTCAAGAGGGGGGTGAATTGAGTTTAGCAAATTTTTAGTCGAATTAAAATTTCAGAAAAATATTTAATTTACAACACTTTAACAATTTTCAGATTAATAAATCTTTAAAGGATAAATCGAACAATATCAAACAAATGCAACCAACTAATTTAAACAACCAAAAATGCATATTTTAACACTCTACGAATATTAAATTAATTTTTGTATTTAATATAAATTAATATTCTAAAATTAATTATTTAATTCAAAGATAATTACTTTAACCCTAAAATTAATTTAGTCAAATTTTGGAATTAATTATTTGCAACTTAGTGTGCTGAAAATATTAACTCAAGCAATCATGTGCAAATAAATAAATAAAAGTACGGAAAATAAATGACACCGAAATTTAAAATGGTTCGGCCAAATCCCGGCCTACGTCCACGCGCTTAGAGTTTCCGACTCCCTTGCGCTTTACTACCATGATCCACTTGAAGGGTAAGATCAAACCACCCCGTACAATCGTTTGCAAGTTAACTCTGAGCTTCAAACTCCGTGGCCCACTTGCGGGTAGGAATTAATCACTGTTACAATAATCACCATAGCTTAATCGAGCTACTGAATACAACCCAAGCTTCTGCCAAAGCTCCAAACCAAATCTGAATTTTTTGGTACAATGTAGAATAATGAAACTCTCCAAAATTACAATTTATATTTTGAGTTTCTTCTTCTTCTTCAATAAGACTTCAATAAATGATGTATGTATAGTTACAAGTCTTCTTCTTCAATGATTGAGCAAAATGTAAAATCAATTGCTCTCTTGAATGATGTAGTAGTAGCTGAATAATAATTTCAAGTGCTCTGAATAAATTCTCTAGTTCTTGCTCATAGTCTCATTCATGTTAGTCTACAATGCAGCTCTAGAATGCTTTAAATGAGTCTTCAAAAACTAGATGTTAGACACAATGCTTGTGAGCATTAAATGCTCCTGATTTTCTGAGATGATGTAGCTTGAAAAAATGATCTACAAATCTTTACTTTTATCTTCTCCATAAAAATATAGTTGTTGAAGCATGAAAATGGTAGTATGAAAATATAGGACTGAATATAACTTCTGAAATACATCTCAAGATAGCTCATGTAAAAAGTTAGTCCAAGAGAGACATAGAAAGAATCTGATATAATGTAAATTGTTAAGATGAGAATCTTGGAGAGATAATAAGTAAGGGTTACCAATAATGTATTAGTCAATCGACGTGTAAATCAATGTGGGATCCAAGATATATATATATATATATATATATATATATATATATATATATATATATATATATATATATATATATATATATATATATATATATATCAGTCCACTCGTAGACTAGAAGATAGATCAAACCAAATATTTCAACTTGTCCAAGCAAAATAAAAAATTGGTGCTTTTATTATAAAACGATATCAATTGAATAAGAACATATGCATGGGTACACTATCCAAAGCCACTTAATTTGACATGATAAAATAATAATATCTTTTTAACACTATAATGTGTAATAGATAAAATAATGAAAAAAATATTATCACGCTTGGAAAAGTGTAAGAAAAACAGTACTTAGTTGATAGTAAAAAAATGCGGGGCCAGAGGTGTATACAAAGTTGATGGAAGTACACAAAGTTGATGGAAGTTTGGAATCAATAGTACACTAATGACGGTGAATGATATTTCTTGGATAAAACTATGTGGGAGCACTATAAAATATATATAAGCGGATGCATAGACCAATACAATTTCTTAAGGCAAAAGAAAACATAAAAACATTAAGGCTCCTAAAATGTCCATTCGAACAACTAGGCATGAGGCAGCAACTGGCGACAAATCAATCACTTAAAAGGGCGAGATCAATCAGGGTACTAAGTTATCCAACAGGTCCTATGCGGTCAAATCTACACATGGGTATAGCAATTAAAAAGATAGGAATCTAAGGTATACAAGATATAAACCGGTAACTACTGGAATACAAAGGTATGGCCGAAAGTGTATAGGCCACCTTGGGTCAAATCGATATAGACCAACAATATACACGCCAATTATTAATGGCTAAGGCAACAACAAATGAAAAGTCATGGCAAATCATGTTACTTAAAAGTGAAGAAGACATATAGGGGTCTTAAGGGTTGAAATCTATACAAAAAATTACATAAATATATTTATAAGAGTAGTGTTCGTGTGTATATACTTCTTAGTGAATGTATGCATGTCTATAAATATGTTAGTAAGCGGATAGTAATAGGTATAGTAGATTATTAGTTGGTATGTAATAGATACAGTAGGTAAACATAATGAATAGTCTTATAATCAATATAAATGGTGAGAGCAAATAACAAATAAAAGAAATAAGCCTTATATAATCTATATTTGGTCCAACAATGAAAGACCGTGATGTTGTCATGTCGTGGGGCCCAAGGATTGTTGAGAAGGAATGACCAAATTTTCCAGTAAAGATAATATGTGCATATTTAATAACAGTGATAATATGTACATAATACTAACTATATGTAAATATAGTATATAAGATATGATATTATAATATATAAAAGAGGATATAGTAAATATAGAAGTAGTAAAATAAATAATGAAGTATTATATATATTATATAAATATAAATATAACTATATGGCTACATAAATATGATGATAAATGTACACAAGTAAATCAACAAGATATTTACACAGATAAATGTTGTTTGGAATCATCAAAATCAATATATTACATTAAACTAAAATGTACATTAATTAAAATTAAACTTTATTAAATATTAATTAAAGTGTAATTATATTTTCGTTTAATAATCTCCCCATTTTTTATGATGACAAACAATGATTCACACTAATTCATAAAATGATATAAATTAAGCACAAATAAGTGAATCACACATACTTCTCCCCCTTTTGACATTATCAAAAAAAGAATTTTCAATTTAAATCGTGTGTCATTGGGTAAAAGTGCGAAGCTCCCCCTATCAAAAATAATATGTGCATGGGATATAATCATAAATCGCAAGGGGCATAAAAAATTTTAATACGCACATGTGTCATCATATATTCATCATAAATTTTCAAAGCATGTATTTGAATTTTCGGATAGTCATGAATATCATCAAATAATGCATAAGCCACCAAAATGATAAAATTAATAATATCAAGCACATAATGGTGAATAAATCACAACTCAATGGTTTTCTAATAATTTTAATAATGCACAACATGAGTTAAACTATGGCGGCATAAATATAGCGATACGAATTTTCGATTTTGTTCATACTTTGCCATTTTCAAGATACGAGCATAAAATTTCTCGGAATATATCAATAATATTGCAATAAAAATGATGATCAAGCATTTTTCTATGAATAATTTCCAATAAATATTTATCTCCCCCTAAGGGATACTAATGAAGGCATACATACATATAAAAAATATGGTGCATCTTTTTCATGAGATAAAATATTTTCTAACATATGCTTTATGAAGTCATTTTCAACAAGTCTTCAAAAATATTCACAAGTCATAACAATTTCAATTAATCATACGATTTTTCGATTTAAGCACAAAATATCATAAGGGCCATTTTCTTCCAAAAATAATATTTTTCAAGAATGTCACAAACATTTAAATAATGACATTAATCATGTATCAAGTAATAAAACCAACTCATAAAGATTAATATGATCATGTCATCACAATCAATGAGTCTGTAACATAAAATCAATAAGGAGCACATATAACCAACAAATTTTAAATAATATTTTCGTTTCAAATTAATATACAATAAAGTCGTGAATTAATTCAATATTATTATTCACAAAAATATGTCAAGATGTGACACAAAAAAAATATGAATTTTCATCAAAAAAAAAATTATCATTAAAATCAAGTGTCTAGATGCAACAAAAAATAATCAAGAATAATAAATGTATAAATTAACATGTGAAGTCTAAATCATCAGGAACAAACTCATATCCTTTAGCAAATAGTCTATATATGGAATCACATCAATTAGGATCATAAAATTAAATCATCAATAAATATATGATTTTAAATTCAAGAATGGTGTTCCTTACCACCTTACCAGTACCAAAGATATATTCATGAACATTTCTCAAAGTGTGGCATTTCCAACATTAGGCAATAAAACTTGAGATTTGTAATGATACCAAATCAAATACCTTAGAAATCCACATTCCATCTCAAAATGCAACCTACACAACTTTGAAAATTTTCTCTTTTGGTACCCAAAATGTGTTAGATCCATAGGGGTTAGTATACATCGTAGTTCCTTTAGGTGTTCAAGCTAATTTTCTTTTTCCAAATTTATATGTACATAAATCTGAAAAATGTGTGTCTACCACAATATGTGCATATATGGTTATAATGACTAGATGATGCTTCTTTTTTAAATAAACTGGAATAAGTATTTTTCTCATTTTCTTCATCATATCCTATACCATTATTATTAAACCGAATTCTTTGATTTTCAATAATTTTATGAAAATATTCATTTCCTTTAGTAAAAGTATCAAAAGATTTCTTTAAATAATCAATCTCCCTTTTTAACTCACTATTTTCAATTTCAAGAGGGGTAGTGACAATAACATATTTCTCCTTTTTCAATGATTTAATTTCATTTTTCAAAGATTCATTTTCTAATTTCAAATTATCAAAATCATTTGACATAGTATCATATTTAGTTGAAAGTAATGAATGAGAATTTTTAAGTTTAATATATTTATTTTTAAGTTCTTCAAAACTTTCACATAATTCATCAAAAATATTTTCTAAAGCTTCATAATCATCAACATCATCATTATCACTATCACTAGAAGTTTTAAGGTTAGAATGTACCCCATTTTCCATACCCATGAAACAAAGATGAGCAACTTCATTTTCGTTTGAATCTTCATCGGAAGAACTAGAGTCGGAGTCACTCTATGTTGTGGCCTTCAATGTCTTCTTCCTTTTCTTATACTTTGGACAATTAGGCTTAATATGTCCAACTTCATCGCAATGATAACATCTCGGTTGAAATTTGGAATGATTATCATCATTTAACTCTTTTGAAAAAAAAATCCTACTTCTTTACTTGGCTTTCTTTTTGGAAGCAAGATATTTTTTGAAGTCTTTAGCCAATAACGAAATATCATCATCATATTCTTCACTTTTTACATTTTTACTTGAAGATTTGAGAGCAATAATTTTGTTTTCTTTAGGATTTTCTTCTTCAACAAATTCCTTGAGTTCCATCTTAGGAGTGATCAAAGAACCCAATGGTTCATCAAGAGAGATAGGTCTTTCTGTTAGTGCTTCTTTGATAGCCAACTTTTTGGTCATCCAAGTAGCCGGTAATGACCTGAGAATTTTACTCACCAACTCATTGTTAGTATATATTGTTTCAATAGATTTAAGACCATTGATAATATTTGTGAACCTCATGAACATATCAAAAATAGATTCATCGGGTTTCATCTTAAATAACTCAAAACTATGAACAAGCATGCTGATTTTATCTTCTTTAACTTGACTTGTTCCTTCATATGTAACTTCTAATCTATCCCAAATTTCTTTTACAGTTTCACAGTAACTGATTAGGCATGAATTCTCCCAAATTTTTCCCATAATTTAGAGGCTTTTTATTACCTTGGATAATGTAAAACGAGTTGATTTATCTCATATCATTGCTAATGGCTTCGTCTAACAAGTATTCCGAGTTTTGTGTATTTCTTATTGATTTTGCAGGTATTCAATACATGAAAGAAAGAAATAAATTGGAAGAAGCAAGAGAGAAGAAAAAAGAACATCAAAAGGGCAAAAGTATAATTTCCACCAGGAATCCCGTCAAGGACCCAAAATAAAAGTCAAAGATCTCGAGTCTACGAGCACGTAGGAAGAAACGGCATTCCAATCCGAGCTCCGGAGTAAAAGTTATGAAGACCCAAAGATGTGAGATGACCATGAGAAATTGAAGAGATAATGAAGAGAAATTGAGAACGAAATACGAATCAATTCAGTCCTCATAAAAAAAGGATCGATCTGGACACTAGAAGTCACTGTATAAGAATGTATTTATCGGATCGATCCGATCCTCATAAAAAAGGATCGATTCGGCCCACAAAGTTCACTGCATAAGGCATATTTAGCCGATCGATCCGGTTTCCAAAATAAAGGGATCTATCCGGTCATCAGGCAGATCGATCCGAAATGTCCAGACCAGATCGATCCGGGGTTCGATATTTATGATTATCTTCTTCAAGCTAGAGTTTTGCATGACTCCAACTCTTATATTTTTCACAGTGTATATATTTCAATGTCCTCCCAGACATTAAGGGAGCTTCTAATTCGTTTTAAAGGAGCTTTTTAATTAGTTTTTGAAAAGTAGCTTTTCTCAATCAATGCTCTGATACCAATTGGAAAACGCGAAGGCCCACAATTTTTAAAATCTTATTACAAAAAGTAATTTCCTTTTTAGATGCGAAAGCGAGATGGTTCAATTAAAAAAATTCACTAATTTTAATTTCTTTCCAAATTAAAATTAAACAAACTCAAAGTGAAATTAAATTAATCAACGAATATATTTTCACTTAAATCAAATTAATTTAACTCAAGTCCTAGAAATTTGCCTAAGTCATATTTTCAATATTACCAAATTAAGCCAAACGAAATTTTATCAAATTAAAGTAAATAACTTAAACTCAATTAAACCTTACCCAAATTAATTCAGCACCAATTAAACAAGTAGTGATTTAAACCAATTTTATCTTTTTACCGAAGCATGCATCTAAAGTGAGTTTTGCAAAAGATAAAATAAACAAAGAAATCACAAGGCCACGATGTACGAGGAAAAACCCACAATGGGAAAAAACCTCGGATGGCCCTAGCCTTAAGTCCACTAAGTATGGTTTTACAATTACAAGACAGATGACTTACTTCCTCGACTCGACCCCTTTCAAGCCTTGACGCGTCTTCTTGTAAACACCTCCGCCTAGTAGATAACCCCGGAACTCCATCGGAACCTTGGACTTCACCAATGAGACTTTAGGAACACCGTCAACCACACATGGTGCCTTTCACCATGTGAAAATGCTGCAGCAAAATAACGAACTTCTTCCTTGAGGGGTGTAGAAGAACACCAAAATGAACTATTCAAAACGGTAGTGTAAACCCGGTGCCCAACACTCCAAGCAAGATATTTATATGGAAACTTGGAATAAAAAAACTATGGGTGAAAACAAAAGTGTAAGGATTTTTTTTTCTTGAAAAACAAACACTCAAAACATGAACTTTTTCTTTTTAGAATTTGTAATACCCCGTATTTTTGTGATATTTATTTATGGGATTAATTGAATTATATGTGTATTAATTGGAAATTAATCCGGATTAAAATACTAGCGAGATGCGAGTTGGTATTTGAATATAATGTGCATATATGATTATACATGAATATTGAAGTATGAAATTTGTCGTGAGATTGAAATACGGCAATTTGGAAATTTTATTGAGACGCGTGTGACAGTCGCGTCTGGGAAATATTTATTTTAATTAAAAAGTGAATTTTAGTTCTATTAACCATATGGTCGATTTGAGTGCGCCAACGCGTCCGGAAGGGTCGAAATAATCAGAAAACACTAGCCAGGGGTTTAGTTTGGGTTCCGGGGCATTTTTAGGCCATACCGGCAACGTATAAGGGTAGTTTGGTAATTTTGGATTTTTGGGAATTAAAACCTACGAAAATTGGGAATTAATATCTGATGTGGCAATAACCCACTAAGCCCACTAATAACCAAATAGACTACGGAGGTTATTGAAATTTGTTCCAAAGAGTTTCTAAAGCACAAACCCTAGCCACCATTGACTTTGGAGAAGAGAAGCTTGTTGAGAGATAGAGAAGGAATTCTGCAGAGAGAGAGAGAGAACACTTCAGAAATTCGTCATCAAATCAGAGATTCAAATAAGGCAAGTGATTTAATTTCATTTTTATAGAGAATGCTTCTTCCATGCGTAGGAAATTCAATTAAATTGTATTGTTCTTGGGAGTTAATGAAAACCCCATTTAAATTGGAAGTAGAAATTTCATTTTGGTGAGGAATCGCATGTAGATTGGTATTTAGATGTTTATTCTGATGATATTATATCTTGGATGAAACAAAAACGGATTTTATTAGGCTCATTGATGATTTATAAATGTTAGGGTTCATGTTCATATAATTTGGGGATAAATAAAGGGATTTGAAGATTTGATGATGTTTAATATGAGTTGGCCCTATATAAATGTTTGATCATGACCTATGAATGTTTAGTACGAATTAGGAACCTTAAAATGATGTTGGAACGATTTTTATGTGGGATTAGGAGTGAAGAAAATTGGAAAAAACGAGATAGGAATTTCTGGGCTCGAATCTGGCCACTCGTTAGAAGACCTGCTCAGGTCGTTCGAACGAGCTCGTTAGAACGAGCTTCGAACGAGCTCGTTAGAACGAGCTTCTAACGAGTTGACAGTTTGGTTTCTAACGAGAGGGATGTTAGTTCTAAGACTTTCGTTCGAACGAGATCTCGTTAGAAGGCCCAGTTCGTTCGAACGAACTCTCGTTCGAACGAGACTTAGAACGAGTTGACAGTTTAGGCTTTTTAGCTTGTTTTGATCCCGAGTGTCCCGCAACCTTGTGTATATGTAGAGATAACCTTCCCTTGATGATTAATTATTACATTTGGGATGTTTGGGGTATAATGAGGAGTCAAACCTAGAAGTGTAGTTTGAACCTAAGGGAAAATATGAAGTAGGACGTGAGTGTCTATTACGTTGCGAGAACTATTGACGGTCTAATTTATTATATTAACCGGGAACATATAAATTGTGTAGTATTATATGTCGGTACGAGAATGAGAAGTGTACCTCCAATATATTATGGTAATTACTAAGAGGTGTGCATACTTAGTATATGTATTGATTTTATGTGTATGACATACCTACCATACTTGCTATCACAGGAGGTTTACGTTCGCTTAGGGCCTTCTAATCCTTGTGTTGCCCGGATTTAGATTGGTTACCTCGATGAACATAGGTCAGAGAAGGACTTATTGGGATGTTAATAAGTCTACTGATCGTGGGAGCGCAGGTATGTGCGTGACCCATGTGATGTGACTGTGTTCGCCTCCATTATTTGTGATGTTGTTATCTGAGAACGATTCCCGAGAGATTCGGAATACGTGATCCTTATGTACGTGATGTACCGGGATGGATAGCAGAGTATGTGTGCACCGCAGCTTAGTCTCGGGGTGCTTGTATTGTATATTTATGATGTGAATAATACACACTTCATTAATGGGAACTTTCACGATTGGTATTGTGAATAATATTATGGTAATGATTTGAGAAAACAAATCGAGTTAACTGATAATGAATGGAATTTCTAATTGAGAATCTGAGAGTAAGTAAAGCCCTCTATTTATTTGATAACGCTAGAATGTAATATGGGAATCGAGTAGTAAGGGGTAGAACTTATTACGGTTTGGTTAGATATGGATGTCTTATAGATGGGTACGGTACGTTAGGAGTGCACATGTAGTCGAGAGGTGAGAATTTCATGTGAGTGCACGTCCTAACATGTATTTTGCATTTAATGTTTTAATGTTATTAAAACACTTGCTGTTTTTAAAATGATTTCCACTTTCAAGCTCTGACCCATTTGCTTTCAAATCTATTTTTGTAAAAACCATTTTAGGTGCCCAGCCACAAGGACACCATGCTTAGGATTCTCATTCAGGTGACGAGCTGTAGCTGTTTGTGGAAGTTACAGGACTTTGCTTGTAGACGCTTCATCTATCTTGACTCGATATTCTTCAGTTATCAGTTGTAGGGCGTGTCGCCCATTTCTTTTAGAGACATTTCATTTATTTCAGTATTTCAGACTTCTGGCATGTAATTATTCAGGATTCAGACTTGTCGTATTATTTTTCAGTTGTGGGATTGTTGTGAGGAGTTTTCCTCCGGATTTATATTTATGTTGTTGGTTATTCATTACTTCATTATAGTGAATGGTTGTTATTCTTTCGCTATTCTTTTACTGCATGTTAATCAGACTTAACTTAAAATTTGGCACTTACTTTTTAAATACTAGGTGGTTAGTAATTATTAAAATGTTTTCGACAGTGATGCTATTAACTGAACCAACTTGGCATTTTGTATTGATTTAATAAAGGAGTAGCTACCCGGTATTTAATTAGTCGGGGTGTCACAGGTGGTATCAGAGCATCAGGTTCTAGTGTCCTTTAGGATCTGTACGGCTTATTATGTTTTTTGCTGAGCTTTCTTTGATGTAGAGCCCTATATTTTAGGACTGTTGTACTCTCTTGTATATGCTACGTTCCTCAGCTATTTTAAGTTTATAACTACGAACTTATAAACTTCATTCTTGTTGTAGATGCCTCCACGACGTGCACAACGGATTCCCAGGGATGCAACGCCAGAACCACAGCACGTACCAGTTCAGGGCACGATGAATGCCTCCGAGGTTGCATCCATTGTGGCCCAGGCGGTAAATGCCGCACTAGCAGTAGTTCAGCAGGCACCACCTCAGGCGCCGATAGCCGCGCCAGTTCAGGAACATGCATTCCCATCTGCTTGGGAACGTGTACGTGATGCTTTTCAGAAAGAACACCCTCCAGAGTTCGCAGGTAGCTCTGATGTGGTAGTTTCGAGTCAGTGGAGGAAGGACATATAGCGACACCTGAGGATGTATGAGTGCACAGATGTCCAGAAGTAGATACTAGCTACCTTTAAGCTAGTAGGGTTTGCACTGCAGTGGTGGGAGTCTATTACCACAGTGTAGGAGAGAGATACTCTCACTATTCAGGAGTTTTGGGTACGGTTTGACCGCAAGTATTTTCCGTCGGCTGTTCACACAGATATGAGGAGGAAGTTGATGAGCCTCAAGCAGGAGGGTAAGACTGTGGCCGAGTATGAGGTCGAATTCACTGATCTTCTGAACATTATTCCAGATGAGATACCGACAGAAGAGAAGAAGATACATAAATTTACGGACGGGTTGACATGGAGGATTCGTCAGCACTTGTTAGGGAACCTCTCGTTAGCCACTTATTCTGATGTGGTTAACGTTGCATTGCTCCATTGTCAGGATCACCGCTTTCACATGACTGAGGGCAAGCGATCGGGAGAGTCTAGCCATCAGGGCAGGACTGGAGGAAATGGTGTCAGTGGGGCACAATCTGTTCAGGGGCAAAGGCAGGGTGATCAGGATACCCAGCAGGGGGATCACAAGAGGTTCAGGTCAGGAAATTTCAGGCACGGGCAGGGAGGTTTTCGGCAGGGCCATCAGGGTCCGAATGGCAATCAGAACCAGCAGGGTCAGAATGGTCAACAGCAGTTTCAGCAGGGCCAGTGGAGGAACGGTAACGGCCACCAGGGCCGGGGACAACAGGGGCAGAGAGGGGGAACTTCCCGGGGAAGTGTTTCGTTTGTGGCAAGACTGGCCATAAATTCCAGGACTGTCCTGATAGGGGCAGGGCCCCGCAGCAGCAGCAGGGTGCTCGACATGAGCCACAGAGGCCACTTTTTCCACCTGCTCTTCCAGCTCCAGCCCCGGTGCCAGCTCTTCCAGCCATTCCAGCAGTTCCTGTGCAGCAGGGGCAGTTACAGTATGGACGTGTCTATAACGTCCACCAGGAAGCAGCTCCGCAGGCACCACCCGCGATTGAGGGTATGTTTCCTATCTATGGTACTATGGGTCGGGTTTTGTTTGATACGGGGGCAACGCACTGTTTTATAGCTACACATTTTGTGAAAGCCTTAGGGTTGTTAGCCACAGCAGAGAGCATAGTGACGTGTGTAGACTCACCATTGGGGAGTGGGTCACTTATTTTCTTTATATGCCGGGGAGTAGGGGTAGAGATTGGTAGTTTGGTGTTACCTGCAGATATGTTGGTATTAGATATGCATGTTCACGATGTGATCATCGGTATGGATTGGCTCACGGATTATAGAGCCATGATTGATTTCTTCGGTGGGAGCATTATTTTTGCCATTCCGGGGCAAGTGATGTTTGTAGTGGCGATGCCTCGCCTAGAGGGAGGCTCGACCACTCATTTGTATTACATAGAGGAGGATACCTCTAAGGAGGTTGTGATTCCTTTAGATTCGATCCCGGTTGTCAGGGAGTATTCCGATGTATTTCAGGAGATACCAGGCCTACCCCCCAGTCGAGAGATAGACTTTGTCATAGACTTATTACCAGATACGAGACATATAGCACGAGCACCGTACCGTATGGCTCCAGCTGAGATGAGGCAGTTATGGGATCAGATTGAGCAGTTGTTGGGTCAGGGGTTTATACGGAGGAGTACTTCGCCGTGGGGTGCCCCTGTGTTGTTTGTGAAGAAGAGAGATGGTTCACTAAGATTGTGTGTGAACTACCGAGAGTTGAATAAGGTCACGATGCGGAATAAGTATCCGTTGCCTCGAATCGATGACTTATTCGACCAGTTGAGAGGAGCTTCTTTCTTCTCAAAGATTGATTTGAGATCGGGATACCATCAGTTGCGTATCAGGGAAGAGGATGTCTCGAAGACTGCGTTCTTATCGACATATGGTTCTTACGAGTTTCGGGTTATGCCTTTTGGTTTGACCAACGCTCCAGCAGTGTTTATGGACCTGATGAATAGAGTGTTCAGGGATTTCCTAGATCAGTTTGTCATTGTCTTCATCGATGATATTCTGGTTTACTCCCAGACAAAGGAGGAGTACGCCGAGCATTTGAGGCAAATTTTGCAGACACTACGTCAGAACGAGTTGTATGCAAAATATGAGAAATGCGGGTTTTGGCTGAAGGAGGTCCAGTTTTTGGGACACATTATTTCCGACCGGGGGATATCTGTTGATCCGGAGAAAGTATCCACGGTGAGGGAGTGGGGACAGCCCACGACACCGACGGAGATCCGTAGTTTCTTAGGACTAGCAGGATACTACAAGAGGTTCATTCGGGGATTTTCGAAGATAGCGGGTCCTTTGACACATCTGACTCGTAAGGTGTACCATTCATCTGGAGTGATGCCTGTCAGTTGGCATTCGATGAGTTGAAGGATAGGTTGACCTCAGCACCTGTGTTAGCATTGCCGAGACCGGGAGTTGAGTATCTAGTTTACACCGATGCGTCCTTGCAAGGACTTGGAGGTGTATTGCAGCAGGAGAGTCAGGCCATAGCTTATGCTTCCCGTAAGCTTAAGCCTCACGAGAAGAATTACCCCACTCATGACTTGGAGTTGGCAGCAGTTGTATTTGCCCTTCGGATATGGAGACATTACCTTTTGGGGGGAAAGTTTCGATTGTTCACGGACCACAAGTCCCTACAGTACCTATTCACGCAAAAGGAGTTGAATATGCGGCAGCAAAAGTGGCTTGAGTTTATGAAGGACTATCAGTTTGATATCTAGTATCACTCGGGGAAGGCTAACATAGTAGAAGACGCGTTGAGCCGTAGGCCAGCAAATGAAGTGGCAGGAGTGTGGAAGGCAAAGTGGAAAGAATTGGGACACCAGGATGCAGTGGCCCGATCATTCATGTCGGTAATGACCGTTACACCTCAGATTGTCACGAAGGTAGTAAGGGCATAGGCAAATGACTCGTTCTGTCAGGAGCAGATAGTTCAATTACTAGCAGAGGGAGCCGAGTCCTATACCGTTAGCTCAGACGGGGGATTGCGCTTCAATGGGAGATTGGTAGTCCCGGAAGGGGAGGAATTTCGGCACGAGGTGATGGCAGAGTCGCACGGCTCACGGTTCGCGGTACATCCCGGAGGGGACAAAATGTACTAAGACATGAGGCGACAGTATTAGTGGAGCGGGATGAAGAGAGATATTGCCGAGTTTGTTTCTAAATGCGCCACTTGTCATCTAGTAAAAGTGGATCATCAGAGACCGGCAGGACTGCTATAACCATTGGAGGTACCGATGTGGATGTGGGAGTGCATCTCCATGGACTTTATCACGGGATTGCCTATGTCATAGAGAGGTCACGACTCCATTTGGGTAATTGTGGACAGATTGACCAAAGTCGCTCATTTTCTACCCGTAAGGACAGACTACACTGCGGGACAGTATGCCCAGCCCTTTATTGCAGAGATAGTGAGACTTCACGGTGTGCTACTAAATATCGTGTCTGACCGAGACAAGATATTTGTCTCACGGTTTTGGGAGAGTTTTCAGGAGGCCATGGGCACAGAATTGCGGTTGAGCACGGCGTACCACCCGCAGACCGACGGGCAAATGGAGCGTACAAACCAGATGTTGGAGGACATGCTACGAATGAGTATCATTGATTTTGGGGGTGGATGGGAGCAGTATCTTCCACTGGTGGAGTTTGCTTACAATAACTCCTACCAGTTCACCATTGGCATGGCTCCATTTGAGGCGTTGTACGGTAGACCTTGTCGTTCCCCAGCATGTTGGTTGGAGGTGGGGGACAACAAACTGCTGGGGCCGGAAGTGATTCAGGATACTTCGACAAGGATAGAATTGATTCGAAGTCGCATCCGGGTAGCTCAAGATCGGTAGAAGAGCTATGCTGATGCGAAGAGGTTCTTCAGGGAGTTTCAAGTGGGGGACCAGGTTTTTCTCAGAGTATCTCCTATGAAGGGGATTATGCATTTCGAGAAAAAAGGGAAGTTGGCACCGAGATATGTGGGACCATTTCCTATTATTGAGCGGATTGGACCGATTGCGTATAGGCTTGGGTTACCGGAGCATTTGCATCGGATTCACGATGTGTTTCATATTTCCTCGCTAAGGAAATATCTTAGAGATGATTTGGCTCATTCTCACATTGCTTTGGAGGACATAGATCTCCATCCTGATAGCTCCTACGAGGAGGGGCCGATTGCTATTTTGGACCGAAGTGAGCGGAAACTGCGATCAAAGATAGTTCCGTTAGTACGTGTTCAGTAGCGACATCATAATGTCGAGGAGTCCACATGGGAGCGCGAGGATGAGATGCAAGAACGTTATCCAGAGTTGTTCTTACCAGGTACTTTCTAGTTCCAAATTTCGGGACGAAATTCAGTTATTAGGGGGGAAGTATGTAATACCCCGTATTTTTGTGATATTTATTTATGGAATTAATTGAATTATATGTGTATTAATTGGAAATTAATCCGGATTAAAATACTAGCGAGATGCGAGTTGGTATTTGAATATAATGTGCATATATGATTATATATGAATATTGAAGTATGAAATTTATCGTGAGATTGAAATACGGTAATTTGGAAATTTTATTGAGACGCGTGTGACAGTCGCGTCTGGGAAATATTTATTTTAATTAAAAAGTGAATTTTAGTTCTATTAACCGTATGGTCGATTTGAGTGCGCCAACGCGTCCGGAAGGGTCAAAATAGTCAGAAAACACTAGCCGGGGGTTTAGTTTGGGTTCCGGGGCATTTTTAGGCCATACCGGCAACGTATAAGGGTAGTTTGGTAATTTTGGATTTTTGGGAATTAAAACCTACGAAAATTGGGAATTAATATCTGATGTGGCAATAACCCACTAAGCCCACTAATAACCAAATAGACTACGGAGGTTATTGAAATTTGTTCCAAAGAGTTTCTAAAGCACAAACCCTAGCCACCATTGACTTTGGAGAAGAAAAGCTTGTTGAGAGATAGAGAAGGAATTCTGCAGAGAGAGAGAGAGAACACTTCAGAAATTCGTCATCAAATCAGAGATTCAAATAAGGCAAGTGATTTAATTTCATTTTTATAGAGAATGCTTCTTCCATGCGTAGGAAATTCAATTAAATTGTATTGTTCTTGGGAGTTAATGAAAACCCCATTTAAATTGGAAGTAGAAATTTCATTTTGGTGAGGAATCGCATGTAGATTGGTATTTAGATGTTTATTCTGATGATATTATATCTTGGATGAAACAAAAACGGATTTTATTAGGCTCATTGATGATTTATAAATGTTAGGGTTCATGTTCATATAATTTGGGGATAAATAAAGGGATTTGAAGATTTGATGATGTTTAATATGAGTTGGCCCTATATAAACGTTTGATCATGACCTATGAATGTTTAGTACGAATTAGGAACCTTAAAATGATGTTGGAACGATTTTTATGTGGGATTAGGAGTGAAGAAAATTGGAAAAAACGAGATAGGAATTTCTGGGCTCGAATCTGGCCACTCGTTAGAAGACCTGCCCAGGTCGTTCGAACGAGCTTCTAACGAGTTGACAGTTTGGTTTCTAACGAGAGGGATGTTAGTTCGAAGACTTTCGTTCGAACGAGATCTCGTTAGAAGGCCCAGTTCGTTCGAACGAACTCTCGTTCGAACGAGACTTAGAACGAGTTGACAGTTTAGGCTTTTTAGCTTGTTTTGATCCCGAGTGTCCCGCAACCTTGTGTATATGTAGAGATAACCTTCCCTTGATGATTAATTATTACATTTGGGATGTTTGGGGTATAATGAGGAGTCAAACCTAGAAGTGTAGTTTGAACCTAAGGGAAAATATGAAGTAGGACGTGAGTGTCTATTACGTTGCGAGAACTATTGACGGTCTAATTTATTATATTAACCGGGAACATATAAATTGTGTAGTATTATATGTCGGTACGAGAATGAGAAGTGTACCTCCAATATATTATGGTAATTACTAAGAGGTGTGCATACTTAGTATATGTATTGATTTTATGTGTATGACATACCTACCATACTTGCTATCACAGGAGGTTTACATTCGCTTAGGGCCTTCTAATCCTTGTGTTGCCCGGATTTAGATTGGTTACCTCGATGAACATAGGTCAGAGAAGGACTTATTGGGATGTTAATAAGTCTACTGATCGTGGGAGCGCAGGTATGTGCGTGACCCATGTGATGTGACTGTGTTCGCCTCCATTATTTGTGATGTTGTTATCTGAGAACGATTCCCGAGAGATTCGGAATGCGTGATCCTTATGTACGTGATGTAACGGGATGGATAGCAGAGTATGTGTGCACCGCAGCTTAGTCTCGGGGTGCTTGTATTGTATATTTATGATATGAATAATACACACTTCATTAATGGGAACTTTCACGATTGGTATTGTGAATAATATTATGGTAATGATTTGAGAAAACAAATCGAGTTAACTGATAATGAATGGAATTTCTAATTGAGAATCTGAGAGTAAGTAAAGCCCTCTATTTATTTGATAACGCTAGAATGTAATATGGGAATCGAGTAGTAAGGGGTAGAACTTATTACGGTTTGGTTAGATATGGATGTCTTATAGATGGGTACGGTACGTTAGGAGTGCACATGTAGTCGAGAGGTGAGAATTTCATGTGAGTGCACGTCCTAACATGTATTTTGCATTTAATGTTTTAATGTTATTAAAACACTTGCTGTTTTTAAAATGATTTCCACTTTCAAGCTCTGACCCATTTGCTTTCAAATCTATTTTTGTAAAAACCATTTTAGGTGCCCAGCCACAAGGACACCATGCTTAGGATTCTCATTCAGGTGACGAGTTGTAGCTGTTTGTGGAAGTTACAGGACTTTGCTTGTAGACGCTTCATCTATCTTGACTCGATATTCTTCAGTTATCAGTTGTAGGGCGTGTCGCCCATTTCTTTTAGAGACATTTCATTTATTTCAGTATTTCAGACTTCTGGCATGTAATTATTCAGGATTCAGACTTGTCGTATTATTTTTCAGTTGTGGGATTGTTGTGAGGAGTTTTCCTCCGGATTTATATTTATGTTGTTGGTTATTCATTACTTCATTATAGTGAATGGTTGTTATTCTTTCGTTATTCTTTTACTGCATGTTAATCAGACTTAACTTAAAATTTGGCACTTACTTTTTAAATACTAGGTGGTTAGTAATTATTAAAATGTTTTCGACAGTGATGCTATTAACTGAACCAACTTGGCATTTTGTCTTGATTTAATAAAGGAGTAGCTACCCGGTATTTAATTAGTCGGGGTGTCACAGAATTTTGCTCTCAAACTCTCTCTTGAAGATTGTAGTATGTGAAAAATTCAATCCCAAAATGTTGGTTCCCTCACTTGATAAGTCAGTCAAAAGTTAGTGGGGAAAAGTAGTGGGATAGAGGTGAAATATTTCCCAAAACTGCCAATTTAATTTCCCGTTGAAAATCTCGTTTGAACGAGATTTTCATTCGAACGAAGTCTCGTTCATACGACCCTTCTAACGAAGTTCCAGTGGCTTGATGGGAAATCTCGTTGCCAAAATCGTTCGAACAAACCAACTCATTCGAACGATAATATCGAATGAAGTTCCAGTGGCAAGTCGTTAGCAAACCTAGTTCGAACGAAAAACTCGTTCGAATGACAATTTCGAACGAAAATCCAGAAAGCTTAAAAATTCGATTTTAGCCTAGAAACTTTATTTTAAAGTTTTAAAGAAACCTTCTGAAAATAAACAACAGTTTAACCAAAACTTACACCCCAAAGTGTTTAAGGATTTTTTTCCTGAAAAACAAACACTCAAAACATGAACTTTTTCTTTTTAGACTTTTGCTCTCAAACTATCTCTTGGAGATTGTAGTATGTGAAAACGTTAATCCCAAAATATTGGTTCCTGCACTTGATAAGTCAGTCAAAAGTTAGTGGGAAAAAGTAGTGGGCTAGAGGTGAAAAATTGCCCAAAACTGCCAATTTAATTTCCCGCCGAAAATCTCGTTCGAACGAGATTTCCGTTCTCTTCTAATGAAGTTCCAGTGGCCTGATGAGAAATCTCGTTGCCAAAATCGTTCGAAAGACATTCTCGTTCGAACAAACCAACTCGTTCAAACGACAATATTGAACGAAGTTCCAGTGGCAAGTCGTTGGCAAACCTCGTTCGAACGACAATTTCGAACGAAAATCCAGAAAGCTTAAAAATTCAATTTTAGCCCAGAAACTTTATTTTAAAGTTTTAAAGAAACCTTCTGAAAATAAACAACAGTTTAAACAAAACTTACACCCAATACTAAATGTTCCGAGCTCCTATATAAATATGTAATGCATCCATACCTTAAGAGTAAACGGAACAAATGTTGTTGACGTAGAAACGAGGCATAATAAACTCGGCATTTGATGAAACTTTATTTCTTGGCCGCTACATCTTCAACTTTAGCATGTCATAGGCTTGAAGGATGGTCAAGAACTTTATCCTATGACTCAAACGTTTTTGTTCGGAATTGAGCCAAAACAATAAAGGACTCAATTGGAAATTTGTGTCCTTATATTTTTTAAGAGAGAGGAATAACAAACCTTAGTTTTCATTTAGCTTTGCTTTACACTTCTACAATTCAAGTAAATTTGTTCCATTTTTGCTTTCATAATTGCTTTAGTTAATTGATTAGTTAATAATTTCATTCTTTGTAATTCTACATTACTAGTTAAGATGTCTTCTTTTATTAAAATCATGCTTTCTTCTTATTTTACTACGTCCGGTTATTTTTCTAAGGGTTGGGATGCATGAATCCAACCCGATGTTCTTTATGAATGAGTAAATTTTGATTTTGAATTAAATAACTGAGTTAATCGTGTTGTGTGGTGATCACAACCATTGTAGGACTTTTGATCTCGTTTACACTAGGTAATCGGGATGCTTAAGAGTGCAACGCGCGTGTAGCTACGACGACACTGCTTTACTCGTCTATTGCTTATGTATGATGCGGGCTACGATCCCTCATATATGTAATGCTTGGGAGTACTAACGACTGGGTTTAATCAGATATTTTAATTCCTAATTAAGTTTTAACATTGATAAATGAATTAGGGTTGGAGGAGTGTATCCTGATTCGTTTTTCTCATTTGCACTTTTCACTACAGTTTTTAATTCTCTTAAGTAGGTCAAAAAGCTTTTAATTTATTTCTAAATTCTATCGTTATTTTCTTATTATTTCTGATTATATTTAGTTCATCTCCCATAATCACCTTTTCGTTCTTTTTAGAGTCGAGTTAGGGTTCTCAATCTTTCCAACGTCGTTACGACTTCGTTCGTCCTATTTCCATGTGGAGACGATCCCGACTTACCGGGTTTAGTACTAACGCGACAGGCTTGCACTTGAGTCTATATCAGCACGAACACTAGATACACATTTGTGGTCGCGTCAGCACAGATTCTATTATATTCATTTACATCAAGTGCACAATGCAAAATATTCATAGCTTTAGCATTTATTTGGATTTTCTTAATATCTACTTCATTCCATTCATTTTCTTCTTTAGGAACGGAAACATTATTTACGATTTTCATAGGAATAAAAGAACCATTTATAACAACTCTCCAAACTTCATAGTCATGTGATTGAATAAAAAATTTAATTCTATTTTTTCGATAGCTATAATTATTTCTAGAAAATAGATGAGGTTTAAAAATAGATTGGCCTTCACCAAGGGATGTTGTAACATATGCCATGATCTTTAACTCTAAGATTGTTAAATCTAAAAATAAGAAGAGAACTAGCCCTGATACCAATTGTTGCCCAGATTATACTGAAGAGGGGACGTGAATTGAGTTTAGCAAATTTTTAGTCAAATTAAAATTTCAGAAAAATATTTAATTTACAACTCTTTAACAATTTTTAGATTAATAAATCTTTAAAGAATAAATTCAACAATATCAAATAATGCAACCAGCTAATTTAAACAACTAGAAATGCATATTTTAACACTCTACGAATATTAAATTAATTTTCGTATTTGATATAAATTAATATTCTCAAATTAATTATTTAATTCAAAGATAATTATTTTAACCTTAAAATTAATTTAGTCAAATTTCGGATTTAATTATTTGCATCTTAATGTGCTGAAAATATTAACTCCAGAAAGCATGTGCAAATAAATAAATAAAAGTGAAAAAAATAAATGACACCGAAATTTAACGTGGTTCGGCCAAATCTCGACCTATGTCCATGCGCCTAGAACTTCTGAATCCCTTGCGCTTTACTACTTGAAGAGTGCGCTTTTGTTCAAATAAAGGAATTATTTAATTAAACACAGTTTTTCAATTAAATCCTAAAAACACGTGACTAGATGATTTTTCAATTAAAATAAATATAGCATGTGACACAGCATATTAGGAAAAATCCCCGCAGGACAAAACCATATTATTTTCACTATAATTTGTAAAGAACGGTTACACGGATTATAATGAAAATAAGTGTGACATACGAAAATACCCGTAGGTGTCGGTTCCGATGTCGTCGACTGAAATTTCCCGCAAGAATTCCAGATGCGCAGCAATGAAGAAGATACCGGCTTCTCCACAAAATACTCCAATTGAGTGTATAAGACTGTAACACCCCGTATTTTTATACATTTAATATTTAATTAATTCGGGAATATTAAACTACTGGTGTATTGTAATTTTAATTGAATTAATTATGGCAATATATATATTTAAATATTAATCGGGGAGTGAATGGTTAATGTTTAGGGAAATTTATTTACTAAGTGAATAGTAATAATTTAATTACGTCATTTCGAGTATTAATGACAATGTATACACTTATCCCAGCCGGGAGTCGGTATAGACTAAATTGAGTGTGAGATAAGGATTTTTATAAATTAATTCGGACGCCAATTTTGAGTGCGCGGTCGAGTCCGGATGGGTCGAAATAGTCAGAAAAGAGTACCCGGGGGTAGTAATTGGGTCTCGGGGTATTTTTGGGCATAGCCGGGCCCACACGGGGTGAGTTGGCCCACTTTAATTAAGCCCATTAGGCTAAAAACGGGATGGAGGGTTTTTAACCTAAGTGAGGGATTAGAAAATCAGCAGCCAACAAAATTCTAAACCTAGGGTTTGAGAGGGGATTTGGGGGAAAAAAATCAAGAGCAAATTGGAGGTGTTTGGAGCCAAATTGAGGGACTACGCCAATGGATCTGACACTACGAACACTTACAGGCAAGTGGTTAACTGTTTTGATTCTTAAAGTGTGATAATCAATTCATATCATAGTGATGTGTAAACCAAAATTCGTTTTGGGGATAAATGGGTACAAAAAGGGGGTTTTGATAATGGAACCATTGTATGAAATTTTAGGTAAGAATTAGTTGTGATATATAATTCTGAGTATGATTATCTGGTTTGAATGAGAAAAATCGGAATATAAAAGGATGGAATTTGAATTTGAAATTTGGATTATACCCTAGAAATTTGTGTTCTTGGGTGGGTCAAGATTTATAGTGTTAATGATGTTAAAAGGTTTAGATGATGTTTGTGGTTCATGAGAAATGTTATAAGATGATTAATAGACTGATTTGAGGTTGGTTTTTGAAGAAAGAAACCTTGAAATCTCGTTAATGGTAGAATTCAACGAGGAAGAAGCGCTGGCATGAAGGGATCGATCGATCGGGGGCATCGATCGATCGACGATGGGAAATTCTGGGCAGTTCGGCCTTGGGTGAGGTATAAGGGGAAATTAATTATAAAATAATTTCCATACAATTATTAGTGGTAAATAATTGTGAAACAAATATTCCTAGCCATTATGGGAGAAAGTAATTGGGACTAGGATGAATTTATGTGGGACATTTAATAAATAAGTTTGAGAGACTTTATTCCAAAATAGTGAGGTACGGATCAAGTGAGTGAATCCGGGTATATTGGTAAAGAGACCCAAGGTAGTGAATTAAGTTTGGAGATAAACTAAATAATTTAGAGTTGGGATATAGACTCGGGAAATATTTAATTTCGGGCCAAGTGAATCGAGTCCGGGTATGTTGATAATTATAGGCAAATATAATTGGGAAAATTATAGAAATAAAGGTGTGACACATTGTAGGCAAAAATGTGGGTATTATATTATGAGATGTAAATTGGACCAAGTGAGTGAGTCCGGGTATGTTGGTTAAGTGACATCAAGGTATTAAATTAATTATAGAGAGAAAGTAATTAGTTTGGAGTCGGAACATTGACTCGGAAATGTGGAGGTAAGGGCCAAGTGAGAGAGTCCGGGGATAATGGTTGGGTGACACCAAGTTATTAAATTAATAAATGTGATAATTAATTTAATTAGAGTCGGATTGTAGACTCGGATATGTGTTGATTAATTAATGTGTAAATTAATTAAATAAAAGTCGGATTGTAGACTCGGGTAAGTATTAAATTAATGGGTGTAATAATTAATTTAATTAGAGTTGGACGATAGACTTGGGGAGATACTAAATTAATATGTGTGATAGTTAATTTAATTAGAGTTGGACGACAGACTCGGGGAGATATTAAATTAATATGTGAGTTAGTTAATTTAATTAGAGTTGGGTGATAGATTCGGGGAAATATTAAATTAATAGGTGTGTTAATTAATTTAATTGGAGTCGGACCATAGACACAGGAAAAGTATTATATACATTGAAATGTGAATTAAATATATTAAGGTCGGACCATAGACTCGGGAAGACGGTAAATTATTAAGTGAGAAAATTAATTACGTTGAGTCGAGCCACAGACTCAGGAAATTTAAGGCAGTATACGGGATATTTAGAACACGGTAAAGCCAGGGTTATAATATATATATATATATATATATATTCGTGTATATTGTGCGTGATATAAAATTTCAGGCAGTATACAGGATAATTTGAGTACACGGTAAAGCCGGAGTTTATATTATATATATATACGGTGTAGTGATAGTATATATGTGTGTGTATATATATTGTGTGTGATAGTAAATATCAGTGACTAGATATTTATTCAATTTAAATACTCTAATGCTATCAAGGGAGGTTGCGCGATGTGGGTGAATCCCCTATCTTGAGGAGCAGGGCGAGTATATCCCCAGGTCATAGCGTCCGGTACATGGGTGAGGAGATTATCTCACTTTCAGGAAGGAATATGACCGCCTCTAATTCGTTATGTAGTAGACCAGGTTGGTGAGCTAATCCAACTTGGAAAACTAGGTTTTGTGAGCACACCTAGTGAGATGGCATTTTAGAGTGAATCATCCGGTGAGGGTATACTCGGAAGGATGGATACGTGTATGATATATGTGTGGATGTTAGTAAATGTACGTATAATATGGTAGTAAATATTATATGTAGGTGATAATACAGTGTGTGATGTATTTACCTTATATAACTCGGGTTACGGTTATATGTTGTTAATTAATGAGAAATTAATTAAGTTATTCATTTGCTGGAATAATACAGTGTGTGGTGTATTTACTTTATATAACTTGTGAGACGGTTATATGCTATTATTTAAGAGGAATTAATTAAGTTAATTGTGAAATAACTTATAATTCAAGAATCATTATACTCAAGTTAGAGTAATATGGTAAGGGAAGGTTATATCAAGACTAGTTGGACGGGGTAGTACAACTAGGCGGGGTTAAGGTAACCGGTAGGTGTGCACAATAGTGAAGGGGTAAGAATGTCCTCAAGGGAGTGCGACACTAACTTAAATATGAAGCGCATTCATGCATTTTAAATTACTGCAGTTAATTCACTTGCTAAATATTTTCAAAATGTTTTGGGTTCTAACCCTTGCTATAAAACTATTTTCAAAACCTTTTAGGTGTCCAACCACAGGGACGCCAGGATTGATATTCTATTCTAGGGACACGGAGTTGCGGCATATGTGGATGCTAGCAGGAGTTTGGATTAGACGCATCTTTCATTCATTCCTAGAATAGGAATCTTTTATCAGTATCAGTTTTATTTAGGGCGTGTAACCCAGACTTCTCGGTACAGTTTTCAGGTGTAATTCATTCAGGTGTTGAATATTTGTATTGGATTATTTATTTATTCGGCAAGTTGTGTTATTATTATTCTATTGACTTTCATTCAGTTGTGTGAATGGTTTATATTTTTATTCCGCATGTTTTGTTTTGTTTAAATTAAAAAGTTAAAATTGGCACCAGTTTTTGGAATACTAGGTGGTTAGTAAGTTTCAAAAAGTTTTCGGCAGTGATGCTAAGGATGATCCAACTGGGATTCCTATTTTAATTTGGTATAGGACTGATCACTCGGTATTTTATTAGGCGGGGTGTCACAAAGACCTCTTGATGTTTTAAAAATGTGCAAGAGTTAAAGGGGAATAAAGTGTGTATTTATAGGGGCATAAAGTCTTAAAATAATGAAGACAGATGCCTTAAAATGATGAAGACAAAAGCCTTAAAATGATGAAGACAAGACCCATAAAATGATGAAGACAAAACCCTTAAAATGATGAAGACAAAGGCCTTAAAATGATGAAGATGAGACCCTTAAAATGATGAAGACAAAGACCTTAAAATGATGAAGACAAGACCCTTAAAATAAGGAAGACAAAAAATAATGAAGACGAAAAAGAGATTTGAGTCACTCCATTATCATTTTTCTTCTCCATTTTCAAAAGGCCATAACTTCTTCACCGTAGCTCGGATTGAGGTGTCGTTTTTTCCAGTATCTTCGTGGCGTCGAGATCTTCAAATTTCCAGTTGACCAGTCCTCCGGATGGTGACTGTAAAAATTACCAAAATGCCCTTGAACTTTCAAATCGTGCCTTCTTTCACTATTTTGACTTCTCTTACGTACCACTTGCATAAGTGCCTAAAATTATGGAACGTGAAGTCATTGAGGCCGATGTGGGACACATGATGGAGATGTAGAATGCTTGATTATTAGAATTTGGATTGAGACCGTCGTATGAGATCGTGTAGAGACGTGCTGAATGTAGCGGTATTAGGCATACAAACTGTAATCTAGGAAAATAAAAAATTACTAGATACAACCCGGACATTTATAAAATTATATCCTTAAAAATCTCTCCCTATGTCTATGCCGGAACATACATAAAAAAATCCGAATTATGCAAACTCCCCAAAACAAATGACATGTCGTAAAACAGACTTCAACATCTTCAATTCATCAACTCTTTAGAAACTCCCAAAGCTTTTCTCATCAAGGTGTGCAATCCAATAGATATCAACTTTGTACCTACACACATGAGAAAAAGCAAATACCCGCGACACACAACAGTTTGAAATATAGATCAATTTAGCTTAAGCAAATCATAGATAAATCAAACTAAATTTTCTCCCCCATAACTCATTCTCCCCCTTTTTATGATGTCCCGAAATAGACAGATATGAGAAGCATAAACATGAAAAATGTCACAAAAAATATTAAATTTTTATTTAATTATTTTAAATTTTTGCTCAAAATATACAACAAAGAATCAAAGAATGTTCTATTTTTTGATTTTTTTTTAAAAATTTTTACACAAACTATACAATAAAGAATTAAAGAATGTACTATTTTTTTTTTAAAAAAAAATTCAAATTTTTACACAAACTATACAACAAAGAATCACACCATGAAAGAACACAAAAATAACCAAGTCGATGATAGCGTAAATGTAGGGGTGTGAACACATTCGATGGGTAAATAAACTCAATCAATCATATGTGCACGATGCATACGTGTACCCCTAACAAATGAACATCAGAAGTATCCTTAGGTGTAAAAATTATTGAATTTAGATGACATCGTCTTAATCAAATCAACAAATCAAAGTTAAAGTGATTTCCACACCAATAACGTCCAAAACTATTTAGCGCTTTTTCAAGATTTTCAAGGACGTGCAAACCCGTTTAAAATTTCCAACCAAACTCCCTCAGATATATTTTCTTTTAGAGGCGTTAAACTAAATTCTCAAACTTTGGAGAATCGATGGTGAAACCTAATGGCCCATTTTTGGCATGTATTTCTTTTTATCGCCTTTAAATTTTTGGGCTCTTTTAACCTCTTTGGACCCCAGATAATAAAATTTCTCAATTTTTTAGGTCCATTTTTAACGGTGGCTTTTACGTAAAGGATAGATATTTAACTTTCGTAGCCCCTCCCCGTTTTTAAAATACCACACCATCTCACAAAACGGTTTTTACATGCACACCTTTCTTATCAAGTTTTATCACGTTTGGTTCGTTTTAAGGACAGGATTGAAGTGAAAACCCCCAACCAACATGTGATAAGACAAGTACAATAACCAAAAAAATCCGTGCATGTATGCAATAAAGGAAATCATGAGTCAAACATATAGGAAGTAACACTTAATTACATCTTAATGACTCCAAGCATTATAAAGTACAAAGATGACAAGATATATTGTCTCAAAACACTATCAGATAGTCACATGAATAAATGGAATGAAATTGTGACTTGGATATCTTAAAAAGCTCATTTATAAAAGGTGCAAAACAAAAATCTTTTTGTTCTTTTCAAAACAATTTTTATAAAAAGAAAATATTTTTGTTCTTTTCTAAATTTTTATAAAAAGAAAATCTTTTTGTTCTTTTCTAAAATTTTTATAAAAATAAAATCTTTTTGTTTACTTCATTTTTCTTAAATAAAATTATAACAAATAATAATAATACACAAGAAACCGTCCAGTAATAGGAATCATATGATATAAACATGACAAATCATCCTATCCTAGACACAGACCATCCCCTCAGTCAACTGTGAAAATTCCTAAAGATTTCCTAAGACACTCGAATCTAAGGGCATCTAAAGGTTTCGTGAAAATATCAGTTAATTGACGGTCGGTGGGAACGTAACTCAGGGATACGACTTTCTCCACAACAAGCTGTCGTATAAAGTGCTCGCGTATCCTGATGTGCTTTGTGCGCTAATGCTAGACTGGATTGCGGGATATGTGTATCGCGCTCGTGTTATCACAGGAAATGGTCATGGTGTCCTGTGAAATCCCATAATCCTCCAGCATCTGTTTCATCCACAAGAGTTGCGTGCAACAACTCCCGACGACGATGTACTCAGCCTCCGCAGTGGATAAAGAGATGGAGTTTTGCTTCTTGTTCAACCAGGAGAAAAGAGCAGAATCAAAATAAAAACACCCACCAGAAGTGCTCTTACATCCATATACATCCCCGGCCCAATCGGCATCTGAATATGCGGACAAACGGTCATTGGTATCAAGGGAATACCAAATACCATATGAGAGAGTCCCACTCACGTATTTGATAATACGTTTTAGAGCAAGTAAGTGTGACTCTTTCCGGGATTCCTGATATCGTGCACAAACTCCAACACTAAAGGCAATGTCGGGACGACTAGCAGTCAAGTAGAGAAGACTACCTATCATACTCCGATACGAGGTTTGTTCTACATCCTTTCATGAAGTGTCCTTACTAATCTTGATAGAAGTACTCATAGGTGTATGAGCATGCTTAGCGAAGTCTAAACCAAATTTCCTCACTAGGTCTCTAGCATACTTGGATTGAGAGATGAACATCCCATCCTCTAGCTGACGAACCTGGAGACCAAGGAAGAATGTAAGCTCACCGACCATGCTCATCTCAAACTCACTTTTCATCTCCTCCTCAAAGTGGTGAGCATTCTGGGAGCATGTGGATCCAAAGACTATGTCGTCCACATAGACCTGGGCAACCAAAATAGCACTGTCATCTCTCCTGACGAATAACATCAAATCAACTCCCCCTCTCTTGAAGCCACAAGCTAAGAGATAGGAAGTAATCCTCTCGTACCAAGCACGGGGTGCTTGCTTCAAACCATACAAGGCTTTCCTTAGATAGTATACATGTTTCGGGTGCATGGGGTCTTCAAACCCTTTTGGTTGAACCACATAAACCTCTTCCTGTAGAATGCCATTTAGAAAGGCACTCTTGACATCCATCTGATATAACTTGAAGCGCAGATGGCATGCGATGGCGAGTAGTAAGTGGACAAACTCAAGCCTTGCAACAGGAGCAAATGTCTCCCCAAAGTCTACACCCTCAATCTGTGTGTAGCCTTGAGCGACCAACCTAGCTTTATTTCTAATTATGGTACCATTTTTATCCATTTTATTCTTAAAAATCCACTTAGTACCTATCACATTAGTCTCACTAGGTCGGGGGACTAGTTCTCAGACATTGTTCTTTTTAAATTGAAGCAACTCATTCTACATAGAAAATATCCAGTGTTCATCCTTGAGTGCTTCTTTGTAATTCTTGGGCTCGACTGTGGACGTGTAGCAGAAATGGCTAACAACGTTCTCTAGCTGAGCACGAGTCTTGACCCCAAAGGTGGGATCGCCAACAATGGCAGAAGGATCATGACACTTTCGAACCCAAGCAGGTGTGTCCCCTAACACAGGAGTAGGATCCACAGAGTGTGGGTGAGGGACAAGTAAATCACTGTCAGAAAAGTCCTCATCCTCACATTGAAGGCTAGAATCAATAAACGCAGAGGTTCATCATCTTGCACGGTGACATTTATTGACTCCATAACCTTGGAGCTCTTCAGGTTAAAAACCCGGTATGCTTTACTATTTGATGAATATCCTAGCAATAATCCCTCATCGCTCCGGGAGTCAAACTTTCCTAATTACTCTCTGTCCCGTAGGATGTAGCATTTACTCCCAAAGACACGGAAATATGCAAGGTTAGGTTTCTTGCTAGTCCACAATTCATAAGGCGTTTTAAGTGTGTGTGTGGACGTAAGTAGACCCTATTCACCGTATGGCATACAGTAGACACTACCTCTTCCCAAAATATCCTAGCAGCCTTACGACTTAGAAGCATAGATCTAGCCATATGTTTGACTCCAAAACTATCACAATAAAGATCAACTTTTGCTTCTTTAAATTCTGTGCCGTTGTCACTACGTATCCTGTTAATAGTGACACCGTGCTAATTTTGGAGGACACGGCACTTGGTCGTTAAAAACTCAACAGCATCAGATTTCTCTCTCAGAAAACCAACATACGAATATCTGGAGAAATCGTCTACCATCACGAGGATATACCTCTTACCACCAAGACTCTCAGTGCGAGTAGGACCCATAAGATCCATGTGAATTAACTCAAGCACACGGGAGGTGGTAATGGAATGCAGCTTCCGGTGGGGACTACGAATTTGTTTTCCCATCTCACAGGGTCCACAAATCGTGGAAGTTGGCTTTCCAAGAGATGGTAAGCCACGTACTAGGTCCTTTTTAGCTAAACGTGACAAGTCTCTTATGTTCACGTGACCTAGACGGTGGTGCCACAAATCCATAGGAGTGATCATGGCGTTGTTGCAGACAAGTGAGGATGTGGGCAAAATCCCATAGCAATTATCTTTTATCCTCACCCCTTGCACTAAAAGTTTACCGGATTGATTATAGACATTACATACGTCCCGATCAAACTTTACGGCAAAGTCGTCGTCACACAGCTGGCTAATGCTGAGAAGGTTTGCCTTCAAACCTTTGACATACAAAACATTCTCTAGTTTAGGAAATCCTGGTAACACTATTGTACCTCATCCTACAATGCTAGATTTGCTCCCGTCTCCAAAGGTGACTCTTTCATCCTTATAATACTCTAGGTGGATAAAAAATGAGACATCACCTGTCATATGTCTGGAGCAACCACTATCAAAATACCATTGTGAGGTATTATGTGCTTTGAGAGCGACATGAACAACAAGGGCTTTTTCGTCTTTCTTAGGAACCCAAGACGTGGTAATCTTCTGTATTCCCTTGTTGTTGGTTTTAGCCGGGATGCGAGAAGCATTCACTGACGGTGAAGATATTCGTCTGAATTCCTCCATCAAACTCTGTGATGTGGCAGCTAAAAACTCAACACGCTCTCTCAGATTGGCAAAATCATCAGAATGATGTGGTGGAGTAGTAGTACGTCGTGTCCGACCCAAACTATAGCAAAACTCCCTGAGGTGGCCATTTATTTTGCAATAAGTGCAAAAGAACACAGTATTAGGCGAACCTTGGTTTGCTTTTCTTGGTCGAATTCTCCTACATGGTTTTTGACGATGGCCATATGGAGTCGTAGTAAACTCAGGAATTGGTCCAGGCATAATTTAGGATGTGGTGGCACCGTCATAACCTATTCCTTGCCAATCACCAAAACCTAAAGCGGGGCCGAGGAGCATCTTTCCAGATCTGTCCTCGATTTGTACCTTGACTTCCCGTGCTCTTTCAAGATCATGAGTAATCTGGGTGACAAGGTCTTCAAGTTTCTTTCGAGTTTCCATGGAGGAATGGAGCTCACTCGTAAGACTAGCCACTTGATTAGTCAAGTCCCCTACCTCTTTCTTAAAACCATTCTCTCTCTCTCTAAACAAACTCTCTTTCTCAATAAAGGCAGACTCTTTTTCTCTCAAGGTAGTGCAGGTGGAGGATTCTTTATCTCTCGCTTCTTCTAAATCTTATTTAGAGCGGTGATCGTAAGAACTAGTGCTTTGTTACGCTTTTTGGTTTTAAATGATTCATTATATAATTCAGCGTAGGCGCGTTGAAGATTACACTCACTCTCACTTGCATCATCCTCCCCCTCATTCACAGGTGGAGTCCCTGTGAAGTAGCATCCTTATCGTCGTGAGGAGCACTAGACGTATGACTAGCCATGAATGCGGTGAAGTTACATTCATGCGGTGGATCATCTCCAGAGTCCACCGACTCGACCTCACTGTCGTCACTAAGGGTAGCATTTAGGACAACTTTATCTTTTTCTTTTGCAAGTCTATTCAGTCTAGTGGCACACTCAAAAGCTCTATGTCCCTTTCCGTCGCACTCATAGCATCTCTCACCATCTTTAGGAGGGTATTTAAAACCTTTTTCATTTTTCTTATTTTTCTCAAAAATCTGTTTATCTTTGAAATTTTCATTTTTCTTGAATTTGAGAATTTTCTTGAATTTTTTTGCAAATAGAGCTAAATCATCTAAATCAAAATCACACTCAGAATCTGACGTTTCTATCTCTCTTTTTTTAGATGATTCAACTCTCTTTCTTGTCGAACCCTCACTTTTTCTAGCTTGAGAATTAAGTGCAATACCCTTATCTTTTGGTTTGAAGGTTTTAAAAAACATATCAATTTCATAAGTCTGTAAGTCTCCTACAAGTTCCTCCAATTTAAGCTTGTTTAAATTTCCTATAGAATTTAACACAGTGACTTTAGGGATAAAACGCTTAGGAAGTGATCTTAGAATCTTTTTAACAACTCTAGCATTAGGAATGTGTTCACCAAGATTAAAACTAGTGTTAATAATATCAGATAACCTAGCATAAAATTCATCAAAACATTCAGTCTCAATCATGGTGATAGTTTCGAATTAAGTTGTTTTTTTTGCAGTTTAGATTCTTTTACAGCATTAGTTCCTTCATGGGTGAGTTGCAAAATATCCCAGGCCTCTTTTGATGTGGAGCACGTCATAATTCGTCGAAACTCGTCAGGAGTGACATATCCGGAAATAGCACTTAAACCCTTATAATTAAATGATGACCATTTAAAATCTTCTTCAGTCCAATCAGTCACAGATTTTAGATTAGTCACGTTATTAGCAGTGACGAAGGGAGGTGTCCACCCTTTTCTACTAAAATCCAAACACGTTCATCTATGGGTTTTAAGGCAGATTTCATGCGCGCTTTCCAGTAAGCATAGTTTATCCCGTAAAAAACTGGCATTTTATTATATAATTTCTCCATTGAACACGCCCTTTTTCAAAAATCAATTTTTCAGAAAATTGATATCTTAGAAAAAATTTGCGGAAAATTACTCGGTATAATTGTGTAATTGGCTCTGATATCAATTTGAAGAGTGCGCTTTTGTTCAAATAAAGGAATTATTTAATTAAACACAGTTTTTCAATTAAATCCTAAAAACATGTGACTAGATGATTTTTCAATTAAAATAAATATAGCATGTGACACAACATATTAGGAAAAATCCCCGCAGGGCAAAACCATATTATTTTCACTATAATTTGTAAAGAACGGTTACACGGATTATAATGAAAATAAGTGTGACATACGAAAATACCCATAGGTGTCGGTTCCGATGTCGTCGGCTGAAATCTCCAGTAAGAATTCCAGATGGGCAGCAATGAAGAAGATACCGTCTTCTATACAAAATACTCCAATTAAGTGTATAAGATCTCTTGAAAAATGTGAAAGAGTTAAAGGGGAATGAAGTGTGTAATCTCGTTTTAATGAGTTAGCGACATTTTTAAAAAAAAATTACAAATATTTTAAAAACATTTTGAATTGCAAACTCTTAAAAATCTAAAAATCCCTGGAAAAATAAAGGCTTTACCAAAGTAACCATAACTCTTCTGAATGTTGTAGAGACGAACTATCCTTCGATCTTTCAAAAGTATTCAACTTTATCTTCAAATACGTAAAAGCAGTCATATGGGTGCAGTGTATGTGTAACGGGATAATCCAAATAAAAATACATTGATCAATTATAAAACTTGCTATTATAGGTTTATTAATGGTAGTTTTAATGACTTGAGGAAGAAGGCTTTTGTGTGGACCTCATTCGAATGAGATGGAGGTCGTTATAACGATTTTGGTTTTTATTCAAATGAGATAGGCTTTTTTGTTCTACAACTTTGGTTTGGGTTTGAACGACTTGGGGTTTTCTTTCTAACGACTTTGGCACAGTTTGATAATAAATTCTTAATTAATTAGAGATAAATAATCATCAATGTATGATACTTTTTGTAATTCGTGAGTAGACTAGATTTTTATAAATTACCATGGCATGTGAATGCTCATGTGGAATATACTAGAAGAGACTTTGATGGGGCACATATAATGTTGATCGCAATAGTACCTCAATGATAACAATATGATTGCCTTAGACCTTTTTCCCCGATCCTATTATTGAAGTACTCGTGCCTCGAGTCAGGGTAAACAGGGGTGTTCTATCTTATAGCCTTGGGTATAAAGGCCTTACGATAGACGAGTATGCATAGTGACTATCCCTTGCTAATGATTTGAGGTTATATGGTTAAGATAACCTATAAATATATATAGTATGCAACAGTGATCCCCAAAGGCAACAAAGATAGGCCTTCGTACCTTAATGTGCGGGCTTGAGAACAACCTATCTATTTCTATGTGAGTTGGGACATACTCACTAGATATCAGACTTACGTGGTTGTCTTTCCTTTAATGGGTGTACAAGGATGATATATACGAGATATTGATTATGGAACCTTAAAATTATAAGTGAATGAAAAAGATTTATAATAATATCATTCGGTCACTTGGGTTTGGTATTAGACCTGTTGTTATGTTTAGGTTGTTTTGCTTGTGTTATCTTTAAAATAACAAAAATATGGGAGGAAGATTCATTATTATTATTGTGGACCAACTTCAGTTAAATTCTTACTCTTTGTACATTTTCTAGGTTTAATTTTGTTAGTGGAATATAGTTTTAGGTCCTAGGCAGCAACAACTGCCACAACTCTAATCTCTTCAACTCATTCTCAGTCCATGCTTCCAGATTTAGGATATAGGTATCGAGCTTGCATGCTCATTTTTATTTACACCATTTCATTTCAGTACTTATCGAATCGGATTAGTATTGTTGGGATTTATTTATGATGGAGCATTTATTTTATATTCAGCGTTGGATATTAAATTGTGAGACAATTATTATATCCCAGTTATGGGGTTCTATTGTTATGAGATTGGTATCAAAGTTTCATTTAGTTTATTCATATATTTATTATTAACTCTTTACCATTATGTTTTGTTTTATTTTAGTCATGCTTAAAATTATACAAATTGTTTTAGACTCATGTATTATTTATATTTAGAACTGATCGGTCTAGTTGTGGATTTTATGGGGTGTCACAAAGTCCCAGTGCACAAAATCTTAACACAAGTTTAACCTATTATGTTATGCACTAGCATCATATCTTAAGACTCATCATGCCATATCAAATAATTTTCCTTTACATCATAGGAAAAACATAATACATGTAAAACCTTAATAATATCAGGGGAACTTTTCATCTTTATACTTCCTTTTGCATCCCCTTTCATCGCAACAACCGATACTTGCCTTTGGATGCACCGACTACTTTTTAAAATATTCTTCATTCTCAAAACTAAGGTATACTATTTTATTTATCGTGGTGTCTTAATTATTGCATTCTTTCAGTTGTTTGCCTCTTAACGTAATTATCATAACACCATTATCATTATCCTCAGGCATCAACTAGCTCCTTATCTAAGAGCTCAGTTTGGAATTACTCGATGGAGAGTCTAAATCAAAATATTTAACCCTAACTTAATTTGTTGACACTATGAACCATTTAATGACAAACATAGACAGTCTTCCAACTGACATCACTTAAATCAATTAACAAATAACCTGTACCAGAGCTAAATTTGGCCTAAAATGCCACATTATTCAAAATCATTGTTTCATCCAATTATGGGTCAAATAATACCTGAATTGATATGGGTTATTAAGGACTACCAACCCTTTGTGGGTATTGCAACTCATCCCAATGTTTCCATTTATCAAAGTCCTCTTGTTAATTGTGCTATCAACCCTATTATCAGTCTGGTGCAACCAAATTAGCTTATTTTCCATCCTAACATATTAAGGGCTACCCAGCCTGGGGATAATTCTGTTGTCCCTCCTATCACTAGGAATATTTGAGATGAGAAAATCAACTTGATAATGTAATATTTCAATATCATAGCTAAAAAATTTAACCAGGTCAAGATATTAAGGAACTTTATTAATTTTCATCATGTGTCTCCTTATCTAAAAGACTGCCTACTTGAGAAATCCAAGATGCTCAACTTATAAAACTTCAATGAAGACATTTTTTCCTTAATGCACATGCACAACTATCACCTAACTACAAGCACCCTAGGAGTCATTGAAGATATCATGGCTCATATATTCGAACTATCCCTCAAAGATATGTCTCTTCCTGGATTACTATAGCTAGAGTAGTCTCGAATCATTGGTTGAGAGGACATCACCTGAGAATTCATGATTTGATACAAGCACTACATGACAATATATGTGACCCATGGATACATAAAATTTTCTAGTAAGGAATATGAGAGAATGTGAATATCTTCACCACTAGTTGGAGAAAGAAAGAATCTACTATGTCCAACCAACTTCTTGAGGAGGAACATGTCAACATGTCAAAAAGGATTTTTTTACTCTTATCAAGAGCATCATGGGTAGTCAATATAACCCCAATTCCTATAATATAATAGAAGTGGGCATTAACATCAAGGAAAGTTGGTATTCTCCACCTATGAAGGTTAAACTCAAGGCTAAGAATTCCCAGGAGCAATTTATATGGCCAATAAAGTCGTAGCAACCATCTATCACCTTTACTAAACGCCTAAGGTGGCATGGAACCCTAAAGCTCATACCCATCCTCTTGTAAATTAAAACTATTTTAAATTATATTATCCCTGTTCAAAATTCTTACAAGCTTTCGAAACCCATAGCCTTCTTAAGATAATTGATCTTGAAACATTATTGGATCCCTTACCTCACCATTTCTAAAACAACTCATTGTCACTACTATTAGATACCTAACCATAACATTAACGATTGCATGAGACTTAAAGATGTTGTAAAAAAACTCATTGATAAGGACAATATTTCCCAATTGATTGGTCCAAAACCAATACCACAAAATAATCTTGACATAACCACTATGCTAACATTAGTGCCAAAATCCCTAACAAAAACTCATATTTTGATGCATAAACCCTCACTAAGATAAAACGATTGGAAACACATTCAACCTCTATACCTTGACAAAACAAACCTCCTTAAGTCTTATCTATCAAAACATGTTCTCTTCATTTGGATCATCCAATCACATAAGACCTTGTTCTTAAATTCATGGTACATGCTTGAATTATTATTCGAACTAACTCTGATTTTAAAATGATATATATGTTATAAATTTTGAATTAGTTTTTCCTTCATCTTAGAATTACCCATAGATATATCCTTATAGTGCATTGTATATGGAAAGATATAAAACGATTACATGGAATCCCACAACATGGCCCAAGAATCTGATAAGTGGTTTGTTACAAAAGGTGATTTCCACCTCGACAAAATAGTTAATATTTTAGTTGAAGAATAATTGGATCTAGGGGTCGTATGTAATCCCTCTAATCTTCTTAAATCCATAGAAAATGAGGTTGGATATTCCTTTTCGATAATAACTTTTTCAAATCATGGGATGATTCTTCTATCAAAGCTCTTTAAATGGTCGAATGCATGGACTTTTTTAAAAGTTCCTAGGCCAATACCATGAGATGGGAAGAGCTTTCTGAGCCATATGTCAATGTTAAAACTTCAATGCCAATCATGCCTACATATACCAATCTCAACTATTTAGTATCTCACTCTCAAAAAAATCCTGATGGGACTAAAAAATATATAATAAGCCCTTAAAGTGGATGAGGAAACTGATTTTCTAAACTACCACCATTAGTGAATCATAAGATATGAATTGAACACCATTATAAGGATCACTATCTAAGTCAACCCAAAGTTGATATGAGTAAAAGGAGTAAAGTTGTTGAAGATTCATACTTGTGTGTCAAACTAAACACTTAGATAAGGTCTTAGAATAACTAGAAAAGACCCAATCCAACATTAACTTGTGGGGTCTCCTCATTTGTTCACAATCTCATCACAATGCCATGCTCAAACAACCCTCTATTAGGCCCAAGTGCCTATAACTTTTTCCTTAGAATATACAATTGATGTTTTTAAGTCTTTAAGTGTTAAGCACCTCCACTACACCAAAATTGCCACCTTGTCGTGGTCGAAAATCGTGACAAGGCAAACTTGTCAAGGTCAAAGACTATGACAAGTTTGGGGGTGACAAACTTGTCATGATACCAAGAATATATGTGGGAGCTAATCACCTCCTACATATAAACAGATACCAAGAATTTATCGTGATCACGAGTTGGGATTAAAAATATTAGTTGATGTCAATCAAAAGACCATCTCATTACTACTGGTAAATAATAGGTTTTCTCGGAATGTCTATCCTCTCCTAAAGTTTTAGTGTATAGGGCTCTAACTCAATGATTTCACACCAGAATGTACCATCATTAGATCATGTGATAACACCCAATGAGAGGTCACGGTTTCCATAAGGGCTCATCACTTGAACGGACACTTTTAGGTCTTCGGCATCCATGCTTATTTCAACATGTTGTTTGGCCGGATTTAAATGGATTCAAAACATCCTACTAGTGGCATCCTCTCTCCATTAAAATCTCAAGTTCCCTTTCAAAAGAGAGATCATCACTATTATCGATGATAAAGATAATATCAATGTTGTTTTTACTATAAATCATTTCCTAAATATACAATATAACGTTATCGATATAAGGCTCCTGCCTCTCCCAACAACAATATATTTCAAAAAAAGATACCTTCTAAGTAAAACCTCAATGACAATGTCAATGTCGTTTGCAAGATCAAGAAAATAAAAAAATTTCCTTAACTAATGTTGGGTGTCAATAAACAAGGCATTAGAGATCCCATCAAGTAGATGTCAACATACCAACTAATATCTTAGGGTATCAATGATCACTTGTAGAGCTAGTTAATAGCCACTGGTTCTTTCAAAATAAGTCCTCAAATCAAAATGAGGCCATCCTAAAATACTCTTTAAATGATTAGTTCATCATGAAATGTGAGGTCTTACCATTCTAAAATTCTTCAGAAACCTAGTATGACCCAATCGAAAATAAGATGATGGTGACTGGGTAATTTTATTCAAGAAAAATATTATATTGAAAGGTGAACGTATCCACTTTATCTAGCCACTGCAAATTGATCATGCCAATCCAACATCCCTTGAAATCAATAAGAGTGACAAAAAGGAATCCTATAGGATATTTAAACTTAATATGGTCTACTTTAAGCCCATTAAGAAGAACCCGATCAATGTCATTCATCCAACTGAAAAGTCACTGAGTAACGGGTAGAGCATCACCACTTTCCATGCTGAAAAGTCTTATAACACCTATGTCTATCATCTCATGTATAATGAATCTAGTGTATTCCCATCCTCTGAATGTGATTTACCCCTTGATTCTCACGACCTGTTACTCAAAGTTGCATTCCCTAAAAAATAATAATGAAATAGATATTGATTTGAAGTATCATATTGCGTCTTATATTAATTGTGTTGATTTGATCAATCAAATAGCGAATGAAGATAATTTGTTAATTAAACCATTGTTAGTCAATCTAAATAACTATAATTTAAAACATTATAGTCGTGTTCATGCTAACAATAAAGAAACTATTGTCATTAACCTCAGTTTAGATGGTGATCCTCGAGAGATCAATATAAGGTCCACTTTTAATCCCCACAAACGATCTCAACTAAAAGTGTTATTTATAAAATTCATCGATGTCATTGCTTGGTCCTATATTAACACGCATGAGTTCCTTCTGGAATATTTGTAACGTGAGATACCAACATACTCAGGGTGCAAGACAAAAAAGCATAAACTAAGGAATCTTCTCAAAATTGGCCATTAAAAATAAAGATAAAGTAGTCAAACAATAGAACCTTGGTTTCATCCTCGTTATGGATTTTTATCCCAGGTAGCCAAAATTGTCCATATGCCAAGTTTGGAGGGAAATTATGTGTGCGCATTTATCATCAGCGTCTAAACAAATTCTTATCCAAGGATGATTATTTGCAACTGAGAATTGACATGATTATGGGCAACACTTATAATCATGTGCTCAAATCCTTCATTGATGGTTTCATCGGGTGTAACTAAAACAATATCCATCTCGATCATCAAGAGAAGACTGAATTCACCAAGCCTTAGAGAGCTTTCTAATACATTGTCATGCCAATCAATCTGAAGGACATTGAGGTTAAAAATAAGAGAGTGGCTATGACCATAATATATGATATTATTCCAAAGTAATGTGAGGACTACGTGGATGACACGGCCATTAAGTCTAAAGATAAAAAAATGTTTCACCTCAGAAAACGGGATGGGATTTTCTATGGATTTATTCGTATCTTAGGCTACGGACACACAAATTTAATTTTTATCGAAATTTTACCCTAATTAGCAATTAGGTGTATATGCGATTATGAAGTCCAATGTAAATACTAATCGGCCACACAATCAAACCAAACATTCGAAGAAGTAAGGAAAAATCCCTTTCGGATAAAACCTAGTGTTCAACACTGTAAAGAGTTTGACAGACACAATCAACTTACAGACTACTTAGCTCCACTAAGTATAATGCATAGGGTCCTCAAATCTTCTACAGAACATGGCACAATCCAGCACCGTCCACAGGAAGCGGTCTTCCCTTGGTATTCACTTATCAACCTTCTTCTTCAGTAAGAGCCTCGACACCACAAGTCATCAGCAGAGTAGAACTCTACAAGGGTTTATGCAAATGTATGGAAATTTGGGTTTAAATAAACTCAACAAATCATATAGATGGATGTGTGATTGGGAAAACAAAATCTTTCTTTGGTAAATAAAAGTGTTTTTATCAAACACAAAGGTGGGAACTTTTGGTTCAGATATAAGAAAAGATTTTTGCCCAAAGTGTTGAGTAAAATAGGTCAGAAGAAACCTTTTTATAAAAAAAACACGTTTTTCAAGGCGGCAAAGTTATTCAAATAAAAATAACAGATCGTTCAAATGAGATTAGCTTTTTGTTAAAACTAAACTTTAGTTCGTTCAAACGAGAAAGCTTTCTCGTTCGATCGTACTTTTAACGAGCTTCTAACGAGATGTGCAATCCTTGGTAGGGGATTCTCATTCGAAGGTCATTTGATGGCATTCAAATGAAAACTCAATTTAGTTCTAACGGAAACGAGATTGAAAAAATAAAATTTTATTTTTAAAATCTGTATTATCAAAAATCCTCTATTTAAAAAAAACATCCCAAAATATAATTCGTATGAGAAATAAAAACCACAAGTCATATACCTTCCTAAAGAGTTGGTGATAAATCCAATGGCATGACATCCAGAAACGATGCTCGGTCACGAACGTATCTCTAATGACCGTGGAGGCAATGCGGATGTAATGTTCGATTTGAAACTCCTATTTGTAACGGGATACGCTAAAAAACTAAAAAGCCTAAGCTATGAGCAATTATAAAATCTTGTTCTTATAAATCTCCCCCTTTGGCTATTCCAGTACAAAACAAAAACCAAAAACCAAATTACAATATAACCCCTAAGACAATGTATCCTACCATCCTCCCAAACCCAAGAAAAGGAACGACTTTTGAAACTTTGTCTTCAACTGAAATTGTTCTCCCCTTGGCCAAATTTGTCTTCGTCTTGTGTATTCCATGAAATCATCATCAAAGCGGAAGAGACCTACATACATGAAATAAAAAAATACCGTTATACGTACGAGTTTTAAAGAAAAATAAAACACTCCCTCAATTTATTCTCCCCCTTTTTGTCTGTAATATAAAAAAGGTTAGAATCTAAGCATGAATAATACGCATTACATGAAGAAGCAGAGATATCAACACAAATGTAATCCATAAAGAAAGTGTAGTGATAATCTAAAAGGCATAATTTATTTCTCCTCTTATCAAACAACTATTTTTGAAGTTTTTCATAAATTTTCAAGTGTAAGTATAAAAAGTACATATAGGTACAAAAACATATACTCGCCATGGAATAACACTAATATATCTTAATCGTGAAAATGGAATGTAAGTGTGGGAACATTTTCCATAGGCAAATCAATATAAACATTCATGATATAGGTGTACAAAGTCATGAGATACCTCTAAAGAAAGAACTTAATTTCAACCATAGGTGTAAAAATATTGAACTTAAATGAAATTGACTTGACTTATACAACATGCCATGAATTTAAATGATTCTCAAATCAATAATGTCAAACTATTTAATGCTTTTTAAGAGACTCCATTGTGTAAACCCATTGATCTTCTACTTTATAACTCCCTTGAAATCTCACATAGATAAGAATTCACTCTCAAATATTTTGAAGAAATCATAATGCTCATAACATCAATGAATATAAAATAAATGGTCTTGTCACTTCTATTATTATGTGTCGATAATCTTTTTAGGCTCGTTTTGTAAATGGTGACTTTTAACGCAAAGAGAATTTTGCTCTTTCTTATCCCCTTTCCATTGCTTAACATATATCAATATTTTTTGGGAAACGAAATCCAGAAAATAGTTCTTACAAAATAACTTATCTCTTTTTACATTTATTTTGTTATTAAGAAGGATTGAGATGAGAATATTGTATTCGACATATGATAAGCAAGTATTATGCTCAAAAAGTTCGTACATGTGGGCAATAAATGTGATAAAGAGTTTAACATGTAGAAAATAATCATCAATGATCAACGAAATGTTATCCACACATTATTAAACACACTAACGAAACAAATCCATTAAAAAATCACATGAATGGATGGAATGTAGGGGTGATCCGAATATCTTAAGTGATCATCTATATATGGTGAAAAAACGAAAATACAAAAATATTTTTATCTTTCTAAATTTTTTTATCAAAAATAAAATCTTTTTCACTTTTTTTAACACTATATCTTAGAAACCAAAAATCTCTTTGAATTTTTCAAACTTTTCACAAAAATATAAAATATTTTTAGAATTTTTCAGAATATATCAAAAAAATACAAGAATACAATGATAATACAATCTAGTAATAGGGATATAAATATGATCATGACAAATATCGTACACTAGAAACAAGTCTCGGCCTAAATCATTAGGCCCGGAGGATTTCTCAAAAGGAGAAGACATCCTATGAAATTCTTCCATCAAACATTGTGAAGTCTTGACTAAATACTATACTTGCCTCGAAAATTCTCAAAATCTTTATGGTGATGTGCGGGATCATGTGAAGCAACATGTGTGAGAGTGCGTACAGGAACATGTATAGGAACTCGTGTGGGAGCATACCGACGAACACGCACGTGAGAAACTCTCCATAGGCTAAAGTAAAACTCTCTAAGGTGACCTCTTTATTTGTAATGGGAACAAATAAAAATGGGCTTGGGTCTAACTTGTTCATAATGCCTAGGACGCGCTCCTTTTCGAAGGTTGGGTCTCCTTGGTGCGTTGGATCGAGGCCCATAAGGATCCATCGCAAACTTAAAAATCGATTCGCGTGCAACTTTGAAAGTGGATGCACCGTCAAAACCTATTCCTTTCCTCTTAACATTACCAAATACGGGATTGAAGAACATCTTTCCAACCTTGTTAGATGTGTCATCTAAACTTACCTTGATCTCTCGGGCACGTTCGAGATTAATCTTGAGTTGGGATACACGGGATTCAACTTTCTCATGAGTCTCCAAAGATGCTTGAAGATCTCTCGTAAGACTAGCCACAATATTGGCCAAATTGATCTTTTTCCTACCAATAACAATCAACTACTCATATAAAGAAATTTTTACCTTCTTGAGTTGACTCACCAATGCTTCACACTCTCTCAAAACATTTGCCTCCTTCTCTAAATCAAAAACCCTAAGAGAAGAATATTTATTAAGCCTTTTCATTTTTAAAATCTCGATGTGAAGATCACGAAAGGCCTTTTGGAGTCCACCTTCTACCTCACTTAATTTTTTTCCTCATTCCCACTCTCTGCAGAATGGTTCGAAACATCGTCGAGGCTCTCACGTTTAAAAATGTCCTCATCATCGTGGGACAAACTAGAAGTGATAACGTGACTTTCCATGAATGCACTTAAATTAGGTTCATGTTGTGATTCATCCCCAAAATCCACTAACTCGACGTCACTATCCCTAAGAGTGGCCTTATGTGAAACTTTTCCATAGCCTTATCTCTTTAGCCTAATGGCACACTCATGGGCCTTATGTTCCTTGCCCTCGCACTCAAAGCATCTCACCTCATCTTTCTCAAACATTCTTGCCCTCATTCCCATTTTTATTTTTCTCAAAAGTCTTTTCTTTGGAAGAATTTTCTTTGTTAAATTTGATAAATTTTGTGAAATTTTTTGATTTTTTTTGCAAAGAGGTCTAAGTCATCAAACTCAAAATCAAACTCGGATTCAGAATCACAAACTTTTTCTTTCTTCTTTTTAGACTATGATTTTAATATAATCCCTATTTCCTTAGTCTTAGGTTTAACAATTTTGAGAAACATGTCGATCTCATAACTTTGATGGTCTCCTACGAGTACTTCTAACCTAAGTGTATCTAAAATTCCAAACGAATTAAGCACAATAACCTTAGGAATGAAACAGGTTGGAAGTGATCTCAAAATCTTTTTAACTACACGCGTCTCAGGAATTTTCTCACTCGGATTGAAATTAGAGTTAACGATATAAAAAAATTGAGCATAAATTCATCAAAAGACTTAAACTCTAGTATGGTAATTATCTCAAACTGTGTGGTGAGGTTTTGAAGCTTAGAAGATTTCACAGCATTGGACTCTCGTGAGTGAGCTGGAGGGCATCCTATGATTCCTTAGACGTGGTGCACGTCATGTTGCGATAGAACTCATCAGGGGTGATGGCTCCAAAAATGGAATTTAAATCGTGTGAGTCAAATTGACTCCATTTTAGTTCCTCCTCCGTCCAAGTAGTGACGGGTTTAGAATCTATGACATCGTCATTGGTCATAGTGATTGGTGTCCACCCTTTTTGATATACAAGCTAAACATGTTTGTCAAACGCTTTTAAAGCCGATCTCATTCGAGCTTTCCAATATGCATAATTAGACCTATTGAAATCCTGTAGCCCATTATACAAATTATCCATAAAACTAAAATCTTAAAGGATCACCCGAAAACTTAGTGGAACATGTTATGATACTAATTTGAAAAAATGGAATGGAGCTTTCTATGGATTTATACGTATTCTAGGCTACGTACACACAAATTCAATTTTTATCAAAAATTTATCTTGATTAGACATTAGGTGTACATGCAATGATGAAGTCCAAAATAAATACTAATCAATCACACAATCAAACCAAACATGTTCTGTAAGGAAAAATTCCTTTTGGGCAAAACCTAGTATTCAACACTGTAAAGAGTTTGGTAGATACAATCGACTAACAGACTACTTAGCTCCAGTAAGTTTAATGCATAGGGTCCTTAAATCTTCTACAGAATACGACACAGTCCAGCATTGTCCACGAAAAGCAGTCTTCCCTCGGTATCCACCGATCAGCCTTTTTATTCGATAGTAGAGTCTCGGCTCCACACGTCAGCAGTAGAGTAGAACTCTACAAGGGTTTATAAAAGTGTATGGAAATTTTGGTTTGAACAAACTTAACAAATCATATAGAGTGATGTATGATTTGAAAAATAAAATCTTAATTTGATAAACAAAAGTGTTTTTATCAAACACAAAGGTGGGAACTTTTGGTTCAGATATAAGAAAAGATTATTGCCCAAAGTTCAAGTAAAATAGGTCAGATGGAACCTTTTTTATATAAAAAAAGCACGTTTTTTAAGGCTGCGAAGTCGTTCGAACAAAAATAGTAGATCGTTAAACGAGATTAGATTTTCATTATAACGAAACTCCAGTTTGTTCAAATGAGACAACTTTGATCGTCCTTTTAACGAAAATGTGCAATCTTTAGTAGAGGATTCTCGTTCGATGGCGTTCAAACGAAAACTCAATTTCGTTCTAATGAGATCTCAATATTGTTCGAATGAGATTAAAAAAAATGATCATTTTTAAAATCAGTTTTATCAAAAAGCCTCAATTTCAAAAAAAATAAACATCCCAGAATATAATTCGTATGAGAAATGAAAACCACAAGTCATACACTTCTATACAAAGTTAGTGACAAATCTAACAACGTGAAATTCAGAAACTATGCTTGGTCACTAACGTATCTTCTAATGATCATGGAGGCAATGTGGATGTAGTGATCGGTTTGAAACTCCGATTTGTAATGGGGTACACCAAAATTACCAAAAAGCCTATCCTATGAGAAATTATAAAATATTGCTTTTATATCACCTATGCAATTTATTCGAACACCTCCACAAATATTTAATGCGTCTCAATCCGCATAAGTATGTCTTTGATGTCACCAATGGTAAGCTATTAGGATTTATAGTTAAAAAATTCAGAACTAAGGTTGATTTACTAAGGTCCACACCATTACCGGCATGCTGCCACCTCAAATAGAGAAAGAAATCTTAGGCTTTCTATGCAAGCTTTAATAAATCAACTAATTTATCAATCAACTCTTGTCCATATTCAAAACCATATTAAAGTTTCTTTGGAAAAATTCATCTAAGGTCTAGAACGAATAATGCAAAGATGCTTTTGATATAATCATGATATACCTTACGCAATCGCCACTACAATGTCACCATAGTCGGGTGTATCCCTCTTACACTACCTAAAAGTAAATGATACAACCATAAAGGCTATGCTCGCCTAGTATATTGGAGAGTCTTGTAAAGAACGTTCCATTTATTATGTCAATCATAAATTGGTGGGCACGAGATCAAGAGTACTACAGTTGAGAAGGCACGTGTCACCCTAGTTTGAGTCACTAGAAATTTCGACGCTACATGATCGCATTTTTTATTAAATTGGTTTCTTGTATGGATCCGTTAACATAATTATTTGAGGATCCTACTATATTATTCGTATGGATAAGTAACTCATCCTGCTATTTGATTTCAACCTTGTTTGCTTCACATAATAATCCATCGGGGATAAGGTCATCTCTAATTACCTAATATACTAATCGCTTGATGAGGTCGACATATGGATCGTATAGTTCGCTAATTGTGGGGTGTTACATATTTCCCTAGTGCATATTTATTGGAAGTTATTCTTTTATGGTGCTGATATCAAGAAATTCTACAACCTCAGAGTACTATTGGACGGTCCTAACGAATCGTATACTCAAATTTACATCAAGTTATACTTCCACTATATTAAAAACATGATATAATATGAGGCGTATACAATCATATTAAAGGTCACTTTTGGAAATGTATTTAGCACATATATGTATATGGAGACTCAAATCTCACCAACAACTAATTCCTTAAGAAACAAAGAGTTAAGGATGAGAAGATACATACCTTTCAGGCTAATCTATAAGATATCGCATCTTAGTTTAAGGAAATTTTCTTCCATTACCTCTCTCGATATCACAAAATATTCATTGATGATTTAGCTAATTTGTCCTCTATGGTCAAAATAATATAGGGCAAGCGATATATTTTTTACACGTTGAGATCTATATAGTCTAGGATTAAAATAAAGTCAACTTATGGTACTATAATATTTGGTACCTCCTTAAGCATGGAAAACATACCCAAGGATAATACCACAAAAATTACATCACCCTCTTGAGGCTAGTCAACTACTTTTTCAAGTGGGTTGAAACCAAATCGCAGTTTGTCCTTAATGCCAAAAAGGTAGGGAAGTTTATCTGAAATAACGTAATATGCAGTTAACGGTCCCATTAGAGCTCATATCAGATAACGGTCTCCATTTTGAGTCAAACTTCATAGATAAATTTTCAAAGAGTATGGGATTCGTAGGCGCAAATCATCTTTGTACCATTCATAAATTAACAATGTCATTGAAGATGAAATCAGTACTCTTAAATCCACCATCAACAAGATGACCAACATCCGTAGAGATCAGGGCAATTGAATCCCATATGCATTCTAGGGCTACTGCAATTTATTCGACACTCCTATATGATTTACGCATTACTTTTTAGTACATAATACGAAGGTTGCCCTACCCACCAAATTTAAAATACCATCTCTATGCAAACTACTAGAGAGTTATATAAGTAGTCTCATGTCCCCAAAGTTGCTATTTAGTGTTGTCTCTCTTAATGAAAAGAAACCCAAGGAATTTTACCACATCCATGGTTATTATTGGTGAATCACATGCCCCTTCAATAAGAAAGTCAAATACGATGAAGTGTGTGAGGGTGACCTTGGAATCAAAGAGATTGTCTAACCGATCTAGGATCTTAGGCCATTCAAGACTAATTATGGTAAACTTTATCTCGTTAAGTAAATACTGTCAAGTGGTGCCGTAATTCTAGTCAACCGCAACGGGGAAGAATTAGGCCGACCAATTAACCTCAACATCCTCAAGAGATATTATCCTTAATATTTTTTATTCTTTCATAAAAAAATATATCGCTTTTATCTTTGATAAAAATATGTGTGACTTGATCGTACTACTAGTTCTAAACACAAAACAACAACAATTTTCTCCCTTGATCAGAGGTATCTAGTGTGACACCTCGTAAAATCCATATAAAGATGGATCAGGTCCAATACAAATATCGCGGGAATAAAAAATATTTGGTGATTAAGGGTGAAAAGTAGCGTCGCGTCAAAACGCTAATCGTTGTTTTCTGTTCACCGCCTCAATACAAAAACCTAAATTATGACTGTACTTGCGATACAAGTGTAGCGGTAAGTCGGGTATCGAAAATCCATAGATACAAGTTTCTAGAATTTATAGGATTTAATACTCCTAAATAAAAGTGTAAACGATGATTATACACAAAAAGGGAAAAGATGCATAAAAGGGAAAGATTAATCTAGGCGTGGAAAAATAAAGCTAGACTAATAAAGCGAGTAAAAACTATAGGTTGCGTCAAATATCCCTCACCCAAGTTAATTAGTATAAAATGGTTACATGGGTCGACGAGTTATTAAGACTGCGTCTCGTTTTGACAGTTAATTAAATCAAGGGTTGTCACGCCCCTAAATTCGCATAAAATCCTAATACGATTTTGGCGTCAACAAATACCCTAAAAATTACGCACGAAAGGTCATAAGCACGGAACATACATGATATGCCCCATCAAATCCCCCAGGTGTAATAACTAGGACAACGCACCCGAAATAGACCCGTAAACACCATCACCAAAGCAAAGTAACATGTCAACCCGGAATGAGTTCAGTCTGACACAACCTAAACTAATTTAGCTAGAAAGCATATTAAAAATGCGGTAAATAAACGCAATAAAACTACAATAGAAAGCAAGGAAAGAAAGCATGTAAACCTAATTATGAAAGCATGTAAATTAACTACAAAATAAGAATTAAGTAAATACACACTATATTAATGGAGATGGAAGATGAAAGTACAACTTATAAACCCAAATGGGGGTCAAACCAAGTAAGGAATAAGAAATGAGCTCTCCAACCCCTAAAACCCTAACCTAAACTATATAAAATGAATTATATCTGATACATATAACAAAATGAGTTTATATAGTAAGTGAAATTAAATTAGAAAAGAAAAGGAAAAAGAAAAGAAAAGGCAAAATATCTGCAGAAAATAAGGGATCGATCAATCGATCCCTTTGATCGATCGATCAATGGTTAAAAACTTAGCCCACTATCTCCCACGATAGACAAACTCTGAAGGATCGATCGATCGATCCTTTTGATCGATCGATCGACCATAGCAGTTCAGCAGCAATTCCTCCTGTTTTGGTTGGATTGGTTTTCTCTTTCGCTAAAATCGCCGTAACTTCTTCATTAGGGATCAGATTCGCGCACCGTTCGCGGACACGCGAAGCTTGCGAGGAGGGATACAACTTTTGTGAAGATGTTGGTCCAGGTACCCAAGTTATGAATTGACTGAATTGCCCTTTAACGTGCAATTGCGTACGGAAATTAGCTGAAATGCATTCGAACTTTATACTTAGCATCCAAATACCTATAAAAGCTCAATTAACCCCTGCAAAGCATGTTAACATAAAAATTTGAGGTTGTCCGATTAACGATAATAAATATAGGTAATAAAATACCCGAGGGGGCTAAAATGCATAGGTTCGAAGGATGAAATACGCAATATTTGCGTATTATCACACCCCCTAACTTACACATTGCTAGTCCCTAGCAATGAAATAGGATGCAACAAGAACTATAAGTAAACCAAAAGAAGGAGATAGTACAAAAGTATGGTATAAAAGCATAAGGCCACTTTCGCGGGCGATTCGATTGCATTTAGCGTATGCAATAAGCCGTTAAACTCTTATGTTACCCTAGTGGACGAGTGTCGTCTCGTGAGGATTTTCAGAGATGATACCCATAAACATCAGATGGTTTCCTCAAAATATGCCCAAACCAACATACGACAAGCCCAATAATAGCGAACAAGATTTCATACGCATTATTAGCAATGTGAATGAATTCACACAAAAGTCTGAATCATTAACATTATAGAATGAACCTCATCGAATTGAAACCTTAAAATGTGGGAGGGGGAGCGAGCACATGCAAAGTATGAATTGGCAAAACTTAAATAAATCGGATACTAAATAAAGCAAGCATATATTCAATCCTCACGGGCATTACACTGATCAAGTGAATTCACTTGAAACAGGGAGGTAACACATGGAACATGCGGGCATAAAGAGTAAATATAAATGGAAACTAGGTCGCACACATGTCACAAGTGAATAACGCAATATATAAAATGAAAAACTGTAATCTCAATGAAAGATACCGCACATTAAAAGAGCCGAAATGTATTTTCACAAATTATCAAAACTATTTAAACCTTTGAATTACCTCTACTTAAGATCACATGGGATTTTAATAGGGTTGTAATGTAGTTTTGGATAGGGTACGAAATGAAGGAATGTATATACGGATTCAAAGTGTTCGGAATGAAAACTTGGAATAATGGGAAGATGCGGGAAATTTTAAAATTGGAAAATAAGTTACAAACGAGCATTAGATATATCATCGGGGAGAGTAATCAAAGCTTATTGAACTATATACACAACATTTACAACTTTCTTTTCTTTTCTTTTCTTTTCTTCTTTTTCTCACGTTTTCTTTTGTTTTCTTTTGCTTTTTGCTTTCTCTTTTTCATCGCTTTCATTTTTTCACATCTCTTTTCTTACTTTTCTCACTCTCATATGCCTAAATTGCAACCGCAACACAACAACAACATTCAATCCCAAGTAACATTCCAAACAAAGGTATGGAAGGTCTATGTATGGTATATAACTCCAGTGTGGAGTTGGTTATGGGATTTTGGGTAATGAAACAAAAGGCTATATTTAGGCTCAAAGGGGTTGATGAGGGTAAACATATAAGGTGAGGTCAAGGCTAATATGGGTGATATAACAAAGATGACATATGATCATTTCAAAAAGTTTACGCAATTCTCGAGTCAAAACAATATATGAAAATCATGATCAAGTAACACATTTCAAGATATAAACTTAATTAATGAACGAGCAAATGAAAGGATAGAGAGATTACTAACGAATTCAACGTTTTCAAAGAGGAAAGAATAGTGTATACACTTACAAACGACGAAAGGCACAAAGCTTACTCGGTGTAAGTATATACAATGCAACAAAAGATTACCGAGTTATAAAAATCTTAAACCAAATTAATATAACAAGAAAAACGCATGTGCTCATGGGATTAAAGTTTAATTCATGAAGTTATTCATAATGTCAATAAGTGAGGACTAAAGTCTAATAACTTCTAAAATCTAGAACATGCATCGTTGAATTGTCTATTGGATCGGACAATTATTGAAATTTATTATCGGAAACAAAGGCAAAATGCCCAATCAAGAAGAAAAAAGAAAGAAAGTCTTTTTGAATTTTTTGAATTTTTCTAAGAAAAGCATACTAAGTAACTAACATGTGAGCAAAAACATGGACTAAATAAAGAAATGGATAGAATATCCCACACCCCCTAACTTAAAACCTGACATTGTCCTCAATGTGAATTAAGAATCAAGTTAAAGAGAGGAAAATAGCGATATTACCTAAAATTGGAGCGATCCCCATAAGAACAAGTCCAAAAAATCTACAAAACAAGTTAGTACCGAGCATAGCAAAAAGTTAACTAATTACATTAGACTAAATTAAAAAGGGAAGAAAATATAAAAATAAAGAAATAATAAAAAGCTAACTATATATAACCTACTATTTAGGCTTCACACTAACTATACACTAGATGTCTAAATAGCTGAGGGTCCATCGCAAAAACAATTTGACTTTGGAGGATAACCGATGAATCCTCACACTCAAGCATGTCCTCCGAAAAATATGAATTCCATTTAAACAACGGAAGGCATGTGTAAGGCAAAAGAAAGGAACCATCGCCAATTAACAGTTTTGGAAGGACGATGGGGGATTTGGATTGAACGGGTGACAAAAACATGTGGGGACCGAGAAAAGCATAATATCCTCCTAAGGATTTAGCAAGCGGAATGGGAGGTGGCGCACACGAGGGCAAGATGCCTTCATGGAAATCAACTCGAGCAAGTACTCCTCGTCGGTGAAAGAGTTGAATGTTTTAAAGTTCGGTACCAATTCATCGGGTACTTGTGACAGTGTGATAACAGAAAATAAAAATGGGGAGGAAAGAAACACAAACTCAAGAGATGAGTTATCATCGCACAAAGTTAGAATTTCAAAAGATATAGGATCATTTTCAATGAAACTTTCTTTTTTGGGATCCAAAAATAAAATCATCTCATTGCAAATGGATACTACATCCGTTTCATCCTCACTTTCATTCTCTATTAAAATATGGGCCAAGTGACGAATGGTTTGTTCCAATTTAGGCACAAAATCCTCAATTGGTTCAAAACATTCCTCGACTTCAAAAGTCTCGGAAGAAAAATCATCGTCGGATTCGAATAATAAATCCAAGCCTTGCTCCCAACCACGATTTTATTTCCGATAACGTTCTTCATACCTCTCGTTCTCAAGCATGAGCAAACCCTCACCGAAAGTCATAGGCCGAGGTACGGATTCTAGAAAATGAGGAGTTTGAAAATCATTATCGGCACTAAAGTTAAACTCATTATTATAGGAATTTTGAAAACTATAGCAATTCGTTTCAAAATTCCTATTATAAGGAATTAGAGGCCCAAAATCATTATCATCCTCCTCGAAATACACGCACTCCAAAGCTTAACTTTTGTAATACTCGCCCAAAGTCATTTCACATGTTGCAATTTTTTGGGATTCTAAGTATTGACCAAAAGTCAAAGGACTACGGGGATTTTGAGAATTATCATAATGATTACCGAAAGAATTAGAATAAGACATGCTTACCCCAAAAATGGCTCGAAGTGGCAAATTCCACAAAGTAGATGCACGCGCGAAAAATTCAAGCGTTTCTTGGCGCTCAAATGTAGAAGTCGTACAAAAATGTTAGGCAAAAAATATAAATAGAAAGAAAATACTATGAAATACTAAATCAAATAAAGTCTAAAACAAACTCATCCCCGACAACAGCGCCATTTTTATTAAGGGTGAAAAGTAGCGTCGCGTCAAAACGCTAATCGTTGTTTTCTGTTCACCGCCTCAATACAAAAACCTAAATTACGACTGCACTTACGATACAAGTGTAGCGGTAAGTCGGGTATCGAAAATCCACAGATACAAGTTGCTAGATTTTGTAGGATTTAATACTCGTAAATAAAGTGTAAAAGATGATTATACACAAAAAGAGAAAAGATGCATAAAAGGGAAAGATTAATGTAGGCGTGGAAAAATAAAGCTAAGCTAATAAAGCGAGTAAAAACTATAGGTTGCGTCGAATATCCCTCACCCGAGTTAATTAGTATAAAATGGTTACATGGGTGGACGAGTTATTAAAACTGCATCTCGTTTCGACAGTTAATTAAATCAAGGGTTATCACGCCCCTAAATTCGCATAAAATCCTAATACGATTTTGGCGTCAACAAATACCCTGGAAATTACGCACGAAAGGTCATAAGCACGGAACATACATAATATGCCCCGTCAAATCCCCTAGGCATAATAACTAGGACAACACACTCGAAATAGACCCATAAATACCATCACCAAAGCAAAGCAACATGTCAACCTGGAATGAGTTCAGTCCGACATAACCGAGATTAATTTAGCTAGAAAGTATATTAAAAATGCGGTAAATAAACGCAATAAAACTACACTAGAAAGCAAGGAAAGAAAGCATGTAAACCTAATTATGAAAGCATGTAAATTAACTACAAAATAAGAATTAAGTAAATACACACTATATTAATGGAGATGGAAGATGAAAGTACAACTTACAAACCCAAATGGGTGTCAAACCAAGTGAGGAAGAATAAATAAGCTCTCAAACCCCCAAAACCCTAACCTAAACTATTTAAAACGAATTATATCAGATATTTACAACAAAATGGGCTTATATAGTAAGTGGAATTAAATTAGAAAAGAAAAGGAAAAAGAAAAGGAAAAATATCTGTAGAAAACAGGGGATCGATCGATCGATCCCTTTGATTGATAGATCGATGGCTGAAAACTTAGCCCACTGTCTCCCATAATGGCCAAACTCTGAAGGATCGATCGATCGACCATAGCAGTTCAACAGCTATTCCTCCTGTTTTGGTTGGATTGGTTTTCTCTTCCGATAAAATCGTCGTAACTTCTTCGTTAGGGATCGGATTCGCGCACCGTTTGTGGCCACGCGAAGCTTGCGAGGAGGGATACAACTTTCGTGAAGATATTGGGCCAAATGCCCAAGCTATGAATTGACCTAATTGCCCTTAAACATGCGATTGCGTATGGAAATTTGTCGGAATGCGTCCGAACTTCATACTTAGCATCCAAATACCTATAAAAGCTCAATTAACTCCTGCAAATCATGTTAACATATAAATCTAAGGTTTTCTGGTTAATGAGCATAAATATAGGGAATAAGATACCCGAGGGGGCTAAAATGCGTAGGTTCGAGGGATGAAATATGCAATATTTGCGTATTATCATTTGGTAACATTCTTAGCATAACTAAGTAAAGTAAATACAATGCAAGATAAATAGTAGCTTAATCAAAATACAAAAATTTTGATACAGATCACTGCCATGAGAAATAAATCCAACTCTGGAATATAAGATCTCAACTATAAGATATCCAATACGGAGTAAAAGTATATCATCTATAATCTCTGAGTCGAGATAAACTGAAATACATATAACTACCTTAATTGAGATGAAAAAATAAATACAGGAAAGTAAATGAGTTACATTGCTCGACTTCTAGATCCTATGAACAATGAATATAAAGACATTAGAGATAATCTTGTAATGAACAATCCAAGTCTACGGCAACAATAACGACCTAAGACCTGTGAAAAAAAAATCCAATAATAATGTTAACAAAAAAACTATAATGAATAATAACATTACTAAATTTGGGCCATAATAATAATAATGCATCTTCCTCCCCCTTTAAGTAGATTTTAAGTTATTTAAGTAACCCCACCCAGACAACCTAAAATGTAGCATGCGGTTCTATTCCAAACCTATATGTGTCCCCTATAATATATGTTTATATCTGAAATATTCTTTACACCATTCTTAAGTTAATCTCATGTATTAAGAATCATTTATTCCATGGTAATCTATTACCTTAATAACAACTTGCAAACTAATCAAAGTATCAGTAACAGTCTGTTACAAATTTAAACATGTCTAAAGTCTATCATTCCCAAACAATCTCATGTCACCGATTTAGCATATGGGCCTCTAATGTATCAAACACATTATTCCTGAGTTATAATTTTATAATTATACATCAATAGTATAAGTCATACATATAACTAATGTAAGTCATGAATCGGTATGACTAACTTAAGTATCGTAACACAGAATAACATAAATCAGAATATCCGTGAGTATGCACAACCTATATAAAATCTCATGGGCTATGCTCTAGCATGCAAATGAAAGTACTAAGGCCCATCCATATTACTTTTATAGATCACTCATGTGTACTAGGTATAGTTATAGGACGTCCTAACCCTATAACCTCACAAAATCATCAATACAAGGGAAATCACTATGCCTTCACACCAAATGTATGGGCCCTATACCTAAGGTTATGCGAGAAGATCCTCCCAGTAGTCCCACTCGAGAGACGAGAACTTTCATCACGTAGGATCAGGGTAAAAAAACTTAGGCAAAGCCTTTCACCTCACTAGGAATACCATACGTGGTAAATGTCATAAGTGCCCCATCAAATCCCTCATTTACGTCCCCCATGAGCATCAACACTACGATTGCAAGTAAATTAAGTAAACACGTACGACCCTACACAATTGGGCTCAACAAACAAGTTCAGTCCCTACTCAACTGGGTTATAAGTAAGCCTCTGACAATGATTAGTTAATACACAAACTAACTATAATCGTCCATATACAAATTGTTCCGAACTCTCAAGGGTCCTAAAATCTAGGCATTGCCTCACCTCACCTATCACTAATAAAGATCATTATGAATAAGCACTACCCTACTCGATGGGTTATACATATGTTTTAGACTATCAAAAGTTTATATGCTCTCTAAGCATCTCTTTATATCATTAATATCACATTCCTAGACCTGAAATCCAAGGTCCTTGCATTAGGTATCAATCTCTACCTACGTTCCCATAACATTCAAAATAACCCTTTACCCTAGTCGATGGGTCGTCATCACAATATCTCCCTTTCTAAGGTTTATTTGACCTTTTATATGTGTTTGAGATACCAGGGGTGAAGTTTGGATGTATTTCGAGAATATTTCGGCATATGTTTCATTTTCAAGGGAAATTAGGTCAATCGACACTCCATTATTTGGATGGTATCACAAAACCAACACACACACACAAACACACCCACCCACATACATATATATATATATATATATATCATCAAGTTATCTTCATGCGGCTTCAAACCATGCTATAATCTGATTCCGAATGAAGAAGTAATGGGCATTTCAGTATTCTAAGTTTGATATTTCGAATCAATTCGGCTTAGAACCAAATTGATTATCTACTGTAATCTCCCACTTTGTACCAGCATGCTAATAGTGGCCCAAACTAATCCTAAATCGACCTAGAAGCCTCTAAACAACAATAATAACCGTGCCCCTTCATATATAATCATTATAAGGCAACTAGTAACCTATTTATATAAGGTTTAGATGGTTATAACTCGTTATAACGATCATATCTCAGATTTCATTAATAAAATACTGGTTTTGTGTTCTTCATAAGAATGGGTTAAATAGCCATCGATTTCTCATCAATTAATCCAATAACATTATGGCTTTGATAGGTATTAACTTAGAATTAAAATCTAATGTTTTCAAGTTCATTTAACATGGATTTTAGGATTAATTAAATAATTCTCGTCAAAATGACACTAGTTCATTAACATAAAATTATGACTAAATTATGTAGTTAATCTACTTACAAAATTAATATATAATTTGATTAATATCAGATTCAATGGATTAAACTCATATTCCAAAGAACTACTACCATTATAACACAAACTTAATTAAATTCCTATTCAAAGTAAACTTGCCTATGAATTGATTGAGAAATCAATCCCCCAATCCCCTAAATCCTCTTCCAACCTTTGTGCCTCTTCTCCTTAGACTTAAGGCTTCCTTAAAATGTCTAAAGTGTGAAATTAGGTTTGTTTAATAAACTAATAAAGAAGCTTTCCATGAAATTAGCCTTGGGTACCATATGGGCCTCGACCTAATGATCACAAATACACTTTAAATGACCCAAAACTCTTCCCAAGGCATATACTAAACCACTAAACACAAAACCCACTATTTAGAGGAAAAAATGAACATTATACATGTCCCAAATGATAACCCAAAATATGACATAAACCTATTGATTAATTATCTTGATAACCAATATATTTATTGGTACGAGTCCAAATATATTAATTATTTATTCATTAAATAGTTAAGTGCGACCCGACATTATAAGAAACAACTTCACAATAAGTCGTATTCAAAAATGACGAAATAATCCAAATAAGGAAACTCCCGACAACTAGTTCCTGAATATTGCATAGTTTCCCATTGTTATATAAAAAATATGTTCACAAATAGACATGTCATACGTGAAATAGAAGCCCGCGTATGCACAAGGAAGATATGTTAAAGTACTGACCAAGGACCATAAACTATAAAGAAGGCCATAACATGTACCCAACCAAGACACAGAGGGCACTCCCTTGTCCCTTTAAACACTTAAGACCACAGCCTGGTGCACAAATAGGTCACGGACCCCATGGAAAACCTACATCAAAGGGTCACACCACACCTGTAATAGATAGCAACCCTTCAGCCTTAACATCCCTAGATGTCCTGGTCCCAGACCCTGACACGTCATTAATAACCTACCAGTTGTCCACCTTCTAAAAAGATTCTTTCTCGACAACACTTATCCATAAGTTACGTGCATCATGCATGTGACACTCCCACTAATTACTGTAAATTGAGGTCCTCAACTCCTCATTTGATAAGCTACATTTTAGGCAATGAAACCCTATCAAGTTCTCTCTTATATCTCTCTACACTTGAGAGCATACTCTAATCACCTACTTCGGTCACCTCAGTTACTCCCAGCCGTGGCCTTTCCCCAATCTACACTATAAGGTTACAATCTCTTCATTGCAGAACCAGTATGTTATGTATATAGACTCTCTCTCTCTCATCTTGTATGCCTATAAGGCCTTGTAAATTTATACTACTTCATGTATAAATGAGAATCAGGCTCCATAGTGGACGTGGGGTCATTTTCATGGCCGAACCATTCAAAATATCATGTTATCTCTTTTTTATTATATTTTCTATACTCTGACTTTTGTGTATAAGTTTGATGGTATAACTTACTCTAGTATATCTATTTTTGTTGGTGCGAGATCAAACATCAATTATTTATTCATTAAATAGTTAAGCGCGACTCGATATTATAAGAAACCACTTCACAATCGGTGGGACTCGACACCGAGAGGATAATCCAAAAAAGGAAACCTCGATAGCTGGTCCCTGAACATTCAATGATCTCCCATAATACTAAATCACTTCCCAATATTTAATTGATTTATTACCATATATTAAATCTGATTTCAAATATGAATTATACAACATATATAAGATATAAATTAGTGACATCACATGCCATAACATAAAATGATAATAAATATAACAATTTACATTATGCACAAAAAAAATGGGGGTTTACATTCCTCCCCCCTCAAACAAAGAATTTCGTCCTTAAAATTTGAGTTCATTATGCACCTAACTCGAAGGTCTAAAAATATCTCGCCCACAATGTCCTCACACTAAATGCAGAACATACTCATTCTTCAAACTAATATGCACAAAGTCTCTCATCGTAAATCATGTTCGACTATACTCACACCAAAAAAATCTAACTGTTGAAATGTCAAATTGTCCCAACGAGAACCTACTCTATTATTTACTCATGGAAGACATCGTGTATACGGTGGTGATCGGGTAAGGTCATTTTACACTAGCCTCATCCCATCCAAGGTACATAAAAATTACCTATGCATCGGGATGCCAACTTCCCTTTGTAACCCAAACTTCATAATTCCCTTCATCGGAGAGATCATCGAAAGCGCCTAATCTCCCTCATGGGACCCCAAACCCATCTTTTGCTCATCTCCTAAGATTTTTGCCTGCTCCAACAATTTTTTACATATACTATTACAAACACCACTTCCTCCACGATGTTCCGAACACATTTTAATGCTAATAACTTTCTAATTCCTAGCTCAAATTAACTTGATCCATCAAACTCAATGACCTAGATGGCCCCATGTCCCCTCTTTGGGACTGTTGTACTCCACAAGAAAATCAAAGAATCTACTATTCCACTGTTACACGAGAATTACTAACTCTGCAACCCCTTGAATGTCTCCGGTGCTCTACCTTTTTACTATTGGCAGCAACATTTTTAACCATAAATTATGCCATTAACTGCTTTACCTCACCACCAATACAGACTCCTCCAATTACCGCACATCCAATCATTTCTAGAGTGTAAAATCAACCACAAAACACGTGCCTTAGCCAAACTACCTGAGTAGTTTAGGACCCTCCAATATATATAATCTCCCTGAGAAAAATACCCTTCTGATTCCATTAAAATTAAGGAGGGAAAATCCTCCCAACACAATTCATATACCCTACTTCAAATAAAAGAGCCCACACTTGGTCCTGAACTATTTGTGGTGAAACATCGAGTGTAATGACCATTTCTACTATAAATGTTTTCGCTTCAACAAAATGTCATTGTGAACTATAACAATGAACAAATTCACGTACAATAGAAATACACTACACGTTAATACATAAACACATCTCAAGCAGTAGTCAATCTAATTAGTATGACCTAGACACACGCGCTCCCTATTGTGTCAAAAATACTACTTTGGGGATATTATCTTCCTATTCCACAACTGGTAATAAATCAATCACATCTCAATACTAAAAAAGGAAACACTCTCAAGTAAGGTATTGATACGTGGTAACGGACACTTGTTCTGCATTTTAACCCTACCCATCTCCCGAAGATCCACACGTAAACTTGGTGAATGGTTCATCTTTTTACAAGAAGAAATAATGCTTCTACAATGGTAATATAGTACCCGGGTCCCGGATAATCTCTTAGCTCAAAGATATGGTTCTTGCTCCTATGACACTCTATAATTTCTAACAAAGTCAATCCAATAATATGCCCTCACAACTGGTCTAATGTTAGTGCCAACACTAAGGCGATGATTAATCTCTCATGTTGGTAGCAACTCAATACCTCTTTAAATAAAACTGGAGGAATCTTAGATTATCGATAACAATTTTACAAAATTGTAACCCCCTTCTGATGTGCTCACATATATGTATATACAATGGTGTGATAGACCCTTACCCGAGCCTAAGCATAATTATAAGAAACATCCCTTTCTTGAAAGTGACAATCGTAAAAGCCAACCCCCGATAGTCAATATAAGTGTACTGTATAGTTATCTATACAAGACCTATAATAAAATGATGACTTCTCGTACTGTTACTGATAACGAGGATATCTTTTTTACTTATGCATTAATCTCTCTCGATGTAGGAAGAGATATATTATTGAACTTCTCCTCATACTAGATACCTCACGGTTTCCCTGAGGAGGTCTCAAAAATTTCTCCTCAATACTATTACAGATGGTGAATGGAATATTTCCCCTCAAACCATATGCAAAATGCATACTAAGAGTCTCACGCCCCATGTTTCCTAACTCCTAACCTAAGTTGACCTCATGCATGGGACATCTCGCAAAGTAAATTCAAATATGGAGCCCTTCTGATACACTTTGGTCTATTCAAATTGTTAGTTTAGAACAATGGCGATACACCCCCTAAGTGGTCGTCATTGTAACCCTAAAATGGTAAAGCTCTAAAGTAGTCAAAGAATGTAATGCGAAAAAAGGACGGACACACTCAAGACCCTAGGACACTAGAACATGGAATGATTTAATAGTAACTATAACACCCCGTAAAATCCATACAAATATTGATCGGGTCCAATATAAATATCACGAGAATAAAAAAAATCTGGTAACATTCTCAGCATAACGAAGTAAAGTAAATGCAATGCAAGAAAAATAATATTTGAACCAAAATACAACACCTCTGATACCAATGAATTCCATAACAAACAAATCCAACTTTGGAATATAAAATCTCAGCTATATAATATCCAACACGGAATACAAGTATATCATGTACAATCTTTAATTCGGGATAAACCAAAATACATACAACTACCTGAATTGAGATAAAAGTAGATACATATAAGTAAATGAGCTACATTGCTCGACTTCTACCTCTTAGTAACGGTGAATTGAAAGACTCTAGAAATACTCCTCCCACAAATAACCTAAGTCTACGACAGTAACAACAGTCTAAGACCGATGAAAAATAGATTCAACAACAACGTTAATAACAAATCTACAATGAATAAGAATATAACTAAATTTAGGCCATAATAATAATAACACATCTTTCTCCCATATTAAGTAGATTTTAAGTTATTTAAGTTACTAAACCAAACGACCTAAAATATAACATGTGGTTCTACTCCCAAACCATATGTGTTCCATATAATATATATTCGTCTTTGAATTCAATATTCTTTACTATCTTATTCTCAAGTTAATCTCTTGTATTAAGAATCATTTATTTTATAGTAATCTCATACTTTAATAATGACTTGCTAACTAATCAAAGTATCAGTAACAATCTTTAGTTACGAATCTAAAAGTGTCTCAAGTCTATCAGCCCAAACAATCTCATATAACCGACTTAGCGTATATGCCTCTAGTATATCCAACACATTATTATCGAGTCATAAGTTTATAGTTATATATCTATAGTGTAAGTCATACACATCACTAATATAAGTCATAAACTAGTATGACTAACTCAAATACTGCAACACATAATCACATAAACTTGAATATCCATGAGTATGTACAACCCATATCAAATCCCATGGGCTGCACTCGATACCATAAATAAACATACAGAGGCCTATACCTATTACCCTAGGGGATCACTCGTACATAATAAATATAGTTATAGGGCATCTCGACCATATAACCACACAACATTATCAGCACGGAGGAAATCACTATGCATTCACACCAAACGTACATGACCAATACCTAAGGTTATATGAGAGGATACTCCCGTTAGTCTTATTTAGGAGATGAGAACTTTCAATATGTATGATTGGGATAAAAGGACCTAGGTAGAGCCCCTTACATCACTAGGAATACCACGTGCGGATAATGTCGCAGGCGCCCCATCAAATCCCTCTCAATATATCCCCCACAAGCACACACACACTATCTTGGTATGATTGCACATAAATTAAGAAAATAAATATAACCCTACGCAAATGTGCTAAACAAATAAGTACAACCCCTACTCAACTGGATTACAAGTAAGTCTCTTATAATTATTAGTCAATACGCACCTTAACTATATCGGTCTTATACAAATTGGTTCTAACTCCCAAGGCTCTTAAAATCTAGGCATCGCCTCACTTATCATTAATAAGGATAATTTTGAACAAGCACTATCCTACTTGGTGGGTTATACATATTTTTTTAGACTGTCACAAAGTCTATACGTTCTCTAAGCATCTCTCTCCATCATTAGTATCACATTCCTATACCCAAAATCCAAGGTCCCTAAATTAGGTATCACTCCCTACCTACGCTTCCCATAACATTATAAATCACCCTCTACCGTACTCTATGGGTCACAATCTCATCTTTTTCAAGGTTTATTTGAGATTTTATAGGTGTTTGGGAGGCTAGACGTGAAGTTTGGATGTGGTTCGAGAAAGTTTTGACATATACTTCATCTTCAAGGGAAAGTAGGTCATTTCATACTCCATTATAGGCATGTAAACGGATCGGATTCGGATTCGATACAATTATCCATCGGATTATTTATTAGGGTTCCAAATCCATATCCGTTTATGTTAAACGGATTCGGATCCGATCCGATTATCTGACAGATTATTTTTTATTTATTTTTATAATAATTTTATTAAAATAAATAAATAATGATATGTCAAAACATATACTTTTGACCACTTGATTTGCAGCATTTTAATTTTCAACTCTTAGGAGCCGCGTGGGTGTATCTTTTTCCTTTTATATGAGGGAGATTTATAACTATTATAATATATATAAAAATATATTATTAAATACAATATATATTAATTAAAAATATTAATCGGATCGAATTATTAACGTATTGCAGTATATGAATCCAAATTAGCTCTATTTAATAAATGGGTAATCGGATAATCGGATTTTAGGCATGATCCATATCCATTCAAATGGATTGGATTCGGATTCGGATAAAATCTTATCCATTGACATGCCTCCATTATTTAGATGGTGTCACAATACCAACATATAGAGCATCAAGTTATCTTCGCATGGCTTCCAATTAACGAATAAGTTATGGGTGTTTTAGTATTATAAGTTTCAAACTCCGAATCGATTCAGCCAATAACCAATTTGATTCGCACTCTGTGATTTCTAACTTCGCAGCAGCACACTAATAGCACCCTAAACTCATCCTAAATTGATTTATGAGCCTCTAAACAACAACAATAACCCATCGTCTTCATATATAATCATCATATGACTACTTATAACTTATTTCTTCAAAGTCTAAATGATTATAACTCGTTATAATGATCAAATCTCAGATTTCATTAATAAAACCCCAGTTTTATGTTCTTCATAATAATAGGTTAATTAGCTATCTATTTCTCATCAAGTAATCGAATAACATTATGGCTTTGATAGGCATTAATTATTGGAATGCAAACATAATGTTTTCAAGTTCATCTTACACGGATTCATGGATTGATTAAATGATTTCTCATCAAAATGACACTAGTTCATAAGATTATGGTTTAATTATGTAGTTAATCTACTTACAAAATTAAGATATAATTTTATTACTATCAGATTCAATAGATTAAAATCAAATTCCAATTAACAACTACCATTTTAACACAAACTTAATTAAATTCCTAATTAAAGTAAACTTGCTTATGGATTCATTGAGGAATCACTCCCCAAATCTCCCATATCCTCTTTCAACCCCTGTGACTCTTCTCCTTAGCCTTAGGGTTTCCTCTAAATGTCTAAAGTGTGAAATTAGATTTGTTTAATAACTTAATAAAAAAGCTTCCTACGAAATTACCCTTAGGACCCATATGGGCCTCAACCTAATGATCACAAATAACACTCCAAATGGCCCAGAACTCTACCCAAGCCATATACTTACCCACTAGACTTAAAAACCACTATTTAAAGAAAAAAAATGAACATTATACATATCCTAAAATGCCAACCCAAAATATGACATAAACCAGCTAATTAAATATCTCAATCACTAATATATTTGTCGGTATGAGTCCAAACTTTAATTATTTATTTATTAAATTGTTAATCGTGACCCAATATTATAAGAAACTGTTTTATGATAGGTGGGACTCAACACCGAAAGAATAATCCAAATAAGAAAATCCCCAACACTTACTCTCTAACCATTCCATAGTCATCCATAATACTAAGTCACTCCGTGATATTGAAATATAATCAACTCAACTCAACAAAGTTTTTTCCCAATTATTTGGGGTCGGCTACATGAATCCTATTTTTTCATTCTATTCTGTCCAGTGAAATATCTTCGGTTAAACCATGTAATATCATGTCCATTTTTATAAGATTCCACCAAGTCAATTTAGACCTACCTCTACCCCTTACATTACCATCAATACTAACCAAATCACTTTACCTTACGAGCGCATCCATTGGCCTACGCTTGACGTGTTCAAACCATCTAAGTTAACTTTCTCTCAATTTATCTTCTATAGGAGCTAATTTTACCATTTCACGATTTTTTTATTTCTTATTTTATCCTTTCGAGTTTTTACCACAAATCCATCTTAAGATTTGCATCTCCGCCACACTCATTTATGCACATTTTATTTCTTGGTTGCCCAACATTCTGTTCCATATAACATGATGGGTCTAATGGTTATCCTGTAAAATTTCTCTTTTAATTTCAAAGGTATACGCCTATCACACAATATGACGGTAACACTTCTCCACTTGATCCAACCGACTTTAATCTTATGAGTAACATCATCACTAATATCTCTATCTTTTTAGATAATCGGGCCAAAATAACAAAAAATATCATTTTAGGTATATCTTGACACTCTAATTTTACCACATCCCCGTTTGTCCTCATATTACTACTAAAATTGCATTTCACATATTCTGTTTTAGTCATGCTTATTTAAATCCTCTTATTTCTAGAGGATCTCTCCACAATTCCAATCTAAAATTAATCCCCATCTTAGTCTCATCCACTAAAATAATATCATCTACAAGTAGCATACATCACAATACCTCATCTTGTATTTGTCCAGTCAACTCATCTATAACAAGAGCAAAGAGATAAGAACCTAGTGCTGAATCTTAGTGTAAACCTACATTAATTGAAAATTTACTACTTTCTCTAGCTAATGTTCTTACTATAGTTATAACACCATCATACATATCCTTGATCACATCAATATATCTACAAGTCACTTATTTTTTTATGTAGAACCCACCATGTTATATTTTTGGGTATCCTATCATACGTCTTCTTCAAATCTATAAAAATTATATGAAGATCCTTCTTTTTCTCCCTATACCTTTCCATTAATATTTTCAATAAATAGATTCCTTTCATTGTTGACCTCCCAGGCATAACCCCAAATTGATTCTCATATACTGTTATTTTCAATCTCAATCTATATTCAATCACTCTTTTCCAAAGTTTAATTGTATGACTCATTAACTTAATACCATAATAATTTGACTAACTTTGTATGTATCCTTTATTTTTATAAAGAGGTATTACAAACTCTTTCTCCATTCACCGGGCATCCTATTAGTCATTATAATTCTATTAAATAATTTTATAAGCCAATATACTCCTTCCTCCCCTAAGCACTTTCAAACCTCAACTAGGATACCATCTGGTTCTAAAGTCCTTCCCATTTTAACTTTTTAGAGCAATCCTAACCTCTATTGTCCTAATTTTCCAAAAAAATATATTTTCTCGAGTCTCCCTAAGATCCTATATATCCAATCTACTCTCATTATCTCCATTTAATAACCTCTCAAAGTAGTTTATTTATCTTTTCATAATCTCATCATCATTGACTAAGACTCTCGAATCATCACTTATATTACACTTAACGTTAATAAAATCTTTTATTTTTCTGTCCCTAAGTTTAGCAAGCTTATAAATACTTTTGTCCCTTCTTGTGTTCCTAATTTTCTTAAAAGATCATCACATTCCTTTAACTTAACATCTCTTATCATTTTCTTAACTTCCTTTTTAGCCCATTTATATTTCTCAAATTTTCTTCATTTCTAGTTGTTTGCCATGTTTTAAAGCATTCCTTTTGATTTTTACTATATTTTGTACTTCTTCATTCCACCACCAAGTTTCTTTAGATTTAGATTGTGGCCTCTTGCCTTTTTATTCTCCAAGAATTTCTTTTGATATTCTCCTAATATATGTGGCCATCTTATCCCACATTATGTTAGTCTCTACTTAACTTCCTTATATTTAATTAATGTTTAAATTCGATTTTAAATATGAATTATACAACACATTTGAAATATAAAATAGTGACATGAGAAGTCATAATAGGAAATTATAACAAATATCACAATTTAAATCAAGCACAAAAAATTCGGAGTACTACACGTAGGCAACCCATGAAGTGGCTTTGGGTTCGATCATATCATTCTTACAAAACTCTTCCCTTCATTTTGAAGAAAAAATATATTTCATTTAATTGTTTAAAATGAACACAAGGTTGTGTTTAGTGTAAATGATTAATGAAGGTAAAAGTTTAAAATGAAATCGTTCCATTGTAAGGCACAATGTCATACTATTACATAAATATAACGCATTTATTAGGATATAAAGTTACCCTTATTACATAAGTACTAGCATGCAACCCGCGCGATGCGCATGCGTATTATAATATTTGGTAAAGATATAGTTAAAAAACATAGAACCAACTATAGAAAACGTCGCATATTACAATTAATTGTTGGGGTGGGTAAATTAAAATTTTGACTAAATAATTACACATTAATAAGTAACTATTTATGTTGCTTTTTAAACTTTTTAATTGAAAAATAAATTGAGTTAAATAGTTTATTCAATTGGATATTAAGACAATGAAGTATTTTGACCCCAATTAAAATTATCTAAACACTACAATGCACAAAAACTAAATTAGATCCCATTTGAAACACATCATTAGTGGGTCAAAATTTTTGATATATTCAAATGGCCAATTTTTTATTTTCAAAATAGGTTTTCGTTAAGCGTAAAGCACATCATACGCACAAATTCACATAATATAATGATATATGATGTTGGGCACCATAAGAATCGTCAAGTATTAATGCTAATAAAGGATATATGAGAAATATAAGGCTTAAATCCACATAAATATGACACTGATTAGATGGAAGTGTAAGACACATGTGCTTGATTCTGTAACTAAACTAATATTTGATATTTTGGTGTTGAGGTCGCCTTTTCTACATATTACAAAAATACGAAGCACTCCTCCTTCTTTGGCTTTTAACCAAGCAATTGGTGTAGCTAAAACCCTTTAAATAATATTAATTACAACTATTTTTTTCCTTTTGTTTAATAATTTTCAACTTGATTAAAAATGACTAACTAAAAAATATTAATGTTAAGAGATAAAAAAAAAGAAACGCCAATGTCTTTCCCTCATCCCTTAAATTCACCAAAGAAACACCATCTCCAATTTCAATGAAAAACTCAACTCAACAAAGCCTTTTTCCAATTATTTGGGGTCGGCTACATGAATCCTATTTTTCCATTCCATTCTGTCTAGTGCAATATCTTCGGTTAAATCACATGACATCATGTCCTTTTTTAAAATATCCCACCAAGTCAATTTAGGCCTACCTCTACCCCTTGTGTTACCATCAATACTAACTAAATCACTCTTCCTTACATGAGCATCCATTGGTCTACGCTTGACGTGTCAAAACCATCTAAGTCGATTTTCTCTCAATTTATCTTCTATAGGAGCTACTTTTACCGTTTCATGAATTTGTTCATTTTTAATTTTATCCTTTTGAGTTTTACCACAAATTCATCTTAGTATTCGTATCTCCGCCACACTTATTTTCTGCACATTTTGTTTCTTGGTTATCCAACACTCTGTCCTATATAACATGACGGGTCTAATAGATGTCCTATAAATTTTTTTTTAATAACTTCAAAGGTATACACCTATCATACAAAACGCCGGTAGCACTTCTCCACTTAACCCAGCCTGCTCTAATCCTATGGGTAACATCATCACGAATATTTCCATATTTTTGGATAATCGATCCTAAATAACGAAAATGATCATTTCTAGGTATCTCTTGACCCTCTAATTTCACCACATATCCATTTATCCTCCTATTACTACTAAAATTTCACTCCACATATTTTGTTTTCGTTCTGCTTATTTTAAATCCTCTTGTTTCTAAAGTTTCACTCCACAATTCCAACCTAGCATTAATTCACGTCTTAGTCTCATCCACTACAACAATATCATCTATAAATAGCATACACCATAGCACCTCATCTTGTATTTGTCCACTCAACTCATCCATAATAAGAGCAAAAAGATAAGGACTTAATGCTGAACCTTGGTGTAGACCTACCGTAATTAAAAATTTACTACTTTTTCGGCTGATGTTCTTACTGTAGTCATCGCACCATCATACATATCCTTGATCATATCTATATATCAGCGAGTCATTCATCTTTTACGTAGAACCTACCATATTACATCTCTGGGTATCCTATCATACGCCTTCTCCAAATCTATAAAAATCATATGAAGATCCTTTTTTTTTCTCCTTATACCTCTTCATTAATCTCCTCAATAAATAGATTGCTTCCATTGTTGACCTCCCAGGCATAAACTCAAATTGATTCTCAGATACTATTGTCTTCAATCTCAATTTATATTCAATCACTCTCTCCCACAGTTTTATTGTATGACTAATTAACTTAATACCACGATAATTTGAACAACTTTGTATGTCCCCTTTATTTTTATAAATAGGTACTAAAACACTTTTTCTCCATCCATTGGGCATCCTATTAGTCATTAAAATTCTATTAAATAATTTTATAAGCCATGATACTACATCCTCCCCTACGCACTTCCAAACCTCAATAGGGATACCATCTGGTCCTAAAGTCTTCCCTGTTTTCATCCTTTTTAGAGCAATCCTGACTTGTGTTGTCCTAATTCTATAGAAAGATATATTTTCTCGAGTCTCCTTAAGTTCCTCTATATATAATATACTCTCATTATCTTCATTTAATAACCTCTAAAAGTAGTTTTTTCATCCTTCCATAATTTCATCATCTTTGACTAGGACTCTCGAATCATCACTTTTGATACACTTAACGTTATTAAAATCTTTTGTTTTCCTGTCCCTAAGTTTATCAATCTTGTAGATACTTTTTCCCCTTCTTGTGTTCCTAATTTTGTATAAAGATTATCATACGATTTTAACTTAGCATCTCTTACCACTTTCTTAACTTCCTTTTTAGCCCATTTATATTTCTCAAAATGTTCTTCATTTTTATTTGTTTGCCATGTTTTAAAGCACTCACTTTTAAGTTTTACTATATTTTGTACTTCTTCATTCCACCACCAAGTTTCTTTGGGCTATGGCCCCTTGCCTTTTGATTCTCCAAGAATTTTTACTATTTTTTTACTAATGCATGTGACCATCTTATTCCACATTATGTTAGTCTCTTCTTCAGTATTCCATGTTGCTTCATTTAAATGCTTTATCTTTAAATAGTTATAATTTATCCCCTTTTAAGTTCCACCACCTAGTTCGTGAGTTAATCTTCACTTTCGCACTCGTGATTGATTTTTAATATTTATATCCAACACCATTATCCTACGTTGTGAGGTTCAGCTCTCTCTTGGGATAACCTTACAATCTTTACATGTTAATCGATCTCCTTTCCTAGTAATGAAAAAAATTATTTGGCTCTTATGCGTTACACTTTTATAAGTTATTAAATGTTCAATCCTCTTTTTAAAACATATATTTACTAGTACAAAATCATAAACCATCACAAAATCTAAGATATACTCTCCCTCGTCGTTCCTATCTCCAAAATCATATCCTTCATGCACTATCTCATATCCTACACGATCTTCTCCTACATGGCCATTAAAATACCCCCCTATATAGATTTTCTCACCTACGAGTATTTCTTGAATTAGTTCATCCATTTGTTCCAAAAATTGTACTTTAATATGCTCATCTAATCCTACTTGGGGTGCATGAGCACTAACAATATTAATTATGTTTTCACCTAATAACAATTTTACAAGTATAAGTCTATCATCTTTTCTAATAATGGCTACGGTATCATTCTTAAAGTTCTTATTTACTATTATTCCAACCCCGTTCTTATTTCTATGTTTTCTTGTATAATATAATTCAAATTCGGTATTTTTTTATTTCTTTAGCTTTCTCACCGACCCATTTAGTTTCTTGTAAACAAGCTATGTTAACTTTTCTTCTTATCATGGTATCTACTGACTCCATCCATTTTCCTGTCATAGTCCCTATGTTCTAAGTCGCTAACCTAAGTCTATTATCGTGGACTAGATTCTTTACCCGCACATGTCCATCTTATTGCAGGAATCCTTGCGTATTTATCGTCGCATCCGGGCGCCGATGCGACGCTCCTTGCCTATTTATTGAGATACCCGGTGGCATGCATAACACATCTCTTAAGGGGAATGCCCTAGCATTAGCACGTATATTCATAGGATTCATGTTCATAAGGATCTGACAAAGTTTTATGCTGACTGTCAACTACATAACGCAACCCTCCTCCTTTATTCGGGCTTGGGACCGACAGTGTCAAAAAACTAAGAAGTTAAGCACGACACATGAGGAGTTTCCAATGAAAAACATTAAATCTAAATAAACTGAAATGATTCAACTATATATACATATAAACAAATTGTCTCAATTGATTACTCTCTCCCCCAAAATATCACATTATGTTATTATATATGCACAATATTAAGCGGATTTAATATCAATCCATATGCTCTTTAAAATGGTGAATGAAGAACTTAAATATGCCATCACAACCTCAAGTACTAATGGGGGGCCCAATTGAAAGTCCCCTTCCTGCAAAACACTGTAACAAAATAGGAAATCACAAAAATCACACCAGTAAATGGTAAACCACAAAAAAATCACTTCGGATGCTTCCACTCGCAAAAATTAACAATAAGCGATTTATGTTTCCTCACATAATCACTTGCGAAAGGATAACGAATAATCATATTTGGGCTCACATTATTAGGCATTTATACTATTTTGTAGCCCGATTTGGAATAGATACAAATAAGTAAGAGGAATTATAATACAATTACATCTCCCACTATCCTACAAAATTTCAAAAACCTTAAACTAAACGAATCTAAAAACTTGGCAAGATCAAGGTGAAAGAATAGTGTGTTAAAAAAAGATCCAATAGGAGTAAAATAGAAGTAGAAAAGTATCGACCAAAAAAATTGTAGAAAACTATCAACCAAACTGAAAAATGAAATACACAAAAAACTACTTAAACAAAATTCTTTAAGATGTAGTCACTTAAGATAAACTTTATCGTTGATGATACCTTGACTGTATGGGATTCGAGATTAATCAAAATCAATTTCTCAATCTTGCTTTAATCTATCTGAAACTGTTTTCGAGAAAAACAGAAAATATTTGTGAGTGTATAATGGCAGTTCGAAAAAATTGTGTAAAGAAACATAGAAAGATAACGTTTAATATCTCAAAGAGAAAGAAATAAGAGATTGACAGAGAGATATAGAAGATAGAACACGCAAGTTAATATAAGGAGGAGTGAGATATACGAAGGGGCGGAAAGAGAGTTTTAAGGTGAGTAAACTAAGAGTCTTTAAAATAAAAGACACATATAAAATAGATAAGTGAGATAAGGGTAAACCGTGGGTTAAAGTGAATTTATTGCTATTAAAACCTCTAATACTATCGTATTAGAGATATAACTAGCTTGTAACCCACGCGATGCGCGAGCGTAAAAATAATACCGAATATAATTATATGTTTAACAATCTTTTGTAGTTATTGACTTTTGGAGAGGTACTAACTAACCTAAAGATATATTCACACAATATAGAAAGGAAACCTCGTAATTTAACATAAATATATAAGTTATAACCACTGCGAAATGTAAAGGAAAAAAGATGTCGAATGCTTAGCTTTATGTTCAAAACTATAATAAAACTTTTAATCGAGTTTTAATCTTCTCAATTTTAAATTACAATAATTTTTTTCCATATCCAAGTGTCCCACGAAGAACATTTATAAAATTAAAAACAAATGGGTACGATACATAAACGTGATTCGTTACGTATAAATCACTGACAACCGTGTTATTCTGTTAAATCCAAACCTCGCATATGAATAGGCACTTTGAAATCGAATAATTTAATTTCAAACTGACGCGACACCAAAATTATCCGCATTACCAAACTCTTTGATCAAACTTTTGGTTGAATGTAATCCGAAAACCACTTCCTGTTCGATGCCACACTCATTTGTTCCTCTTCTGATTTTGAAATACCAATCGTCGACCCAACTTCTATTTCATTGATTTACAAGAAGCCAATAATCCTCCCCATCTTCAAGAGTTCCCCATCCAATAAGCTTTATAGCATGAACTCCCATCTCATCACCTGTCACATGCTTGTAAACTCTTGACTTGTAATGAGCAAAATACTCATATACGGTGAAAGCCACCTCAACCGGTCCATTCGTGTAAATATCGGCCATGATATCTTGGGGATCCGACTTTACTTTATAGGAACTGACGCCGTAGTATTTTGTTTGCCTCCGTAGCAAGTTCTCATTTGAGCACTTCCTACGACACTTTGGGGTGGGGTATGCAGGTTCACAACCAGGGTGGGAACATCAGTGGCAATAAAGAATGGATCACACTTTTCAATCACAACACCACTGCGTTTAAAGTATCTCTATGCAGCAATAGGATAACCAACATCACAACCCGATCCGCACAAAAAGCCAGAGCATGCGAAAAGGTCGTTAACAGATAGAGAAATATTTATGCCAAACTGGATGCAGAAAAGGTCAGATAGCGCTTCAACATCGGTAAAATCCCACCAAGAACCATAATATCCCCGATCAAGAATTCTATGGTGTTACAGTTACTCCAAGCTGTTCTTGCATAGTACTCAGTGGGCAACTTCAGACTTCTTAGATGAGTCACAACATGAACACTCTTCAGCTCACCCTTTAGTGTTGGCTTGACTCCAAGGAGGTGCTTAAATTCACCGACAGTGTGTAGCTTGAGAATCAAGGATTCATGGAATTAAGATGTTTAACAATTGACTCCTAAAGAATATCAAACTCAATTTAAGCTTAGGCGCTGGTTTCACAGCATCAACCTGTATTTGAAAAGTGGAGATTAAATTACAATAACATAAAATAATTGAAAAAAATAATCTATATTGATAAATTTATCAAAGTAACTTGTGTTCAGCATTCAGAAAGAAAATAGTTTCAAACAAACAACTCAAATGATCCAATTGGAGTTTTTTTCGAACAAAAAATATATGAAGTACATACATCTCATTCAGGATTTTTTTTATATAAAAATTATATCTACTAAAAATATTTTAGTAGTCCAAACATCACTATCTTACAATACCAGTTCACACAAAAAAATAAACAAAAAAATAATAGTGAGAAACATACACATGTTTCCAAGTGCAATATACGAACGCCCTTTAAAAACCACATCTTGTGAATGAAATCCCTAAATAAATGGCTATTTGGTTTTTCATTACTCATTTTTTATGCCGAGACAAAGTTTAATAGCAACCCCAAAATGTTTAAAAACGAAAACATTTTCAATATTTTAAGGGCCAAATTTCTCGTCAAGTAAATACTAAATAAAGCTGTGATGATGCAACATTATTCAGATGTACGTAGGTAATGTGTAAGCAGAACTGTGAGATGCCTCTCATTCATGTGGTCATGAGGCCAGGTTTTTGTCACTACGTTAAGGATGATTGCTTGCATTTGGAATATGTACAGTTACTCTCTATTATTTCCACTTTGTAATTATGGTCCTTTTTTTTTTACAGTTTTTTCTATATGTTCTTGATCAAGATACGTGCATTTTTTTTACAGGACTATATTGGATGTAAATATTGATACATTCAGATGTATGTAGCTAATGGTGTAAGCAGAAGATTTTTTTAGGGAGATGATATTCATAGGGTTGACTTAAAACACGCGATGAAGAAACTCACTGGTTTTCCACCTATATTCCGTTGTTTTTAGTCTAAAACTATGTTTTTTACATTTTATTTTAATAATAACTTTAGTAGGAAAGTGTTATTTCAATTTTTTACTAATTTATCATCTTCATTTGATATAAGAATCTCAGTTATCTCAATTTATCTGTGACTAATTTTAACACAATGCAACATGAAAATGAAGATGGAGGCCAAAGAAATTGAAGAACATATACAAACAATCTTAGTTTCAAACTTCAATGGGGATTCAAATTAAATAGAAAACCTTTAAAATATTTCGAATTAAACATAAGTTTCAAATAATAATAAGAGCACCATATGAAGTTCGGTGTTAATTCATTTTAAAATTTTAACAAACACCTAAGATGCACCAAAATTCTCCCTTGTCCAACATTAGCTGAAAAAATGGAGCCTCGACAATATGCCTGTATGTACACATATCTCGTTACTTTCTCAAATACTTACATCACATGAGCAAAGAAAAATAAAAAAAATACAGATTCTACATACATTTATATAAAGCTTAAGCAACCTTTATGACAATATACACAATATACACATAGTGAATACCTTAAACAAAGGCCTAATATATCAGGCCCTATATTTAGATTTTTAATGACCAGAATTTATAACAGGATAAAAAAAAATTATAAAATCGATCCTTATGACATAAGAAGCACAACCAGCTAAAAAGAAAGAATCATTCATGATAGACAATATAACTCTTTAAGGGTTTGTAACAAACATATTATGTCCCATAATCAGCCACAAACTGGAACTAATCGCAACTCTAAAGACCCACCATCACCACTACTGAACACCAACAATAAGCCCAAATAGCAAAATTCAAACAACAAGCCAAAATCATTGGAAACTGTATATGTCACACCCCAAACTCAATATCCATACTAATCATTTGTTATTAGAATAGTTGGATAAAAATCTTGAGCCCATTAAAAATTTAATTCATTTATCAATATTTTTCTGTATAATGAACACAATATTATTCTTATTCCATACCGAAATCAATATCAGAGTCGTAATTAAGCAGACATACAATAATGTGATTAACTATAATCAACTAAACCCATGCTAACTCAATATATACAATATGTGAGTGTATTAAAACCTCAGTGTGACAATGACGAAACCTCCATGTCTAATCCCCAGCTCTTTCTAACGGTGCAACTCTCAAATTCTGATCATATGAAATCCTAGTTGGCAGCGTACAACCCTAAAAATGTTAAAATATAAATCGTAAGCATTAAGCTTAGTGAGATACTCCTTCCCTGAAATGAAATAACAGTTTTATATCAAATTTGTGGATATTAATCCAACCAATCCTGCCATACAATGAATTAATTGTTATATATATCAAATCTGTGGATATTAAATCCAACCAATCCTGTCATATAATGAATTAACAGTTATATATCAAATCTGTGGATTTTAAATCCAATCAATCTTTTCATATAATGAATTAACAGTTATATATCAAATTTGTGGATATTAAATCCAATCAATCCTGCCATATAATGAATTAACAGTTATATATCAAATCTGTGGATTTTAAATCCAATCAATCTTGCCATATAATGAATTAACAACTATATATCAAATCTGTGGATTTTAAATCCAATCAATCTTGCCATATAATGAATTAACAGTTATATATCAAATCTGTGGATATTAAATCCAATCAATTATGTCCGTTGGCAATAACAAATCCTGGACCATAAGGCCCAAATAATTCTGTCCATTGGCAATGATAATTATGCCCATCGACAATAGTAATTCTGCCCATTGGCAATAAGAAGTCTGCCCATTGACAATAGTAATTCTGCTCATTGGCAATAATAAGTCTGCCCATTGGCAGTAACAAATCCTGGAACATAAGTTCCAACAAATCATTGGATCTTTGTTCAATTCCAATCTTGGATCATAAGACCCAAACAAATCCTGGATATTTTAATATCCAAATAAATCCTGAATACCAAAGTATTCAAACCAATCCTGGATCATGAGACCCAAACAAATCCTGGATATTTTAATATCCAAACAAATCCTGAATACCGAAGTATTCAAACAAATCCGTTCTTAGAGCTATATTCATATTTATATATGAAACAAATCATAAGTACACTCACCTTGGTAATTTAATAGACTTTCCTTTTCCTTTGTTCGGCACTTGTTCAGCTGGTTCTTATTCCATTCCTATCATTCTTAAGATATTAATATCATCATAAGAATATCAACAATCCTAGGAATATCTTAAACATAACCCAATTCATAAGTATCATATGATTCTATTCAAATCATTTATCACAAGTGAAGTTCCATCCAAATTCATGTTAATATATTTGACATATTCAAATCATAGACCAAATATACATTCATTTCTTATTGGTAATTCAATCCTTATCATATTAGGATTTCAATACAAAAGACGGTACATAATTTCAAGTCTCCTAGAGCAAGATAGGCCCATTTCTTTACCACATAACAAATTTGCCCTATAGGCTCTTTTATCGTTCATTCAACTTCCATTAATTTTCATAATTTTTCTACATCATAAATTTCTATGATATTTTACAAAACATCATTAAACATATTGAACAATACAAAATTAAAGTTTCATAATTTTTAAGGTTCATTTTCCATGTCAAGCAAAACATCGAACACATGGCGGACATACTTTCACCCTTAGGGCAAATTTCATACCCTAACTTCAAACTCTCACCAAAGACTTATTCCTTGGTATTTTCACATGATTTTCGGATATGTCACACACATACGAGTCCATGTTAATCTCCAATTAGAATCAATCAATTTCAGTAATTATACAAAAATATATAGAAGTTTGAATAAACAAGATTACTAAACAAAGTAATTTAAGGGTTTACACATTCAACTTTGTTTAAACTTGCATATATCCAAACATATACATCAAGGGCTGAAAGTTTAGTAAAACAATGATAATTTATATCATCTAAGTCAGTAATATAAGAAAAATAACAAGATTTGGGGTTAGGATTACCTTCGGGACTTTTACGTAATTTTCACGGATTTTTCTCCAAATTTTCTCCTCACTTTCTTCCTAACTTTCCAATTTTCTCTTCTTCTCAAGCCAAACTCTTTAATGGCTGAGTTATGCTGAAGGAGGAGCTTATTTCAAGCCTTTAAAGTCAACCAAAACCAACCTCCTTCTTTAACCAATCAAAATCCACCATTTGTTAGCCTAATAAGACGAAATATCATTTAACGAATGGACAAATTTGTCCATGCTTCGTAATTCCAGCATAACTTCTCGCTCGGACCTCCGTTTAACACACTGTTTGTCATGTTACAAACCTAATTCATATATCTACAACTATCTAGTTTATACCTCAAGTCGACTGTTATATTGTACAGGTCAAAACTAGCCTTAAACATGAACATTACTAGTGAAAACTTCAAAATCTCCCATTTGTAACTAATTCGACATTTTCATGCTTTCTGAAGGTAGGATTAGACTAAACATAATAATTTAACATCATATATATTACTAACACACTACTCATATCACATAAGCTAAGCATGCTTTAAGCATAATTAATCATAATTATATTTGGGTTGTCACAGTATAATTAGGAGGATATTACATATACCTTCATAACTTCGTAAGGCAGAGAGATGCAGAGTTTAAAAAAATAAACAAAAAAAGAAGGTTTTCTATGGAATTTCATCAAACACGATTTCTGCTTAACAATTGAAAGTGCAAAAAAAAGTGGGCGCAATTGGATTGTTGATTCATAAATTTATAAAGTAAAACTACAATATGACCATCTTGTTCCAGTTTGAGCACCACTTTTAAGTCCCAAAAGTACAAATTACTACGCAATTGAAATCTCGAAATTCACACGAAATTACCATTTCCAATTGCTGCAGCAAAACCCGATCAGCGGACGTGTATGATGTGAGACTGAAACTGAGACGTTACTGGGCCAGCTTCATCATCATCATCATCATGAGATAAGAGGGATACATTAGGAGCCTGTTGACATCTGCGATGGTGCATAGCAGTCAGTGCTCTATAAAAATCGAATAATCCCAAAAGTTTTAAGGAGTAAAAACACAAAAAATGTGTGAATATGAAAACTAAGAATGAACAATGGAAAGTAAATCGTATATAAATAATTTAGAGATGAATTAGTAGGTGAGGGAACATGTAAAGACGAAAAGGGGAAACCAAAAGCTATGGTAGAATAGAGGCGACGTTTGGGAAATAGAGGAGAGATAAGCTTTGTTTATTAATATATTAAATGCTCATAACTCCTCTAATCTATCGTTTTAGAGGTATATAATAAATAAGGAACCCAATCAAGTATAATCCTACCTTAGTCGTTATACACTTACCTATACATATAAGATTATATGGGATTCGATGAATCCGCACCATCCCCTTTCCGGGACCTTTGGGTCCTTATTCGTTAACCAGATGGATAACTTACCTTTTACTTTCTATCATTCTATACACGCATAATAACCTTGACTTAAAAGAAAAAATCTAAATTTTATTTTCACCCATATACCAAACAATTGGTCTCAATCATGGATCAAATGTCCCATCCATATTTCCCCTGCAATACTCAATTACCCATTTTCAATCTCATCATGGGCTTGTTTTATGGTTTAATTAAGGGGCATATACCAAATAGTCCCTCGAATTTTTTTTAATACACGTTTAGTCAAAGTCTTTTTATTTTGCACAAAAAAATCCTTAACCCTGCCAAAAATCCTTTACCATACCGCTAGCGCGGACCTTTAAAGATAAGAGAATAATGAACTTTTTGGTACAAAATAGAAAATTTGGACTAAATGTGTATTAAAAAATATTTGAGGGACTTTTTGATATTTAATCTTTTAATTAAACAAATAAAAAGAAAAATAAAAAGAAAAAGAAAAAGAAAAAAACATTTCAGCCCAAAGAGCCAAGTAGCCAACACACCCAAACGCCACCGTTTCATTTGAAAAAAAGAAATGGGTTCCATGCCCAAGCCCAAGGTTTACTTTTTCCTCTCCATCTTCATACTGCCCCTTTAGTTGGTTTAGGGGACTCTGTCTAATCTCTGAAGTTTACCCTATCTCTCTCTCTAAAGAGAGAGCCTTCTTTTTATGTTCATCCAACGTTGACCCTCTAAAACCATAACCAAAACTTGTAGATCTGTTCACCTAACGCCTTAATCTCATAGTTTCAAGGTCAGATCTTCGTTCTTTCATTTTGTTTCTCATGTTAAACTAACTTATTATACTTTTAATGGGTGTTTCTTAGCTTTAAAACATATCCCATGTTTTAAATTTAGGGCTGGTTCTGATTTTGTTATGTTTTCTGCAGATCTGTTAAAAAATGACTTTGTTACCCAAAAGTGAGTCTATTGAGATAAGAGAGGTGTGGGATGAGAATCTAGAGGAAGAGTTTGCTTTGATCCGTGAAGTTGTTGATGATTTTCCTTATATTGCTATGGATACTGAGTTTCCTGGTGTTGTACTAAGGCCTTTGAGGGCTTTTAAGAACATTAATGACTATAACTACCAGACTTTGAAGGATAATGTTGATATGTTGAAGTTGATTCAATTGGGTCTCACATTTTCTGACAAAAATGGGAATTTGCCCACTTGTGGTACTGATAAGTACTGCATTTGGCAGTTCAATTTTCGTGAGTTTAATGTGAGCGAAGATATTTTCGCCAACGATTCGATTGAGTTGTTGAGGCAGTCTGGGATTGATTTTAAGAAGAATAACGAAATGGGTATTGATGCAAATCGATTTGGGGAGCTTTTGATGTCGTCGGGGATTGTTTTGAATGATAACGTGCAGTGGGTGACGTTTCACAGCGGGTACGATTTCGGGTATTTGCTAAAGTTGTTGACGTGCCGAGATTTGCCGGATACTCAAGAGGGGTTCTTTGAATTGATTAACATGTATTTCCCCATGGTGTATGATATCAAGCATTTGATGAAGTTTTGCAATAGCCTTCATGGTGGGTTGAACAAGCTTGCTGAGCTTTTGGACGTTGAGAGGTTTGGGATCTGTCATCAAGCAGGTTCTGATAGCTTGCTCACTGCTAGCACATTCAAGAAATTGAAAGAGAACTTCTTCGTCGGCTCCACGGAGAAATATGCTGGTGTTTTGTATGGTCTAGGTGTTGAGAATGGAACCGAAAAATAAGTAGGACGTGTTTATGAATGTTTGCTTAACTAGTTGGGCATGAAAGACCCATTTTTATTTGTACACAATTGGCAAAAGAAGTTGTTGCTTTTTAGTTTTCATTTGATTGCTTTTCTCCTTTTCAGGGTCTTCTAAATGTAACTGGACTGGGTGTTGTAGCTTGTGTACTGTAAATTATTACAGTTAGTGTTTCAATAACAATCTTAACATTTTACTACTCCTGCTTGGATTATTTTCTTTGTTTCTTCCTTAGTCAATATAATTATCACTTAGTTGGTACTTGATTATAGAATGTAGCATGCATGAGTATCTCTCATACAAATGCATTAGCGTCATAGCTCTTTGACAGTGAACTCCACAGGGGTCTTTCATACAAATATATTTTGCGATGCCATAGCTCTTGCTGAGTGGCTCCACAGAAATATGCTAGCGTTTTGCACACAATCGATGTTGGAGTTTGAAAATTAATAGGACATGTTTATAAATTCTTGTTTCAATAGTTGTGCTTCAAACTCCTATTCTTTATACGTACATACAAATGGCGGAAAAGTTACTTGTTATTTTTCATTTGATTGCTTTTCTTCTTTTTAGGGTCTTCTCCGTAACAGAACTGGGCGTTGTAGCTTGTTTTTCTGTAAATTGTTACTGCTAGTGTTTCAATAACAATCTTAACATTTCTCGACTTTTGCGTAGATTATTTACTTGCTCCCTTTCTTTGTCAATTTGATCTTCAGTTTATTGGTACTTAAGTTATGGAATATAGTATACATGTGTATCTTTCGCACAAATATACAATTGTAATAGGTTTTGCAAAGTGAACAATAATATGCATCCATTTAATTATAAGGACTTTGTCTTTTCCAAACTGCAGATTGGGAGAGGGAAGTATGTATTGAGTGCAATCCATGTTGAAAGATTACCATGAAAACAATATGGACCCCTTCTCTATGTATCTCGTCATGCCTTCACCTTTGTTGTCGTCATCAATTCAATCAAACAGACTGTGAGACTATACTAACTTCAATTCACTCTCCTATCAGTTACAGATATTTAATCTTAAATCTCTTTCTCTATCTCTTCTTCCCTCTATTTCGTCCTTGATAAATTCAGGGAGAAGGGTATTCATGGAGGATATGACAGGGATGGAGAGGTGTGAAGACGATTCAAATAGGCAGGCTATCATCAATGGAGAAACTAGTGTGCTGCTATTCTATTATTGCAACTTAAATTATTCGACGCGGCTTGTCTTCCTTATATTAATATACCTAAACTAAAGGCAACATCTTTCCAAGCTTTCAAAAGAAGGTAATGCCTTTCAAACTCTTATGTGTCAACTGATCGGTTGCTCATCTTCCTATCTTCTTCTGATGCTTCTTAGGCTATTTTCTTGGATCATCATCTTCCTTCTTACTGTATCTTCTCTAGTTGGAGGTATTGGTACATATATAGCTGCTATAAAATCAGGTTAGATGAGTCCATGTAGAATATTTTATTCTCTGCGATGTTCGTTGATTGATTATTTTATCATATGAAATATCTATTTTTTTATAACTCCCTTTAAATGTTTGCACTTCTTACCTAGTTTTTTTTTTCTCGAGTTTTGTAATAAACTTTTTGACTGTTTCAGGATGTAATTTGACCTTCAAAGTGCATTCTCCTAGGGATATGTTAAATGAAGTCGCTTTTTAAGAAAGTTGTGGAGCTGAACCAAGTAATTTATAATATTACCACTCAGGTATTTTTTCTTCCTCGCTTGTTAGTTACAACCAACTCGCATCTCTTCTATTAGTTAAGGTACATAGCTTAAGATAGTCCCATTTTTTCTATCATTTGTGGATATTTGCTTTCTATAATGATTGATTTTCTTTTACGCCTATTTATTTTTTCTTCCAGCCAAAACATGTTCATGTTTAGAAGTTATTGATGTTGAGTTAGAAATGCTGGAAGCATTTTTAAGCTGAATATATGTAAGAAAGGCATTTAATGGCATTGTTTTCCCTCTGTTTACAAAGATGGCCATTTTTTTTAAATATATGATTTAACTCGAGTTTTTTTTTCTTGGTCCGTGTATGGGGGAATTTGGTCTCTCAAAATTACTAATTCCATTGGATCCCCTGCCTCTCTCGGACTTAACTTCCTTCTTCCTTGTCTAACAGGCTCACAAGCAATTAGGCAAAAATTATGTTGTATGGATTTCAAGAGAGAAATTTGGTTGTGTAAAAGGTAAAGAGGGGGTTGGCCCCTTGTCGAAAGAGCAGGTTTTGGTGTGAGAGGTTTTGCGGCTTATTCTTTATACATCTTTTTAGAGTTTTTCTTTGGTAGTTTGGCACTCTATTTTAGGTAGGGAACATTATTTGTATTGATTGAATAAAAGTTGCAAGAAAATGGAGGACAAGCACAAGGCGTTTTCAAGTCATACAAGCTGAGAATAAGAATAAAATGGAAAAAGATAAAAAAAACATATTTCATGCAAGTAAACAGAACAGTATTTACAATTACACTATCAACTTTCAGCTATACCCACATCAGGCAGCTCTTACAAAACCCAGTGGCAGGTTTTAAATACGATACTCTTTTGGTAATTTTTCCAAAATCCGTGGTACTCTATTCATTCTAGTAAAGTTTGTGAATTGTCTTTGGTCTTGGACATAGCCCCTTTGATAGGTGAACCACATAAATCGTTGTCTCGTGTCATGCCCTTTGTAACCTTATTTTTCGCCTATCAAATATACCCATGTTTCTATTGTTTAGATTTAAAGATAAAATAAGGCTTGCCGAAAGTTGTGAGTCTCAAAAGTCTGCGCCCACCTTGTGCATCTTTTTATATGTAGTGTACAGAGTCAGAACACATTATACCCTTGCTATTCGTGCTTTTTGTAACGGGATAATGCCTCTAAATACCAACTCCTTATGTATGAGTGTACAATTGAGAAAGCTCAGTCATTTAACACTACCATCAGGTTGAATTAGCATCAAATGACTGAATAAAAGAACCAAACCGTCCCGGAAAACCTTTTTTTTTTCCAGTCCGGTCTTCTGTCCAAAAAGTCAATGACTGACCAGAATTGGTCCCGTCCACGGGTCTGCTAAAAGAAATTAGTCATAGACTGACTGACTGGTATATAATCCAGAAAAAAACCCTTCTCATATGTAAGTTGTATGCCCTCTTTGAGTATCTCTCTCATTTCGTCAACTATCTTCTTTGCGGAGGAAAGAGAGATAAGGCGCCACTTGTCATTACTGTGCAAGACAGTCATTCTTTTATATATAAATTCAGAAACTGATGTGAACACAACCAGAAGCGAATTTACAAAACAATAACTCCTCTAACATGTTTATGCTCATAAAGCAGAACAGCAAAATTTACTGCATAACAAAAGAGAAATATACCATAAGTGGACCAGTCCCACCCAGCATCCCACCCAGAAAAACTGAAAAAGCTGGAAGGGAATATCAAAAGGAGAAAAAGGAACAAGATAACATCCTCCAATGAAGAGAAAAAAAGCAAATCAGAATCCATACTAAAGCTCAAATCCATATAACAATTCCAAACTGCATATCCACATCGCATTAAAACAGCCATTTCCTCTTCCATAACCTTTTTTTCCAGCCGAGATGAGAGAAAAACATTCTGACGACAGGAAGGTAGAAGAACCCAAGGCACATTTGCAATGAAAGAAGACAACGCAGGATATTAATTATCAGGAGAAGAGAATTAATAATCAGATGTTAAGTGACACAGGAACGAGTGCCTTCACAGTAATCCATTGAGCAACTCATATGAATGGGTCAGACTCGGAGCTGGATCATTAGATGAAGAATATGTGGTGTTGGTAGTGATAAAGTGACCTTTGTTCATTGAGGTGTGTAGAATTGAAGAGGAGGTGCGAGCATTGTCGAGAAATAGATACAAGAATAAATAATGGAATATTAGGGTGTCCGATTGATAGTTTTTTCTATGGAAAATATGGAATATTTCATATTTTCAAACTTTTGATTTGTTTGATTTTCTAGAATCTCTCTTTTTTGTGTGTGTTGTCGTTGTTTTTGCGGGTGAGGTCCTTTGAAATTTTTAGTAGGACTATTAGAAAAGAATTCAATTGAAATCTAAATAGGGCAAACCTCTGCACACATAAAGTGCTTATGTGACAGAGTTCTGACATTAATAACCATAATAACCACTGTGAATTGGACAACCATATAAAAAATTGAGAGATGGTTCGGGAGTGGATAATTTCATTATAAGAAACGTGGGGAAATGGTTATGGAGATTTTTGTCAGAACAAAATGCTCTTTGGTGCTCAATAATTAGAGTAAGTATGTCATTGATGAGATGGGAAAGCTATAGCCCAAGGTTGGAATCCTTTGTTTGTATTTCTCCTATCATTGTGGATAAGGGTGGGACAACACACTTTTGGGAGATTCTTGAGTTGTTGGAATTTATGTGAAATCCTCGATCTTTGGAGGGCATAGAAGGGTTTTAGAGTGTTGTTCTTATTGCATATTACCTTTCAAAAGCGTACTTCGATTCTTTGTTGGATTCACCCTCATCCTTAATTTATGAACGTTAACAAATGATTTGGAAGGTAGCAGGGGTACTCTAAAAAAGTAAATGATTTCACATGGTTTTGGCTTCCATGAGATTATTGAATGCTTATCATTTCATTCAATATAAGAGGTCAAATTTTTTTTTATCTCCTCATTGATGCATATTATGAAGGGCAAATGTTTATGGAAGTTTTAACTCTTGCGTGGTAGTTGGTCAATAGGGTTGGAGTGAGATAATAGGTCATGTACATGGGACTCGTGAATTAATTGTATTTTTACTTATTTTGTTCTTATGCCTTGTTTAGTAACTTGCTCTCTTTGAGTTAGTGCTAGGTGTGCCCACGTGCGTTGCCTATGCGAACTAATCCGGGTATTCAATTTAAGCATTAAAAGTAGGGAACAAGGCATTACAGAGATCCATTAACTAATGATACCGGATGAAACTATACCACGATGTTATAGGAAATTCAAACCATGGTATTACATCTCTTAAATTGACTTCACCTCCAAGTGTAATAAGACCCACAACTTGGATAACTATAGTACATGAAATTCAATTGTAGATTGAAACTTAGAATTGGATAAATCTCAGATGCTTTTTCCATTAAAACATTCCATCAAAATGTTAGCAATACCCACACATAGAAAGAAATAGTGAACCAAACCACAAAAAGACATACAATTACATAGAATTTGTTAAAAATATTTGATAACATTTAACCTATAAACCCGTAAAAAAAATGGAACTTGAAAGTCCTACAGAGAGAATTTTTTTTCTAGATCCATCTATGAAGCACGGATACTCTCGGGAGGTCGCGAATTTTTGTTGGACACGTATAAGATACGGGATACGCGAATCCTAGAGTATCCTAATTTTTATTTATTTGTTAAATGGCTGGGATACGTTAGGATACGTTTTGGATACGTTTTTAGGATACGTTTTTTATTATTTTTTTAACTGTGTTTTTTTCATTCTTTAATTATTTTTCTTCCTTTACTATGTTTTTTTTTTAATTGTGGTGTTTGTTTTTCATTCTTTGCTTGTGCTGTACTGTTTTCTGATTTTTTTTTAAACTTTTTTTATGTTTTCATTCTTTTTTTATCTATGTTGTTTTTAACTGTATTGTTTTCTTTAACTGTTTTCACTCTTATCTGTGTTATTTTTAACCTTTACATCTGACTGTTTGAATCCTTTTTTATGGTACTTGATGATGTGGTTGACGGAGATGATGATGCCGTTGATATTGGGTCTACTTAGTGATTGAGATACTATGAAGCCGGGATGCTCTCGGGAGGCTTCTCTCTATCTTATTTTATGCTAAGGATATTATCTTAATTTTTGTCTTATGTTTTTGTTGGAACAACCTTTTATGTTAATGATGTTTTATTGTAATGGTGTTTGTTTGGTGACAACAATCATCATATTTGAGTACTTTAATATAATGGTGCTTAATGGTTTAGTTTCATTTTATCAAGTTTATCATTAATATATATAAAATAAATAATAAATATTTAACGTATCCTAGTGTATCCGTGTCCTACATTTTGGAAAAATCCCGTATCCCGAATCCCGAATCGAGTCGTATCCCGTATTACGTGTCGAGTCCGTGCTTCATAGAGATCCATTCATCTTATATTTATTCTTGTTGGGAATTTTTCCTCTTGTGGGCACAATTCAATGTTGATTTCCAATTTTAAAGAAACATTTCAGTAATATCATTATGATGTAATATATATCATATAAAAATTAAAATATATAATCTAATCATAACACAAAAAGTGTTTTATGTAACTAATAACATTATGATGAAATAAAAAAATAAACATTGAAACTTTTTAATCACATACAAAAAACGTCCTCTTCAAATATCAATAATTGGACCTTTCTCCATTAAACTCACCATAGGAAACTCGCATATAACTTACAATGCATTTTTAAAACAAAATTTCACTTTCTAGACCAAGTTTTACGAATAATAATAATGTAACTCTATGAATGGGTGAATCTGCATTAATCACTTAGATGAAGGTGAAATGTTTTTAACATGAATGAGGGTTATCACACAAAAGGTGGCATTACTATGCAAGGAGGATCAATGGAAGTTACATCAGTATGGTTTATTTTGCGTATCTGTTCAACTACTAATATGGATTGCTAATGGTTCAACTTTTAAACGGGTTCCCTTCTGGTGATAATATCAAACCATCACTCAAGCACATGCATATGGAAAATATGTCCATAGTTTGGCTATAGGTATGAAGACCATCCAACACTTTTCCCGATTACAACATAACGTGATTGACTAGAAAGACTCGAAGCATAAGATATTACTTAGAGATATACGGACATCTCTTAAATAAATTTCACCACCTACAAATGTATAATTAAACAATTTTCGGTAAAAAAGTACATATGCCATATGTACCTAAAGAGAAGAACGACAGTAATTTAGACAGGTCCCAAACTAAACAGACACAACATATTAAACCTTTAACCCATAAATCATATGAAATCGAAGCAAGTATATAAATATACATACATATGGATGTTGGATTATGGATTTTCTATTTCTAACTCTTAAGGGAAGAAACGCCTGAAAACAAACAATGAAAAGTCACAAAAATAAATAAATAAACAAAAGATTGCTTTGATATTTTGCTAAGCACTTGGCATGCAACGATAAAAATGACAAAATTTTAACAATCATTGAAGTAGGAAAAACAATTCCATTTAAAAATATCTTTTTGGTACTTGCACCATAAGAGAAAAATAACCATTTCAGCAAAGCCTTCAAATTCATTGATGAGCTACTCAGAAGTTTTATCATTATAAATAGTAGTAGTATATGAGTATTCTACCAGAAACAATTCAGTAAGGAAAACTTCAACAAAGTTGAATCAAATTCTAACCCACGATTGCAAAGAAAGAACTATGCCTATTCTATCAAAAGTTTCATCTTCAAAACAAGGAAGATCAAAAATGACCAAAAAGTGATAATTTATCCCCAAAGAGAAGCTCCTCATCTTCAAAGAATACCAAAATGAAGCATAAACATTATTAAAACCATAAAGAAGAATGAACAAAACCCCTAATAAGAATATTGTTCTCGTCCAGAGAATTGGTTGGTTCTTTAACTTATATAAAGGTGACGAAAAGTCAAATGTCTATTTAAGAAAACTGTAAATTTGCATACCTAATTTTACAATCGAATGCTCAAAATCTTAAAATTCTTAGTCTTGAAATATCATTGCTCCACCACAACTAATAAGTTCATAAACCCTAACGATAAACCAAATTCTAGTCACTTATCACCACTGCCACACCACCAAAACCACAAACCACAACCTCAACGACACAAAACCTTAATCAAGTATGAACAATTCAAACACCGTCAGAACCACAACACAAAATATGGATAGAAATAAAATCAAAAGTGTACGTTCATAGAGAGAGAGAGAAGCGAAGAGTTATGCTTAAAATTAAAGAGAGAAGATATAGAGGGCAGTAATGAAAAAATGAGATAAAATCGTGGGTTTATTAGGGTGAGAAAATGAAGAGGGTGAGGGAATGAGAGAGAAGATTGAATTGAATTAAGTTGGAGGTTATACTTGGAAATTATATTATAGGAGGTTAATTTCGTCATATGACCATTACAAATAGTTTACCCTCTTTTAGGTAGTAAAGATAATAGGTTGAGGGTAATATTCCACTGAAATATTCTAGTGTGACCCTTTTAATTATTTTTCTGCCTTTTAGGGTCTTCTCGTTATCTTGGCTAGCAAGATAAAGATAACTTAACCTATAAATAAGGCCATTAGTCTTCCATTGTAATCATTACTATTACTTTTAAAATGAATGATAATTAGATAGAGAAATTAGACAATTTGCCTCTAATTAATATTGTTATTGTTATTTTGTAGTGTAGATTAAATTGCTTCTGCTCCCAGCTACACATCAAATTGGTATCAGAATGACGTTCATTGCTGATGTGGTGGTTGTAGTTGTTATTGTAAAGCCACTCCAAATCATATCCTTACCTGCGGTCAAGCGGCACCACGCCTTTCTCCGCCCTCACCCGATACCCAACAAATATCCGCTACAACCCCCCCCCCCCCCCCCCCCCCCCCTCAAACCCTAGCTGCAAACATCAAACGTGTCGATCGACGACTCTTTCCGACCTCAGGCAAAGTCTATCGTAGGGCCAAAACACCCTCGGGCCCCTGTGGCTCCCTAACCCTTTGAATCATAAAATAACGTGCCCATTCTTTCAGATATGAAAACTTGAAATCGCGGGGATTATGTGTGTTACAAGATCTAGGATGGATAAGACTCGAGGACACTAATAACAATCTATGCCCAAATTAAAGCCAATCTAGCTAGATTAGTGAATTATGATGGAAAATTGATTTATATTCATTTGATCTGAATTAACCACTCACACACAAAAGGAACAACCCAAGTCAACTGACCTTTTTAACTAGGTTAAAGTCCTTAATTTGTTGAATTACCAAACAGATCATCTCCAAACCATTGATATAAGGTGAGTTATTTTGTCATCTGAATTATTAATGCAATTAACGCACACAACTCACAACACCGGATCTGTGGGGAAAAATCCCACCTAAGAGAAAATCTCGGGATGAATGCTTTTGAAAAGTAATTTTACAAAGGGCAAGTGCATAACTTTCTCACTTGAAGCTCTTACCAAGTAGTTCCTTTAACACTTCAACTCTCCACCATTCAATTGAGAATCAATCGCGAAGCTCCATCGCCAACTGACAAGAAGTTCATTCTCTACCAAGCATCACTCCCAATTACATCAATCCTCCAATGAAAGACCAAATTCCTCTGATCTAGTTGTAATCTGATATGAGATGTGAAATGATATAGGCGTTAGTGGTTTATAATGCAACATTCATGTTAGAAGTGTAGGAGCAAATTTTATAATTGCTCAATTTAGTTTTTATTTGACTTATCCCGTTACATTCCACTGCACCTTCATGACTACTTCTACGTATTCGAAGACAAGAAGTTGATGACATTTGGAAGATTGAAGATCGTTCATCACAACAACATTCAAAAGAGTTGTGAAGAGTTTTGTCATTTTTCAAGAGTTTTTATTTAGAAGTTTTCAAAATATTTTCAGATATTTTTTTAAAAGATTTTTTTGAAATCTCGCTAACTCGTTAGAACGGGAATGACATATCGTTTGAACGAGTTTACACAGTGTCGTTATAACGAGATTCCTTCGTTTGAACGAAATCTGGGACGACGCCTTTTGGTCTGTTTTGGAATGTCGTTCGAAGTCTCATTGGGTGTCGTTCAAGCGAGATTAGGTACGTCGTTAGAACGAGTTTCTCACGTTCGGCCGAGATGTGAAGCGACGCTTTTTGGCAGGGCCTGAAATGTCTTTCGAAGTTTCGTTGGAAGCCTCGAACGAAAAATGGTACGCCGTTCGAACGAGGTACCAGGTCGTTCGACCGAGCGCACGAGTTTTTATTTTTTAAACAAATCTGATCCAAATTTCTAATGCCTATCTTTTTGTAACAAACTTCCTTCTAAATAGAGATTTTCTCTACTGTTGGTGCTCTACTATCGAAGAAGAAGGTTGATCGGTGGATACCGAGGGAAGATCGCTTCATGTGGACTGTGCCGTATCTGTAGAAGACTTGAACTGCGCGTTATACTTAGTGAGCCAAGTAATCTGTAAGTTGTATAGTGTGTCAATTTTGATTCAGTGCTGAAATAGAGGTTTTGCCCGACTGAGATTATTCCTTACTTCTTCACATGCTTGGATTGTTTATGTGATTTGGCTTATTTAATTTGGACTTCATCATTACATGCACACTAAATTAAATCAAGATAAAATTTGTTAAAATTTTGAATTTGTGTTTGTTTGGCCTAAGATACGAATAAATCCATAGAATCTGCATTCTCAAGAAGACCTCACAAACACTAGATCAAGCATGGATCTAGCTTAATTCTCTCAAAAGTAAGGCACACTGAGTAATCGCAAAAAGTCTCTAAAAAACCCTCTAAAAAACGAGTTATAACAATGAAACTCACTACCACTCTAAATATTTGAAAAAATGAGCCAACAAAATATTTATGGGTTGGCTGAAAATTCATGACCGCGTGCACGGTGTCGAATTGCCTTCGTGCGCACGGTGAAGATCTCATTGGACACAAATGAGCCATATATCCATCTGCTTGTGCTCATTAAAGTTGTGCGCACGGTTGGAAATTGGCGCCATGCGCGCTTGTGCAAAATGATTTATGCAATTTACTTAAAGCACCAAGTATAAAAAGTGCATGTCTGCAAAGCCAAGATGTTTAAATTCACAAACCAACTAAAAACATATACAAGTAAGTGTGTAGTTGGAAGCTTAGGTGGTAGATGTGCTGAAACGCTGATGCCACATGAAGTGTGAAAGGCAATCAAATAAGCATTGGGCTTGATTGATGTAAGACTTGACGTGTTGACACGGGAGTAGCCAATCTATATAAAATAATACAAATGGATACAATTCATTTTTAGAACCACACCCCGACACTTCCTAAGGCTCCAACGAGCCCTCTCGATGATAGAGAAGTCGCCGATTGAGTGTCCGGGAGTGGTCAAACCATCATCGCGATGGCCAAGTGAGGTCGATGACACCATAAATAGGTGTCCCGTAAGTCATTCTGTTATCATGTTAGACTCTCCAACCTCAGGCGACATTCGCCGACATGGTGCGAACCCTACTGGAACTTTGGTAGGGTTGGTGAAAGCTACAACAGCCTCCGATGAGCCATATTCCCTGTGTTCGAATGTGGCCAAGACTTGTGTAATCCCTAATCTCATTTCCAACCCTTATTCCAAAATTACCCCTCCTCTTTGGATTCCAAGTCTTACTTTTATGAGGATCCAATTATGTCACAAATGCTCTATCCAATTATTCTCTTCCCCTCCCCCACCATCACATCCCTCTATTCACTTACCACCCCCAAAATATTTGCACATCCACCCCACCACTTTTGAAAATTATTTGAAACCCCTCTCAACTTATGAAATTTACATCTCGGCCTCTAAACTTTATGAAATTCCCAACTTTGTCCGTAATTTTTTTGAAAATTATAGTTCGACCTCCCACTTTCCAAAAATCACGATTCAGCCCCTACATTTTCACAACCCCAATTCAAGCTTAACTTCATCTCTGAACACCTATTGCCCTTCCGATTTGTTGCGGAACGAAGGTGGTGATATCGATTATGCGGTCGATATGGAAGCTTGTGATGGATTTGAGCGGTTGAATCATACTGCCATTGAAGAGATCTAAACTCACCTCGATTGTTGGGGTTGTGCGGGTGAATCTCTATATAGTGAGCTCCGGGTTTTCCAATTTAGCCCCATCTCCATCAGGGAGTATGAGGAGCGCCACCACCTCCTAACTCAATGCCGCGCAGAGTTCCTTGAGTTAGTAGTGGTTCGTGATCAGTGGGTGCAGGAGTGGGGGATGCGTTTGATCCGATATTTTAGCTATTTGTTCGCAAATTTGATCCCCCCGCCATCCGACATTGTTTCCGCGTATAACGATGATGTCCACTCCCTTATCACACATGAGGATGCGTTGTCGGAGGAGGCCAAGGAAGCCTTGGAGGATGATATGGATCTGGATTCCTTTTCTTGTTCTTTCCCATTTTTGAGGACGAATGGATTGCTCGTACCTGGTTCCGAGATTTGGAGGTTTCGCGCTCGATGACTTCTTTCTTATTTTCGGGAAAGAAGATGTTGGGTTCCCTATTGGAGACTTTTTCGATTTTATTGTTGATGGCTGGGTAACTCGCATGGATTTTATTATTAATGGTTGAGTAACTCGACGAGGTTAGTTCGCTTGTTGTTCCTGAGGATGACGCGTTGCTTTGGGTGGCCAAGATTGATCGGGGCTATGTGTACCCATTTTGGGAGGCGTTTGAGGTGCGTTCGGTGGTAGAGTTGAAGCGCCTAGCCTCGAGGGTACTCATTATGGGAGATTTGGACTGCATTTAGCACCGTAGTCCCTCCTCGAGGTGGGGACATGTTGATTATTATTGTGGCAAGCTCTGAGGCCAAGTTTATATATGTCGGTGAAGGTTGGGATTTTTTATCACCCATTCCCGCCCTTTTGCTAGCCGATACGTCCATCATTTTCGCGGATGACTTCCCTCTTAAGTGCGGGAGTCCATTGATGGTTGTTTTGCTCCCTTGTTGCCGACTTTCAATGCTCGGGATGAACTTTTTCAAGTGGGGTAGAATGATGTACATGGGCCTCGTGGAAAATTAATAGGTTGAGAGTAATTCCCTTGCAATATTCTAGCGTTGCCTCTTTAATCATTTTATTTTTTAGGGTTATCTTAGTTAGCAAGATAACCTAGCCTATTAATAAGGCCATTGGCTTCCTATTGTAATCATTACTACTACTTTTAAAATGAATGAGAATTATAGAGAAATTTGGCAATTCCCTAAACGAAAATCAATGTTGTTGTGTAGTGTAGTGTAGATTAAAGTGCTTTCGCATCCAACTACACATCAATAGGACATTCAAGGATAAAGAAATTGGGAAGTAAGAGTTATAGGTTAATTTTCATTTATAATTCTGAAACTTTTGTGAATTGGAACACATCTTTAAATGCCCAAAATTTGAGGGAAGCAATCTTGTAGATGACTGGTTATTTTTTTATTTTATTCATCCAGGGTGTGGAAGCGTAGAACTGTTCCAGAGAATTTATGGCAGTATTCTTTTTTGCGGCTCTAACATATCAGCAAATTTTTTTACTTCTGTTTTCTTCTTTATTTGTTCACTTCTATTTTCAGGTTGACTGTTGGCTCGTTTTCCCTTTGTACACATTTCTCATATTCTTGTAATAAAATTGGGGGTCAATGTTTCACGTCCTTTTGGGATATTAATTGGAAGGTTTTGTTGAGATCAAAGAATAAGGGCGATTGGGTTTTAGGCAATTTAAAGTGAAAAACGTTGCTCTTTCGGGTAAGTGGCTTTAGGGGTTACCTTTTGAACAAAACACTTTGGGCTTCAATTATTTGAAGTAAATCTGGCCTTCAAAACAACTGATGGGATTTAAACGTAGTGATGGGAGGCACCTTCCCCTCTGAAAAATCATGTCACAGGGCCTGGAGCCGTTTTTGAAAACTGCCCGCTTGGTTGGTGAGGGGAAATACGTTCAGTTGTGGGAAATGGGTTGGGTACTCTTCTTTGCCGTCTTTGTTATCCTAGACTATTTCGGATCCTCACTAAGTCTTGTGTACCTATTAATTGTTTAGTTTCATGGAATTCTGCTTCGACCTTCTCATGGGATATTTCTTTTAGGAGGAATGGTGTCAACCTATCACTCATTAACTTCGTATCATGTTTATAATGGGTTGGTGGGTGATGTTTAGATTGCTTTAAAAGAATACCTAAGATTTTTTTATTAGCGCGGTAGATGAACTACGGTTATTACAAAAGCTCCCTCAGTTTTATACATGTTTTGCCAACCAAATAATGCAACAGTGACAAAGTCTAGACAACATGTTTGTCACTAAGTAAACATTCTGGAAAAGAACCCAACCAAAATGTAAATAATCTAAACACACTATGGAACAACAAACTAAGCATGCCAATAACTACACACAATTCCTTCCCTCTGTCCTGCTCTACACTTGATCTCCTCCAGTTCTTGTGATAAAATAAGTTGGAACGGAGATTCCTTGGGGTCGTTTTCGGCTAAATCATATTTTGACAATTTGGTTGATTCTCCCTAGTTTTTTTCCTACTTTTGAACCTTATAAGGTAGTTTGGAATGATGAGGTACCAACCAGAGTAATTATTTTTCCATTGCTGACCGCCTAAAGGAGGATTAATACTTGTGATTTTTTTCAAAGGCGGCCTTCACTTCAATTTACCCAAATTTTATTGGTTGAATTTTTCAGGCTTTTGATTAAGCGGGGTCGATGCCGAATAGATGGGAACACATGTTGCTGTTTGACATGGATTTATGGGGGAAACAAGGACAGCCAAAATTCCTGTGGTGTTGCATAATAACGTGCTTGGTGTGGCAAGTGTGGTTGGAAAGAAACTTTAAGAATTTTTGAGGAAAAGTAGGTAATAAAGATGACCTATATCAGTTTCATCTTTTCTTTATGAGCTTAAACAGCGAAGGAATTTTTTGGTTTGGGCACCTCATTGGTAGAGCATCACTGGGCCGAAATTGTGTTCTGATAACAGATTGGTTTACGGCTTACGTGGCTGAGTATGGACCAGGTTTGGAGTATTTTTGTTGGTGTGATGTGTCTGTAGTATGTTGGACTTCTCTTCTACCATTGAGGAGAAATAGTATCATGTGTGGATGACACCACGTGTCCATGCTCAACACATTTATTTATATATATAAAAATATTATCATTTCAGTGGGAAACATGTGGAACACTTATCGCATTCATGTCGTATCATTATTGACGTTGAGTGCGGACACATGGTGCCCTCCACACATGATATTTTTTCTCACCTTTGAGCTGCTGGATTGTCCTCTCTTTTTATGTATTATGCTATGTATGTACTTCTCATTGTAATTCTTTTTTACAGTATAATGGAGATTCATGTTTCCTATCAGGAAATTTTTTTATCTCTGTTATTCAGGCAAAAAAGAAAGGAAAATAATAAAGACAGTTACAACCTTTTTTGGTTTGTTCGTGAATAGCGAAGAGAAGACACATTTGTGAGCATTGTGATGCAAATTGTGATTTTTCAGGGTCATTTTTCTTTTGTTCCCCTCCCTTTCCATTAAATATGGCATTTAACTAATATCATTTTGAGTTATATTTTTTATGGAAATTATACTGTCAACTGTCTAATTGTTAACTTACATTATTTTCAACTTGAAAGTCCCAAAATGCCCTTTCATTAGTTTTCATACAATTTGAAAATGTAATATTCAAAATTAAAGTTATTATATTTTGCCCCCAAAAAAAAAGATTTGATCAATTTTCAAAAATTCATTTATTTTTAATATTTTATAAATAGAACTTAGCTTTTGATTCGTTTTTTTATTTTATTTAAAATGTGTACTAACAAAAATCCTATTAGGCAAAGCCTACAAATATATTACATTAATGCATTAAACAGTATTCTAATCTTATAACATTTTTACATTTTCACACTTTTATGATAATAATTAAATTAGTTCAAGTCTCCCATAAGCACCAAAAAAATAAAATAAATTTACGGTATTTAACCCAAACAACTCATTATTTTTAAAATATCAAAACTAAAACGTTTTCACAACTGTATTAATGAGATATAAATATTGCACTAGTTAAGTTACTAATGGTAACATTCTTATGACAAATGAGTCCCACATAATTTATAAATATATTATTCATTATTTTAAAATTCCGTTAAGCCATAGTCCATTAGGTGCGAGAATTCGTATTTTTGAGTCGTGTTTGGGCATGACATGACAAGAACCATTTAGACAGTAATACAACACAATTTCATTTTCTTTGCCTAACAAGAACGAGATGACCAACACAATAAATTATTTTTGCACCTAATTAATCACTACAACAAACGAAAACACGATTAAAATACGTATAACATGACAAGACACGATAACACAAGTAACACGAGTCTTAATTTTGACATGAACACAACACATGTCAGAATTCAGTTTGGGTATAATAGGACATTTTCAAGTTAACACCATTGAATTTAAAATAAACCTAGAATAGGGGAATTAAATTGGAAAATTACATACTAGAAACAAATTAAATAAAAAAATAGAAATTAATAATAATATCGTCACCCATTTAATCCTACGACACCATTATTTCAATTCACCACAATATTCCCTCCCAGGACCCTTGAGCCCTAGGTAAATTCCCAACATTCTTTTCTTAAAAAAAGTGATAAAATGAATCATAAAGTTATTTTTAAATAAAAGACAAAAATAACATATAAAAACAGTAGTTTAGAAAAAAAAGATGTTGAGCATAAAAAGTTTTGAAAATAAATAAAACAGACGAGGCGAAAGGCAAAAAAAACCTTTCATAATGTAAAGACATTTAAGAATTTCAAGTTAACGGTCAAATCGTTGACCGGATGATTTTTATCCTGATGGAATCTATAATAATATTACGATAAATTTTAGTACCCAAAGTTCGGAAGCACAAACACTTCCAAGAAGCCAACATATTTGAGTTCAGCAGATGTTGGACATAGACACTCTTCCAAAGTTCTCAGACATTTGTCGGATATTTTTTTCACGTGTTCATAATTTAAATATAAAATTAACACGCCGGAGACTTAGTTTCATGTGTCCAACCTCATTTGCACTTGTCTATACTTCACGAATATATCAATATATGTTAAATTGGTTGCATCTGTTTTTATAGAATATGCTCTAGTGATACTCGAACTATTCTCCCCTCCTCTAATGACATTACAATGGTTCTCGACAAAAGTTGTTATCTTAAAAAACATTCATTTCTATGTTTGCCTTAAGATTTTAATTTATTATTTTTAAATTTTTTTGACTTCACCCCCCACTTTTTTGATGTTTTATTCAACTTAATTCTACTTTCTTAATTTTTTTGACAATTCCTAATTTTCTAACAGATGAGTAACACCGTTTAGAAACCTCGATTTTATAATTGGACTCAACTCCATTATAACACCTGAGACTCAAATGCCCTTAAATTAAAGACATCCCCCAAAACGCATCTTCTTCGCCTCACAAACCCTAAATTTACAAACTCAAATGTCGTGTGTTGAGTTATTGTTGTGTGAGAGTGTGGGTGGATTTATAATTGGTTTTGATTTTGTGATTTCGATTTACAAACCAAATGATGCGTGTTGGGATTTTGTTGCGTGCGAGTGTGGATGGGTTTGTGAACTGATTTTGATTTTTGTTATTGTGTGATGGCTTTATTCGTTGTTGGTTTCGATTTGATGAAAAACGATTTGCAAATTTTTTGAATGCTTTGAAGATGATGAAATATTTTAAAATTAGGGTTTTCTTGAAAAATTAGGTTTATAGTTTGGGAAAGAAGATGAGTTGTATGTGGTGTATAAAGGTCAAAAAATAGTTAAGGGGTTTAGTCTAATATTTAAGTAAGTTTTTTTCTTATTTTTTTAAAACAGAATGCTACAGTGTCAAAAGTCAAACTAAGAAAATGGTTTCAAACATGATTTATATATATTTTTCTTTTCATGTTATTGTTTCTATATAATTTGACAAATATAAATTTAAATATCAACTTGTTCGTGTATCCTCCTTTCACACCTGTTTGCGGACAGACGTTGTTGTTCCATATCTTTCCAAATACACACGGCATGCCAAAGGCAAGGAAATCATGGTAAGAAGTTGAATTGCACCTACCAAGCCCACCTGCAAGACTTTGTTGCAGCATAAACGTGTAATTACAATATAGAAGAATATGATTGTCCTCACATAAGATGCACCAATGCAATGTGAACGTGTATCAACGGCCTCCTTTTGTTTTAAGGCAGATGGACCCCGTCGTTGCAACCAAACTTCCTTGTACAATGAACCTTCATCTATTTTATATTGCATATCTTTTCTCGGAGAGAAGATATTATCCTTTAACGTTGATTGATTGCGATAACAGCGTTGCAAATGGTGGACTGATTCTGATTCCATTCTTGGAGAATGACGATTATACCAACTAAAAATCATCTTTCTAAAAATGATATTTATCAATAGGTGTCATTTACTAATTATGCAGATAAATATGTCACATGATTGTTGTTTTTACTCCTACACGTCTAGACAAGCATTGGATCATTTTACTCCAACCAAACTACTCCAATTATAGCATATTCAACCTTCCTATGCCATTTCTTTTGTCGCACGCGTCTCATCTCGTGGCAAGGTAAATATATTTTTTTCTAAAGAAAATTTGTTTTGATTGCAAAAATATTATGACAAGTTTAATTATAGTGTTTCTACAAAGACTTAAAAAGTAGTTTATTTTCATAAAAAATGTGTAAAACATATAATAAATATGAAATAATAGGTATTGCAGTCGCGACTAATGAAGGCCAAGTGATTATGCTGTAATACACTGATTTGTTGCGACATTTCAACTGTTGCTTGTGATCCTCTCGCCACCCGAATAAGTATTTGCTGTTATGATATGAATTTGCTTGTTTGAGAGCACTTTATTAGTTTGCTCCATGCTCTAGATAGCCAAATCACCAAATTGGTGGAGCAAAATAGCATCCACGAAGATGGTCTTAGAATTTTTTTCTTCAATAGGTACGTCTACAAAAGTAGTAAATATTTACTACATATGCAACTTGTTTTAAACATATGGTAAATATTTACTATTGAAAAAATAGTATATATTGGATGTAATAATATTATCTACTTGTGCAAAACATGTAATATATATCATTGGGAATTAATGAGATCAATTAGATAATGTCTTATGTATATAAGACTTATTTGTCAATCTCCCTTTCAAAATTTAGTATATAAATTAAGTGAAATTTCAAAGTTATCCGTCCAAAAATACCCTCGAGATAATACAAATCCAAGCGAATGTCTTACATTTAAAGGTATTCATCATTTTTAAGAGAATAAATTTCAAAAGAGTTTTTTAAGATGTTTGACATTCAAACAACGACTATTAATTTGAGATTGGAGGAATATTAGGAAATAATATTTGTGAACCAACAGGGTTAAAGCTCGTACATGTGGTGAACTAAGGGTCTTAGAGCTTATTGGTGTGGTGAGATGTTGTTCATGCTTTAGACTATCATGCCATGATAGATGACATTAATGATTTGGATTCGCTATGTGTATCATACAAAGTTTTGTCTTGGAATACTCAAACATGCCAAATGTATTTCTTTTGCGAGACAAATAAGATTTCAAGGGGGCATATAAGAAACCTAGTTTAAGGAATGAGCTTAAATTTATCGAAATTCTTATTTAGCTATCTACATCGGGGATTATTGAAAAAATGGGTATTGAACATCACATTTGGGTTAACTTTCGGCCTAAATAAAAGTTGGACCCACACATCATTTTGAGTTGGTCCACATACTGACATGTTCCTCCCTGTAGGGAGAATAACGTGATAATATGTTCAAAACCATTCACAGTTGAATGAGAAATCGACCTTAAAGTACCTCATTTGAAGTGGGTAAACAAATATGTAGTTGGGTGCAATGAGTTTGTTCCACATAGAAATTTAAAGCAATGTGAGTAGTTTTTATACTCTTTAAATGACTAAATGACCTAAGACATTGGATGCCATTTGGCTATCCCAACCCTTAGAAGGGGATATGACCTACATTACGCATCATTTGGGCTTTGGGGTAAATTTCACATGCACGCCATCGCCACTAGTCCGTTCTGGGTCGTGTCCGGGTTCATGGGTAGTGGAATTGTCTTATCTTTGGGGACAAACTTTATTTTTTTCCTCTTTGCCTATTTAGGGTTGTGTCATTTCACTATTGTTTTTGTAGTGTTCTGACTTTATGTAATTTGAATAGTCTAAAAAAACTTAAATTTGTTTAGAATATATATATATATATATATATATAGGAGATTCTTCCCACAATAAGTAATAGAATTTCCCCAAAAAGTATTATGAATGCAGAAAAAGGAAATAAAGAGAGCTATGTACGTGGTTCGGCCGACCTACATCCACGGGGATAAAGGGGGAGTGGTTTGTACTAGAAAAGGGGAGGCAATAACCTGAGTGCTAGTGTAATTAGCTGAGAGTCCAGGTTATTGCGTGCTAGTTCAATTCCTCCCTAATGTGAGCTAGATTACTCTTATTTATAAACTTAGTGTCCCATGTATCTTCAATATTTGATTATATGTAAATCTTCCTAGGCCGATTACTTCTTGCGTCCCCCTTTCATGACTTGCTATGTGTTCGGCCGTGTGGCCTTAGTTAATCTCATCCCTTAATTGGCCCCCAAGGTGGGGGTGATCAGTCAGACACACCGACTGGCCTTACCTTGTACTATTATATGTGTGGTCGGCCTCATAGGCTATTCGGCCAAACACCTTGACGTATTTGTTCGCCACGTGTCTATGTAATTTGGCGCTATTTTTTACATGTGCTTATTTTTTGAGGCGCGCAAGGCAATCTTTGCCTACACAGTTTGTACACGTAGTTCTAGCGTTGGGTTATGTGCCCAGTGTCATCATTAAAGGTAATGATGACGCATGCGCATGTGACACGCTTCCCCAAGCATTGTGACGGCTGTGAGAAGATGGAGAATCAACGCGTATAAGGGTTCCCACACCCTATACCTTGGCACTTTCGCCAGTTGCCAAGGTAATTTGCATTTTCCGCTCTCTCTCTCTCTCTCTTTATATATATATATATATATATCATCCATTGTTCTCATCTCCAGTCTCCTTCATCTTCTTCATCTACCATGTTTAGTCATTTTTGAAAGTACGAAGTTTCATGAGCTAATAACTTTTAGGAATTTTATGATCAATATGGAATTCCTCGTAATGTTGTTTTGAGATTCTGCCCTGAGGAGGAAGATATGCTCGATCTTCCTCATAGGGAGGTTATTTTCTTAACAGTGGCAATACTTGGGGGGGGGTCGATTTCCCCTCCACCCATTGCTTGTAAGGGTGCTCCGTTACTACGGAATACTCCTTACCCAAGCAAACGGTAGTTTCTATCGAAGTGATAGGAATAGTGGCCATAAATCAGATTTGTGGGACCAGCCTTGGTCCTGAAGAAATTAGGTTTTGTTACGACTTGAGTTCTTCTTCGGGCACTGGACTATGCCATTTTCAAGCCGGATAAGGCCCACAACCTGGTTACTTATTTGCTTCAATCCCAAAAGCACATTGACAAAAATGTCATTGTGGTTTCTGGGGCAATTTATGGCGAATGTTACAATGGGCTTGGGGTTCCTGCTACAAGGGGGTCCCCTGGTAGGTCACCCACAAGTGGTTTGATTTTATTATTTCTGTTCTTACTTATTACTGATCGATCTGAGTTTTTTACTTGCAGATCACTTTCTGAACAACCAACCATCCGATTACCAAGTGAATCTCAGATATTTAGAAAAAGTTTGGAGAAGGCCGACCCCAGCGGGAATCCGCCCCCATTGGAAAGCGACCCACGTCCTTCTTAACTACGAACTTACTGACCGCTCCTTCTCCAACTTTACAGCCCTCCCAGTTGGCATTCCGATCGTCCAGATCGCTGAACCAATTGGTTTTGAAAACCTAACTCTCACCGCTCCATACACAATCTCCACTGAGTCTGATTCTAGTCAGAGTGAAGACAAAGATGAAGACTAGGGATAGGTAGAGGATAAGGAGGAAGATTAAGGGGAAAAGGAAGAAGGAAACTTTAATTCGTTATTGGACGGACTTGATCCCCTTTTCTCTTACGAAACCAACGTATTAAGTCGGCCTTAGGAGGAGGTAGAACCCGAAGATAACTTCTCTGTTTAAGACTTCACTTTCCCCCCAATCCCATCCTTTCTTGAAGATATGAGCAGCTGATTGAGGAGACCGATCGACTTGGCAGCCGCCAAAGATTAATTGAAAAAATAATCGATCGCCAATGTGAAGGGCGATCGAGTTCCTTCTGCCGATGATCAAAAGAAGATGAAGTTGGTCTCTATGGGGGACGAAGAGTCCCGAGAGATGGAACGCCATCGGAAAGAGGCTGAAGAAGCCTAAAATAAGAAGATAGACAAAACACTGATCGGTGGTGGTTTTAAGACCCCGCCTTAATCTAGAAGACTAGTTATAATTAATGACCATGAATAGCGGCAGGGGAACTGATCAAGGACCCCACTCCTCCCAGTGAATAGGGGTCATCCATGGGAGATCACCTTCTTTAAGGGGAGTGATCCAGTGATGGCAACGAATTCGGTCCACAGGGATCGAGGTGGCCTTTTCCATCTCCCAAGTTATCATGCTGCCGTCTGACATGACGGAGTTAAGGAGCTTTACGCTGGAGAGCCTCCCCAAAGACGACCTATGCCACAACGTGTTGGTAAGTTTCTAATATTGCTTTATTTTTGGTACAGAGCATCCAGGTTCAACACGAGCTCGCCATTAGGGATTCCTCCTACTGGGAGTCGCTCGAGTCTACTTCCAAAGAGAACACCTCCCTCATGTCCCATATCTCTACTAAATGCCAACAGATTGATGACTTGAATAAGAAGATCAAGGAATAAGTCGATGCTAATGCGAAGGTGGTGAAGTAGGCTGAACGAACTCAGAATAAGTTCAACCGAGTTGACGTTGAGCTCTCTAAGCTGATGGTCTTTCATGAGTGCACCCTATTGGAAAAACTCATCCTCCAAAAGCTGAGGGCCCAAAGGAAGAAGACCGGGGAGGCTAACCTGGAAAAGGCCTATGTCGAACGCTATGAGGCGGCTGTCCAGGAGGTTACTGCCCAACTAGATTATTATTATTAGTTTATTGCTTTTAATAAAGGCCGTGTGACATGCCTTAAAAGGGGTAATGTTGGTTACGGTGATTCGGCCTACGTTGAACACCCCCCATATAGCCAATCCTTTGGCAGACCTCCTAGGGGAGACATTAACCCCTGCCTCCACCGATCTCGCTACAGAGGGGGGTGTTCCTGAGCCAACTTGTCAAACTTAGGTCCACCTCTTTTTTTTTTCTTTTTTTTTAATATATTTTTATTGAACCTTGGTGGTCCTTTGAAGGCATTGGGTCTTTGTTATTTTTTAATGAAAAAATATCTTACTTCCTATGTTGTCCTCATATATTGTTGTATTATTGTTCTATTTTATTCTCCCGTCTCTTTGCTTGCATTACTTTAAAAAATGAAGCGATAAATTTTTGCCGAAGTGGGCTAAAGTCATTATACAGGAAATCTTAGGTGAATACAACAGTTCGGCTAATACCAAACTAATCAATCCTTGGATAACTTTTTAATAAAATGGTTTGTCAAAGCCATCTCAGGTGATCGGCTAAATCAACCTTAAAGTAATTTTTACTAAATAAAGCAGTTGGCTAAAGCCATCTTAAATGGTTGTACCACTTGTGCAAGTGGGTTTTGTGCTTCTTCTAGGCCGATCTACTTTAGCTCTTACCACTCTCAAGTGGGTTTTCACCGACCTTTCCCATATTGCATCACAGGTGTAAGTTGATTTTTTTGCCTCTTCTAGGCCGATCTACTTTATATCGTACCACTCCTAAGAGTGGGTTTTGGCCGACCTTTCCCAGTTCGTACCACGTATGAGTGGGTTTTGTTCCTCTTCTAGCATAATCTACTTTATATCTTACCACTCTTAATAGTGGGTTTTGACCGATCTTTACTAGATCGTACCACCCGTGTAAGTGAGTTTTGTGCCTCTTCTAGGTTGATCCAGTTTAGATCTTACCACTTCTAATAGTGGATTTTCACCGACCTTTCCCAGATCGTACCACCCACGAGTCAGGTTTATGCCTCTTCTAGGCTGATCTACTTTAGATCTTACCCCTCCTAAGAGTGGGGTTTGACCGATCTTTTCTAGACCGTACCACGTGTAAGTGAGTTTCGTGCCTCTTCTAGGCCATTCTACTTTAGATCTTACCACTCCTAAGAGTGGGTTTTCACCAATATTTCCCAGATCATACCACATGTGTAAGTGGGTTTTAAGGTATTTAACATGATTCAAGATAATTAAAAGCAAATCATTTTATTGTGCATAAATAAAAGAATTCAATTGACTAGCTATCTAATGATAAAACTTTCTAAGGTTCATGGCAATCCATGACCTTGGTACTATCTTTCCATCTATTTTTTTAAATGGTATGAGCCTCCACCCTTTTTTGAAGTTACGCGGTAAGGTCCCTGCCAGTTTGGTGCTAGCTTTCCATTTGATGGCTTCTTTATGACGGGCAATAATTTTCAGAGGTCTAGGTCATCGATTTGGAATTCTCTGACATTGACTTTCTTATCATGCTTCTTTGCGAGTTCCTGTTGATTGGAGGATAAATGTATCACAGCTTGCTCCCTCCTCTCTTCGTCTAGGTCCAACTCATGAGCTAATCGGTCATCAATTCAACCATCTTCGAATATCTCTGATATGAGTGTTGGTAGTTCGATATCTAGAGGGATTAATGCTACCATGCCATAGGCCAGGGAGTAAGGGGTTTCCTTTGTCGACTTTTTAGGGGTCATCCAATATGCCCACATAACGGATGGAAGTTCATCTACCCATTATCCCTTCGTATTTTTCAGCCTTCGCTTGATGCCTGATAAGAGTTTTTTTTAGTGATCTCTGCCTGCCCGTTGCATTGAGGAAAGACTATTGACGCATAGAGAATCGTGATTTTGTATTCGACACAAAAGTCCCAAAGGAATCGTTATCAAATTGGGTTCCATTGTTGATTACCAGTGCTCTTGGAATGCCTAATCTTGTGATGATATTTCTTCAGACGAATATCTCGGCATTCGGTTATATGATGTGAGTGAGAGGTTCGGCCTCAACCCATTTGGTGAAGTAGTCCTACAAGCCCCATTAGGCGTGGTCCTACAATATCCTTGCCCCATTAGGCGAATGGCCATGGGCTTATTATTCGAGGGGAACCGAGTGTCCGTGTAAACACGATGGTCATTATTATCGGCTCTCGATCGCGATACAAAAACCTAAACTATGACTACACTCGATAAAGAGAGTATAGAGGGCAGTCCAGGTGTCGAGAATCCACATGGAATGTTGGACAAATTATAATAGATTTATTACTTCTAAAATAAAAGTGTAAAAGGTGATGGGTTTAAAACAGGAAAAAATGGGAAAATAAGAAGTTAGTACTAAACAAGAATTAATAAAACGAGAGTTAGGGTCACATCCCCTCTAAGGGCTAAACAATGTATAATTAGAATTTCGGTTCGAAAGCATTTAACCGAGCATATTCTATTAATTATAAACATCACATATAAAGGAATTTTATCCAAAAATTCGAGATAAAACATTTAATAAAAAATGGTCACACGTAAATTAAATTCGGAATATTGCTATAAACACTATTGTTACGTGACAAAGAAAGTTAAATGTATAATATTCCAACTTTAATACACGAGATTTCAATTGAATGCAATTTTACACAAAAACTAACTTTCGGAGCTCAAGACCCATTAATGATGGAAACATGACCCCAACCGTTATACTAAGGACTAAACATGAATAAAGTAATAAAAACAACTAAAAACTAAAAGTAAACAAGAAATAAATAACTACAACTAATTATATAGGCAAGAAAAGTAAAAACATAATGGAAATAAAGCTTAAACAAACAAAGAAGATAGTGAATAGTAAATAAACTTACATTAATGGGTATAAACCTGAAGAGAAATGGAGGAGAGGGGAGGCTCCACAAAAATTCCTAATGTTATTCTAACCCTAAAACTAAACAAAATAAAAGGCATCTCTTCAAAATGAAGAGAAAAACTATTTTATATAAAAACTCTAATGGCATAATTGTAAATAAAGAAATCTGGAAAAACAGGGCCGAATCGATTCGGATTTGAGCCGAATTGATCGGAATGCAAAATCTTCGAAGCTGCTATAAAGAGAATCGATTAAGTATTGGACCGAATCGATTCGAAAATGGAGGTTTGGCTATTGTCTTCAGCCGAATCACTTCGGCAAAGGGACGAATCGATTCGGATATGCTTGACTTGTATTCTTCCCCTGTTTTGATTTACATTTAGTTCCCTTCCATTCAAAGCCTCATAACTTCTTCGTTAGGATTAGAATTCATGCATCATTTGTGGCCACACGAAGATGACTCAGAGGGATTCAACTTTCATGAAGACATTGGGCCAAAAACCCATACAATGAAATGACTAAAATGCCCTTGCGCCAGCAATTGTCGACAAAACTTCCTTGGAACGCTACCGAACTTCATACTAAGCACTGTAATGCATACAAAAGCTCAATTATACCTCGCAAAGCAGTTAAACATATAAAACAGAGATTGTCTGGTTAACGAGCATAAATATAGGAATTAAGGTACCCCGAGGGGGCTAAAATGCATAAGTATAACGGGTAAATAAATGCAATATTTGTGCCGAATCACACCCCCTAACTTACACATTGCTAATCCTTAGCAATGAAATAGAAAGCAAAAAGAACTACAAGTAAACCACAAGACAAGAGATATATACAAAATTGATAAAATCTACTTTCACGGGTAAACGATTGCATTTAGCATATGCAATAAGTCGTTAAACCCCTGGGTTACCCTAGTGGACGAGTGTTATCTCGTGAGGGTTTTCAGGGATGAAACCCAAAAATATCAAAGTTTCCTAAAAATGTATTTCCAATCAACATGCGAAAATTCCAACAATAACGAAAAGGATTTCAAACACGTTATTAGCATTATGAATAAATTCACTCAAAAGTTCGTAATTGTTAACAATATAGAACGAACTTCATAGAATTGAAACCTTAAAAGTGGGGAGGAAGAGCGAGCACATGCAAAGTATGATTTGGCAAAATTTTTATAAACCGGATAAGAGTTAAAGCATGCATAAATATCAATCCTCACCGGATATTACACTTAACAAATGGAATCACTTAGAATAGGAGGTAATACACGGGACATGCGGCCATAAAGAGTAAATGTAAATTAAAACTAGGTCGCGCACATGTCACTAATTAAGAACGCTATATATAAAATGAAAACACATGTAAATCTTAATGAAAGATACTTTCACAGATTATCGCAATATTTAAACTTTTTAATGCATTCACCTTAAGATCACATAGGACTTTATAGGGTTGTAATAGAGGTTTGGAGTCAAGGTTATGAAAGGATGGGTATATTTACGAATTCAATGGTGCTCGGGGATGAAACTCGAGATAATGGAAAATGTGGGCAATTTCAAAATCAAAAAATGATTTCCATTAAAAGCATTGAATATAACATTTGAGAGAGTAAACAAAGGTTATTGAACACTATATACAACATATAAAACTTCCTTTTTCTTTTATTTTCTTCTTTTTCTCTTCTTTTTTCTTTGTTTTCTTTTGTTTTTTGCCTTTTCTTTTCTTTTTCACTACACTTTTTTTCTTTCACTCTCACATGCTTAATTGCAACCACATAACACGAGCATCATTCAATCCCAAGTATCATTCCAAACATAGGTATGGAAGGTGATAAATATGGTTTATAACTCCAAATGTGGAGTTAGTTATGGGATTTTAGGTTATGAAACGAAAGGCTATATTAAGGTCCAAAGGGGTTGACTAGGGAAATATATAAGGTGAGGTCAAGGCCAATATGGGTGATATAACAAAGATGGCCTACGATCATTGTATAAAGTTTATGCAATTCTCGAGTCAAGCAGCTTTGAAAATCATGCTCAAACATTTCATAAATGAACTCAATTAATGAATGATCAATGAAAGAATAGTGAGATTGCCGACGACTTTAACGTTTTTAAGGAAGAAAGAGTAGCGTATAACACTAACGAACGAAGAAAAGCCCGAAGCTCACTCGGTGCAAGTATACACAATGCAACAAAAGATTACCGAGTTATTAAAATCTTAAACCAAGTCTATAAAATAAGAAAAGTGCATGTGTGCATGGGCCTAAAGTTTAATTCATGAAGTTATTCCTTATATTAATGATTTGAGGACTAAATTCTAATAAATTCCAAAATCGAAAACATGCATCATTGAATTGTCTATTGGATCGCGCAATAATTAAAATTTATCATTGGAAACAAATGAAAAAATGCCCAACAAAGGAGAAAAAAGAAAGAAAATATTTTTAATTTTTTTAATTTTCAACAAAAGCATGCTTAGTGAATAACATGTGATCAAATCAATGAAACTACAAATGAATGGATAGAATATCCCACACCCCCTAACTTAAACGTTGTATTGTCCTCAATGCAAATCAAGAACACAACATAAAGAGAGGAAAAGAAAGATATTACCCACTATGGAGCGATACCCATAAGTTCAAGTCCATTGAATCTACAAAACATGTTAGTAATAAGCATGACAAAAAGAATAAGAAAAAGTTTAACTAATTAAACTAGTCTATAATTAAAAAGAAAGGAAAAAGAAAGAAAGAAAAACTAACTATTTACAACCTACAATTTTAATTTGTATTTAACTATACACTAGAAGTCGAAATTTTTGAGGGTCCGCCCAAAATACGTTTTGGCTTTGAAGGATCAATGATGAACCCTACCTTAAATGCATGCCTCCCGAAAAATAAGAATTTCGTTTGAACAACAGAAGGCCTGTATAAGGCGTAATAAATGAACCATCACCGATTTAAATTTTTTAAAGGGATGATGGGGGGTTTGGATGCTAAGGGGGATAAGTACAATTGGGATCCAAGAAAAATAGCATCACATGCTAAAGGTTTTTCAAGTAAATTGGGAGGTGGGGCACACAAAGAGGAAAAATTCATTTTGGAAAATAATTCAAGCAAAGAGTCCTCGTCGGTAAAAGATTTAAAAGTTTCAATAGTTTCAACCGACTCACAGGAATCAAGGGGTACTTCTAATGGTTCAAAAACGGTAAACGAAAATGGTGATGAAATAAATTCAATCTCAAGTAATTCATCATCACAAAGATGTTGAATTTCAGGGGAGAAAACCTCACTTTCAATTAAATGTTCTTTAAAAATTTGAGGTGAAACACAAGTCTCAACCTCCTCATTGAATTCCATAAAAGAATTAATCTCATTGCAAAGTGTTTCGATTCTCAAACCAGCACCAATAATGTTATCCACACTTTGGGTGAAAAGAAGGAAGGTTTAGTCCAAAGTAGGCTTCCTTGACTCTAGAACCTCAGATTCCTCATTTGGTTGAAACTCTTCTTCAACTTAAAAAATATCGAAAGAAAAATAGTTGTTGGATTCGAATTGTGCATCCAACTCAAGCCCCCCAAAATAATTTTCTTCTCGATATATGTTTTCAAGCCTTTCATTCTCAAGAATTCGAAGGCCCTCACGCACATTAATTAGTGGAGGCGTAAATTCTTAAGAGTGGGAAGTTTGAGAACTACTCCCAAATAAATAATCATTAAAATTACCGACATTACTATAAAAATAAGACATGATTACGGAATAGTTTGTAGATGGACAATCCACGTAGAAAGGTGCGAGGCTGATAATTCAATGTTTCTTGGCACTCAAATGTGCAAACCTACAAAAAAGGTTAAATGAAATATTCGTGTCGAATCAGCTTGTGAAGGGGGTGAGAACTCCAACAAGCTATTTGGTCATCGAAGAGAATATTTGGCTCTTTGGGCCCTTTCTGTCAAACTGTGCCGAATCCTTATTCATATACGATCACCAATACCCTTGAGATATTGCTTTGAAGGAGAGTGATCTCTCGCCTATGTGTGATCCACAGATCCCTTCATGTATTTCTTAAAAAATCCTTTCAACTTGATCTAGGTGGACGCATTTTAATAGTGGGCATGTACTTTATCTTCGATAGAGCTTCCTATATGAGTTAAGGCAGAATTTGGCCAATATAATCATCAGCTTGTGTGCTGCCCTGTCATTTGAGGGCATCTCGCTAGTTTTTAAGAAAGAAAATGATGGCATCCATCCTTGATGGGGAAAATTATTCAGATCGCTTGATGTATCCTTGATGATAGGTCAGGCCATGTATTCCACCTCAATCGTTCTCTTCAGGTTAGATTCGATGGCAGAGGCCAAAGTGGGTAAGGCATCTGTACGGTTATTTTTGTTCCTTGGCAGTTTCTCTACTAATGCAGATTGGAACTGTTGGAGTAGTTCCCTGGCCTTGTCTATGTAGGCCATCGTCCTTGGTTCCCTTGATTCATATTCTCCATTAAGTTGGTTTGAAATCATCCTCGAATTATAAAATAAGGTGATGTGACGGGAACCTAAATTATTTGCCCTTTGAAGACCATGCACCAAAGCTTCATATTCGACTTTATTTATTAAGCTTGTGAATCCGAGTATAATTGCTTGTTTGATCAGTCTGCCTTATAGGGTTAAGAACACTATCCCAGCTTCTGTTCTATTTGATGAGCCATCAACAACGAGCTTTCATTCGTTGCTCGTCCTCAGTGACTAGTCCAAGATAGGTTGCGGTTGTTCTTCCCTTAGCAATGCTGAGAATTAATCTATGAAGTTAGTTAAGACTTGTCCCTTGATCGTCATTTTAGACTCACACGTGATGTCGAATTAGGTTAGTTTAGGTAACCACTTGGTCATTCTATTAAAAAGGTCGACCTTTCTGAGGGCGTCCTTCAAGGGGTAGGTGGTCAAAATAATTATGGTGTGGGCATCAAAATAATGTCTTAGCTTCCTCGCGGAGGTTACCAATGCCAAAACCATATTTTCTATGGGAATGTATCTGTTTTCCCCTTCAGGAAGGGTGTGACTCACGTAGTAGATCGATTTTTGCTCCCCATTGTGTAAATGAATCAATATCGCACTGGTTGCAGGACTTGAAGTAACCAAGTATAGGTACAGGTTCTCCCCTTCCTTGGGAGTTGACAGAAAGGGAGGAGATCCCGAGTACTACTGAATCTCTTTGAGGGCTTGATTGCATTATTCTATCTAGACTGTGGGGCTAAAAAAAGGGCTGACACTTGTTAAAAGATCTTAAAATGAATCTATTATGGGCTTCCATCATACCAGTGATGACCTGAATATCTCTAATGGTGGTCGACATTCTAATGTCCTGTAGAGCTTTTTTTTGGTATGAAATTTGCCTCGATACCCCTCTACATAATCAGGTATCCTAGAAACTTATCGGAGCTACCACCGGATAGACATTTAGATGCGTTGAGTTTCATTTTGAATTCTTTGAGAATGTTGAAGGTCTTCATAAAGTCCCTTAGATGATCGACTAAAGGCCTACTCTTGACAAGCATATTATTGATATACACTTCCATGGTGGAGCCTCTGATATGTTTCCCCTGAATTCTTCAAGTCGAAGGGCATTACCTTATAACAGTAAATCCCTAAGGTTGTTATGAATGAGGCTTTCTCTTAATTCAGGCCGAACATGGGTATCTGGTGGTAGCCAGAGAATGAGTCCATAAACCTCATCCATTCATGCCCCATTGTGGAATCCCCTACCTGATCTATTTAGGGCATTAGGAAACTATATTTGAGGAAGTGTATGTTGAGGTTGATGAAGTCAATGTAAACCCTTCACTTTCCACTTTGCTTCTTAACAACAACGTATTTGAGACTCACTTTGGGAATCAGACTTCCCTAAAGGAGCCAACGTGGAGTAGGTTGTCAACTTCAGCCTCTACCGCCCTTACCTTTTTTAGAGATGACTTCCTGGGATTCTGTTTGACTCGTTTGATGCTTTGTTCCACATACAATTGGTGGCAGGCGATCTTTTGGTCTATTCTTAGGAGATTATAAGGCTTTGATGAGAAAATGTATCCATTTGCTATGAGGAAGAGGGTGAGTTATTTCACTTCATCTCTGGGAAGATCTGATCCGATGAGGAAGATCTTTTTTGGATGTGATACATCAAGAGGAATAAAAATTAGTTCCTCTAAGATGCGTTCGATAGTGACCAGTCGAGTTTCTTTGACCCATGATCGAACTCCCCTTCATTGCTATTTAGGCAGATCGTCCTCTGAGTTCTCTTCGTATTGACTATTTTTGGACTGAGCCTTCTTTATCTTGATAGCTAAAATAAAATAGCTTCGTGCCATTACTTGATCTCCTATGATTTCTATCACCCCTTGGTCGGTCATAAATTTGAGTTCCTGATGAAGAGAGTATGGACCAGTTATCATATCATGTAACCACCCTCTTCTTAGTATGGCGTTGTAGGGCGACTCTGACTGGATGATAGGGAATTCAACCTCCTTATTAGCTGGGCCGATCTTGATTGGTAACTTGATTTTTCCCAAGGGTGACTCTACATCCCCATTAAAACAGATCAATGGGACGATGTTAGTATCCAGATCCTTGACACTATAGCCAAGCTTGTAAAGCATTGTCAGGTATATAATTTTAGGGGAGCTTCCTTGGTCTATTAGTACTCTCATCATGCTAATGTTTTCTATCCATAAGGTGAGCACATTGGGCTGGCAATTTTTGACACGATAACCCGTTTACGATAATAACTCGAAAATGACCCGAACATGACACGATTAACTTTCATAGATTTAAGAGTTCTTAAAATTGATACTCAAATCAAAATCAACACGACTCGAAAATGATACAACTAACCCGAATTTCCGCCCTTACCAAGGAATCTTTATGGGGGTATATTTAGGTCGACCAGAGCATCGTCAGTGGACATAATAGTATTATCGGTATCCATATCTTTCCTTTCCCTCTTGACAAGGATTGGTTTGGTTGGGTCTACCTAGAATGCTTGTTGAATGTTGGTTGCTATCCTCACCTTCTCCATTAGTTTCTTGCTAGAATGATGGGTCGGGTTGGTGTAGCCGTGGATTACGACGACCAATCCTACCGGTGGGAGTTCTTCCTCCACTTTTTGGACTGCGATAATCTTAGTTACCACCTTTGGTTTTATTATGCTTACGTATCCTTGAGGTGCCTCTCTTGGACAAGTTCCTCCAGGTTCTTTTTATACATCTTACTGTCTTCTGTGAGGTGCCTGTGGTCCTAGTGATAGCTGCACCTGAGACTGGCATCCCTAACACTTGGGTCACCGACTATCTTAGGAGGCCTCTTGAAAAAAGGTTTGTCCTTGATCTAATGAATGAGTAAAAAAATGGTCACCTTGAATAATATTTCCAATGCCTTGTAGCTACTCTCGCTGGCTTGAGATTTGGAGCGATTTTTGGAAGCTTCATTCTTGGATCCCTTCACAGTTGGTGATGGATGGTTTCCCCCTTTGGGGGCCTTCTTCGGCTCAATCTTCTTTTGGTCAGCTTGGGAGGCTGCACTGGAGATCTCATCTTCTATATTGGTATATTTTTCAATGTGGGATATAATATCGTCCATTGAAGAGGTTGACTTCTTTGTCAATGATTGGTAGAGATCATCTGATTGCTCCAAACCGAACTTGAAGTAGGTGATCGTTAGTTGCTCGTTGAAACGCCAATTTTATTGTATATCTCCCAGTACCTATGAGTGTACTTCCTGAGAACTTCTCCTTTCTTCTTCTTAAGAAAGATCAACAAATCTACTTCCTTTACCACCCTGCTTCTTATGATAAATGGGGATGTGAACTGCTCGTCAAGCTCCCTAAAGGTGGATATCAACCTAGGAGATAAGTTTTCTGATAACTAAGCTTTTGTGTATGTGTCGTTATTGAAAGCCAAGTTAGTCAAAATCCTCAAATACCTACAAAATATAATAATCTCAAGTGTAGAGGTAAGTAAGGGTATCAATCCACTTCCAAGGAGTAAGCTAGAGACAAATTCAATTGTAATTCACTTTTTATTTTCTTTTTGGGCTTTTTACTTTTTCTACTTTTTTTTTAGATTTTTCAAATATTAAAACAAATGGGTGAGGTGAGGTGAGATAAGATTTAACTAAAATATGAGATAAAAGCAACTAACTAGAAAGTGACTAAAAGTGAAAAATAAAGTCTAACACTAAAATAGGAGATAAAGTGAGGTAAATAATTGTGAGAACAATCAAGGAATGGGATTACACCACAAATTTTAGTTATTCTAATTAATTAATTTAATTATTTGAATTCTCCCAAATTGATATCAAAATTACAAACCAACTCTCGTTGCAAGTGTAATTATAATCGTAATCTTTTAGAAAGTTAAGTTTAACACCCCACTAATCTATAAAAATAGATCTACACTCCTTTTAATTAATCTTCCGCTAGGATCGATCAATTAAAATTTATGTAAATCTTAGAAAATAAATTTAGAGTTGAAATTCGAGTTATAATACCGCACTTAAGAAACCCATATCTCTAGTTCGAATCTAAAATGGGTATTATAACTAGAATTTTGATTTTCTCTCGAAAATCATTTACGCTCTCTCAAGGCGTAAATTTAAGGGCGAGGGATCAAAATTAACATTCAAAGGGACTTTTCAAGTAATTAAACTAATAAAAATAAAATAACATCAAATAAGGGTTTTACCCCACCCCTTGAAAGGGGTTTTAGCCTAATATGATATGAAATATGACAAATTAATAATCAAAGGCATAAAATAAATGAGAAGAGAAGAGAACAATCAAACCCCAATCTCTTGAAGTGAAATTGAACTTCTATTTCTTTGAAATTAAACACAATCCTTCCAATATGAGCATCCAACAATAATCAACTCAATAATCAACTCAATTGAATTTCACACATTTATCACACACAAATATCTAAAAAAATAAAAATAAACTATTTACAAATATTTCTACCTAATTTATTCTAACCTAACTCTCTCTATTTGATGATCAAAAAGCTTCCTCCAAAATGGTCTTCAACTCTCTTTAAATAGTAGGTGCCATGGAGCTAGGGGTAAATTGGGTAGACAAAGGTGCAAGAGGGTGTGTAAGGTATTGGGTGAGGGTTAATTTAGGAATTTAATGGAGGGTGCATGTGGTTTGGGTGTGAGGTCATGATAGTGAGAATGAGGGTATAAAATCTGATTTGGTATAGGGGTTATTTTTGGGTATTGAGTAAAATAGGTAGTTTGGGGTATTTTGGGTAAAGGTTTAAATGGATTTAATAAGACACATGAGCAATTAAGTGGTTTACTTAGCTTTTGGTTTATTGCTTGGCAGATCGTGGCTTAAATGGGAAATGGATGAAATGGGTCTTCATTTTGAATTTGGGTAAGGGATTGGAAAAGGGTTATGGCTTGTGGTTGGGTTTGAATGGGAAATTGGTTTGGGGGTAGGAAAAAACGGGTTGAAGACATGGACGGGGCAGGCAGATTCGGGTCACGCCATGGTCGCAGGCCGCGATCGGGTATGGAATGGAGGGGTCGGAGCAGCAGCGGACGGAGGGGACTCCGCCGCGGTTTGGATGGGAGGTCCGGCAGGTCCCGGGCGGAGGATATCATAGGCTGGAATCGCCGTGTATATCTCCGGCGAGGGTAAGGGCAGGTCGGCGGTGGTGACTGATGACAGGAGGTTGGGTTGGGAAGTCCGGCTCCGGCGATAAGTTTCCAACCACCACCAATAGGTAGTGGTATTTTATTGGGCTGAGAGGGTTTTACTGTAAATGGGTTCTTGGGTTTCTAATGGTAGGAGGTGATGGATGGTGAAAGAGAAGAGAGATGGGGTTGGAGTGAGGTTGAAGATGAAGTGGTGATGATAGGGTGTAGGTGAGGTGTAGGGAGGTTAGGTGAGGGTGAGTGTTGGTTGGGTGTGTTTAGGTGTAGGTTAAGTGTATAGGATTATGGTGTGGGTAAGATGAGTGCTTGGGGTGTACGATAAGTTTGTGTACATGTGTGTATAATTTGAACACCTAAAAATAATAAAATAAAAATAAAAATAAAACTACTATAACTAAAAACCTTAAAATTGAACTCCTACTCTAAAAATAAAGACTAAATAAAAATAAAACTAAAAAGAAATAAAATAAAAATACAAATAAGAATAAAATCTAATAAAAAAATAAAAATCCTAAAAAAGAAAATGCAAAATCTAATAAAACTAAAAATTCTAATCCTAATAAGATAAAATTAATCAAAATCAAAGTAAAATAAAATTATACTAATAAAAATAAAAATAGAAAATAAAGTTTAGAAATCCTAAATAAATCAAAAATAAATCCTAAAAATAAAAATGACTTAAACTAAAAATCTAAAAAAATAATAAAAAGACACAAATAAAACACACACAGAGTTTGGGGTAGGTTTATGATAGGTTAGGGTTACGGGATAAGGTAATTAACTTCATTTTGCACACAATTGTCTTGATTTAAGCGTTTGAACTCTGAAATGCACAATTTGACCTACAAAATAAAGATTTGAGCGCATAAGACCCATATTGTCGAGAATTAGCAACTAAACTAAATCTATTCGGGGTATAAATTGTACAGTTTTGGGTGAATATCACACCACCCCCAAATAGAGCGTTGCTAGTCCTCGAGCAATAAGATAGAGAGAAAGAGAATGATAAGTAACCAAAAGTGTACCACTTTCGTGGGCACTTGCGATTGCACTTAGCATGTGCAACAAGCCTTTACACATATAGGTTGCCCTACAGGACAAGTTGTATCTCGTGAGGGTTTGTAGGGAATATACCCACAAAATTCTTATTTTCAAAGATTTATTGAAAGGCAGTCAATCTCTTATTAGACGTAGAATAATCGTACAATCCATCATATGAGAAATATTTTCAAAAATAAAAGCTAGAAGTGTAAAAAGTTTAGCTAAGTAAATACTCAAGGCACATCCTTCCTAGAACTCAACGTGTGTAGTGTGAATCAGTCAAAACGGGTCGAGAATCATAAGAGTAATTCCTAGATTGCCTTTTCGGAATAAACGCTTCAACTTCAAATCTCACGGATATATCTCTCTCAAACGAACTCTCGAGATTAGGGTTAGTGTATCGCTCTTGTGTGTGAGGAGGTGAGTAAATGTAAGCAAGTTCAAACGTCACACACACACATAAGAAAGAACGTATAATTAGAAAGAAAAGTGATCTCATGAAAGAATGCTAATCACTATATCGAGAACGTCGAGTTATTCACCACGTCGACTTTCATTTGCCCAAACACCTAGGGGAACATATGGATGATATATGGGTGAGGGGAAAATGAAATGGGAAGGATGGTATAAGGTGTGGTATGATGGATGTGTGATGTATGGATGTGGTATGTAGGATATAATGGTGATATGAATGATAAAGGATGATGGATGAATGTCTATGATAGAAGAGTGTTCTATACTTTAGGCACAAATGTCTTTGTTTCAAAACCAACTACTAACTACAAACTCTTTTTCTTTTCATTTCTCTCTTTTTTTTTGTTTTTTTTTTCGATTTTTCTTTTCCTTTTCTCGATTTTTCTTTTCCTTTTGCTATTTTTATGTTTTTCTCTTTTTTTTCTTCTTTTTCTCTCACTTTTCAAACCAACATTGAAGACATTTAATATTTGGAATCAACACTCTTTTTCTCAAAAATGATGGATGATATATGAGTGGAATGATAAATGGATGGTGTGGGGAATGTATATGGATGGGAAAAATATGAAAAGATAATGGGTGAGTGAATGGAAATGTGATATGGAAAAGTGGTAAGTGTATGAATGAAAATTTAGTGTTCGGGACAAATTTCAAGACACGCGTTTCTTACAACTCGAAAATGATGTCATTCTTAGTGATCAAGCCAAATTTTAATGAATGATAATGAGATCATACAACAATTTAGTGCGGGCCCAAAAGAAGTTGAATCAACTTGTGACTCAGAGATTACATAAGACACTCTGAAAGGGTGAAAGACACAAATCTCACGGGCTAAAGTCTCTACTAGTGATCCTTAAGGTTATCTTTAGAATTGTAGTACTCTTCAACTCTAAACCGTAGTGACGTGATAAGTGCGCAAATTTTGTTGAGTCTAGAAACTCATAGTACAACATGCCTTGTTACGTATCACATAAGCTATTAATAAAAAATATTCTCTAGCTTAATTCCTAGACTTTTGAAAGATAAATGATTGAAAATTCACATCACTGAGTGAGATGAAAGAAACTGCGCGAAATTTTAAAAATCAGGTTTAAAAATCAAAATTTTTCAAAAGAGGCACGATTTTGATAAAATTCCACACCCCCAAATAAAAAGGAACATCGTCCTCGATGTTAAGTAAAATGATTTTTAAAATTGAGAGCATAAGGTAGGAAAGAGTTTACCAGAATCAACCGCTAATGAAGTAGAAAGATGTAGCCAAGAAAAAACCTGAATAAATGATAAGAGAAAAAAAATGTGTACAAGTCTATAAGCATGATAAAGCATTGGGTGATGTGAAACACCACCCCCAAATAGTATGCGACTAGTACAAGAAACACGGACTGCCTCCCGGTAGCGCTAAGTTTAATGTCTTCAGCCAGACCGAACCACCCTCACCGTAAAGATAAGAACTAGGGAAGCACGGGGCGACAGAAAAATTGGGGTGATGAGAAGCACCCCCAAACAAGACTGAAGCGTCAGTCTTATTGGATAATTTGACAAAGGTGAGGGTGAAGAAACACCGATCACGGCCTTATTTTTTATTTTCAAGACGTTCTCTTTTTTCTTGTGTTGTTATTTGAATAATTTGAAAAAGAAAGGAAATATTTTTAGGATTTTTAGAGAGTGAAAGGAAGAAAATATTTTTGGATTTTTTGGAAGAAAATAGTGGGGAAAAAAATATTTTTGTTTTTTTTTTTCAAAAGGAAAGAAAATATTTTTGGATTTTTCTAAAAAAAAATAAAGGAAGAAAATGTTTTTGGATTATTATAAAAAGGAGAGAAAGAAAATATTTTTGGATTTTTATAAAAATAATAAAAGAAAATATTTTTGGATTTTTGTGAAAAGTAAAGGAAGAAAAATATTTTTGGATTTTCTAAAATGAAAGAAAGAAAATATTTTTGGATTTTTTTTTTGGAAGAAAATGGTGGGGAAAGATATGGACTCTTTGATTTGGACGGACTAACTAAAACCAACTACCGAAAAATGAATTGGACATACACATAAGTCAAGGAGAAATCCTAACTAGTACATAGCCAATTTTTATCTTCAAAATTAGTGAGTAGGTAGTCAAATTTTAATTAAGTCCGTGGGCGATAAAAAATCACGGAATAATTTTAGTGATCGCCTTTGCAAAATTTTCTCCTATTGGGCTACCTAGTTGATTGATTTTAAATTTAGTGACGGCTAGGGTAGCACACAATGGTAAGCGAGTGAGTCGGGTGATGAAATTCCTTCTCGTGAGTGACCGGATGTAGGTCTTAATTAATTAATTAATTCATCACACCATTCGAAAATAAATGAGAGAATAAAATCAAGTAAGAGCACACAAAGCACACAAAAGCATTGACTCGCTAACAGGAGAGGCGCGAGTGTTAAAGAAATGTACCTCCCACGATTTTTACGCCGTGGGGTGCCAAAAAATTTGAGTCGACCGGGGGGAGAATACGCTAATCTCAGTCGTCCCCGGGAGTCCTACTGACCCAAAGTAGAGAGGCTTCTAAATCCTCGCCCTTGGACGCCCTCTCTCTACCTTGTCCGGTTTCCCTATCACGCTTGCTTCGATTATTAAAATTTTAAAATGAAAAAAATAAATAAAATAAAGGTGTCTCAAAGCACCACAATATAAGCCAAGGATAAAAATCCTAATACAAGCCTTCTAAAAATATAACAATGGTACTAAAATGCAACAAAAAATAGGAAATAAATGAACTACAAAATTGAATCCGCTCCGAGTGGTTCACGCTCCCAAGAATGGCAATGGCGCCATTTGATAACTAAGCTTTTGTGTATGTGTCGTTATTGAAAGCCAAGTTAGTCAAAATTCTCAAATACCTACAAAATATAATAATCTCAAGTGTAAAGGTAAGTAAGGGTATGAATCCACTTCCAAGGGGTAAGCTAGAGACAAATTCAATTGTAATTCACTTTTTATTTTCTTTTTGGGCTTTTTACTTTTTCTACTTTTTTTTAGCTTTTTCAAATATTAAAACAAATGGGTGCGTATCATTTTCAAACCACTTCAAATCGATCTCACCTAGGGTTAATGGGAATACCCTACACATCAAAGTATCGTGATGGATCCAATGGGGAATGGTCTGCCAGTAGTGCCTGATGTGATGAGTTGGTTATGTCTTTCCTTTTTATGTTGTGACTTTTGGCATGAAGAACATCTTTGGTGGTTCAAAGGATTCTATTTGTTCGGTGAATGGTAAGGCTGCACCATTCCCCAAGGCTCTCCTGGAAAGGTCCTTGGCGGTACTAGCAAGGTTTGGGTTCGCCCTTCCTTTCAATTCCTTGCGAATGAGTACTCTCAGTTCGTCTGCCTTTACTCGATTCGGTTGTGGTCCAGAGCGATCTGGCCTACTGCTCTAGGCCGACTTCATTGGATTGGGTTGGTGATACTTATGGTTGATAGAATTCCTCCCAGGTGAGTGATCATGTAGGGGGTTTATATGGGGACTTCTTAAACGAGAAGCCTTGCCGGCTTGATTCCTTGGGGTTTGAGGTCCCCTTCTGTGATGATGTCGAGTATGTGAATCTGAGGTATTATTCTATGATTATTGGTATAGATGTCTCCTTAGACGGGCGATCTCTTGATCAAGGCTGTTCAGCTTTTCTTCATAGATACTGACCAAATGGGAGACATCCCTTCCTTCCTCTCGATCGATCAATGGCATACAATGTCACCGATTAGGTTCAGATCTTCCAGGAGAACGTCCTTTGGACCTTGACCGTTGCTGGAGAGGAAATAATCTCACAGGAGTTTGTTCTCTCCTTATGACACTTATTTCAAACTGCACGCGACTCCTTGCATACGGGGGTGAGATTAATCTGCACTCATGGTGAGCTTTGGGCTTTCCTGACTTCAGTAGTGGTGAGATCTTCGAGTTTCACACAGACGACACCAAATGTAGGAGATTCTTCCCATAATAAGTAAAAAATACAGAATTTCCCCAAAAAGTATTATGAATTCAGAAAAGGGGAATAAATAGAGCTATGTACGTGGTTCGATTGTGAGGTCGGTCTACGCCCACGGGGTAAAGGGGGAGTGGTTTGTATTAGAAACGAAAAGACAATAACCAGAGGGCTAGTGTTGCTTGTTGAGAGTCCAGGTTAATGCGTGTTAGTTCAAATCCTCCCTAATGTGGGAGAGATCGCTCCTATTTATATACTTAGTGTCATATGCTATTGGGTTTGTTCATACTTATCTCTATCTGGAACGATCTTTAAGATTTGATTATATCTAAATTACTTCTTGCATCCCCCTTTCATGAATTTACACGTGTTCGGTCGCGTGGCTCAGGCCACGTGGCCTCAGCTAATCTTATCCCTTCATATATATATATATATATATATATATATATATGTATGTATGTATGTATGTATGTATGTATTTTCTTGCATTTGTAGAGAATGAGATAAAAAAACACCGTGAGTCTGTAACTATAGATTATGTAGTTTGAGTCTGAATATTTGGAGAGTTCATCACAAAATAGTCGGATCGTACGCAAATAAAATTGAAGTTTTACTTTTGACGTGGAAATTATTGTATCTTGGAGGTAGTCGTTCAATAGATCTACAGTGCTAAAGCATATTGTCCAAAAAAATTACATAGTGATTAAGGGACAAGTACATGACTAAAATATTACACTTCTTAATCTAATGTATCAATAAATTCTATGACAATCCATAGTGATTAATGGATAAGTACATGAATAAAAATTACACTTCTTAATGGTCATGGACCAAGTCCTTAATCAATAGGCTTAAGCGCGAGGTTTTGTGGTGTTTTAAACTCAAGAGAATAAGTGGAATAAATAAGTGATATTTGTTTAAGAGAGGACAAAACAAAGATCTCTTAATTTATGAAAATTTAAATTGGAATTTTTTAATGAGTACGCGTTATTAGTTTTACTTAGGAAACTTTATTGGTGGCAAGTAGAATAAAATTTTATTTAATGGTACGTAAAACAATTTATTTTTAGGGTAGTTTGGTATTAATTTTTTTCATTTAAACATTCATTGTACTTAATGCAATGATGTTTTAATATAGAATTACCCCACGACAATCCAATTAAGTTTTGGAAGGATCTTTAATGACTTTAGGGAAGCCAAACAATAAGTAAATTCACTAATTTTCCATATGAAATTGTGTAGAAAAGTAAACGAACACGATATTTATAGTGGTTTAGCAAGTCGTCCTTGGTTACGTCCAGAACGAGAAGAGAATGCAATAAATATTATTATAATGATCAGGATTGGAGGTCTATGATTGATATATGAGATTTCAAACCGATATTAGATGTGTTTCGTGTGTGGCAAGTTGTCATATTTGCCATCATCATCATTTGGGGCATCTTATTTATACAAATACAATGTCCTAACAATCTGCTATTGCTATTTTTATAATCTGCATTTTTGAAGTCTATCTACGTTGCCTCAATTGAGTTGTAATAGAAATCTAGTTGCTGTGATGGTTATCCACTAGATTCTTAAGATTTGGAGTAATCATCTCCTATTCGATTGGATGCTAACACAAGTCTAATTCGGTGACCGACTGAGAACAAGGGTAATTATGTGATTTCTTAAAAAAGTGTATTACTTTGTGTGCCATTCCTATCCCTTCCTACTTTAATGACCCTCAAGATTAGGTTGAGTTGGTCTTATGCACAATCAAATCAATTATGTAACTAATCTAACAAACGTGCGTTGTGGTGGTTCTTTGCGGTTCTAACACGTGTTCCACTTCAGCGTTGTGGGAATGAAAGTATGGATACCTTTCACATATAAACCCTATACACTAGGGTTACGTGCATCATCTGAAACATCTCTAGGCCATTATGACACATCAAGCCAATGTCATGGGGGAGTGAGAATGCCACACCAATAATGAGACATTGTCATTTCATTTATTTTAATGCTTAACCATCCTTCATATCTTTTATTCTTCATTTCATTATTAGGTATCCAATTTCTTCATTTCTTCCATTTTTACTCTATGTGGTCACCTCTCTGATATTTTTCTCCAAATCTTCATATTTTTTTTATTGTTTCCCCCATTCACGATGGTAAAAAGTTTACTTAATACGAAATTTATTCTGAGAATGATTTCATGATGGTGAAAGCTTTATGTTTTATGGGGTGACCCCTCTTCAGGTTAATCGCATATTTTTTTAATGTTATTATGGAATAGTTGCCATCAACTAGATTTGTGGTACCAACCTCATAACGAATGGATTAAGATATTTCTATAGTATCCAAACGATCAAAGACTCTAATTTCTTCCATTTCAAGGATGGTGAGGCTTTACTTAGACCGATTGAATGACTAGCGTACTCTAGGTATACTTAAACCTCCTTAGGTTGTATTAATCTATTGTTGATCCACTACACCAAAATATGCTAGTTATCACAGTCATAGACCTTAGCAAGTAGAACTTATCATGGTCAAAGATCGTGACAGGAATGGGGGTGAAAACTGTTTTTGTTAAGGACTTGTCATGATCAATGCTCGTGATAAGTTTCATTTGTCACAGACTTGTCACGATCAAAATTCAGTACAACTTTTTCTTTGTCACGAACTTTGGCCGTAATAAGTCCGTGACAAAGGAAAACTTGTCACGAACTTTGACCTATTTTGGGAAGACTTATCCCTATATAGTGTGGGCTGATCTGCTTTAGATTTGTTTAGACAATTATAAGTAGACTTTCATACCATGGGTGGTATTTGTTCACATAGTAGAACAAACTTTCTTGATGATTTGTACATGAATAATGCTAAGGTCATAATCTTTATATTTTATTGCCAAACTAGAACTTAAAATATTTGTTCAACTAACAACTAAACTAAAGCTATTAAGACATTAATGGTAATTTTCCCTCGGGTTCACAACATTGAGTGATATGAACTTGTTCATTTTGTTGAAGAAATCTAGTATGGCCCTTCCCAATTTGGGGACAAACTTCCATCAGAGGGATTTCTCTACCCTAGTAGAAACTTTCAGAGAACCAGTTTACCAACTGTGAATTGATGATTTCTGGCCTTCTTGATATGCTACTTGAACAACTCTTATTAATAAGAAGATAAGTGAATGATATAATTCTCTCTACTTTTTTTTTTTCTAAGTCCAACTCATAGGTTATTCAATTGTCAGCTTTTCCATCTTTATAGATCTTATACCTCAATGTTGGTAGGCCCATCTTTAGGAGCATAATAACCTACATTTCTTAAGCATGCACATACATTATTTCTTAAGTTAATCACATTGGAGTTCTTCGATAATACCAAGGGATGAAGGGGAGTTCTTTAAACCACCCCCTTTGGATTTATCCAGTCAGTGTTTAATTTCGGTAAGGATTGTTTTATTAGAGATCTCAAACTATCTGTTGCTTTGAGGGAAGACTATTGATGCATAGTGATTATGAGCTTCGTACTCGATGGATAAGTCTCTCAAATTATTATTGTTGAATTGGGTCCCAATATTTAAATTAAAAGATATAGCGATCCCAAACAAATCTTCTAGTATTTGTTTATTTGATGTGGACTAAAGTTTGTGCCTTCATCCATTTGGTGAAGTAGTTGTTTGTCGTGATAAGAAACTTATGATTGCATAGGACTCTTGGGAGTGGGCCAACTATGTTCATGCCCCATTGGAAAATGGCTAAGGACTTATTATTGGTTTAAGTCCCCTCTGTATACCCGATGAGGGGAAAATCTTTACCTTTGGCACACTTTTGAACACACTTTATGGGGTCTTTCTTCTTGAAGGGACACTTGTAACACCTCGTATTTTTGGGCTTTTATTAATTAATTAATTTCATAAATTTTAAATTACTTGTGTGTCGTAATTTAATTGAATTAATTATTATTAATATTAGATAAATATTAATCCGGTGAGTAGACGATTAGTATTTATGGAATTTAAAACTGATAAGTGAATAGTAATAATTTAATAAGTTAATAGGTGAATATTAACTTTTAGAAAAATAATTCGGATGGCAGTTCTGAGTGTACAGTTGAGTCTGGATGGATCGAAATAGTCGAAAAAGAGTACCCATTGGTAGTACATGGGTCTCAGAGCATTTTTAGGTATAACCAAGCCCACGTAAGGGTGTTTGATCCCTTTTAATAAATCCCAAACATGAGATTGACTTAATAAACCCTAAAAGAGAGACGGTGTGAGAGCCATAACTCATTTAAGAAAACCTAATCAAGTAGAGGATAAAAGAGGGAGCAATTAGAGAAACCTTGGGCCCCTAAATCAAGAACAAGTGTGGACATTCTTCATCAAATCATCATCTACACCAAAGAGATTCAGACCCTACAAACCCTAGAAGGAAAGTGGTTAAACTTGCTCTTAATTAATTGCAGATTTCTATTCATATCATAGTGGGTGTGAGATGAGTGTATTATTTTTGGGTTAGTTTGATATCTGAATTGGGTTCAATGAATTTAGATTTATAATATGTAGAGGATTTTAGAAGGTTAAATTTTAAGTCTTAAATCTTTGTGGTTATTAAATTAAGAGTTGGGTATCTTGAAATATCAAGTTTGTGGTTAGTGGGTAAATAATTACGGTGTGAATTCCTGGGCAAAAGTTTATACAGGTTTTTAGAAATTGTTAATGGCGGAATCAAATTTGGACGAAGAAGGAGGTGGAGAGAACCCTAGGTCGTTCGAACGACCCGGGCTTCGTTCGAGCGAAATCTTCGTCGTTCAAACGACAGGAGTGTCATTCGAACAAGATGGCTGACCCGACGACTTTTCTCTCTTCCATGTTTTGGTCATAGTTTTTATTTTGAAGGATTACAAATATGGGGTCTTAATTTTGTGTGAAGTTTTAATGGTTATAGTTATGAGGCCTTGATTGTGGTATGAAATTTTAATGGGACAATTCAGAAAATAATCCAAAAGGGAAATGAAGGCTGAAATTGAGTAATTTGAAAACCTCATATTAATAAGTGTGCAAAGCTTATTAAGAAGAATTTTGGATAATAAATTATGAATATTTTATTTTTGGGCCAAGTGAGCGAGTCCAGGTATATTGGTTGAGCGACACTATGGTAATAAATTAATTAATGCATAATTAATTAAATTTGAGTCAAAATTCGAACTCGGGTATAATTTGGGCTAGTGCTACGGACTATGGGCACGGTATAGCTGGAATTAAATTTATTATATATATACGGTAATGTGATAGTATATATATATATATATATATATATATATTGTGTGTTCATAAATATCAGTGACTAGATATTTAGTAAAAGCATACCCCTCTAGTGCTATTATAGGAGGTTGCACGATGTGGATGAATCCACTGGCTTGAGGAGCAAGGGAGTACAGTCCCCAGGTCATACTGTTCGTATTTAGGGGTGAGACGCATTGGGTATGATTCGGTCTCATTTTTGGAGAGAACTATGATCGCCTCTCCTGCGTTTATTTTGTTTCATTGATTCGGGAAGCTAACCGTGTTAAGGTATCCGAGTGGATGAGTATACCTAGATTGATAGCATTGTAGAGAACATCCAGTGAGTGCCTATTCAGGAGGATGGTTATATAATTACGGCATGTGCGTGAATGTTATAATATGATGATACGTGTATATATATGGTACAAATAATTATATACGGGTAAAATACATGATGTGAATTGTATTTTGTTATATAACTCGTAAAACTGTCATATGGTCCCAAATGGAAATAATGATTAGTTAAATTAATGTGATACAACTTATAAACATATATTAAACATACTCGGGTTGGAGTAGGGTGACGGGAAGGAACTATATAACAAGAACTAGTTATGGGGTAGATGACTAGGTGGAATATATAAAAAAATCGCTAGGTATGCACATTATTTGAGGGGTGAGTCGGTCCTTAAAAGAGTGCGACACTAGCTTAGATATGAAGAGCATTCTTGGATATTAATTTGCTGCAACTTAATTCACTTGCTAAATACTTTCAAATTTTTTTGGGTTCTAACCCTTGCTATCAAATATTTTCAAAACTCTTTTAGGTGTCCGACCACAAGGATGCCAGACTTGATCTTATTTCAGGGTATGTATCTGCGGCATTTGTGGGTGTTGCAGGAGTTGTACTAGACGCCTCTCTTATTCACTCCTAGATTGCGATAGTATCTCAGTTTTACTTTCGAGCATGTTGCTCATGGCAGTTGTACATTTTATTTCATTTTAGATTGTATCAACTATATTTCTTATGCATTACATTTATTTTGGTTTGGTTGTTTAGTCGATGTTTAATTCGGCTAGTACTTATTTAATATATGTGTGTTATGCTTAGACTCTTTTATATTGTGATGGATCTATTTGGTTTCTTGTTATACTAAATGTTTTGGTTAATTCAACATAAAATTTTGACACCGGCTTAATTAAATATTAGGTGGCTAGTAATTAATAAGTTTTTGACAGTGATGCTAAGAATGAACTAGATGAAAATCATGATTAATTTGATAAAGGCATGATCACCCAGTATTAAATTAGGCAGAGTGTCAAAACATTCATATCCTTGTGAAATTTCCATGTATTCCAGTGATAGGCCACTAGCATAGGCATTGCAACCCCCCTTGTGAATTTCCTAATAGTACCTTCTAATTTATCTGGATGAACACACTTAAGGAGAGGGTCAACGAATGATCATTTGTAAAGGTGACCTTTCAAGTCCAAGTCAAATTTAGCCTATTTCACTTTTATCTTATGAGTTGACTTCTTATTGGATAAAAACACGGCATCTATGAGATAAGTCACGATTAGATCCATACAACTGGGTGTTTGGTCAGTCTCTATTGCTATTAAATGTGGCACATGTTTATGATTGGTTTCTCGATGACCTCCAGTTTGATTGTCCTATTCAAATAAATATCAATGGATGGGGCTAAGGTATCCAACACATTAACGTGACTATTGGTGTTTCTTGTTAACTTTTCAATTGTTATTAATCAAAAGGTCTTGAGCAGAGTACTTGTTTTTATCCTGGTAGACCATCATCCTTGGATCCTTGCCTCATAATCTCCATTAAGTTGACTCTACACCAAAGCGGGAAATTTGTCACTGCCATTAGCAGTGAAAAATGATATTTGTCACTATTGTTTACCGTCACGATTTAGGGGTGGCATAAAATTTTTGTCACAATGTTTAATACTCCTTATTTATGAGTAATTATTTTTTATTAATTTACCATGCGGGTTAATTATATGAAATAAAAGAAGTTGAAGTAAATATTAATTTAAGTGATTTAAGAGATAATATTTACTGAGTTTTATATATTCGCTGTTAAGCGAATGTAAATAGTTTGACATTATGTTATGTTGTGTCGTTGTGATTTAAGCGTCTGTTATGACTTATTCTAACCGGATTGTTATTAATGCGTTAATATAATGTTGAAACATGAATTAATGAACGTTATCCCTAATGCCAGTTTAGAGGGCACGGTTAGTCTGAAAATGGTTGAGATAGTCAAAATAGGTACCAAAATGTGTTTTCGGACTCCGGGGATACTTTTGACAGTTATAACTTAATTATGATGTTACGAGTCATTTTAATTGTGTAGTAGCATTTAAGTGTTAGACTTAATGTATTTGGGTATTTTAGTCTTGTAAGAACATTTATTTCTCATTTATGTTTCTACACCTAAAGAGAGTTAGAGAGAAGAGAGAGCTAGGGAGAAAGAGGAGAGAAAGATGAGATTTGCTATCTTTGGCTTGGAATTGTTTCAACGAGCAAGAATCGAAGGCTACAAACTTGAGGCAAGTTTTTAACTTGCAAATATGTATGATTGAGTGTGAATAATTTGTATATATAGTTGTGTTCTTGAGATTTAAACCATTTGGGGGTTTTGATAATTTTGCTGTTTAAACCTTTAGACTTTGATTTAGATATCATTTGAGTTGGTTATATTAGTTAGTTGTTGTGTAAGAATGATTTGGTGAAGTAATTAGATGATGATGTTGAGAGAAGTGGAAGAAAATAGGTTTGTAGATTTAGGTTTTGTAAGAAAATGGGGAATGGTCGATGGATCTGGTGCGACCGGTCAACCGCGGGCAGGAAACTAGTCGACCGGGCCTAAAGGTAAAAGCCTACTACTTTTCTCGCGAGGAAAATTTCAAAACCACGGTCGACCGGGGGTCAGCGGCCGGTCGACCGGTACCCTATTTTTAACCCAAAAATTAGGATTTTCTTCTACTCTTTTCTTTTAAGGTTTGAGGCTTAGGAACCTTCTTATATGAAGTAATAAAGAGTATTATGGTCTTGTATTAGGGGAATTAACACCCTAGGTTAGAAAGGGAGTGTTCGAGCTTATGTCGGGGATTAATTAATTAATTAATTAGTGGAAGTTAGTGTCTTTTTCATCAAGTAAGCTAGTTTAGGACTAGGGTAGAGTTGGGTGGTATTATTTTGGTCTTTTAGAGACTAGTATGAGGAAAATTACACTTGGTCTCTTATAGTGTTGTTGTGGACCCTTGGAGGCTAGTATGGGGGCAATTAAACTTTTTAGTTTATTTCGTTAGGCACATATGGTTCCGGATACAATAAATGTACATTTTAAATTGACATATATTGTGATTTATGGCTTGCATATACATACCTCTCTAAATTCTATCTTAAGGGAAGTTACACAAATGAGGTAAATCCCCTGGCTAGTGAATGTAGGGGGAATATAGTCCTCGGCCATAGGACTGGTGGTTAGATTGTGTTGTTATTTTATTCGAAGTGAGGTAATTTCGAGTATGGTTATGACTCACTGTCGAAGGTATATGGCCATTTCCCACGAGACGCGATTTAGGGTACCCAGGTGGTCTTGGTTATAGGCCCTGGAAGATGATAGCATTTAGGGATACATCCAGTGGGGTGACTCCTGGAAGGATGGTCTTAGAATCGTTATATTTTGATTGTAACTATTCTCACAAATGTGGCATTTAATAAATGGCTAATGAATTTATAAATCGACAGTATGGCATATGTTTCCCAAGGACAAATGGACTTATGAAGTTATATTTTATGAGTTTGAAATATAAGCATGTTAAAATGGAATTTAGATATCTCTCTTAAATTGATGAGTAGTTTAACTTAATGAATGGTATAGTGCACTGAGGTGAGAGGTGAGGATAATTCTTATATTGCAGAGAGAACTTAACCTGTTTAGGATGTTAGTATTCATAATTGTTATGCACTTTATTCACGCATATATCATATCAAACTGGGCTCTGACCCATTTATATTTGTCTTTATTTGTCTTTCTTGTGTGGTTATTATATATATTCTCAGGTGCTCCACTGCAAGGATGCCCGTGTTGATCCTTCCTTCCCAATGTCAAGGAGCTACATCATTTTTGCGAATGTTGTAGGATTTTGAAATAGACGCATCAATCTTTTGTATAATCTAGTTAAGCGCGCGTTGCCCCATTTATTACTCATACTTGTTGTTATACTTGATGTAAAATTTTTGTATTTTCCTATTGACCGACAGCTTATTCGGTTATGTTTTGTAGAATAGTTGTTAAACTTGTACATGTTTTTACTTGTATCCACCTTCTATTATAAATGAATTGTCAAAACTATTTTATCTACTTTGTAAAATTATTTGACATCTGTTTTCATTTAAAATAATTGGTGGTTGTCTCGTACTGTTATTTATGTGACAGTGATGCTAAGAATGGACCATCTATGATTCCTGTATTTATTGGAATATCGGGATGGTCACCTCTTATTTTAATAAGCGGGGTGTCACAAATGTTGAAGGCCATTACCCGCCCATTTTGTCCTTGCTCGCAGTCCATACAAAGGACATTTCTCACAGCATTTAGCCGTGGCATAGTAATTAAAAAACTAATACCGATTTCAGTACTCAATTATACATATCAAAATATTACAATCTTAGTATTTAAAAAAAAATCAATAGAGTTTCCTATATATTTCAGAAAGTCCCGATATCCTGTAGACATAAAACATATTTAAACTCAAATTCAACATCAACAATAATATCACACAATCCCATTCCGTACATTTTATGAGTCTAAAAGAAAACACATCAGTATTCTACAACCCAATTGGGACGACCAAAACATCAAATAAACCCACCCCAGGTTCTCAATACAAAATGAACACCGAAACAAATATAACTAACATAAGTAACCCATAAAACTTCCATGATATGAAATGCCAAGAAAATGTAACAAATCATCGTGAACCTATACCATGGGTCACTACATGGTTGGTATGTTTCTTGACGTCGAGGTAAATATATGATGGGGTACTGATTAGGTATTAACCGCCCTTATGTACTAGGAGTATGCCTGGTAAGAAAGTTGAATGGAGTCAAATCCATTATATGTTCCTCCTTGGTATCCATTGACTTTTGATGATGTTTCTTTCCAGGAAGTGTATAAACTTAGATTTAGGCCTTTGACTACTACGTATATTGGGTATGTCATGTGTACAACTGCAAACATTCAAATGCAATTATTATCACATCACTCTTAAATCAAATATAATATGAAAAATGATAAATAACCTATATGTGTATATGATTGTAGGAAAGTTGGTATTCCACAAATGTAAGTTGCATTTACTCATGTTCATATTTGAAGATAAAGCTAAAACTAGTTAATTTATTTGTAGTCATTGGATGTTTAATAAGAAATAAAAGAAGAAAACATAATATATTTTATTTGTGCAATTTTCTTACCATTCATGTAAAAATTATAATATATTTAGGTTGAAGATGACATACATTTTGAGGATGACACTAAAGAACTAAAACAATGGGATCAAAAGGTGATTGAATTCTATATCAATTATATACTATGAGGTGGACATTGATTATTTCGTGAGCAAAGTCCGGGTATCGCTGATTTATAGATTTTCACACAGATGAATCAATTGGATGGCACATGAGATTCTTACCCACCTCCGCTCGAGCATGCCAGGTCATTGCCTCTATTGCCCAAGGTATATTGTAAAGTCTCTTTATCCGATGACCTATAAGGAAATACTTTAACCCCTTCTTAGGTATTTTCATATCTACTTTCAATAAACATTTATTATTTTTATCATCTTTTATTTAAATATAGATTCCTTACATATATGATAAGCTTGTTTGTCCTTGTACTCCTTATAGTGTACACTACACCAAAAGGGAAGAGTTATCACCCTTTTTCGACAAGGTGTTGTTACGGTCCTTGACCATGACAAAAAAAAATACACGTTCGTTGTCACGGCCAAGGACCCTGACAACATCGAGACATATTTTTTTGTCATGGTCAAGGTCCTTGACAAGGTTCGTGATAAAAAAAATGTTGGGATTATAGCCAATAAAAGCCCTTTTCCCATAAAATATTACACTATCCCTCCCCTCTCATCAACCTTGTTCTTTCTCTCTCCTAGATAAAAAAATCTCCTATTTTATTTCACTATATATATATATATATATATATATATATATATATATATATATATATATATATATAATGGAATGTATATATGTGTGTGTATATATACAGTTGTAGTTCTTGAATATATGTGTTTCCTTGTTGTAAAATAGTTGTATTCACATGTATTGCTTTGATATTGTTAGTAATAATTTGTGCAAAACCTAGGTTTGAATATTCAAACCAATATTTATTACATTATGAATATTTGACTTTGATATTTGTTTTGGCATGAATATAGATGTTTGTTTATTGTAAAATAGTTTCATTTACATGTACGACTTTGATATTGTTAGAAATAATTTGTGCAAAATCTAGGTTTGAATATTAAAATCAATCTTTATTACACAATGAATATTTGACTTTGATATCTATTTGGGCTTGAGTATATATGTTTGTTTGTTGTAAATTTAATCATTTTGGTTAAAAAATAATTTCCGAGTTTATTTAAAAATGTTAAGGATTTGGGAATTTTGGGTGAAAATGGCAAAGAACGTAATGAATGTTTTACCACGAGTTCTAATTTGGTATGTATACACGACATAGGGTTTCAACCATCGTTGTCAAATCAGGATACGTATCGTAAGATACTAACAACAACAAAAATTTATAAATAATTACACAACATAGTATGGTTTTGAACTAATTTGATGATATGATTAAATTGTCTCATGGTAAAAATATTCCCTTTCCTCGTAGTAAGATTTATAAAAGTGAAAAAGGGGGTGGGGGTGGGGAGGTTCCACATAAGGAACTTTTAAAAATTAGATTCGTATCATATCGGTATATGTATCATGTATCGTAAGATTCTAACAACATAGGTTTTAAAACTTGGATTTAATTAGTTATAAACTATAATTAAAACCAATTTTGTATGAACATTGGTTTTGAAAATTAGCTTATATTAGGTCATAAAGTATAATTAAAACCAATTTGGTATGTAGGGTTTCAGAATGATAGTGTTTCAACATTATTATGTGGCATGTATCCACGGGGATAAACTAACTTGTAGAAACGCCGTGAGTCACATGACTGCAACAATTGTTTCTACAAGTTAGTTTATTCCAGTGGGGTATAGAACTATTCTCACCCCATTTTTCGTAGATGATAGGTAACAATTCCTGCAAGTTTTTTTGAGGTATCCTTTATGCAAAGAGTGGATGGGTGAGACAATTAGACTCAGAGATGTGTACCATAGAGGTGCTACCAAGTTTTTAAAATTCATGAAGAGGTGTGTTAATAACTAAGAGTTCTCTTGTCCTTGCACATGTTGTAAAAATAATTTTTTTTAAGGAAGATAGTTGAATTATAACTGCTTAGATGGGGTATGCAAGACGATTGCCAGGTATGAGTTTTCCATGGGTAAATACATTGTTCCTTTGTCCCCAAATAACTTACATTATAACCGTCAAGTAGGATAGTGGTGGAAGGACATAAGGATCCCATATAATATGATAGATTATGTAATAGACGGTGCTTAAGAAGTTCATGTGGTGGAAGACAATAAGGATTATGATAAGGAAGATGAATATTATGGTAAAAGTTCTAGTGGTCATGAAGGTGTTGGGATAAATCTTGACGACTACCAAAGTTTGAAAGTCAAATCAACCCAACCGTTGTACCCTAATTACGGGAAAATCAAATAACTTTTTATGACATGGTTGGTTTACATAGTTTGAAGAGCCATTTTGATTTGTTTGAAAATTGCATGACTGGAATTCTGAATTGGGTAAAGGGTTTACTCCCCAAATACACTTCCTAATAACTATTCGAGTATTAAGAACTGTTTGAAAGGTTTAATAATGAAGTATAAATCAATTCACGCTTGTAAGTATGAATGCATACTACACCGAAAGAAGTAAAAAATCTTTATCATTGTTCGATTTGCGAGGAATCTAGACATGTGACAAATCATGGTTCTAAAGATGAGAGAGGCTCATTTTCAAAAGTGCCTAAAAAGTATTGAAATATTTTCCTATTGGTCCCTAGTTAAAGAGATTTTTCACAATACCATGGACAACGGAGGCAATGGTTTGGAACGCTCGCCAGTAGGGGATAGTCTCACACGTCATCCTATTAATTCAACCATTTAAAAAGGCCTAAATTTTAATTAATCGGATTTCGCTAATGAACAATGTAATATTCGTTTGGCAATATCAACAGTTGGGTTCAATTCGTCCGAAAATCTAAGCACTAATTAAAGTGTATGACTGGTGATCTTAGTACCCTTAAATCCCCCTCCTTCGTTGTGCATGAAATCAGAATTTTTTATGATGTCTTTGTTGATATTTGTCCCAAAGTCACCTAGTGACGACACTGTTGTCTACTTGGAACCCTTTTTAGAATAATTGAATGAGTTGTGGGTAGAGGGTATGAAGTAATTGGACTCTAGAAAATAGGAAGATTTCACGTTAAAAGCTATGTTGATTTGGGTTATTCATGATTTTTGAGCTTATGGGGCTGTAATGTTCACGGTTACTTTGGGTATCCCATTTGTGGAGAGGAAAATGGATCTCAACATCTCAAGGATAATGGAAAAATTATATATCATTCTCATAGGATATTCTTGCCTCCCAATCGATTAGATTTGATCAAAGCTTTAATTTTCTGTCGGGTGAGGTCGAACATAGGCTACCTTTGACAAAGGTTTCAAGTTAAGAAATTGAAAGGAGGTCTTCCAAATGTTGATCTAATGTGCCCGGGAAGGATACTAAATTCAAGAATGCCAAGCATAAAAAGACACTTGTTGAGAATGAAGCCAAGAAAAGGAAGGCGTGGTCTAGGAGGTCAACATTATTTGGCCGTATTGGAAGGGTAGCCACGTGCGCCATGTATTAAATATCATGCATGCCGAGAAGAACGTCATCAAACATCTTGTGAGCACATGCCTAGGTGGAGGTCATTCAAAGGATAGAGAAAATTCATGACGTGATCTTAAAGTGTTGAAAGAAGAAAGAAATGTACTTTTAGACTCACTGCGTAATTTGAAAGTTCCTCCTAATTTTTCACCAAATTTGCTGTGGATTATGAGCTATGCTACATATGATCTACGAAAGTCTCACAATTGGCATGTGATCATGAAAATGGTACCTTTATTGTTTAAGCAATGTTTCTCTAAGCATAAGGATTTGTGGAGGGCCATTATAGATATTAGCCTTTGTTTCACACTTTTGTGAGCAAAATTAGTCAACCAAAAGCACATTGTGGCTTCAAAAGAAACAGTAGCCGGAGCATTGTGCGTATTAAAGAAATATTTCCCCCTGCACATTCTTCGACATAAGTATTCACTTGTTGTTGTACTTATGAAATTAGGCTCTTCTTTGCGTCCTAGTAAGACATCGATGGATGTATGCATGTGAAAGTTTTAAGAATTTTTTTAAAGAGTTTATTAAGAATACGAAGCACATTGAAGGATCCATTGTGGAGGAACACATTAATGTGTAGGCATCAGTGTTCTCTAGGGAATATATGCCCAACTCTAACATTGTAAATGATGGAATTGAGATCCCCGATGAGGGTGGTCAAGTCATGGGCAAATAAGTTAAACTGACAAGTTTACAATATGAGCAAGTGGCATGATATATGTTTTAAACCCATGAAGATGTCGACAAATGGAGATAGTAAGTTTGTATTGTAATACTAATTCATGTTATTATTTTATTTACTTGATCACCTTCTTGATAAATTTTGTCATTTAATGTATAAAATATAATGCATTCGAGCACAACAAAAACGAAGGATTATTTCACATTCAAACATAAAATTTAGACTTTGGGTGTCACGGGAGGTAATTATTACGTTAAACGTCCCTTATTAAATGATAAAAATTACAAGCTTTAAAACTTATCTAATTAACTTATGTAATATATAATTTTAGTTGTTGAAGATGGCTGATGCCACATCAAGGCTTTCTTATCTCGCTGCTGGACCTAATTTCATGGCACGCGAGTATAAGAAGTATCGTCTGAACGGTTATATATTATTTTCAAGGTTGTACGAGCAAAATAATTTGTTACAAAACAACGACATTTCATGTGAGGCCCTTGTGTATTTTAAGGTGAGTGTCAAAGACAAAAATCTCGTTGAAGGAAAAATGACTTAGAATGGTGTAATTCAAAACATATTTGAATTAAACTATATATATTTCCAATAGATTGTGTTTTATTATGATTGGGTAAGAATTGAGGACAAAAATACTTGTAAAGTCAATTCGAGTACCAATTTAATATGGTAGACTTGTCGAAGATGAAGAGCAAGGAGCAAATGAATGATGAGCGATTTGCTTATGCATTTGAAAAGCTCAAGCAAGTGTTTTACTCGAAGTATATCAATAAAGAATCATAGTCAATCATCTTACACGCACCGAAGAATCTAACAAGTAGGATGGATGACCTGGATGCTCCACCAAATATTAATCCATTTTGGTTGACAGCCCTGATTCGTCCCGAATCATGGCATATATTACCCTCTATACTTATGCATTTTAGTCCTCTTGAGTACTTTAATTCCTATAAATATTATCAATAAATATACAACCTCCATTTTATATGTTAACATGCTATTTGAGGTTTTATTGAGCTTTTGTAGGTGTTACAGTGCTTAGTGTGAAGTTTGTTTGCATTCCGGTGAAGCTCCGTCGACTATCACATGTTCAGGGGCAATTTAATAAATTCACACTTTGGGATTTTTGACCAAAGAATTCACGAAAGTTGATGCCCTCAGAATAAGATTCACGTGGCTATTAATGGTGCATGAATTCGAGTCCTAATGAAGATTGTAAGGGCCTTTGAGCGGAGGCAGTGGGGTTTGATTTGCGCCACCAGTCGACCGACCACCACCACGATCGACCGGCATTTCCATCTTTTGCTTGCGGCCAATGCAGTGTACTCTCTTTCCTTACATGTGATCGATCGGTCTAACCCCCCGGTCGACCGGTCCCTTATTTTGGCCGGTGTTGCTGTTTTCTTTTTCTCTTTTATTTTTATTTTCTTTTATTTCCGCACTTACTATATAACAAAGACTTGTGTATTTTATAGGAACGTCTTCTTTTTCTTCATTTTTAGTTTAGGACCTAGGGTTAGAACATTTGTGGATTATTTGTGGAGCCTCCTCTTTCCATTTCTTGTTGTGTAATACGCATTATTGTAAGCTTTCTACTATTCATCTTCTTCTTTGTCCAGTTTATGCCTTATTTTCCTTTCTGTATTTAATTTCTTGCCTAGTAAAGTGTTGTAGTTTATTTAATTCTTCTTAGCTTTAATTAATTAGATGTCTTAACTTAGTTTATTTATTTATTTCATCATGCTTAGTGGCTGATTTAAATTAGTTTGTGTTGGATTGAACTCACCTAAGGTTTGATTTGGTTGCTTTGCTATGGTGATGGGTTTTCATGAGTTTATTTCGATTGGGTTGTCCTAGTTATTACGTATAGGAGATTTAACGAGATATGTTATGTATTCTCCATATTTAAGACCTTGTGTGTGTAATTTCTAGCGTATTTGTTGATGCCAAAATCATATTAGGCTTTTATGCAAATTTAGGGGGTGACAACTCTCGGTTTAATTAACTGCTGAAATGAGATTCAACCTTAATAACCTATGTACCCATGTAATCATTTATACTAATTAACTCGGGGTGAGGGATATCTGTCGCAACCTATAGTTTTTATTCATTTTATTAATTTTAGTTTATAAACACATGCCTAGTTATCTTTTCTTTTTGTTAACAAATTATCTTTTACACTTTTACTTTAAAAGTATTAAACTGATTAAATTCTAGCAACTAGTCTCTGTGGCTTTTCGATATCCGGACTGGCCGCTATACTCCCTTAAAAGAATTTAGTCATAGTTTAGGTTTTTTTATTGACTCGGTGAGCCGAATAGAACAAACGATCGGCGTCAGTGACGCGACACCGCGGCGAAATCTCTCTCTATCAAACCCTAACTTAAAATAATTTTTAGATACTTTATATGAGTAGAGTTATTTAGGTTGTAAAATGTATTGGGGATTCCAATTTGTAATTTGTAATATGTAGCTTGTTAAAAGTAATGCGGATCTCAAATATTAATTTATTATTCATTAACTCTAATGTTGGTTGTTATATTAAAACTTCCCGAAAAAATAAATTTAGAACAACACTACACGAAAAGAGGCACGATTATGTCACACAACATTAAACTAACTTGTAGAAATAACTGTTGCAGTTGTGTGAGTATTTCCATATGATTATTATATCCCGATTGAGTATTTCCATTCGATTCACTAATGAAAACAAGTGGGTGGAATAGTTTTATGTTATTTAAATTCTTATATTCCGAACTTGATTATTTTCATTTAATTTATGTTATATATTATACTAATAGAGCCTATTTTTTTGCAGAATATGTCTACATCAGGAAATAGGACCCCAGAAAAAAGCCTGGGTAACGAGGGATCATCTAACAATAATTGGTACCGAATGAGGGAGTTGGAGTTAAGAAAATTTGTAATTGGTCATGGGTACAAAAATTGGAGGAACATGCCCGTAAAACTGAATATGGTCGTTTGAGGGGGATTAGAGGTATCGAAATCTCAATATTTAAATTAAACATTTGACTTTCATATAAGATTTTATTTTTATGTTTTTTAATGTTAATTCACTAACTTTCTTATATTATATGATTACTGGAAAATAAATTTTTTTACTTGCCCCCGAAATCACGGGACTGTGTATTGACCGGTGTAGGCGGGCAGTGGAAGATATGGGAGAAGAACTTGCGCACCCGCTATTTTGAAAAGGATCGAGAGTTCGTGTTGTGGTGTAGGGACACCATCCCGGAGACGGAACCAATCATGTTGGACAACTAGAAGAAGTTTATGAATAACGAGACATCTGTGAGACAATTGTCTGCCATATCTCAACGAGGACTAACCAGTCAAAGAAGGGGGATGTGCACTACTCATTCTGGATATGATGGTAAGTAAATTTATTTAAATTACATTTTGTTTATTTGTAAGTAAATTACTTTAATTTGGTCACATTTTGCAGGATTTTGGGAGTGGCCTGGGGGGGAAATCCACTTAGGATCGACTTTTATATAAATATTTGGATGATGAAGGGCGAGGCTACTAATTCGCAAGTCGTCAAGACCATAGTAAGTTATAATTGAAATTATATTTTTAATTTCGTATTGTTAATTAGTATTCTTTTTCAAAGTTAATGACCTGTTTTCATACTATCTTAAGAGAGACTAAAGGTGGTTCACAACACCCAGAGTGATATCAATACGGCATCTCTGAGTACGAATGCACTGAAATAAGTATTGGGCCAAGATAAAAAAGGTTGTACTCGAGGTGTCAAGCCCTGAATAGGGAAGTCAAAGCAATTGGGCATTGCTTGTGTTCACAGTGGGTTATCTTCCAAGGTCGACCATGAAAAAGTAAGGACAAACTTGAAATTAGAAAATATCCAACAAACGATGAACCACATATTAGAATGAGTCCAATAAGCAATCAAGGATATAGGAAAGAGGAAGGTACTAGATAAAGGAAAGGAAAAGGAGAAGGCAGATGAGGGGACCACTACTTTATCCCCGTCACCGAATCTGACCGACTCATCATCCCAGTACGACATGTACTCTACCCCCAACCCAACTATCCCGGCTTTATTTTATCCATCTGGTTAGAGAGTATATATCCGTGACACCCATGGGGGCGACCAAATTTCTAAGGGAATGAAGGACACAAGCATCACTGTAGGTGCCATTGTAAATAACCGTCTACTGCAACATTTTGAGTCCTGGGTCTGGGTTAATAAGATTTTGTCGGGGAAAGAGGACTAGGTATTGTGGTTGGACCAATAACAAGGTGTTAGACATATTACTGGCACGTTGGGGGCGTTCATTGTTTGGATGAATTTTCTCCGAGAGCCTTATTAAGCATTTGTAGGATTTTACATTTGATAAAACTTGGTTGATATATTAAACTTGAAATGTTTTGATGTAATTAACTTGAAACATATTTAATTAGTTTTATTATATGGAATTGGTGTATTTTGGTTTATATTTCATTATTATGTCATATTTATTGTTGATGATGTTGATGTTGGTTTGAACAAAAAACATGACATTTTAAAAATAGGTTTACTGTTGGGAAGCAATATTTTTTTCATGTTCTACAGTTTAGTTACGATATAGGACAGTGACAAGGCCGTGATAACTCAGGTTTTTTTATAGTCAATGATCGTGACAAATTCGTCACAAAAAATAAGGGACCGTTCGCACGACCTTAATTTGGATCGTGCGCATGACTGCACATACATTTCAGCACTGAATAAAATCTTGCGCATGACAAAAGTCAACTATGTGCATGGCTAAGTTTAGTCTTGTCACGGTACTTAATCATGATAAGACCCTGATAACCAATGTCTTGTCACGGTTAAGGACCGTGATAACTATTTTATTACACGGTCCTTAATCGTGTTAAGTCTTTGGCACCCTAGTGTGTAGGGAATATCCTCAGTGTAAAAAGCATCATGATAAATGGGTGTTGTCATGGCTAAGGACCGTGGCCTAGGGAGTTATCACGCCCAAACTTGTCATGGTCCATGATAGTGAAAATCATAATCAAATGGTGTAGTCATAGAACACAATAATACCTCAAGAATGAATTTATTTATATTTTATCCTCAAACCTTTCAAATTATTCTTCATGTTTGGATAATCAACGGGCACTGTACTTCCTGTCGGTAGCAAATATTTTAGTCAGAGGAGGATTACTATCATACTTTTCCCCGATAAGCCAAATTGACTCTTTAAGTTATGCAACCCAACTATAGAATATAACATTGTGTGGGTTAGGTTGGAATTATGGTATAATGGTGTTGAAGATTCTACTTTCAAGCGTATATAATTCCTATTTTGGTCATTGTTGTTATCAATATTATCCTCACAACCTAAACCATTTCCTTTACCATCTTTCTTTGGTTGTGTTGTGTGAACTCCACAAGTGTCATTTATAAGATTGTTTAACCTAACATGTACTAATGGACCATCCTTTGTGTGAATTGTTTCCTTGACAATGATTTCTTCTGGAATATATGGGAAGTCCCTCTCCCCGTGGAATTTCCAAACGTGTAATCAACTTGCATACCACACTGAATCAAATGTAAATTTACATATGCCCCATTCAAATGATTACCATTTCTACAATGAACACATGAACATAGGATAATATCACTTTTGAGATTCTACAATACAAATGAATAGAAACTCATTATATTACAAAGTTAAATGACTATGTCCTTAGTAGGTTACGCATTTATCTAGTTCTCTTTTACTTTTCTTAAACTATCAAATGGGTTGTTCTTGAGATTGTGATTAATTTTTTTAATTAATTTTTTTTTACCTTGATACATCATACACATGCATTTGGTTTTGTCTGACTTTACCCCTTGTACGGATAGTGTATTTAACCAAAAACTCTTACAAGTTAAATATCTAGACTTATACACCAATGTTTCACATACTTCCAACTCTATTAATTAGCAATTAAACTTTACTCATCTATTTTATAGATAGAAATAATCCATACCTCTTCTTCCCCACTTCACCTTATTCCTAAACCACGTTTAACCCTAATTCAAGATAACCCCAAATAAATATACAACATTAATATCGCGATCAACAATATAACTTAAAACATCGTATAAATTTGAACACACAAAAACTATTGGAATTCTAGTGGGTTATGTCTGAATACGTAATATTAAAATTCGATTATAAGATAAGCATAATACTAGGAGAAATATGAACATGATAAATGGGTACTACCATAAAGTTTCCATCAACCTTTTTTATGCAATTTTGAACACTATAGAAAATGACAACTATTTTACAAAAAAATGATAATCCCTTAGATTTCTCGTATTCTAAAGATTAATCCTAATTGTTATCGTCCAAAAATGGTGATAGAAAAAAAATGAAAAATAACTTAAAGAATGAATGACAGAGAGAATGGGGAAGAGCGATAATGAGAATGAGACATAATTTATGTGGTTGGGTCCATGAGACATAATTTACGTGGTTCGGTCCCAGAGGGAAACCAACATCCACGGGTGCTACTAATTCTTCTTCTGCAATTATTGGGTATTCAATCAGGGTTTCTATGATTACAAAAATGATTAACACCCCTTCTTTATGTGGGGTTTCCCCCTATTTATAGGTGATTTTGTGGAGAATATTTAGGGGACATGTGGACTGTCTTTATAGGCCAGGCAGTTACTATGTGCTAACTGGTTCATAACAAATTGATATGTTTTGGATACCACATTGGTGTTCTGAGATGCGCGCAAGTAACAACCACGTAATAACCACGTTTTCCTTATTTCCACGTGACTAGTGAGAAGTTCTCCAGGTATAGGTGAGAAGACGGCCACACGGCGTGAGCAAGTAATTGCACTAGATAAGGACTATTATCCATTATGGATGTCTAAATAGGCTAATACCTGAGCCAACCTCATGTTAGAAGTAACGGCGAGCATATGTTGAACACCCGTGGGTCCCCTCCTAACGTCATATAAGCTCCACGTGAGCTGGGTTTACAAGGGTATAATAGAAACCCCCCAAGACTTTGTGCATGAGCTCTATGGCTAATGTGGAGCGAGTGGATGAAGTGTTTATTTTGCTCGTAACTAAGGTGTGATGGTCGAATCATTTATGGCCGGCATGGGCTGAGAAAATTACCTTTGTAATTTGTGGAAGTGCTAAGGACATGTGGTAAGCTGCTGAACCATCTTCCTGTAATGATTACTACGGGGCGCATGGGCAGGTTCTCTATACCATCAGTTGAGTGTTTCAGTCTTTACGTATTCCGATGTCATGATTTTCCATCCATATTTTCACAACTGTACTACCCATTGTTTGTACTAATTCAAACCACAACTTTAAACACTTTTGAATTTTAGAGAGAGAAAATAGGCATTCTTGAGGTTTGAGGAGGCGATTCATCTGCGATAAAAGTTTTCTTCCTAGTTCCATTGTCTGTTTATTAAGGGCATTTTTTCGGTGCTATTTTTCTCTAAAACTTTTGTCTTTTATTTCATCTTCCAGGTACACCCTTCCCCTCCTTTTTTAGGGTTTACTATTCCTCTAAATTTTAGTTTTGCCCTTTTTTTAGTTGGTGCATGATTTGTTGCGAAAATTCTTAGACGGGGTCTGTTAATTTAGATGGCCATTGAATTGGTTTTCTTAGGACTTAGGTAACCTTAGGATTATGGGTTTTAATTTCCTGCATAATAGGTTTTGCATTTAATCTCCTAATCTCACTGCTATGTTTGCTCCACCTTTATGAGTTTTTCGCCCCACGTTTAGCATATTTACGACTTTGTGAGCGAGCTTGAGTCTGAACGTCCTGGCATTACTGCTAGAAGGTTTTCCCGCCCTCTACAGGTAGTTATCGGAGGATGAACTAGGACACCCTAAATACACACCCCAGACTCCATCTAGTAGTGGCTCTACTCCTATCCCAAATAAGACTTTGTTAAGTCTCCGATTTTAGACGATTCTGAAATAGGTTGTTACACCCCCTTTTTCCAAACATTGATCCAGTAAAAACTATCTATCTCCATGTTTGCCATAAATTTAGAGTCCCTTTTCGATGACGTAGGTTTAGACATAGCTGAGGATGTAAGACCTGAAAGTGTGGGTCCCTTTCCATCTACCTCCCCTATGGATGAATCTATTCCTGATCGGGCAGAGGAGGATGAAGATGGATCTTTTGAGTTTTCTTATTTCTATTATCCAGCCCAGACTGATGCTCAATGGTATTCGAGTACCATAATTGAGGAAGATATGGATCGTTTAAGAGAGAAATATGGCATTCAAACCGCTATACAAATGAGGGTCCCCCATTCTGAGGAGAGGATATATGACGCGAATGATGGAGAGGAGGTTTGTTTGCCAACTTGGGATTTTCAAATTGGGCTTAGGTGGCCCCTTCATCCTATTATTGAGAGGTTATGGGGTCACCCTAACCCGGTTGCCTCCTAATGCGTATCGAACCATGTTAGGAGCAATGATTTGGAAATTTCGAACTTGATTTGATCTTATTGGGGACATTTTCAGATATGTCCATGGGCTGAAGGATAATGTGGAAGCTCCCAGATACTATTATTTTTCTCCTAAAAAATCTCACTATAGGATGGTAACTATTGTTCAAACTAGCAATAATAGTTGGAAGGTCATTTTGTATTTGAAAAGGGAGGCTGAGAATTTAGTCATCATGAGCAAGATAGGTTACGTAATATTCTCAAAGAATGGAATGGACCAAATAGGATAGGTACAAGTTCCCTTTCTATTTTTTATCTGCTTGTTTACCTTACCTCTTATACTGTTTCGATGCCTTATATTTGACTTTTTCAGTGAAGAAAGCCCCTAGACTAGCTACGTCCCTTATGGATCTTATTGAGACCTATTATGAAAGGAAGCCCTCAAAGTTTAAGGAGATAATCTCGTTACAGAAGTTCGTTATGGCTGGCTATCACACCTTTCTAAGTAGTCATCCCGATAATACGCAAATAATGTGTATTTCATCCCTCAAACCGACGCATTTTAGCCCCCTCGGGCATCTTATTCCCTATATTTATGCTCATTAATCAGATAACCTCATATTTCTATGTTAACATGTTTTTTAGGGGTTAATTGAGCTTTTATAGGTATTTGGATGCTAAGTGTGAAGTTCGGACTCATTCCGCTCAATTTTTGTACGTGATCGCACATTCAAGGGCATTTTAGTCTTTCCACAGCTTGGGTACCTGGCCCAACATCGTCACAAAAGTTGTTACCCTCCTCACAAGCTTTGCGTGGCCGTGAATGGTGCACGATTCCGATTCAGAACGAAGAAGTTAGCGGGGGGGAAAACCAAACACACCAAAGCAGGGGGAAGAGTTGCATACCTGTAGCCATCGATCGATCGATCAAAAGGATCGATCGATCGATCCTTCAGTTTTTGGCCTCGAGCTGAGATGGTGGGATGATATTTTTACCATCGATCGATCGATCAAAGGGGTCGATCGATCGATGCCCTATTTTCAGCTGATATTTTGGCTTTTATTTTCTTTTCTCTTTTCTTTTCTAATTTTATTCCTTTTACTATATAAAGGAATTTTGTTGTAAATAACACATATAATTCATTTTAGATAGTTTAGGTTAGGGTTTTGGAGGTTTGAGAGCTATTTCTTCTTCCTCAATTGGTTTGACACCCATTTGGGTTTGTAATTGATACTTTTATCTTCCCTCTCCATTAATATAACTTGTATTTCTTTATTTCTTGCTTTGTTGTTAATTTACTTGCTTTCTAATTTAGGTTTACATGCTTTATAGTGTGTTTTATCACGCTTATTTACCGCATTTTTAACATGCTTTCTAGCTAATCTAGTCTAGGTTGTGCCGGATTGAACTCATTCTGGATTGACATGTTGCTTTGCTTTGGTGATGGTGTTTACCGGTCTATTTCGGGTGCGTTGTCCTTGTTATTATGCCTAGGGGATTTGACGGGGCATATCATGTATGTTTCATGCTTACGACCTTGCGTGCGTAATTTTTGGGGTATTTGTTGATACGAAAATCGTATTAGGCTTTTATGCGGATTTAGGGTCGTGACAACCCCTGGTTAATTTAACTGTCGAAATAACTCGTCGACCCATGTGACCATTTTATACTAATTAAATCGAATGAGGGATATTTGACGCAGCCTATAGTTTTTACTGCTTTGTTAATCTAGTTTCAATATACTCACCTAGATTAATCATTTTCCTTTTTCGCATCATTTCCTTTTTAGTTTGTAATTTATCTTTTACACTTTTATTTCTGAAGTATTAAGTCCCATAAATTCTAGCAACTCGTCTCTGTGGATATTTTCGATACCCGTACTTGGCGCTATACTCACCTGTTGAGTGTAGTTATAATTTTAGGTTTTTGTATAGAGCTGGTGAGCCGAATATAACGAACGAACGGTGTCGGTGACGCGACACCGCGATGAAACCCAGTCTATCACATCCTCCAGTACAAGTTCAGGTTCCTTGGAAGAAATGTGTGTTATGAAGTCTCATCTTGATGAAATCTGAGTAGGTGGTTAAGTAAGAGGGAGTCGGTGCTAAAACAGGTATCATATGCCTTTCTTCTTCATTCTACTATCACTTTCTGCTTGGCTGTCTTACTTGTTTACTTTTTTCACCTTAGCTACTACGGAGCACCCTTCTGAGGAAACTTTCAGGATGGACCCTTGTCGCACATATCATAAGATGATGGAGCTAGTTAGAAAGAAAAATATGGAAGCATGTAAGATCCAGGTAGAGTTCGAGAAAAAGAAACAGGCTGACCAAGAGGAAAGGGCCGAGTAGGCTGCTCGGCGTAAGGAGGACGAAGTTACAGTGGCCACAACCAAGTCAAAAGGGAAAGCCCCCATGCATTTTGAAGTTCCCAAAGTTAGGGAAAAATGACCTCTAGATCTGTCAGCTCTCATGAACGTCCATAAAATGCCTCATGTCGAAGAGCCTAGGCCTCCTCTTGGTGAGGCTAATACCTCTAGGTATGGAGAGGTAATAGAGTTCAAGTTTGATCCCGCTCATAAGATCAATTTTGAAAATTCATGGGACGATCTAGACTCTAATTTTTATCATGCCAACAATGCTACTGATCTGCTCGGCTACCATGACCACAATAAGGATTTTGAATTTGTGAGAGGTTAAGACCCTGTCTCCTTGTGGAGATTGACCCAGCACAGGCTTTTAATAATAGGTTCTTTTTCTGTTCAGTAATTTTGCATTTTGTGTTGCATTCCTTTTTCAATGACTTATAATTTTCTCATTATCAAGCTGCCGTGACATATAGAGATTTGAGGGAGAAGTAGATGGTCAACTATTATGTTTTTGAGGAATTATCTGAAGAGAACAAGAATCTAAAATCTTACTTAAATCATATACCAGACTGTTTGAAAAAGGCTGTCAATGAGCTGGAAGAAAGGGATAACCAACTAATGACCAAGACAACTGAACTGAGCTCGGATGAGCATGAGATCACACAGCTTAAGGACACATCTGTTACTGACGATGCTACTATCAAGAGTCTGAATGAAGCCCTTGTTGTTACTCTGGAGGCCCTAAAAAAGGCAGAACGGGATAAGGTCGTCATGTCGCTTGAACTGCACAGTGCCCGTGATGCCTTGACATTTGCTAAAGAGGTAGGAATCCAAAAGTATAAGTCCTTATCTGACTATAATGTAGAACACATGGGATTTTTCATAAATGGTTATGAGTAACTGAAGAACAGGGTCATGATCCATTATCCTAACATTGTTGAGGAAGTGAGCAAGTGGCAGGGAGATGATGAAAAAGTTATTATCCTGGCGGGGGAAGATCGTGGTGATTAAGGGTGGCAATTCGGGTCAGTCGTGTCATTTTTGGGTCATGTTGTTTTTTATTTCAGTATAAGTTTTAGGTACTCTTAAATCTATACAAGCTAAATGGGTCATGTTCGGGTCATTTTGGGTTATTACCGTAAACGAGTTTTCGGGTCAAAAATTGCCAGCTCTTGGATGACCCTTTACCATCTCAAAGTGTCCTAGGCCCCCGTGATAAGGACGCTCCTGCAACTTGATGTCTTTTGTGAATCTATATACTTATTTTTGGCTTTTTTTTGGTGATAAGCAAAATAGTTTCTTTTTTTTGTGTTGTAAAATATATCAAATTTTGGCGATGTCATTTTTTTGAACTACCTGATACAATTCCCATCATTACATATATAGAACACTATGAACAACAATTTTTATGCAATAACCATTTTGATTTTCTTTGTGTTGATTTAACAATCTTTTAATGTGCCACCGTTTGTATACTTAAGTATGAAAGTGACTGATTATTTCTGTTCACGATTCGTTAGGTCATACAGAGGTAAGGCCGAGCTCCTTGTTCACGACCTTGTGAGGAAAACATTATACATAGAGCTAATTTTTGGTTTGTGGTCTATTTTATTTAACGGGACGCTACAGTTCCTGTTCATGACTTATTTGTTCAATGAAATCATATAAATTGTTCTCGTCCTGTTTGTAACTTGTTTGTTCAACGAAGTCATACAGATTTTATTCGTGATATATGAGGTCATACAATGAGTTTGTACAATTTTCATTCTGGTCGATGCCTTGTAATTAGATATGTGCACATATATCATTCCAAAAAAAGAAAAATAAAATAAAAGGTTGGAGACTGAAACATAATTTTATTAATATGAAGCTGCTAAATACATGGCTAAAATAGAACATTTTATTGATAATACTTTCTCAGATGCTCAGAATTCCACGAGTTCTTGAACTGTTCACCCTTTAGCATTTCGATACGGTAAGTTCCAAGACTTACCACGCTTATCACTCGGTACAGTCCGTGCCAGTTGGGTTCGAGTTTGTTGTTCTTCTAAATCACTTTCTTTTTGACATAGTCTTCCTCCTTAAAACTGCTCGGATGTACACGTCGATTATAGTAATGGGAAGTCCTCTGTTGGTAGGCAACCACACGCAGTGCCATATTCCCTCTGACACCATTAACCAGATTGAGATCTATCTCCTCATTAGATCACTTATGAAGGAATTAAAGTGTGAGAGCAGATTTTTCATCAATACCCTTAGCTTCTAGGACTTGTCCATAGAGTCTAGTTTACGTTGAGTATGGCATATCCTGTTACATCCGTCATGGCAATTCACATTCACACGTTCAAGAATACAGATCCAAATATCAAGCATCTTCAACAAGTTCTACGACTTGAAGTAATATTTGGTATGTATTTGTTTTGTGCTACGTTGATTTTTTACCAGTATTGGGATATTTTTTCTAAACTGGTTTTTTACCAAAATGAGGCATTTTCAAACTGGTTTTCCAACAACGTTTTAAACTTATACAGATAATTATATTTTAGATAACTCATTTAAATGAGATTGTGATATCGTTAGAATGACTTGTTCGTGTTGTTTGAAGCCTTGTTTGAGGGATTACATCGAATATGGGTCAAATAGTGGCATATTATTTTAGTTTTTGAATGTCATTTATTCGGTCGTTAGATGGTCGCTTCTAATGATATTGACATCTCGTTTGAACGACCAATCTGACTCGTTCGAATGACTTTTCATCACCTCGAAATACCTGTTTCGTGAAGATTTTCTTAAAGACTTTTCATTTACGCAAACTGCAGACTTGCGGCACATAGTTGTAAGGATATTATTTTACATTGTACATTCACAATTGAGTATGTCGTAACCGCTACAATTGTCAAATAATTATTCAAGTTCATTCAAGCATTGAGACGGATCCGAATATTAAGCTTCTTCAACATTCAAACCTCTGCAAGATGAATTTCGGTGAGAATGTATTTAAGTCCCTTTACAGTTCCATTAAAAGTATTTGGGATGTTTAAATGTTTTTGTTAATTTTTTTTGAATTCATTATATCTAAAGATTTTGTTCTCGGACACTTTTTCGTAGAAAAATCATAACTAATTAAAAAAAATCAATAAAATACAAAACTGGCGGCCACACGTTCGTATTGAAAGTATCTAAAATCATGGCCTGGAATCTCGTTTGATAGGTCATTCGAACGACATCAGATCTCATTCGAACGAAATGGGATCTCATTCAAACGACGCACTGACTCAAATTTTTTATATAAAGCACGTTAAATCATTCCGTTTTGAAAAATGAGACCTGACGATTTTCGATATCAGTAATCTACTAACAGTAGAACACTTCGTCTTCTTCAATTTTAGGGTTTAAAATCTTATTTTTCAATTAACATAATATCCCAATATTTAGTGAATTATTTTGGAACCCAAGATACAATCTTTTTTAAGTTTACTCTTGTAGGGAGGATAACCTACACCGATATTTGGACTGCGTGTCCATGTGGATTCACTGCGTGTGGATTCATTACTGAAGACTGCGGTCATTGAGGTTCACTGCATGTGGATCTTTGCTGAAGATAGAACTGCGTGTTCTTATGGAGTAGATGCGGTTGTTCCATTACTGACGACACCGACCGGTGAAGCACCTAATACTCTTGACTCCCTTGAGTCTACATTGTATAATTGCTCATCTAGTTTGGAAATAGTGATAAAATTGAGTCCCTACCCTAGATTCCAAGAAGCCTCAAACTTTCTACATAATTCATTCCTCTTGTTTGATTGATCAAAGGTATATTCACAAACACTCACACACATTAAGACTGCATACATGAGTCATATATTGCATAAATTGATTGTATGTGTGCTGTGTGTGTTAATTTCCCTTAAAACAATTTTTAATAATTTTTTAGGAATTTTTAATGTTTTTTAAAACAATTTTTTCATAATTAAAATTGTAATTAAAAGGTTTTGGGGTGATTTTGAATATACTGGTTTTATGCCTGAAAGTTCACTTGGATAGAGACCAAAAGTGCTTGAGACTATAAGGGAAGCTATGTAATTACTTTAGACGCGCGTATAAGGTTCAATATTAACCCTACACCTGTCGCTACACTACCGGTTGGATTTGTGTTTCTTTTAAGAGACAAAATCGTTGTTGATTGCCAACCCTTGGATTGATCTTATCAACGCTCTGCATGTGTCCATTTCCAATCCATGTGAAACCCTTATCTTCCAATTAGAATCTTTTTAACCAACTGCTGTTATCTCGCTGTTAGATCAAAGTCAATCTGGGTAGACCAAATCTCAACCCTTGATCATCAACTGCCTTCTTGATCCTTCTCAGCCCTCTATATATGGAGTCTATCCCTCAACCATTGAGAGACTTTTGCCACTTCGTCTAAAGTAGAGTGAGAAGAGAGAGAAGAGAGAGAAACAAGAGAGAGAATTAGAAACCCTAATTCGTCCGAACAGTTTCAAACCCTAACCCTTTTTTCAAAAACCAGTTTACACCAAATACAAACCTTGAGTGTTTGAGAGTTTTTGAGTTTTGGTTTGAAAGCTATTTTTCAAACCTCTTCAGTTTAATATCTTTTGTCCAACTTAAACATTAGGATTATATCTGTATTTTTGTTTCATAGAAATCATAGATCTTATTATTTTATGTTATACTACACTTAGATCTGTATTTATAGTTTCTTGTCTTGAGAAATCTTTTGTTGATTATTTTCTATAAATGTTTTTATCTTCAAAATCAACAAAATCATTTTCTGTTTCTAGTTATTTTGAAACAAGACCTTTAACCTAGTTGAAATCATACTTAGCGATTTTTAATTTCAAAAGTATTTTCAAAACCCTGAAATTGATTAAGATCTGAATCGTCTTCAAAGCAAGATAGCCGTGAATTCCGAGATCATTTTAAAAGTCAAATAAGGTTTTAGTTTTCTGAGAAGAGAGAAACTGAAAATCACAGCATATAGATCTGTTATGTAATTTGATAGGACTGTTTGTATTAATAAGTGTGAGTGTGTGCATGCATGTGTTAGAGCACCATCAGAAACACTTACACAACGACATTGAAAGTGTTGGTAATAAGATCTTGAAACAAGAGTCGACGTAAAGACTGGAACAAAGTGGAAGTTAGCAAACTGGGATGACCACATCAACAATCAAAACTGCAAAAAAGTTAGAAGGAAACCAGTGGGTACATTACCAAACTTGTATAGGACTGATTTGTGTGTTTGTGTGTTATATTTTTTGTAACTGATATATTTTGTTTTAGTGGATTTTTCTTTTACTTCGTAGAGGGAGTCGTGGATGTTTCCTCAGTTGGGTGAGGTTTTACCACATTAAAAATATCTGGTCATTAATCTTTCTACATCTCCTCATCTCATTCTTAATAGTGTGCTGATTTAAATTGTCTTAGTTTTGTTTTTCAAAACTTGTTAACAAATCTTGAATTGATCTCGTGCATATTTTATTAAACACTTCTTGTGATTGACCTGATTTGATTTGAAGAAAAGAGTTTCCTCAAAAAATAGTTCAGTGTTACTTAAATAGTTTAATTTTGTATTAAACGACTTTAGTAATAGTTTTTCAATTGGTATGAGAGCTTTGGAAATCTTTTAAAAGATCTTGTGTTTCTGAAATTGTTTTCTTAAAATCAAAATAATGGACGAGAAAAATGAAAGATTTGGCAACTTGACCAAACCCCCACTTTTTGATGGAAAAAACTTTGCTTACTAGAAGGTAATAATGGTTGCTTTAATACAAGGAACCTTGGGAGATGATGTCTGGGATATTGTTGAAAATGGATACACTTATCCTACTAAACCAGCCACTGAAGGAAGTAATGAGAGGATTAAGAAAGCATTAAGTGAATTCACTCAAGAAGAGAAGCAAACTTCTTGAAATAACAACAAAGGCAAGAATGCCATATTTATGTCCATAAATGAACATGAGTTCAAAAGGATCTCATCTTGTGCAAATTCTAAGGAAGCTTGGGATACACTGATCACTGCACATGAATGTGACACTAGAGTTAAGGCTACTAAAACTCAAATGCTTGTCCAGCAGTATAACTCTCTAATTATGTCAGACTCTGAATCCTTTAATGATTTTTACATGAAACTGACTGACATTGTGACCAAACTTCATGCTAATGGGATAACATATGACATATATGAAATTGTATCTAAAATTCTAAGATCACTACCACAAAAATTTGACAATAAAAGATATGCTATTGAGGAAATGTGTGACCAAAATCCCACTCCTGAATTACTCAGTAGTAAACTATGAATTGTGGAAATGGAATTAGAATTTAAGAGACAAATGACCCAGTCCCATAGGAAACAAACTAGTTCCAACTTAAGTTTTTCCTCTAAGCTAATGAAATCTGAGTTTACTATTTCTACTGATGATTCTGATGAGGAATGTGATATAGATAGTTTGGATAATAGAATTGCATTGATGTCAAAACAGTTTAAGAAAATTGTCAAATTTAGAAATAAATTGGCAAACAAATAAGGGAAGCTAAATTATCCAACTCAGTTTAACTACAAACCTCATGAGAAAGGTCAAGATAAACAACACAAGGACATGAGACCCAACAAAGACTTCAAGAATATTGAATGTTTTAGATGTGGAAAATTAGGACACATAGCACAAGACTGTAGAGTAAAACTTAACACTACCAATAAACATACTAGGGCCAACATTTGTAAAACATGGGATGATTCAAGTGATTCTGAAAATGAAGAACCTGAATCTTTTGATTTTTTGATCCCTGCGTGCCTTTCTTTGCCAAGATAATATACAATAATGATATGCCTATGTATGAGAATGATGATAGTAACTCTACTTCTATTGTTATGAATCATGCTGCTAGTTTAAATGCTTTAATTTCTAAGAATATTGCTAGTTTTACTACGGGGTGTGTGAGTCAAAGGGAAAGAGATAATGACGATGTCAATGGGTGCGTGAGTTCAAGAATTTAATCTTTAGGGGTCACTTCACACACCATACTTAGTGATTCGGACACTGAAGACCTCCCTGACATTCACACACTTTATGCGAAAACTCTCAAGAAAATCACTAGACTAGAAAAGATAGTGAAAGATCTCACTAAGAAACTAGAAGACCTAAGCCTGATGGTTAAACTTAACACTGAAGAGTATACTATCCAATGTCTAACTCATGAAAATGAAGTTAAAAGTTTTGATCAAAAATTGAAGAATTTGATTGAATAAAATGAAACTCTGGAGAAAAAATATAAAGGGACATTATTAGAATTGGAACAATCCAAAGAGAAGACAACAATAATATTCAAAAAATTTGCAAAATTTGAAAATAATTCAAATTGTTTTGATGGTTTTGTTGCTGTTTCAAAAACCAATTCTGATGATCGAACTGGAATAGGGTTTTGCCCAAATTTGAAGACACAAACTAAAAACTTTGAACCAATTAAGTTTGTGTCTAGAGGCAAAAGACCTATAGAAACTTGTCCAAATTTTTATTTTTTGAAAAATAAGTTTGATGAAAAACAATCAAAGTTTGATATTGGGGAATCAAGTTTCTCTAAGCGTGAAAGTCCACCTAAGGCTAAATATGCTTGCCCTCCTATTAGGAAGAGTGATTCTGTCTTTCAAACTATACTACCTAGGAGTAAGTTTCAACCCCAAAATTCCATGAAGCTTGTGTTTAGAGATTTTCCTAAGGAGATTTCCTCGTCAAGAAATTTATATTGCTCATACTGTGACTTATACGGCCATTCAATTGAAGGTTGCTACTCTATATGTGTTGTTAACCCTATCTTTAATACTCTTGTGTACCAAAACTTTAACTATTCTAGGAGAAGTCATAACAATTATGTTCTACCTAGATAACCAAATAAAAACTCTAACTATAGAAAGAGAAAGACCAAACCTAAAATATCATTTCCAAGAAGGATTCGTAGATACTTTTCTAAACTAAATACTCATACATTCCATAAAATTCAACCTCATGCGCAAAATATTTTTCAACAGAAATCTAATGCTCGCAAATTTTATCAAATGAGAGCAAATAAGCACAAGATGAAAACAAGAGCTGCTTGGGTTAGAAAAGATGAGCTATTACCCCAGATTAAGTGTAACATTGTGATTACTGCTTTAAAAGCTGAACACGCTCCCTCTGGTTGGTATTTAAACTCTGAATTTTCAAAGCACATGACTGGGGATGATACCAAACTTTTAAACAAAACCAGCTTTGCTGGAGGAAAAGTTATTTTTTGTGATGGTGTATCATCTCAAATCATAGGTAAAGGAACACTCCAAGAAGAAGGATTACCTTTACTTGAAAATGTTCTTCTAGTAAAAGGTCTTAAGGCTAATCTACTTAGTATTTCGCAATTTTGTGACTCAAATCATACTGTCACCTTTTCAAAGAATAATTGTAAAATTTTAAATTAAAAAGGTGAGTGCATAATTACAGGACTCAGGACTCCTGACAACCGTTATACTGTCCAGAACAGTACTGAGTTTTGTAACGTTGCCATAATGGATGATAATGAGATATGGCATAATCGAATGGGTCACATAAATTACGAAAATCTTAGTAGATTATCTTCACAAGAAATAGTTAGAGGTATTCCTAAGATCAAGCCTATTTCTAATATTGTCTGTGGATCATGTTAGGAAGGAGAAATTGTTAAGGCCCCTCATAAGAAAGTTAAACATATCCTTACCTCTAAACCCTTAGAGCTCATCCATATGGACCTAATGGGTCCTTCTTGAACTGCTAGTATCTGTGAACACAGTTACATTCTTGTTATGGCTGATGATTTCACCAGATTTACTTGCGTAGCTTTCTTAAAACAAAAGTCTGACACTTTCCAAACTTTTTTGAAGATCTTCCTTCGAATTGAATATGAGAAAGACACTCAAGTAAATAGAATTCGTAGTGATAGAGGTGGAGAATTCTTAGATACTGGTGTTATAGAGTATTATGACTATAATGGTTACAAACATGAATTTAGTGCTCCTAAAACTCCTCAACAAAATAGTATTACTGAGAGAAAGAATCGTACCCTTCAAGAGATATCATGTGTTATAATTCATGCCAAAACTTTACCCAAGTACTTTTGGGTAGAATTTATTAGAACTGCTTGTCACATCATCAATAGGGTCTATTTTATGAAGAATTATAAACAAACTCCTTACGAGATATGGTATGGGAAAAATCCCAATCTTAAGTACCTTAGAACCTTTGGTTGTACGTGTTATGTCTGCAAAGACAGAGAACACTTATCCAAATTTGAGACTCGTGGAGACAAAGCTATCTTTCTAGGATATTCTTCTAATAGTAGAGCGTACCGAGTCTATAATCTTCGCACTAAGACCATAATGGAATCCATAAACGTAATTGTAAGTGACACTACTGTTGAGAGTAAGACTAGAGAACCAAATATTATGGAAGAGTCTGAAAATGTTTTAGAAAATGACTCTCCAAAAATAGATGATTCTTTACCGATTGAGACACCTGAAGTACCTAATTGGGTTTCTAAAGACCATCCCATAAATAACGTTGTTGGTAACCCTAGTGAGCCTGTACGTACAAGATCTCAATTAAGAAACTTTGCTTATTATGCATGTTTTGTTTCCCTTTCGAAATCAAAGAATGTAAATGATGCATTGAATAATCCTCATTGGAATTCTATAATTCAGGATAACTTCTTCAATTTGTCATTCATGATGTTTGGTATTTTGTACCTAGGCCTGATCACAAAACGGTTATTAGCACACGTTGGATATTTAAAAATAAATCTGATGAAAGTGGGATAATCATTAGAAACAAAGCCAGATTAGTTCCTCAAGGATACTCTCAAATTGAAGGAATAGATTTTAACGAGACTTTTACTCCTGTTACTCGATTAGAATATGTTCGTCTTCTCTTTGCCATAGCTTGCTACTTACATTTTACGCTTTATCAAATGGATGTCAAATCTGCCTTCCTTAATGGAATATTAACTGAGGAGACCTATGTAGAACAACCAAAAGGGTTCATTGACCCTTAATATCCAAATCATGTCTTTCATTTTAAAAAGACTTTATATGGCCTAAAACAAGTGCGAAGAGCTTGGTATGAGCGCCTTTCCAATTTTCTCTTAGATAAAGGTTTTAAGAGAGGTGGAAATGAGCGAACCCTTTTTGTCAAATATTTTGACAAACATATAATTATAGCTCAAGTTTATGTTGACGATATCATATTTGGATCAACTTTCCCCTCAGAAGTCAAATCTTTTTCTGAAATTATGCATAAAGAATTTCAAATGTCACTTATGGGGGAGTTATAATTTTTCTTGGGTCTTCAAGTCAAACAGAATTCAGATGGATTATTTGTTTCACAATCAAAATATGCTTTAGAGATTGTTAAAAAATTCAGCCTTGAGAGTGCAAAAGATGCTAAAACTCCCATGAGTACTACGATTAAACTATCTAAGGATGAGAGTGGTAAATCCGTAGATCCAACACTATATCGTAGTATGATGGGAACCTTACTATACCTTACTGCCTCACATCCTGATATTATGTACACTGTTTGCATATGTGCTCGGTATGAAAATAATCCTAAAGAGAGCCATTTAGTTTATGTTAAAAGAATCATAACATACACAAAAGGCACTCTAAATTTAGGACTTTAGTACACCAATGATACACCTAGCACTATAATAGGTTACACTGATGCCGATTGGGCTGGGTGTACTGATGATAGTATGAGCACATCAGGAGATTGTTAATATATAGGTAATAATTTGGTAGGTTGGAGTAATAAGAAACAAAACTGCACCTCTTATACAACAGCTGAATCTGAATACATAGCCGCTGGAAGTTGATGTGCCCAATTACTTTGGCTTAAGCAAATGTTGAGTGATTATGGTATTCAAGAAGAACAATTGCATCTCCATTGTGATAATCAAAGCGCGATCAATACCTCTAAAAATCTTGTTCAACACTCGCGAACTAAGCATATAAAAATTAGACATCACTTCATACGCGAATTAGTTAAAACAAAGGAATTAGAAATCAATTATCTCCCTACTGTTTTGCAACTCGCAGATATGTTTATCAAACCTTTGGATTACAATTACAATATGTTTATTACTTTGAGTAAATCGATAGGAATGGTTTGTGCCGAATAAACTCTTGGACTTACATATCTTTTCCCGTTGTCCATTTGAGACAAAATGGGGGAGAAATTTGAGTCTTATGAGTTCATTTTCATTTTTTTGTACATATTTCTAAAAAATCTTGATCTTAATGATTATTTGCAGGATTCTATACAGTTATTCTCAACAGATGTTATAGGGTATTGAATTATGTTGAGTTATGTAAACTTTTCTAGGAAATGGGTAGATAGAATATTTGTATAGGAATAGGTTTTTCCTTATTTCTTCGTAATCCCTACGAGTCCAAGTTGACTCAAAGGAGATTTTGTTTCATATTTCCAAAGGGGGAAATTGAAGCACCTTATACTTTTGACTCACTTGAGTCTACATTGTATAAGTGCTCATCTAGTTTGGAAATAGTGACAAAATTGAGTCCCTACCCTAGATTCCAAGAAGCCTCAGACTCTCTACATAATTCATTCCTCTTATTTGATTGATCAAAGGTATATTCACAAACACTCACAAACATTAAGACTGCATACGTGGGTCATATATTGCATAAATTGATTGTATGTGTGTTGTGTGTGTTAATTTCTCTTAAAATAATTTTTAATAATTTTTTAGAAATTTTTAATGTTTTCTAAAACAATTTTTTCATAATTAAAATTGGAATTAAAAGGTTTTGGGGTGATTTTGTATATACTGGTTTTATGCCTGAAAGTTCACTTGGATAGAAACCAAAAGCGCTTGAGACTATAAGGGGAGCTGTGTAATTACTTTAGACGTGCGTATAAGGTTCAATATTTGCCCTACACCTGTTGCTACACTACCGGTTGGATTTGTGTTTCTTTTAAGAGACAAAATCGTAGTTGATTGCCAGCCCTTGGATTAATCTTATCAACGCTCCGCATGCGTCCATTTCCAATCCCTGTGAAACCCTTATCTTCCAATCAGAAGCTTTTTAACCAACCGCTGTTATCTCGCCGTTAGATCAAAATCAATCTGGGTAGACCAGATCTCAACCCTTGATTTTGAACTGCCTTCTCGATCCTTCTCAGCCCTCTATATAAAGAGGCTATCCCTCAACCATTGAGATACTTTTGCCACTTCGTCTAAAGTAGAGTGAGAAGATAGAAGAGAGAAGAGAGAGAGAATTAAAAACCCTAATTCGTCCAAACAGTTTTAAACCCTAACCCTTTTTTCAAAAACCAGTTTACACCAAACACAAACCCTGAGTGCACTACAAAAAAAAGTAGTTTTTAAAACGGAGGCTTTTGAGACGGATAAAATTTAGTCCCTAAAGCATACCATTTGGGATGGGTAAAAACAGCTGTCTTAAAAACTAATGGTTTTTAAGACCCCTATTATTATCCATCTTATAAAGTGATACAAAGGAGACTCCTATTGTTATCCGTCTTATAAAGTAATACAAATAAGACTCCATATTAATAGCCATCCCAAGTAATCCACCTTATGAGACGGCTAAAATATTTTTGGTTTCCCACCTTGGCAATTTTAATTCCCGCCTTCTGTATAGAAATGAACCCTTCTACATACAAAAAAAAGAAAGTTAAAAGAAAACCCAAGTAAATCGTGGTTCGAAATCGTCACCTCCTACTCTCCTTTGCCATCGCCTCTAAATTTTTTCGCTGACATCGCCGCTCGTGCTAGATCTCTCCCCTTCCCCCGCAGCTGGTAAGTCGTGCTCCCTTTTCTTTTGGTTTTGGTGGGATTATGATGGTGTAGGTTGTTAGTTAGATAGGGTTATAAGAATTAGGGTTAAGTGTAGTTGGAAATTATGAAATTGGGATTTTATGGTTGGAGACATCAAATTAGGTTTGTTATATATTGATTGTCAATTTCCTTGTTTGGTTGCTCTTAAAATGAAAGAAAAGGTAATGAAAAAGTAATTTGATATCTCGTTGATGTAATTGGTTGGTTATTGAGATATTTCAAGTTTTTAATATAGAAGAAATTACTTATAATAATAGAATAGTAATATTTCTGTCTTATATCATAATTATGATTTTTCAATGGCAATCATATAATTTTTATTGATGGTTATTTGATAGGGGGATTATAGATTGCCATATATATTTTCATTAGCGTTTAAATATTTGATCTCATCTCAAGAATTCAAGTTATAATATCATTAAATTGAGATGGATAAAAGGTAATTTTATTTATTGGTTATTGATCAATATCATTAGTTTTGTACTGGATTGGATTGATTTGTAGTGGTGATAGGAGGTTGAGGGTGAGCCAATTGAAAACCCGGATTGTCAATTGGTTGTTGTAGTATAGTTTTAATATTAATTTACGAGAATATTTGTATATTTTTTTGTGTTAATTTTTGTTTGAATTATTGATATGTTCATTTGTGTTAATTAATTAATGTCCTTTGCAAGTAGTTTATGCCATTAGTTTGATATTTAGTATTCGATTATGATTTTATTTTGTGATATATGGGATGGACCCAATTAATACAAATATGTATTAGCGTTGAAAAAATCTCTAATGTTATCCTACACCATATCAAATACTAAATCTTAACATTCCAATCACTAAGTATTGGGACACAAACTCCAACATACAACGCGCTACCCGAAAGTAATAAATAAAAAAATAGGCACTAGTTAAAATTCTAGATTAAAAAAAATTAGTCAAAACAAAAAAGTAATCTCACGATCTTTAAAGAATCGAAAATGATAAACTTGATATTTCATGATTTGAGTGGCAGTAAATGAGGCATGAACACCCCAATATGCACAAAAGTAACCTAAGTAAAGTGGTAGTGTCCTCACTGAACTCCTATTCCGCAATTGAATACTATACCATTGTTTTTAGAATTAAAAATAGGATTTAGGAGTCAAAAACTCAAAATGATAACTGAGTGGCCTAAAGAGAGGGACGAACACCCTAAGAGATACCAAAGAATCTTGTGGGAAATGTCCATTTTGTCATAGGACTCGATTTTTTAAGTTTCCTAGTAAACATTCATTTTTGAAATTAACTAGTAGACACCCGTTTTGGGATTAAAAAGAGTTCAAAAAACATAAATGAAGTGGCATGGAAAGAGTCACGAATAACTACAAAGGTATCAAAGTAACTTGAGGGAAGGATCATGTCCTCACTGAGCTCTTAGTTAATTAGTATACGCTTGTTATTTTGCGTGTTAAAAACTACAAATGTTCTTTTGCATGGAAAGAGTCACGAATAACTACAAGTTTGTTAGTAGATGCTTGTTCTTTTCCACCGTGGCATGAAAAGAATCACGAATAACTAAAAATGTTCTTTTGCATGTTAAAAATGGGTTTTTGGAGGCAATAACTCAAAACAATTACCGAAATACCCAAAGACTTAATAAAGTATCTCATGGGAAGTGTTTTGTTTCGTAATTGAACTCCAGTTGCGGAAATTTACTACTATACGCCCGTTTTATGGTGTAAAATGGACTTTAGGGAGAAAAAACTCAAAACATCAATCAAGTGACCTCGAGAGAGGCACATGCACCCCAAGAGGTACCAAATAACTTATGGGAAGTGTTTGTGTTCTGATCGAACTCTCGGGTTCTGAAATTGACTAATAAATGATTGTTTTGGTGTTATAAGTTGGCTTTGGGGGTAAAAAGTTAAAAAAACACTGAAGTGGTTCAGAAAGAGGCACGGATAGCTCTAACGGTATCAAATAACCCGAGGTAAGTGATTGTCTCTTCACAGGACTCTCGATTTTTGAAAGTGACTAGTGGGAAGGGTCTGGGCAAGTCTAGATTTAATCAGAACTCTGTTCAAGTATGCGTTGGTTTTACTCATTTTGAATGTGTTCTCTTCATTACTATTTTGTTTAAACACGATGATGACAGCATCAACCACCCAGACAGTGGCGGGCGAGTCATTGTTCCCCGCATTGGATCGTCCATATGATCCATACTCGGTGATTAGTTGGAACCGACTACTGAAGACTAAATTTGTCACCTTCTTCCGCTCTCTTCTTAATGCCAGGTTCCTGCATAAATGTATTAGTACTAAGGATGGCACCGTCATTTCAACCAATGTTAAGTCTTTTTGGGAACTGAAAATCGGCATCGTCCGTTACAGTTGTAGTCATCCACTTATGCTACATCTCTCAGCTCCCTAGTTTTCATGCCATTCATAAGAAAAGATATTCTGACTTTATTGTGGATTACAAAGTTATTCATTTAACTTCGTTATATGCGCCACCTGAGGGTGTAGATTAAAAATAAAATGAGGTTTTACTTTTGCAGCAATGCCTGCCATCAATTGGCGACGAAGTTTATGAATTATGACCGCCATTGTGAGCATCATCTACCTCGAAACTATGTGGAGAAAGGTGTTATCATAGTTCTTCTAATACCACAGTGGCTTCCAAAATAAAAATAGATTGGAAAAATATAAATTCTCCTGCTTTTACTGATGTTTAGAAGCAACAATGTCACCACTAGGATTTTCGAGCATCATGTTGGCACTCCTGCTCCTGGCATTGTTTTGGATAATTTTTTTCCCCCAACCTTACAATGACAAGAGGATCCCTAATCCTTTTAAATGCATCTAAAAGCACCTCTGCACTTAGATTGCCATAACAAATGCGTCCCCTCCTGCCCCATCTCCGAAGAACATCAGAGAATTCCTTTGGCAACATACAAGTTATATCACCCCTCCCGAGAAGTTCAGCAAGTACTTGACAATACTCTATTCCCGAGTTTACACAAAGTAAAGCCATTATAAGTTATAACAAACAACTTCAACACCGGAAGCTACATTAATACCTGATTTATGAATCCATATTGTTGTGGCCACTTTATCATAAAGAACCCGATGAACTACGACAACCACAAAATTGTAGATTTACCCTAAAGACGCATCAGTTTTAAAACTGGTACTTGGATCGGCAATTGAATGCTGATAGATAAGACATTCGACAACTGAGGATTTTGTTGTGAAAAAAAATTCATGTGAATAGTATACCGAGATCGGAAGGTGCTCCACAAGATACAAGATAAAAGAAACAACTAGGTGAAATATAGTCAAATAATTTATTCCAGTTGGCATTATAATAATCTTCCAAAGCTTTATGTAACATTCGAACTCGAGAGACCTCTTTTTGAGCTCCACCCAAAGCTTTATGGAACATTCGAACTCGAGAGACCTCTTTTTGTTACCTCAAAGATATGAAGAAGATACATGCTTTGGAAAAACGCAGAAGAGTAACTCCTAATTGAAAAATGATGGAGAGCTTTAATAGTTTCCAACACCTTCATATCCACATAAAGTAATTTCAGCTGCCAATAACTCCGAATGGCAGATACCAACTGTCGAGAATCAGCAGAAACCAAATTTCCACCACTTTTTCGAAGAAATCTTTCATCAATATCTCTCGCCCAATCAACATCACAGTTCAAAAACATGTAAATGAAGTCCCCCAAATCACTACTTAATTGCCTGAGCACACCAAAATAGTCAAAACAGAACTCGCTGTAACCCAAGTGATCTTGCGTTTCAAATCAAACTAAACACTCAAAGATATTCATAATTTTTTCTTTCCACTGGTTCCAAAAGTACATCAAAGTTTGAACAGAAACTCGGTTCTTTGAAATCCTATCTTTTGTCTGATTTACGATATCCACGGGCATTTCATCATTAAACTCATACTTTGAGGTATTTAAATGAAAATGGAAGTCTAGAATTTTTCGAGCAGATATGATTTCTCCTCTCAGACTTCTATGTTGTTGGGAAGCTTGTAAAGACTTATTCCAGTCAATCAAATTACCCTGCTCATGTGACAAAATATCAACCTCTGTACAAACAAACTCATATAAGTGATCTGAATCCTTCTTTGCAAATGACTTAGCTCTCCCTAACATTTCCTCCTTGTTCGTAAAATGCTTCAAGGGCCACCCTTTGCTTCCAGGAGCCCATAGAGAGTTGGAGAACACAAACCCAAGGATGAGTGAAGATGCCTCATTCAAATGTCCATACTTCTGTAGCAAATTTGCCTCGACTATAAGATCTCCTCTTAGCCTCACAATCTTTGCAGCCCTGGAAAAGTTTCCTCATTCTTCTTCCAATAAAAAAAGCACATCCAGGCACTCTAAAGACTTCAAGAAGTTTCGGCTTGATTCCATTGAATGAAAATCTCTGATTAACATCATCATTGATTTATTATCCTTGATATTGTAATAATGGTGTGCCTAACTCTCTTGAAACTCTTGCTCACTTTTATCAATCTTTTTACTCCTAATGACCAAACCATTAGCCGTAAGGTCATGTTGTTTCATTACTCCTAATGAAATAACATGTTCTCAATTTCATTACTCCTAATAAAATGCTTTTTAGAAAGCTCTTTCTCGCTCATTATCCACAATTGGAAAGGATGATAGTCGAGGTGAGTAGTGAAATTCGTGCTAACGAATTGCTAAGGTTTTCAAGAGAGTTACTCCACTTCTCTTGAGCATCAACAATAGCAGAAATAATATACTAAAACTGAAACTCTAATGACCCTTAAAGTGAAAATATTTGGTTTTGATACAACTGGTCTACTACTCTCAACTCTTATTCCTATTTTATGGATACCTTTTTTGTACAGGCTTGAAGCACAAAACTAAATTGGAGTACATATGTTTTACATTTGTATACATAATTGGTAGCATGCCAAGGAAATGAACATAGTAAAAAAAATTCCATACTTTCTCACTGAATGCTGATTTGAATATAGGTCTACTATACTGGTTTGGATACTTCCATTTTACCTGAGCAGCCTCTTGTGGACACTGCTCAGGTGAGTGATTTGGCAAGTGAGGCGATTGACGCTGCTCAGTACACTCTGCCTCAACTGCAGAATTCGGAGTTGAGCTGTGATGTGCTCACTAAGCAGCCCGAAGTGGCCTATACTCAGGTGTTTGAATTGGCAGTCCGGAATAACCAATACTTACATATAACTTTTTGGTCAGAATTTAAAAGGAATGGCGAATAGTAGAATAAATATTTTCAAAGGAATGGACAACAGTAGAATAAATATTTCTAGGTATTGTAATGACAAGAATGTTATCATTTAATTTTACAGACATATGGTAGATAAATATTCCTATATATTTCATGATAATCACCAAGTGAGGATAACCGTACTCTTATAAATCTTATTTTTGTTCTTCTCTTCACTTATAAATGGCTTAATTTGATTATATTTTAATTTTGCATCATTGTAGGCTCAATTATGGCAACGAATCTTGCATTCTAAGGTGGATGGATGGCTGTTATAATCGAGATCTTATAATCATGTGTACTTGGTTTATGGTTTTTCGAGAAAACTACATAAACGACCCATGCGACTAAGGTATCCCACCGTTGACTACAAATCTCCTTGAATATTTGGTGGCAAAATAAAATGATCTTATCTCAAAATTAAAAGTAGCACTTTATGATCCTACTTTATAGTTAATTGACTTCTTTTGACGACAAAGAACTTATTTGCGAATTTCCACAAACCTCCCCTTGTGAAGAAATTCTTTCAAGAATGGTCTTGAAAATGCCTAAAATGTTCACATTGCAATCCCAAATTGGTAATATTGCATATATATAGTCTCATAATTCATGTTTAGAGTTTAAATCTCATATTGTCATTTCCTTTTCTTAAGAGTTCATGAAAATTTACCAATCTGGGATTTTAGAAATCACAAAAAGCGAACCAAACCAGAACTAAAGTTAAAGGTCCATATGGTAATAGATGTTACTTGCATGCACTGAATGAATCATTTTCCTCTATGAATGTCGAAACTGATATTTCCATTTGAGATGCAAGGTTTCGGAGGATTTTATAACTTGGAGAGAAAGGTACATATCAAAGATAACACATTATATATTTCTTTTTTCTCGTCTATCTTAGGAACTAAATATCATGGACCTCCCCTAACATTTTTCATAATTAGATAAATCCCCTCTTATTTTAAATATTACATATGCCATATATTACACTCATATCCTTTCTCATTTTCAAATTTTCAGATTCACTACGCTTCTGCTCTCAATTGATACAGATTGGCAAAAGAAGGCAAGACATGAGTTTCTCGGTGTATTTGGCTACCAATATCCAAATTCAGATAACATTCCAAAACTAAAAACGGTATGTATGCAATACTGTTATCATTTTTACATTTTGGAGACGTTATGGTGGTGGTAAGAATTTTGCTATTGGTTGGTATATAATATTTTTGGAATAAATTTTTATGTTTAAAACATGTTGGCTACCTGTGATTTTCATGAATAAATAAAGGAGACTTCGTCGATTTAAAAAAAAATAGTAGTAGTTAGATATTTATTATTAAGATATCATAGTTTAAAATTTATGTTGTTTGTGATGAGAATGTACTATATTGATTCATTGCACCTTGTATTGTTGATGAGTGGGTTATTAGTTTTGACCTAATTGATAATATTTTTTTTGCAGGTGGCATGCAATGCGAATCAGTGATTTTGGAGGTCGTACACTTTAAGATTGATAGATTACTTTGATAAAAGCATTTCGTGTTTTGGAGTATAAGAATTTAACGTATTTTTGTTGTCAAGTCGAAGATTTGAACTTAGTGTTATATTTTTTGTTTTGATAGATATTTAGAGATGCTTGTAAGAACTCCAACAATTATTGAATGAAAATGATTCGTTGTATTGGTTGAAAATCATCTTATGTCTTATATTTTTTGATCATTTGGTGATGAATTAATAAAGTGTCTCAAATGTAATTCAATTATATATTAAAGTTTAGTGATAGATTTTATTCTCTCTAATATATTGGCGCAAATTTTTTAAGATCTCTTCACGTCTTTTGGTATAGTTAAAACTGTCCCAAAAATATATTAAAGATGGCTTTCTTGCCGTCTCAAAAAGTCTTATAAAATAGTAACTTTTTAAGACGGATTAATTCCCATCTCAAAAGCACTCTTTTGAGACAGTTCTCTTGCCGTCTCAAAAGGGTCATATAAAATGATGACCTTTTGAGACGGATTTGTTCCCGTCTCAAAAAACTCTTTTGAGACGGCTATGGCGTCACAAAAAGTATTTATAACCCCTATCAAAAAGACCCCCCCTACCCGTCCCAAATACCGTCCCAAAAAGTATTTGAGACGGATAAACCATCTTTTGGAACTATTAAGCCACCGTCTCAAAAACTACTTTTTTTTGTAGTGGTGTTTGAGAGTTTTTGAGTGTTGGTTTGAAAGCTGTTTTTCAAACCTCTTCGTTTTAAGATCTTTTGTCCAACTTAAACATTTGGATTAGATCTGAATTTCTTCTTCATAGAAATCATAGATCTTATCATTTTATGTTATACTACACTTAAATCTGCATTTATAGTTTCTTGTCTTGAGAAATCTTTTGTTGATTATTTTTTATAAATATTTTTATCTTCAAAATCAACAAAATCATTTTCTGTTTCTAGTTATTTTGAAAGAAGACCTTTGACCTAGTTGGAATCACACTTGGCAGTTTTCAATTTCAAAAGTATTTTCAAAACCCTGAAATTGATTAAGATCTTGAATTGTCTTCAAAGCAAGATAGCCGTGGATTCTGGGATCATTTTAAAGGTCAAATAAGGTTTTAGTTTTCTGAGAAGAGAGAAACTGAAAATCACATCATATAGATCTGTTATGTAATTTGATAGGACTGTTTGTATAAATAAGCGTGAGTGTGTGCATGCATGCATGTGTTAGAGCACCATCACAAACACTTACACACTGAAAGTGTTGGTAATAAGATCTTGAAACAAGAGTCAACGTAAAGACTAGAACAAAGTGGAAGTTAGAAAACTGGGAGGACCACATTAACAATCAGAACTGCAGAAAAGTTAGAAGGAAACCAGTGGGTACATTCCTAAATTTGTATAGGACTGATTTGTGTGTTTGTGTGTTATATTTGTAACTGATATATTTTAGTTTGGTGGATTTTTCTTTTACTTCATAGAGGGAGCCGTGGATGTTTCCTCAGTTGGGTGAGGTTTTACCACGTTAAAAATATCTTGTCATTAATCTTTCTACATCTCTTCATCTCTTTCTTAATAGTGGGCTGATTTAAATTGTCTTAGTTTTATTTTTCAAAACTTGTTAACAAATCTTGAATTGATCTCGTGCATATTTTATTAAACACTTATTGTGATTAACCTGATTTGATTTAAGGAAAAGAGTTTCCTCAAAAAATAGTTCGGAGTTACTTAAATAGTTTAATCTTGTGTTTGACGGCTTTAGTAACAGTTTTTCAACCGACAGCTGAGGGTATTCGTGTGTCAAAAATCTATTTCATTATAACCATGTAAGTTGTGATTTACAATTATAGTGGAATAAAAGGTTTTGCCCCTGTGGGGGATTTTTCCTCATATTGTGACTATCCTATTATTTAGTTTCCTTTGCATGCTTATTGCTTTATGATTTCATATCTCTTAGATGCATGTGTTAGGACTGAATTAAAACTTGGGTTTCATTAAAACTGGTTTGGTTGGCATATAATTAAAATTGATTTATTTGAGAAGTCGCATTTATTCCGTTGTAGCACTTTCGAAATGGTATCAGAGCCTGTTGCACTACGTTATTGTGTTTGATCCTGTTTTTTCTTAAAAATGGCTTTTGGAGGTTTTGATGATTTTCGATGTCAACTTTTTAAAAAGTCTAAATGGAAAATTGACACGAACTCCTGTTTCATATCTTCTATTGAAAACGATTATGAGAGGTGTTCGGGATGTGAGGGAATTGGTCACACCATAGATGAGTGTCCCACAAATTTAAGGAAACAATTGAAAAAATCGACGTCTCATATTTCTACCCTTAGTGAGAGTTATTCGGAAGAAGAAGTTTTTTATGCTTTAAGGCGAGAGCTTCCCACCCGTATAATTAGTGATGATAGTGAGGGTGATGGGAGTGAGGATGAGAGTGATTTGCAAACGGATTTTAATGAACTTTATGCTGAAGATTTGAAAATAAAGAAAGAAAATTGAAAATTGAAAGCTCAATTGCAAGAGAGTGCCTTAAAAATGATAATGATGTTTTGGTTGAAGAACTTAGGGCACGAGAGAAAATTTTGAGAGAGAAGCTTGGATATGTCGAGGGTGTGAGAGATGATCTTCGAGGCGTGATGGAAGCTATGAAAAAGGAGCTTCTTAAGTTTGAGGATTCTAGGCGCTTACTTGAATCTAGGATAGGTGAACTTGAGAAAAGTTTGAGAGATTCGAGTAAAGTGAAATTCGGTTGGGAGGCTAGGTCTAAAAAGCTTGACAAAATTTTAAGTACTATCCAAATTAAGGAGGATAGGGATGGTATACGCTTCGATGAGAGTGTTTCACGCATTACCAAAACCAACCCCACACGTGTGAAAGAGCCTCCTAGGGTTGTTAGGAGAGAGGCACCTAGGGCTATTAAGAGAGACACACTGAGGGTTGTCAAACGAGAGCAACTTAGGAATTTTAGGAGAGAGACACATTTAGGTAACGTTGTTCTGCCATATATACACGTGTACTCCTTGCGGTTGAAAAGATTTCCTTAGGTGTTTCTGTTATAAACTTCAAAACACTCCCAGGAAGTTTAAAGAGAGAGTCATACCGGTTCCTAAAACCCCCACACCTCGTTACACATCAATTTGGATTAGGAATTTGGATTTAGAATCATATGGTCTAATTGCTCACGACTCTCATTTGCCTGAATGTGATTCACCCCATGTGAGATCACTTGGTTGATTGTGTTTGTTATTTGTCATACGCTAGCTGTGCTCCATGATATACTCTTACTAGTGTTATGACTCAATGTGTTGTAGTTCTCATTATTTTATGAGTTTTAGCTACTGTTTTAGCACTGTTTTAGATTTGTCAGCACCTTCTAGGTATTATTTTTAGGGAAATTTTTTCACTGAACGATTCTGTTTAATATTCTGGGCAAAATTATGAAAGTGATGTTTTCTCGTTCGAACAAGATTTAATGTCGCGAGAAGCTGTCGTTTGAACGACAAGCATTCTCGTTCGAGCAACATTATACTTCGTTTGAACAACATGTTTGTTTTTCTGCACTTTTTTGTTTATAGTACCCTGTGCTCATCTGCTTAGGTTTTTGGTACTGCTGGTTACTTCTGGAATAGTTTATATGTAATTATTCTTAGTTTTCATGCTTAATTTCTAATACTGCGTTGTTCGTTTAATTACACCTGTTTGACTGGTGATTCATTTGTGTGATTTATGTTTGCTAGCATAGGATGACTTTCATGTTGACGTCTATTGCCAATTATACTACATTTGTCATTTTTTTCTTTAAGAAAAACCAAAAAGATTTTCAGTATTGAAAAATTTTGAAAAAGCCAAAAAGACTTTATTTTGATAGATAAATTGAAAAAGGCAAAAAAAAGTTTTGTATTTTATTTTACACCGTTTATGAATCGACGCACTTAGGATGACCGAGTCATAATTTCATTCCATTTATCCATGTGATAATTTTATAGTGTTTTGAGACAATATATCATGTCATCTATGTGCTTTACAATGTTTGGAGTCACTGAGATGTTATTAGTTGATACTTCCTACATGTTTGACGCGTTATATCCTTTATTGCACACGTTCACAAATTTTGTTTGATTATTGTGCTTGTCTCATCACATGTTGGTCGAGTATTTTCATCTCAATCATGTCCTTAAAATGAACCAAGTGCAATAATACGAGAGTAATAGAAGTAGCGCATGTAAAAACCATTGCCCGTGAGAAATTTGTTTAGGACCTAAAAAAGTGAGGAATTAAAAATTATCCGGGTCCAATAAGGTTTGAAAAGAGCCCAAAAAAATTGAATGGCAATAAAAAGAATATTATGCCAAAATTTGGGCCAATAGTTTTTCTCTAAGTTGAGAATTTAGAACCTCTTTAGATATGAAACTTGCAATATTTTATATGAGGGAGTTTTGTTGGAAAGTAATCAATGGGTTTGCACATCCTTTGAAAAGTTCTCGAAATGACACTAAAAAAGTTTTGGACGTTATTAGTATGAAAATCACTTAGGCTTTGTTATGTTGATTTGATTTAGGCGATATCATCTAAATTCAACAATTTTCCACCTAAGGATATTTTTGATGTTCAATCGATAGGAGTACACTTATACATCGTGCATATATGCTTGATTGAGTTTTATTATCTATTGAATTTGTTCAAACCCATTCATTCCATATCCATGATTTGGTTGTCTTAATGTTATTCATGGTGTGTTTATTTTTGTAAATTGTTTTTGTTTGAAAAAATTGAAAAATTCAAAAAATCGTTTGTGGATCCTTTGAGTATATTCTCTACATACGCGTTGTTCGATCCATATTTATGCTGTGTATCATGACACTCCATGTTTAGCTTTGTTTATTCTTTCCCTTGTCTATTTTAGATAAATAAAAAGGGGGAGAGGGAATTATGATTTTCTGGGGGAGTTTTGCATTATGGGGGAGATTTCATGATATTGATTGATTTTTTCTTATATCACTTCAAACTCGATGCGTCACGAAGGTATTTTATTTGTCTCATCTGTGTACGTAAGAAGAATTAATGATGATTACTGGATTGCACACCTTGATGAGAAAAGCTTAAATATTTGAAGATTTGAAGTTGAAGATTTTTGAAGAAAAGTTTCAAGACTTGTAGAGTTGATACCTTTTCACTTTTGGGTTCATAGGAGGGTATTATATTTGTATAGGCATTTTGATTTGATAATTCGGATTATTTTGATTTTGTACCGGCATAGACATAGGGGGAAATGTGTAAGAACATTATTTTACATTGTTCAAATTGAGTATGTCGTATACCGCTACAACCATTGAAGAATTATTCAAGTTCATTCAAGCATCGAGACGGATCCGAATATCAAGCTTTTTCAACATTCAAACCTCTGCAAGATGAATTTTGGTGAGAATGTATTTAAGTCCCTTTACAGTTCACTTAAAAGTATTTGGGATGTTTAAATGTTTTTGTTAATTTTTTTTGAATTCATTCTATCTAAAGATTTTGTTCTCGGACACCTTTCCGTAGAAAAATCATAATTAATTTAAAAAAAATAGAAAAATACAAAACCGGCGGCCACGCATTCGTATCGAAATTATCTACAATCATGGCCTGGAATCTTTTTTGATAGGTTGTTTAAATGACATCAGATCTCGTTCGAACGAAATGGGATCTCGTTCGAATGACACGCCGACTTAAATTTTTTGTATAAAGCGCGTTAAATCATTCCGTTTTAAAAAAGGAGACCTGATGATTTTTTATATCAGTAATCTGCAAACAACAAAACACTTTTTTTCTTTAATTTTAGGGTTTAAAACCTTATTTTTCAATTCACAAAAACATCCCAACCTTTAGTGAATTATTTTGGAACCCAAGATACAATCTTGTTGAAGTTTACTCTTGTAGGGAGGATAACCTACACCGATATTTGGACTACGTGTCCATGTTGATTTTCTGCGTGTGGATTCATTGCTGAAGACTGCGATCATTGAGGTTCGCTATGTGTGGATCTTTACTGAAAATAAAACTGGGTTTTCTTGTGGAGTAACTGCGGTTATTCCATTATTGACGACACCGATCGAAAATTCATGTGTCAAAAATCTATTTCATTATAACCGTGTAAGTTGTGATTTACAATAATAGTGGAATAAAAGGTTTTGCCCCTGTGGGAGATTTTTTCGTTATATTGTGACTATCCTATTATTTGGTTTTCTTTGCATGCTTATTTATTTATGTTTTCATATCATTTAGATGCATGTGTTAGGGCTGAATTAAAACTGGTTTGGTTGGCACATAATTAAAATTGATTTATTTGAGAAGTCGCATTTATTCCGCTATAGTACTCTCAATAGTCTTTACTTTTATCCGGGCAGAAAACTTTTTCATTCACACAATCAATCCCTAATACTTTTGTGAATCATATTTGGAACCCAAACACTTCTATATTGAAGTTATTCTTGTGGAGATCTTTGTTCATTGCTGTTCTTGTGATATTCGATGGTATTCACTACTGGAGGAGGAGGAGGACTAAGGTTCTTGTGGTTCTTAAGGGAATTATTGCTGATTGAAGGTTTACGGTATTCGTGAGTTCTATTGGGAATTCATTTTTGTATTTCTATATTTTGTTGTAAGTTACGATTTGCAAACTTTAGTGAAATAAAAAGTTTTGCCTTGATGGGATTTTTTCATGAAATTGAGTTTTCTTTATATGCTTGATTTAAATCACCTAGTTGTATGTTTAGGGTTTAATAAAATTAAAATTTGTTTGAAGATTGACATTTAATTAAATAAGTTTCCTCCGTCAGAAGATAACGTGCACTCTCAAATTGGTATTAGAGCCGATTTCAACAAATTACAGTGAGATCCTTTTTCAGCAAAAAATTTCTATGATATCAATTGTTTCAAAAATTGATTTTGAAAAATCACAAATTTTCTGATGGAGAACTTATATTAGAGGGTGCCAATTTTTGATGGATCGAACTATGCCAATTGGAAATCTCTTATGAGATACACTTTAATGGCTATTGATGAATAGCCTGGTTTGTGAGTGAAAGAAGGTTGAATCCTCACCCTGTCACTGTTGGTAATGTCATGAACCCCAAACCCCTTTCTGATTGGACTGATGATGAGTTTAAGTGGAGTACCTACAACTCCCATAAAATTAGTGTTATTTCTAAAGCTGTGACTCCAATCAACACATGAGGGTACCAATGTTGTCAAAGTGTCTATGCTTCAAAATTTGACCATACAATTTGTGATTATCACTATGTTAAAGTTCGAAAGTTTTGATGAGTTTTATGCTAGGTTCTTGGACATTGTTAAAATAAATTTTAATTTGGGTGAGAAAATTTATAATTCAACAGTTGTGAAAAAGATTTTGAGGTCACTCCCTTCCTGATTTATTCCTAAGGTCACCGTGCTTAACTCTTTAGGGGCTTTAGACTCTCTTAGGTTAGAAGAACTCGTAAGAGACCTTCAAACTTATGAGATTGACATGTTTCCCAAAACCATTGAGCCTAAGGATAGAGAGATAGATTTAAAGACTCAAATTAAGAAAAAGAAAAAAGAGAGAGTTTGTGAGTCTGAATTTTAGGGTGAGGTTGATTTCGATGACTTGGCCTTGTTTGCTAAAAAAATTAAAAAGTTTAGTAAAATTTCCAAAAATAATTTTTCCAAAACAAAGATTTTTGAGAAAATAAAAAATAAAAATGAAGTCAAGAATAGTGGTGAGAAAGAGGAATATATAAGATGTTATGAGTGTGAGGGCAAAGGGCATATGGCATTTGAATGTCCCGCTATGCTAAAGAGAAAGGGCAAGAAATTTGTTAGTACGACCACTCTTAGCGAGAGTGACATATAGTTGGATGATTTAAGGGGAGAATCACCACATGAAAAGTGAGTTGCTTTCATGGCTAGTCATGTTAGCACATCCAATTTGTCCCGCGACGATGAGGACACTTCTAAACTTGAGAACCTCGATGATGTTTCGATCCATTCGGGAGATTGTGAGTGTGACGATGAGATTGCAAGTGAGGGAGAAGGGGATCTTCAAAAATCTTTTAATAATTTATCCACCGAGACATTGACGACGAAAAAGATGAATAAGGAGTTGTCTCTTAGGGTGATATATTTGAAGAGACAGATAGAAGTTTTAAAGGTGTATGAGGCATCAACAAGTTAACTCGAGAAGGTGAGAGTCTCTTTGTGTGAGAAGTTGATCGTCTTAGGTCATAAAAAGAGTGAATTGACAAACATCGTGGCTAGTCTTATAGGAGATCTTTAATCTTTATTGGAGACTCATGTGAAACTTGAAGCCTATATATCCCAACTCGAGAGAGATCTCGAATGTGCTCGGGAGGTCATAGTTACTTTAGAAGACACATCTAAGAATGTAAGGACACAAATTTCCAATTAAGTCCATATATAGTAATTGCTTAATTCTAGACAAAACCATTTGTGTCATAGGATAAAAATTTGCTCCCTTCTAAGCCTATGACGAGTGTTTATTGAAGACATAGGGGCCTATATGTTCAAGTTCATCCTTGTCGGGTTTTCGTGCCATGTTTCACGTCATTAAAATGAGGATTCCAATGTCTCTAAAAGGTATGGACGCATTTAATATATATAGGGAGACTTGAAATATGTTTATGGGTGTTATTTTTGTCTAAACGACTTTTATTTTCAGAAAATGTTTTTAGAACTTTGTATAAAAAGTTTTGGCCTTAAAATGGAATTTTATGAATTTTTTGAAAAGTCGTTCGAACGACTTTTTCTCGTTCAAACGAGCTCGTTCGAATGACATTGCTAACGAGTTTCAAACGACATTTGCTCAAATTCTCAATTTTTTCGTTCGAAGTTTCATTCAAACGATCTCGTTCAAACGAGTTTTTTCCAATGAAGTTTTAGCCTTATTTTGCTTCTGTTTTCTCGTTCAAATGACATCAAAATGTCGTTCGAACAACATTTCAGCGGGAACAGTTATTTACCATTTTTTCCCGTTTTTCCACCTTTTTATCCCACTTCTTTTGACAGTTTTAACTATTTCGCGACCACTTTTTTCACAGACTTTTCACCTCATCCTTGAGAGCTTCTTGAGAGAAAAAACTTCCTTAAAAAAATTCCCTTTTGTGCGTTTTGTTTCCATGGTTTAAATTCTTCAAGAAAACATCACCCATGTTTGTTTAATCCAAGTTCTTTATATATATATATATTTGCTTGGAGAGTTTTGGCACCGAGTTTTCTCTACACCAACAAAAAGAGAAGTTTGGGTTCATTCTCTACCCATAAAAGAGAAGATTTGTTTTACTGCGGCTTTCTCACATGGTGAAAGGAACCATGTGTGGTTGACGGTTTCTATGCTTCGATTGGTGGACTCCGAAACTGCGATGGACATCGTGGCTATTTACTAGACGAAGGTATTTGCAAGAAGAAGCGTCGGGGATTAAAGGAAGTCAAGTCGAGTGTTATAAGTCTTTTTGTCTTGGAATTGTAAAACCATATCTAGTAAATTTTTTAGGCTAGGTCCATCCGAGGTTTTTCCCATAGTGGATTTTCCTTTTACATCGCGGCGTAGTGTGATTCGTTTATTTTTGTATCTTGCAAAAATCACCATATATGCATGCTAGGATAATCATGATAAAAATTGGTTTAAATCACAAACCTGTTTAATTTGGTTCTAAATTAGTTTGAGTGAATTTTAGATTAATTTAATTCAAGTTTACTAATTTTAATTTGATAAAATTTGTGTTAACCTCGTGGGTTGAATTAATTGTGTTTAAGTGAATATTAATGTTTGAGTAGTTTTTTATACTTCTAGTTTTGTTTAATTTTAATTTGGGAGAAATTAAATTTGAAGTTTGTTTTTGATTAAAATTTGAATTGAATTTTTGTTGGAATTTTTATTGAACCATCTCGTTTATTTTAAAGTATTTAAAATTTGGAGGCCTTGTGTTCCAACAAGGAAGGTTGGAATTAATTGTGTTATGATTGTTTGAGTTGATTTTCCTATCGAATTTGTTCACACCCATTCATTCTGTTTCCATGAATTGTTTATCTTAGTGTTAATTCATGGTGTGTTGTTTTTGTAAAAGTTTTTGCTTGAAATTTTTTTGAAAAAATAAAAAATTGTTTGTGGAACCTTTTGAGATCATCCTTGCATGATCTTATTTGATATATGTTTGTGATGATTTTCTATGCTTGTTATGAGACACTCCAATTTATTATTTTTTTTATTCTTTTCCTTGCCTATTTCAGACAAATAAAAAGGTGGAGAACGAATTATGAATTATGGAGGAGTAAGAGTTTAAATAATGGGGGAGAATTGAGTCAATTGATTTGATTGTTAACTTGATTTATGAGATTTATCTCATTTAAAATTTGATATGTCACGAAGGTATATATCTTTGTCTGTTGTTTGTAGGTATACTTTGATGAGATGTAAAAATCACACATTTGACAAGGCTCCCAAAAAGAAGCCCAAGAGAAAGCAAGGAGATTTGAAGATTTGAAAGTTGAAGATTTGGAAGACTTACATGTTTAGTATCTTTCCATTTTTGGGAGGGTATTAGATTTATATATGATTTGTTAGATAATTCAGATTTTTTATTTTGTACCGGAATAGTCATATGGGGAGATTTATAAGGGCAAAATTTTCATCATTGCCCCTAGTTTCTAGGACTTGTCGATAAAGTCTAGTTTACATTCATATCTCGTTACATCTGTCATAGCAATTCATGTTCACACGTTTAAGAAGACATATCCAAATATCAAGAATTTTGAACAAGTTCTACGACTTTACGTAATATTTGGTATGGATTTTATTTTGTGTTTCATAGATTTTTTGCTTAGTAATGGGATATTATTTCTAAACTGGTTTTTGAACAGTATTTTAAACTTGAAAAAATAATTTTAATTTAGACATATTATTCAAACAAGATTGTGATATCATTAGAAGGTCTTGTTCATGTTGTTTGAAGCGTGGTTTGATGGCTTACATCGAATATGGGTCAAACTAAGGCGTACTATTTTAGTTTTTGAATGTCGTTTGTTAGGTAGTTAGATGGTCACTTCTAACGAGATGGAAAACTCATTATGACGACTTATTTAACTCGTTCGAACGATTTTCCACCATCTTGAAATGTATATCCGCCTATAAATTCATGTTTCATGAAGATTTTTCTTGAAGACTTTTCATTTACCCAAATTGTTGACCTGTTGCACATACTCTTCACATTATTAGGCCAAAACACTTTTTGATTCACACAGTTAATCCCAAATACTTTGTGAATCATATTTGGAACCCAAAATCTTCTATATTGAAGTTATTCTTGTGGAGAGCTTTATTCACTACCGATCTTGTGATACTATTGGGTATTCACTGCTGAAGGAGGAGGACTGAGACGGGGATTTTTTTTCTTCTGAAATTGAGTTTTCTTTACATGCTTGATTTTAATCACCCAGTTGCATGTTTAGGGTTTAATAAAATTGGAATTTATTTGGACAGTGACATTTAATTAAATAAGTTTCCTCCGCCAGAACATAATACGCACCCTCACGAAGTTAAGAACCCGATGGATGGGGAACCCTATCTCCGTGGGGATCACAACTTTCGTGGCAAATGAGAGCATGTACGGCGTCTCTCCTGTTGTTGTTCATTGAGTGGTTCTATAAGCTCAAAGTATGTTGTGTACCTCATTGATCCAATTACCCTTTGCAGCATCCAGTCTTTTTTTGATTCCATCTTGCAGCGTTTCATTGGTAACTTCAGTTTGGTCGTTGTACTATTGATGTCCCGGGGTAGAATGCAGCTTTCGAATGTTGGATCGGATGCAGTTGTCCTCGAATTCTTAATTGTCAAACTGCGTATCATGATCTATGATAAATATGTAAGGCATGTCATAGAAACAAATTATATTCTTCCAGATAAATTGGAAGACCCTTTCAAAGGGCATCTCCACCAATTGCTCAGCCTCTACCCATTTAGTGAAGTAGTCCACAACCACTACCAAATATTTTAATCACCCTTTCGTTTTCAACAACGGTCAGACTAAATCAAGTCCCGATATCGCGAACGGATAAGGTGATGTGATGGGTGCCAGCGACGCTCCAAGTGTACGATGGATTTTAGTGTATTTCTAACACTTATCACATTTTCCTCATAGTTAGCACACTTTGCCTTTATCACCGGCCAGTAACAGCCTTGGGTTGCGATGTGCTTCACCAGTGATCTTCCAACGTAATGTGCCCCACAACATCCTTCAAGTTTTTCCTTAATTATCTTGTTGAATTCTGTGGGATGGACACACCTCAGCAGTGAAATAATATATCCCCTCCTGTATAACACTCCAACCTCTATTACATATTGGGATGATTTATAACGTAGCTTTTTCTGTACTTTTAGGTCATAGTGTAGTTCTCCGACCTCAATGTATGCTCATATAGGGTCCATCCATGATGGTCCCAGACTCACTTCCATCACCTTTAAGCTCCCCACACCCGTGCTTCTGCGGGTCAATATTTCAATTGGTACTGTTCTCCTCAAATCAGTCCTAGTGGCCGAGGCTAATATGGCTACGACATCTGCTCGGTCATTTTTTGACCTGGGCATCCTCACAACCTTTACTTCTACAAATTTTCGTAACCACTACCTCACTATGGTCAGGTACTTCTCCATAGACTCCTCTTTTGCTTCGTAAATCCCCAGTAGCTAGTTGACCACCAACTGAGATTCCTGTGTGTCGTAAAATAGTTGGTTCGAGGAGGTTAACTTGAACCCTAAAATCAAGGCTTTGTATTCCCCCTTATTATTGGAAGTGTCAAACTAAAAGCGCAGAGCCTACTCCATGTCTATCTCGTCTGGATATCGATGATGATAGCCGCACCGCTACCCGCCGAACAAGATGATCCATCAATAATCATCTTCCAAATAATGTTTTCTTGGCAAAATCTGCTTCTTTAAGTTTTCAAATCTAAACAGCTTCTTTTTAGATTCATCGTGATGATCCTTATCACCTTTCATCGAGGAGCTCTCTCCCATGGGAGTTTTCTCTATCGCATCTGGAATTAAGTGCTCTTCCGAAGAAGTTTTCTTACCTTCACGAATAGAGCTATCTCCCAAAGGAGTCTGCTTAGATAGCTTTTATTCGTAGATGAACTCAATAAAGAAATCTCTTAATGCTTGCACCTTGATGGCTGTGCTGGGCTTGTACTGGATGTCGTACTCTTCGAGCTCGATCGCCTAAGCCATCAATCGACTATATTTTTTAGGTTTATATAGGATCTGCTGCAATGGTAGGTCGGTGTAGACAACAATGGTGTGGGCTAGGAAATATAGATTTATTCTCCTTTAAGCTTCCCTCACTGATAAGGCTAGCTTCTCCATTCGGGGGCACTGGACTTTGGCTCCTCAGAACGATTTGCAAGTGTAATGAACATGCCTTTGGATTCCTTCCTCTTACCTTACTAGCACCGAACTGACCGTTGATTAAGACAGTGCAGGGTATAGGTAAAGCTTTTCCCTAACAACAAGTCTTGATAAGACAGGGGGCGAGCTTAAATATCGCTTTAGCTCCAGGAAAGCATTCTTTCATTCCTCATTCCACTCAAAAGACTTTTTTAACACTTTGAAGAAAGGTGGGCATTTATCCCTGGCTCTAGAGACAAACTTGTTAAAGGCAACCACTCACCCCGTCAGTCTCTGCACATATTTTTTCATCATGGGAGATTACATGTTAATCAGAGCTTGGATCTTATCGGGGTTTTCTTCGATACCCTGCTGATTGATGATGAAACATGGAAACATGTCTTCCCTTACTCTGAACACACATTTCGACGGATTAAGATTCATTTGGTGCTTTTTCAGTTGGTCGAAAGCCTACCCGAGGTCCTTAATGAGGCCGATTGTCGTTCTGCTCTTTGTAAACATTTTTTCCACATATACTTCCATTTTTACTCCAATTTGCTCTTCCAAGACTTTATTCACTAATCATTGGTAAGTAGCACCTGCATAAAGGCATTAAATTATAGAAATAAGTACCTCGACTGGTTATGAAAGACATCTTCTCCCTATCCGAGGACTTCATCCTAATCTGGTTATATCCAGAATAGGCGTCTATAGTGCTGAGGAGCTCGTGACTTGAAGGTGCATCAACAGCTGGTCAATTCAGGGAAATGGATAGTGATCCTAAGGCACATCTTATTCCGGTCGATGAAATTGATTCACATCCTCTATTTATCATTTTTTTAGTACAATCACTACATTGGACAACCATTCTGGATATTTGATGTCATTAATAAAATTAGCCTTCTGGAGCTTAAGTACCTCCTCCTGAATGACGAGGTTCTTCTCGGCGTAAAAAAACCTTAACTTTTTCTTAACTAACTTTTACTCCTTTCATCATGCTCAACTCGTGACAAATGAAATCGGAATCAATTCCAAGCATGTGTTTATGTCTCCACACGAATACGTTCCTGCATTGTCCCAAGAAGTCTGTGAGCTCCTGCCTCAGACAGGGATCTAATTACGATCCAATCTGGACTATCCTTTCTGGGTGGTCAGCGTCAAGAGAAACTATCTCAATTTGTTTGAATGCATGCCCCTTAGCCAGTTTTTCTTTATCTCGAGAATCAATGGTTTCAATCTAGTAGGTGGTCGCCAACATCCACTGCTCTTCCTAGTCAATAAAGATGTAATAGCACTCTTGTGCCTTTGTCGTGTTGCCCTTGACAACCCCTACTCCATAATGAGTTGGAAACTTTAGGCACTAGTTATTGTGGACGAGATGGTCTCAAATTTCTTCAGGTCTACCCCTTTCTAGTGTCACGTTGTAAGGGAACATTACGTTTTTATCCAGGATAAAGAAAAAAACATTTTCAGTGCAGTGTATTGGCCATATACCCACTATGACCTCTAGTTCCACCATTCTCAATGGAAACACCTTTCCCCCCAAAAATTCGAGCAAGGGTTAGTGGTATGGTGTTAAGTTACTTTCTCGGAGCTTTGAACTTATAAAATATTTGTAAAACCTAACATCTATAGAACTATCATTGTCGACCAATACTCTAAAGACTCTATCTTCATGGATCATCACAATGAAAAGTAGAGGGTTTCATGAGGATACAACACTCTAGATAAGTCATCTTTAGGGAACCCAACGATTAACTTATCCTTGTTCACCTAGCGGGGGCGCATGTCCACCTCTACTGCCAGGTGGATCTGCTTACATGAGCACAAGCTTTATCCTCATTCAGATAAGCCTTCCATTAAGTTAGGTCTTCTCCCCCTCCTGCATCTCCTTCGGTAATGAATGACACCTTAGGGATATCATGCTTACCTCATTTATGGGCTCCTAGATCATCGTTCGAGTTATTATTCCTTCCTTGCTTCTTGTCTTCTGCTCTGCGGCATGCCGACTTTGATCGTGTTTTTATCTTATGCTCATCAAAATATGGTCGTCCATCCTTGTCCACGAACCTGGACAGCTTACCTCTCCTGATTAGGCAATCAATCTTATTTTTAAGGTGATGTAACTGTTAGTGTTGTGGTCGAGGTCCTTATGAAACTCATAGTACTTGTACCTATCCCGCCTATTTATCGGTTCCTTCAACTTCCTGGGCCATTTGGGGTCCTTACTTCCATGAATTTCCTCGAGAATGTGATGGATGCCAACTGTTAGTGGGGTATATTCATCATACTTCTTTATCTTTTCACCCTTTCGATCTTTTTGATCTTTTTTATCACTTGCCTGATGAGACGATGACTTCGGATGGTCAGACTCCTTAAGATTCGTAACTTCTATGGCATTCATATTTTTCTCGCTTTAACCAGTAACTTCATCATCATCTTGAGCAGTTCCTTCGCCAACACCTAAAATAGCTTCCCTGGCCTTAGACCACTCATCAAACCAGTTATAGAAGCTTACTCATTGTAATCCACCACTTCTAGTTTTTCAGTGTACAACGGGTGATATAGTCACGAGTGCTTTCATCGGCCTTCTGCTGAACACCAAGTAGGTGGGCCACTCTCTTCCTCGATTTTGCATCGAAATGGAAGTTATTGGCAAATAGATTGTGCAACTGTTGGAAATTGGATATTTGTCCTCAGGGCAAGCTATTGTACTAGATTTGATTCGAACCTATGATTGTGTTGGAGAAAGGTTTTCATTGCATCTCATCGGGAATGGAATAAATATCTGCAGCAGCCAGATACTGTTCAACATAAAGAACTGCATCTGTTTTTCCTTCATACTTTGTCGTGATAGCTGGTGGATTGAATTTGGTCGGAGTGGAATATGCCATAATAGATGGGATGAACGAAGACCCCTTCACGAAATCCCTTTGTAAAGGGTTCTTCGACTTATCCATCTCTCTGATCCGGTCGTCCAAATATTGTATGGATCCCTTTCATAGTTGGTCGTCTTCTTTAGTTTTTCCACCTGCTGAGTTGGCAATTAGGCATCGGCTTTCAGTTGAGATCTCTTCTTGGACAGTCTTGTCGGGTATAATCGATGCCCAAGCAAATCGGTGGGAGCCCCTAGTGATGGATCTTTTTGGATTGCATCTATCCTAATCGTGACCTCGAGGTACTGTTGTCTGTCCGGATTATGACACGGGTCCATCCTATCGAACACTGAGCCTCTACTCAACATTTTTAGTGCACTAGTATGCTCTTCAAAGAAGGATTGATCATCATAATAACTTGGTGACGACATGGAGGACATGTCCCTAGGGTGGTAAGACTGGTCCCATTGAGATCCGGATCATCGGATGGAGCTTGCGTTGCTGTGAGGTCCCAGGCTCATCTTCCTAGGGTTCTCTAGAGCTTGCTTGCGATACTTCTGCCTCATGTCTCTATAGGGTAATGGGGGAACCTTCTTCCCTTATTTTGCGACATCTCCAGCATAAGGGTAACGATATACGTGTTAGGCTGTGCTGGTTCGACCTAGGGAGTATGTGTCAACTGCCTGACACTCTTTTGCATCACTTCCTGTACCTTAGCCAGACTCATCAGTAGGCTGTGCATGTCACCCATCCCAATGGGGGTGGGAGGTGTTTGGACCTCTGCCATACGGCTTCTCTCGCGATTATTCACCATTCTCAGGTATTTAGGGTAAGTAATGAACGAAAGAATTCAGGTAGGGATCACAATGGCTTATCGGGTTCCCATAAACAACGCCAATTTGTTATCATCGAAAAATGGTGATAGAAAATAAATGAAAAATAACTAAAAGAATGAGTGAAAAAAAATAATGGGGATGATAGATAATGATAATAAGACATAATTTACGTGGTTCGGCCCTAGAGGGAAACCTACATCCACGGGTGCTATTAACTCCTCTTCTCCAATTATTGGGTATACAATCAAGGTTTCTATGATTACAAAAATGATTGAGCCCCCTTTTCCATGTGGGTTTTCCCCATATTTATAGATGATTTTGTTGAGAATATATAGGGCACATATGGACTGCCTTTATAGGTGAGGTAGCTACACTAATACAAATGTGTTAATTGATTCATAGCAAATTGATATACTTTGTATATCACATGGGCATTCTGAGATGCGTGTGAGTAAAAACCATGTTTCCCCTATATCCACGTGACTAGTGAGAAGTTCATTAGATATAGTTGAGAACACGGCCACACGGTATGAGCATGTGATTTCACTAGAGGAGGAAAACTGTCCATTAAGGCCGGTCGAACAGGCTGGTACTTGAGCCGACATTATGTTAAAAGTGAGGCCAAGCACATGTTGAACACCTATGGGTCCCCTCCTGACGTCATTTATGCTCCACGTAGGTTGGGTTCACAAGGCTATAACACTAACATTAGGGCCCCATTTGGTTCGCGATAATATTTTAGATGGATTATGATTACTAGGAAAGTGATTCCCAGGAAACCTTTTACCAGGATTTTAAATCATTTCATTATGTTTGGTTAATCAATCGAATCCTATTGGGAATCAAAATTTGGTGTTTGGTTCATGCATGGCAATGTATAATATATACCAATAATCCTTTTTAACAATCATATATATATATATATATATTCCAATATTTAACAAATATAATAATTTATTGTAAATATGTGTGTATTATACTGTAAGTTACTCCAATTAATTATTACATGGATAAGAAAAATGCCTAAATAAAATTTGTTCAACTTTAAATTTAATACAAACTGACATAACAAAATTGTCTTTCGAAAATAAATATTTAGATTTTATGGGTAGTTTGTCTAATTTAATACTTTTAAGGGCATTTTTATCGTTGCAAAAATTATTTGTAAGGATTCCCACAGGATATTATGAATCCCACCTATATTGGAAGAATTTTGATTCCACCCATTTTCCCGCAAAGGAGGCAATCTAATTCTATTATGGCCCATATTTCCATGCAACTTAACCTTGCACCAAACGCAATAATCTTATTCATTTCCAAGAATTTTTGGAAGGAATCAAATTTTATCCAAATTTACCACGTACCAAACGGGGCCTAACTGTATAGACGAGTAAAATCCCAAAAAACAACACCAAACAAAAAAACAAATCAAAAAGAAAAAACGAAAGAGAGGGAAGAGAAAACCCATTAACATTACGTTTATCCATTGTGCAGATGGGTGATGTGTCTTGTGCAAGGGGTGTTATTCGTGTTGGTGGTGTGTGCCAGTTTTATGTTGTTCAATGGGGATATATATAAGAAAATAGTGAGATCTTTCATGTGAGGATAAGATAAAAACTTAGTAGACGTCATTAGGAGATATTTTGATCAATATCATTTGGATTGAGAGATCCAATGGTGGCATTTGGAAGTGACCAAAAAGGGGAGAGATGATTTGAATGGATTGGTTAATGACTTTCATTGGTGGAAGAGAGTGACGAAAGCTGAAGAATAACACGTAGCTTTTGTTTTAGTGTTGTGGTTAGGGCTTTTTCGGCCTTTTCAAAGGTGATAATAAAAGAGAGTTTAATTATTTTTATTTAATAATTTATAATTGTTAAAAGGAGTTACTAATACTTAAGTTAAAGTTTATCACTGCCAGTAATAGTGCCAAAGTAATCCATTCAAATAGTAAAGCCAAATTTTATCACTGCTAATAGGAGTGATAACTATTAAAGACAAATTACTGTAAAAAATATTGACTAATACTAAAGACAAAATTTATCACTAACAGTAATGGTGAAAAACCAATCCAATAAAACTTGTGATTACCCTAAGTGGTGATAAATTAGATAAAAAATTTATCATTTCTCATGGCCGTGACAAATTATTTTATTTGTCATAAAAATGCTTCGTCACTGTCACGAGCAGTGATAAAATTTGTTACTTCCACTACCAGTGACGAAGGCTTGGTAAAAAAATCAGTGTTTTACTGTAGTATGATTAGCAATCAAACGCGAATCATATTCAATGGCAATATCCTTTCCCTATGGAAACTGCTCTTTGGAGGACGACTATCATGACTCGTATTCTTGTTTGTTGTTGGACCCCTTGAATCCTAATTAGAATACTTGTTTAATCATGTATCCTTGGAGGTAGTGAAGATGATGTTGAAGATAGTTCCATGTTTATTAGATGCCCTATTTATGAATAATATCCACTTGGACAACTAGTGTGTGGTATTGAACAAGGATTATCCTCGTAACAGGACGTTAAACATCTCCAAAACTGTCTTCGGATGGATTGATTCTTTTTTTGGACTACCTGAGGATTTTGCAGTGAAGTCGGTCATAAATTACCCTTTGATGGTAGTCCTGGGCTCATAATCGATGTTAAATCGGTTCAAGTCTAGGGACCTCCTTGTTATTATGATTTTTGAGGTCAAACTTTTTCAGGTTCTCCTTAAGATGGAGGTAGGTTAGGAATGTTGTGGAGTGGGAGTCAATATCATGAATTAGGTTCCTTGAGGACATTATTGGGGATATAATGAGCTTTTCTATAGGCACCCATCTTATTTTAGCATATAGAAGAGCGTGTCTTACATAGTATACTAATTATTGGTCTTCTGCTTCTGATCGGACCAATGACCCAATGGTGGCATGTTGAGAAATGACCAACTATAAGTGGAGCTTTTCACCACTGATATACATTGATAAAAAAGGTGGGGGAAGCCTAGGTACCTCTTGATCTGCTCAAGTGCTTCGTCTCATTCTGTTGTCCAGCTTATTGGGTTGACATTCTTTAATACCTGAAATAAAGGTCAGCATTTGTTTGATGATCTAGAATGAAACAATTGAGTGTTGTGAGCATAACGTGAACACATACACTTCTCTAACTCTATTGGACCTATTTATCACTTGTAAGGCATTGACCTGATCGGTATTGTGCTCTATGCCCCTCTAAGTGACTAAGTAACCCAATAACTTTCATTGTCTAACCCTAATGGAGCTCTTTAACGCATTGAGCTTCATTTTATATCTTTTTAGGATCTTAAAGGTAGTGGAGAGGTTTTTAATGTGGTCGGTAACAAGACTGATCTTTACAAGTATTTAATCAATGTACAATTCCATAGTTAATCTAATCTTCTTTTTAAACATCTTGGTCACTAGACACTGATTGGTTTCCCTAATATTTTTTTAGTTCAAATGGCATAACCTTATAGGAATATATTGTAATGGTGGTGATGAACCATATTTTCTCTTTGTCGAGGGAGAACAGGGGTATAAGATGATTTCCATAAGTAGGCATATATAAAGCTCATTCTTTGGTGCCCCACTATTAAATTCACCAGCTAATCAATACTTAGTAGAAGAAAGTTGTCCTTAGTAGCATTCCTTGTATAGATACATAAATTCCATATAGACTCTCCTCTTTCCATTCTTTCTTACGGTTGACCATAATATTGGATATCCAATATGGGAATTGGACTTCCTTAATATAATCTCTATAGATTATATTCTTCACTCCATCTTCCACCACTTTCACCATCTTTAGTTCCGATTTCCTTAATTTCCTCTTAAACAGTCTTCTAACAAGATCCACGTGAAACCAATGACAAATAACATATGGGTTTATTCCTGGCAGATCGTATGGATGCCAAGAAAAGACGTCTATATTCTACTTAAGTAATTATAATAGGTGACCAACTTCCTCCCATGGAAGTTGTGAACTGATGATTAAGAAATTTTTTGTCTAAGATAAATCAAGAGGAATTTTTCTTAGTTCCTCCATTACTTATTCCGTAAGGGATAATCTACTTTAACCCCCGATCGATATCCATTTTATTGATATTTGAATTGGTTTCCCTCTGAATTATTGTCTCCTTCATCTTTCTTTGATAAAACATGTCTTTTCTTGATGGATGCCACAAACCAACTCCTTATTGTTGCTTAGTCGCCTTTAACGTCCACTATGCCTTAATTAGTTTATATTTTTATCTTTTGAGGAAAAGATGAGGGCACATACTTCATGGTATTGATACACTCTCTTCTTAGGATGGCATTATAAGGAGATTCTGATCTGACTATATATATATATTAATTTCATTGGTAATCATCCTGACATTCACTAAAAACTTTATCTTTCCCAATGGAGTTTCAACATTACTGTTGAAGCTGATTAGTGGTCCGACTTAAGGAATTAGATCATGGATACTGTGTGTGATATCATAAATCTTGTTTATGTACATAATTACAAAATAACTATTTTGGTCCGTGAGAATCGTTTTCACATCAAAGTTGCCATTCTTTAAAGTGAGGATTAAATCATACTTATGAGGGAGATTTACCCAACTAAGCCATCATTAAGGAACATGATTACTCGGTCAAGGTCGATATCCTTACACTCTTATATGATATGTACTAAATTAAACATATCAAATTGGAATGGCTCGTGGATGTTTGGCATATATCTAAATACTTTCATGTACTTTTCTTAAAGTTCACTAATAACGATTCATGTAGCCATGGATGGCGATTGCCATCTCAGATGATGGTATCTCATCTCTATCTTTAAGCCTTATGTGATTCAATCAGGCTTCTACATTCGTCTTATTTGTGTCAATAAACTCCTTGAGGTGATCATCTTAGACAAGGTCATCCAAGTAACACTTCAGTAATTAGTAGTTTTTTGTCTTATAACTATAATCTAAGTGGTGTATAGTGATGATTTATTTCTTATTTGTCTGCATATCCCCCCATTAAGGGTGGAATTATGAAGAAATAATTGTCCTTTATTTGGTGGAGAATAATTTATATGGGTTATTTGAAGATGATCTTGACTTATTAGAGGTGTTCTCGTTCGTCAAATCTTCACTTCGCCTTTATTATTTTCCATTTTGCCCTATTTTTTAGATGGGGCTTGTTTTGCACCATCCTTTACTCCATTTTTCAAATCTCAATTTTTTTTTTGCTTTAGTCGACTAATAATTTTGGTTCTCCATATTGATGAGTTCATCGTCTATCTGGATTGCTTCTCAATGCGAGACATAAGGTTGTCTATAGACGATGTTGCTTTCTTTGTCAATAACTTATATATACTGTCTAATTGTAATAATCCTAACTTGAATGGAAATACTTACCAGGGCGTTCACCCTGTTCTTTACAAAGGCAAATAAGGTAATGCACTTCCCTGATGACCTTGTTATTGGTGATGAAATAATAAGTGAACTCTTCGTCCAACTCCATGAATGTTAAAATCAACCATGGGGTTAGTTTCTAAAATCACTTTAGGTTAATCTACTCCTTAAAGGTATGGAAAAATACGAAAAATCAGTGCACTGTTATGGCACCACAGGGGCATGGACTGTTAATAAGGGTAGATATATTGAGAAGGGTTTATCATGTCATCAAATGTGGTGATATTGGTAATTGATAACTTCTTCGGAGGATCTAGTATTTCAATATCCTGAACAAATAGAGAGGTAGTTTCAATGCTCAAAGCCCTACCGCCTAACTCCTTAGGTGTGAGAACTCGGTTGTCTTATAATCATCCTTTATTTTCCTCTTTGTAAAGTAAGGGTGATTATCTTAGTCGACGGTATTTCTCTATTTTTACGAGAGATTAGGGGAGTCATGCTGACTTGCATAAGAACGTATATCCTATTGATCTGATCTACTTACTAATAGATGAGGTGGAGGGATCCTATTATTGCGATGTCTTTAATGATCTTTCTCATGGATTTTTATATCTATATTCCCTTCCATAATTGAGAGATGGTGGATTCCTTGGTAAACAAACTCTCATTTTTTTTGTGAAAATCGATGCTATAACAGCTTGTTTGGGAGTTTTATTTCGGAGAGAAAAGAAAGGAAAGGAAGGGAAATTATGCTTCCTTTCCATCGTTTGGGAGTTTACATAGTAGAGAAAGTGTTGTTTCGCTATTTTCCGTCATTTGGGAGTTTAAAAGGAGAGAAAAGAAAGGAAATTTTTTTTAAAAAAATTCCCCTCCTTTCTCTCCAAATCGAAAAGAAATAGAGAGAAAGGAAAGTTTTCTAAAGAATGTATCTTATTTCTCTTAAAAAAAAATTATTTTCCTTCCAACTCCCAAACACTAGAAAATAAAATTATTTTATCTTCCTTCCTAAATCCTTTCTTTTCTCTCTTATAAATTTTCCTTTATTTTTTTTTCTCTCCTAATAAAACTTTCCTTTCCTTTCCTTCCTCTAAAAAACTCTCAAACAAGTTGTAAGTGTTGGATCCATGGATTTTATATCCCCCACTTATTTGCCTCTTGAGGCCAACATTCTTATAATCATATCGTTAAATCTTAACATCAGTTTGCACCAGCCACTCCTCATACATGTTGATAAAATGCGATGTGGGGTGTCTAACAGGGGTCTCTTAGGAAATATAGTCATGGTGATGCTTACAGTGGATGAGGTCCGACCTTTAGGTCGAACGCCCTTTGGATATGCCATGAATTTAAGAGGACTAAGATCTAGTAGGTGAATGATCTCATCTCTTAATTCAGATCTCAAAGCGTATCCAGTTTCCTTCACAAAAACAATATGAATGGGGAGTACTCAGAGCAGAAAATATGGTAAATCAGGTTGTAGGACTATAAATTTCCTACATATGATGCCAAATTGTAGAGGAAATTAATCTACACTAAGGTCCAGTTTGGTTACACAATTTTTTGATTATGTAAACTGGTTCATTGTGAATTATTGAATTAAAAATGAGTAGATTTGAAATGAGTTATATCCCATTTTTGGTTTAAATCCAATTTTAGGTGATGTTTGGTAATATGAAATTAGTGTTAAGGTATGATTATAATTTTTTTTTTAAATGAATGAAGAGAGGGGGAAAGATAGAGAGAGGGACGACATGAGGACAAGGGAGAAGAGTAGTCGAATGAAATTTTTGCGACTCCTATTTTAAATGGAAGCATTTCACATTTTTTGTGAAATGCTCCAATTTTAGGTTTTGAAGAGGAGCTAAAATGGGCAATTAATGAATCATTTCTTTAATGAAACCAAACAAAATTACTGGGCCAATTTATAAATGGACCAATTTATAATTTTGGAACAACCAAATAGGGCTTAAGTGGTTTCACCAATTTTCCATATGAAATTTTGAAAAAAGTAAATGAATATGAGATTTAACGTGGTTTACCTACATCTTCGGGGGGAAGAGGGGAATAGTTATTTAATTAGATAGATTCGTCTTAGATTTTTAGGATTTATAATTGAGAGTCCAAGGTGAGATTACAAGTGTTTTGTGTATAACAAATCATCTGTATGCACCCTCGTCATAGTAGGGGGGGCATTTGTACAAAAACGAACTCCTAGCCATCTACGACTATTGTGTGCTACAATAATTTTTACGATCCGTCTATAATGGAGACTTTCTAGGCTACCTCAATTGAGTTGTAAGAATACTCTATATGTTGTGATGGTTACCCACTGGATTGTAAAGATTGGGAGTAATATGTTATTGGTCAGCTGGATGCTAACACAAGTCTAAGTCAGTGATCGACTTAGAGAAAGAGTAATTTAAACCGTTCCCAACCACTTATCTTACTTTGTGGGCAACACTGACCACTTTTTCCTTCAATGATATTATGCAAAATGTCAATATTTGGAAATTAAAGTGGGGTTTTTCAATTTTTTTGTTTTGTAAATTATATATTTAGTCCCTAAACTATGCATATGTTAATACATATTGAAATCTTAACAAATATTTTCAAACAATTATAATCACGTTCTCATTGTAATGGATATGTTTTTTTTATTTTTCGAACTTCCAATTTTCTAAAATTCAAATTTGATTTTTTTATTGATTTTGGAATCATATGTTATACAAACATTCTTTTTTTTTTTTTTTATTACTAAAATCAAATCGGATTTAATTATGAATTTTAGAATTTTCAATTTTTCCCATAAACTTCTCTAAATTCATGTAAAATCAAGTTTTCTATTTTTTTTTGAAATTATTCTATTTTGAAATCTTATAATATATGTCCAATAGGAAGCTTTTTTTCTTTTGAAGATTTTGATTTTTGCTAACTTTATTTTTACAAAAATAATTATGATTTTTGAAAAATCTTAATTAGAATCAATGTAACACCTCGAGATTTTTTATAGTTAATTTAATTAAGAAATTTTAAATAATTTGTTCAATCGCTTTTAGTCGAAAAATAAAGTTTTATAATAATTTAAATTGGATAATTTTTTTGTTAAATTTAATTGGGTAGTTTTCGTTTAAAAATAATGGGATAATTTGTTGGGTTGAATTATGTTATTCTTATTACAAGAATTAGTTATGTTATGTTTTGGCTTATGTGTTTTAGGTGTGATTTATGGAGTCATTTGAAGGCCTAATGGTGCTTAAAGAGTGGAAAGTTGGACTCATAGGTTAGGTAATTCATTAGACAAAGTTTGGATTGTTTTTTGGATCCCATAAGCTTGTGTTATTCTAGGGTTTCAAGAGAGTTGAAGGTTGAGGATTATAGAAAAATACGGTTAGGTTAAGTTGGCCTCTTATGTCATTCCTAAACCTAAAAATAAGAGATTAGAGAAAAAGTAAACTTTTGGGAGGCAAGTGGGGAGCCAATTGGACAAGAAAGAACTAACGAAAATTGGGAGACTATTGAAGAACATCAAGTGAGCATTCAACTTCCACTTTAAATTTCGGAATTTTCATCCAAACTAACCACAATTTTTTTTTCTACTTCTCCCATTTGATTTGGCTAGGATATGATAAATAACATGTAATTGATTATAATATAGTGAATGATTAAATTTAATTAAGAAATATGAATTTGGCAATTTGAATTAAATGTTAGGACTAGGGTTATAATTGATAATTAGATTATTTGGTTAGCTTGGATTTATTTGTGTAGATCTGAATATTATAAACTTTCATACGTTAAAATCTATGTTAAGTTATGAACTCATGTGGAAATTGGGAATGGTAGTGAAGATTGAGGATAATAAACGATGAATTGTATAAGTAAGGGTTTTATGTTAAGTTAGGATTTTGGGATATCTTAGATGATATTAACTATTAGTTAGGGTATATAGTTATACCATCTTAGATTCATTATGAATATTGAGAATTTATTTTTGTTTGATTGAAATTCAAGGATTGGGAACAGATCACAATTTAAGAATTTAGGGCTCATAAGTAAGATGAATTTGCAATTTGTGATTTCCTTTATTCTAGTTATAGAACATACCCATGTTATACTTTAGCTAGGAACTGACTGGGATGATTTAGGATCGGACTGGTCAATCTTTAAGGTAAAATTTCGAGGGTTTTCAAACTTGGACTTACATTGTCCGAGGGACGGATTAATCAAGGTTGGTAAATGTTTTTGGTTGGGTTTATAGGCTAAGTTTTAGGACCTTTTTAGATTATATTAAATTGTATTTTGGACTAGTAGGGGCCTCATGTAGGGTCTTTAGCATCTACTACTAGCTAGATCGATAGAGTATGTTAGATGAAAATCTAAACGTGGTAACTGAAGGGGGTTATTGACTGTGTAGGGTAACATTTATACTCAATGATGGGTTACCCTAGAGCCTACAGGAAGGTTAGGGGTATATATGAGGTTGTGACATTATGATGTTACTTCCGTAGAGTTAGGCACCATCAGTATAAATTTGGGCTAAGTTAGGGAGGGATGGTACAAAGAGGTGGGTACTATTATTTAGGGTAGTAATGTGGTGGAGATACTTTAATGGGATATTTCTAATTGGCATATTATTGGTATGATATTCACGATATACTTATTAATTTTGAACATACCATAGTCGAGATTCAATGAGTGTGTACTGTTAGTAGGGATGCATTCGGTATCGACTCATGTAGTGTTGTATTTATGTTAGGTTTAGTAAGGGAATTATGGGGAAATATCCAAGGCATGATGTTTTTGTAAATGATGACTGATTATCAACTTAGTGTATTGCTAGTGTGTGTGTGGTGGTGGTGGGGAGGTATTTTACATAGTATATACCTTATATGTGTACATATATATCAATGTATCCTCTCGTGTTGGTTCAGAAACTGTGGAAAGTGGAATATCATCAATCGATATTAACATTGTAGTAAGACTCTTAGATGTGGATATTGATTGAATGGCTTGGTTGGTTTATGTATTTTGATTGTGTGCGAGCATGCCATGCAATATTATGATCTTGCCAACTAGTTGATTATTTTAGCATGCGATAATTAGGTGATTGTGTATCGCTTGACGCTTCAATTAAGAAGACTTTTCATTGAGTACTAAATAAGTTTGTAAACTAAATAAACAAGGATATAAAGAAATAGATAAAAAGTGTATAAGTAAAGGTAAAAAAGGATTTGAAGTGATTAAAATAATGAAGTAGAATGATCAAACACCAAACTGAACTAGAATTAATATAAGTAACACAATTTAAGTCATTTTCGATTTAAATTCGAATTAATTCTCTGCAATAACCACAAATATTTTCCTCCAAATAACCTCTTTTGAGTGTAAGAATTATCACAATAAAAGATCCTGAAAGCAATACGAGATAAAAGCAAATAAGCACACACACAATAACAGATGTACGTGGTTCGACAACTTGCCTATATCCATGGGGAGGTTACTATGCTCTTATTAGTGTCTCTCAATCATCGAAGTTACATCCCTTTGTCACGGGTCAGGGTTTATAATTTATAGTTGTAGAAATAAGCGATTGAATTGTACAAGTAACTCAATCGATCATGTAGATAACTCATGGTGTCCCTGAATATCTCCTCCGAGATTAATGGTAATCGATTTGAGTATATCTCCATGCATTTAAGCACATGTTAAATATACGGGTCTAAATAAATATCAGATTTGGGTTGGGCAGTCCATTATGTATGATGGGTTGGTCGGCTGCACTTTTTCGGCTTGAATACATAAGCCGCCACAATTGCCCCTAAAATATTTGGGCCAATAGATTTTAAGTAAGTTTAAGGCCCAGGGCCCAGAACTTGTTTTAAAATTCGGCGTGGCACATCTGTAATACTCATTAACTTATGAGAACACGCTTGTTCGAGGGTAAACACCATGGTAAACTTATAATACTTATTGAAGAAGTGGGGGTACACTGGTCCGAATTGGTTAGTCGAGCACCGAAATCCTCATTGAGAACTGTGCTTCATCATTAATGCGAGATTCAAACCAACTTCATCTCCTTCAACCTTCATTTCTCTAACCATTCCTCATCCGAAAACTTTCATTGCGTTCTTTCCCCAGTTCTTCATATTCTCAGAGCTTTCCTTTGATCATTATTTTAGTAACTCTTTCTAATCTTCTCTTTATTTTCACCATTTCGGTTAGTCTTCTTCTGTTGCTAGAGTTCTTTTTCATCCATGGCTCTTCTCTATAATAAAACTGTTGCAGAGTTTTGGAAATCTTATAATATCCCCAAATGGGTGGAAATTGGCTGTGCCCCATATCCAAAGATGTCCGAGATATAGAGGGCGGGTACTGGATTCACACCCTTTTGATTACACAGGGGGTTTAAGTTTTCCCCTAAACCCTTTTTTTTAGATTTTTTAAGTATTTTGATGTTGTTCCTACTTAATGTTCTCCAAATGTCTGGAAAATTGTGAATGGGGTTCATAGGATTAACAACTTATGGCTCCTTGAGATTTGTTATAGCTATGTTTAGTCATGCTCCAATAATGGTGTTATGTACCTAAAGGCTAAAAAAGTTGAGCGGTGAATCTACTTGACTCCCATAAGGATTACTAGGGGTAAGGTTTTATTGCCAAAAATTGGTAGCATCCTCCCCTACTCGAGGGCATGAAGTATCAAGGTCCTTGGATTCCCGACTGGGGGGAGGATCACATCGATCACTGTCTCTTTTACTTCTGTTTGCTTTCTTACTACTTCTGTTTACTTTCTTACTACTTATGATTGCTTGCTTGCTATTTTTGTTTCTTATCTTCTAATTTATATTTTCTTCCTCTGTTTTGAAGCTCGTGATAAGAATCAAGAACCTGCCCTTCACGAGCTGAGAGTTACTGATCTTCTTAAAGCTTGGAGTGTTCGAGAAAGGTTGCTCGACGATGAGTACCCCCATGCTGTAGCTTACTTGTTGGAGTATAAAAACACTACTAGCAGTTTCGTTGCTCAATCAGTTGATAAAGTCCCTATCTTGGAACTTCTTGAAGAAGGGCCCTCTGAGCCAATGGAGGTAGAGGAAGAGGAAGAAGAAGAAGAGGAGGTGGCTCCCCTATGAAGATAATAATAATAAACATTGATTATAATGACTAGGCCATGCTGTTTGATCGGATAAAATCTCTGAAAATATCTTAGGTGGATTCCTCTAAAGTTAGTGGTACTAGCCTGGAGACTAAGGGGAAGGAGAATGATATAGAGAAGAAGAAGAGAGAGAGAAAAAAATAAATAAGTGGAAAGAAAAATAAAGTAAGCCAAAAAGAAGCTATCCTTGAAGGACCCTATTGAGACCTTCCTTTCTCTTGCTGGTGAGGGATTTAATGTAGCCAATACTACAGTACTTAGCCCCAATTTACTAAAGGGAGTCGTGCTTATAGTCGATCAAGAACGATCCTCGTGGCTAAGGTCACTCCAGCTGGTGCTCAAGTCCACACAAGGACTTGTTCTGGTAAATATCCTATTTTCTTTTATCATTTCTCTATATTCATCTTCTGCGTACTAATTCTTCTTTTTTTGTCTTCACAGTTTTTGTTTGATTTTACTACTCTTTTGGATGGTCATACTGACCAGTCTAAGAAGAACCAGGAGCTAAAAATCGACCTGAAGAAGTCCAAACATGACTTAACTGATGTTCTTATTGAACTTAACCAGGAGAGGGAGAATTTGACAAATGATTATGACGATCTTCAACCGACCAACTATCGCGTGGTCATAGAGAAGGAAAAGCTTACTGAGGAAAATTTGGGCCTGGTTGGGAAGGTTAAGAAGTTGGAGGAGGAGATCCCAATAATAAAGGATAAAAGTTACACGAAAGGCTCGAATGCGACCTATGATGATGCTGAAATCTAGATCGCTTACGCCAGGAAGGTGTCCTTTAAGAAAGGATGGGACCAAGCCTTAGAGGCAGCGAGAGACCCTCTAGAATCAGACCTATTCTAGCTCCATCCTCCAGGGCCTTACCCACTTGATAATGAGGAGCCTCAAGTTGGTCAACCTGCCAACCATGCTAAGAGAGGTTCTACAGAGATCAGGACGACTGTCGACTAAGAGAGGATGGCTGCTAAGAAAGGGAAGGTGCCAAAAAACTCAGAGTAGGTGAACGATTAAAGTTGTAAAGTTTTAGGGCTTTTTCTTTTTTACTCATGCCTTATAATTTTCTTTCTCTAGTTGTAGTGGTTATTTTCTTCCCCTTAACTATCAATGAAAAAGAATTATGCTTTTATTGATGTTCTTGTTCTTCCCTTTATGTTAATATTTATTGCGTTTGTTATTTATTCTGATGTTTGTATCCTATTCTCATAGAGAACAACATCCCTCCTACCTTAAATTTTTGGAGAATTTTGGGTTCAAGCATTAGTGTCCAGGTCCATAAGGCTATTTTGAAGCTCTGTAAGCAGTTGAAAGCGGACTGAACAGTACGAGGATCTGTTTGAGCTGGTGGCAAGCTAAAGGGTGACTTTCAAGTAATGTAGGAGACTGTTTCTTCAGTGCAAGAGGAAATAAATGGTTTGAGGCCCCAACTCTTAGTAAGAAAGGACGTGGGCCAAGTAGGCGAGTCGATTCAAGACAAAAATAATGCATTGAAGAAGGAAGTCATCGAGCTAAAAAAGGACGTCCAAATAGGGTACGTCATTGCAGTTAGTCTCTAGAAGTATGTTATAAGATTGAGGCATCTCTTCAAAATAGGCCCTCGAGAAGTGTGGGAAGCAGGCTATGATGAAGGCTGGACTGATGCACCCATCAGGCTGAAAAAAGTCAAGGACGTGGCATTAAGTGTGGGTGGTTGACTACCCTCAGGGAGCTTAAGACCCCAAAAGAATCATACTTATGGTATAAGTACCAAATAGATTACCCAGCTTATCGTCAGCCCCCTTTCTCGATGGACTATAAGTGGATCCCAATTGATGTCCTTCCTACCCAGTATTTGAATCATTATCTTGAAGATAACGAGGAGGTGTTTGCTCTTAATCCAGATGATGGTCATAGAGCACGTGTAACTGACTACCTTGCTCGCCATCCATAGTTGATTTGAGTCCTTATATAGCTTTTGGTGTATCTTATATTTTTTTAATTGTACTCTCCAATTTTTTTTCAAAATGTATAATGTTTATTTATTAATTATTCCCTATTTTATGCATGTGCTGGCTAAATATGAGTTAATGATTAATTTTGTATTTTGACTTCCTTACCAATCACTTAGGACTCATGCTGACCATATAATATTGTTAATCATTTTGGGCTTTTTGCCGATTAAATGGGTCAGTATCTAAGATTAATCATTTTGGGCCTTCACTGACAAAATGAGTTGATAACTTGTGTCAAACATTCTCCTAGTCCAATATGACTTATCAATATTATTCCATTTGCCTTACCTTTTAGGTTGTGTCGTCACACTCCCTTAGGCCTAGGTGAGATGATGGAGAGAATGCACCTGGCTAATGGGCCATCCGCCTGATCAGGTTTTAAATTACCAACACACAATTGGAGACCAACCTAGGTTGGTTTTTTGCCTAAGTATCCCCAGTGGGGCTTTTGTTGTTACTAGGGTAACTCGCGAGGTATATTGTGTTTATTTATGACAAAGACCTGAGGGTTGCAGCGGTTAAAATATAACTTATTGTAATTACTATGAACCCTACTCGAAATAATGAGATCCCTTGATTAAAATAAGTTGAATAACTTATTGTAATCTATAGGAGTTTTATTCTAAACGAGGAAGTTCCTTAGTTGAAATAAGCTGATCAACTTACTGTAACCAAAGATGATTCTTTATTATGTTGTGAGACTGGAGTTATCGTTTGGAAATGGTGCATAATACTGAGATACATAGCGTAAAATTGAGACAACCAATATGTAAAAGCGAAATGTGAGGGCCAATTGGCCTACTTTATTTTTGAACAATAATGTGAAAGCAACATAAGTTTGAAATGAAAATTTGGTAAACTAAATGTGCTAAAAAATATTAAGAAGACTTAAAGTAGAACTTCTTGAGGTTGGCTGCATTCTATGCTCTTGGTATCTCTCTTCCCTCCAGCGTTTTCAAGTGATATGCTCCTTGAAGGTCGTCCCTGATCACCTTGAAAGGTCCTTTACAGTTTGGTCCCATCTTACTTTTTACGTGCCGAGGACTTTCCATACTTTTTACATAGTTTGGTCCTTTACAGTTATGAAACTTTCGAGGACTTTCCATGGGACATAATCTCATAGCTAGAATTTCCTTATATTGACTTTCTTATTATACTTTTTGGCTAGCTACTACTAATGTGAAACCAATTTAATCATAGACTGTTCTCTTCGCTCATCTACTATGTCAAGTTCAGTGCGCAATGCATTAGTGTTTAGCCCTTGGTCGACCAAGTTGGTTCTCGTGGTAGGGAAGCCTACTTCTAGCGGGATAATAGCTTCCATTCTATAAGTGAGCTCAAAGTGTGTTTCTCTAGTTGGTCTCCTAAGAGTAGTACGATAGGGCCACGGGACATGGGGGAGCTCGTCCACCTAGGCACATTTTTCTCTTTCAAGCCTCTTTTTTAGGTCGTCGAGCACTATTTTATTAAAAGCTTCAGCCTGACCACTGCTTTGGGGGTATGACACATAACTAAAATGATGCTTTATATCATGGTCATCATAAAATCTTTGAAAAAAACTACTTTTAAACTGCATGTTATTATCGACGATGATAGTTCTTGGAACCCCAAAGCATGTTATGATGCCCTTCTAGATGAACCTTGTCATATCAGCGTCACGGATGTTCGTTAATGGTTCTGCCTCTACCGACTTGGTGAAGTAATCTGGACCGAGAAATATATACTTTCGATTCTCATGTGTAGTAAATAGTGGTCCCATAATCTCTAGTCCCCATTGCGCAAATGGTCAAGGACTGGTCAAAGATTTCAGGTCGCTAACTGGCTGGTGGACTATAGGAGAGAATTTCTAGCATTTTTCACATCTACGAACATAGGTACTTGCATAATTTTTCATGTGAGCCCACCACTGTCCTTCTTTGATTACTCAAAAATCCAATGGCCTCCCTCCTACGTAACTCCCATAAATACCATCACGAAGCTTGTTGAGAACTTTCTTAGTGTCTTGTGGGTGAACGCACTAAAGGTGAGGACTTATAAAGGATTTTTTGTAAAGTTTCCCCATGGGGAAAGGTAGTAATGGGTTGCTTTCACTCTTAATTGATGAGCTAATGTTCTGTCATTCGATAACGTGTCACTCCGTAAATAGGCAATGATGGAGTCCATCCAACTAGGGTCCCCTTCTGCGAAGTGAGCCTAATCGGCGACCACTTTCTGATCGATCCTAGGTTGGGCGAGGAACTCTACCTGAATAGTCCTTCTGAGATCAGAGTCCACCATTGAGCTTAAGGTTGCTAAGGCGTCATCGTGACTATTCTATCCTTAGGGGAACTGCTAAAAATTAACCTTCTTAAATCCTGCCATAAGACCTTTCACTACGGCGAAGTAGGCTACCATCCTGTCATTTTTTGCATTAAAATATCCATTCACTTGCTTAGAGACCAATTTGGAATTATCGAACATGTTGTGAGACTCTTTTCCCATAGCAGTTGGGCTTTGTGTAGGCTAACAATAATTTCTTCGTATTCAACTTCGTTGTTGGAGGCTTCAAATACCAACTTGATTCCTTACTCTATGACATCGTCTTTCGATGTGATAAGGACAACCTCTACTCATACCCCCCATAGAATTAGAGGCTCCATCAATGTATAGGGTCCATTCCTTGGATCGTGCTTCCTTATCTGTTAATTTTTCCATTACCTGTCGATCACTGGGCTAGTCCCTCATGAATTCAGCGATGAAGTCGGCCAAGAACTATCCTTTAATTTATGTTCTTAGCTAAAAGTGAATATAATTTTTTTTAATTTAACCGACCACTTTGAGAGTCGTTCGGAGAAGTCAGTTTTTTGAAGAACGGATTTGAGGGAAAATAAAGTGATAATCATTATAGAGTAAGCTTTAAAGTAATGTTTTAGCTTCCTTGAGGCAACCACTAATGCATAGGATAGCTTTTCCAAGGGCAAGTAGTGTTTTTCTACATCTAGAAGCATCTTACTGGCATAATAGCAGGATACTGTCCGCCTTCCTTCTCACATACCAGAGTCAATCTAACAACATGGTCTGATACTGCAAGATAGAGATACAAAGGATCTCCATTGTCGGTTAGCACCAGGGGTGATTTGCTGAGGTAGGACTTGATCTACTCCAAAGCTCTTGAGCAGTCGTCGTTCCATACGAGGCCTTTGTCTTTTTTTAGTAGCTAAAAGGATGGTTAGGGGGATTTTGAGTGCTTGGAGATGAAGCGATTGAGAACTGTAAGCAACCCAGTATGGTTTTGAATATCTCATAATGTTCTTAGGGGATGAACTTTGGTGATGGCATTAATCTGGTCGAGATTGGCCTCAATCCCTCTTTTGCTGACTAGATAGCCCAGAAATTTACCTGACTAGACATCGAATGAACACTTGCTTGCGTTAAGTTTCATCTAGTACTTCCTGAGGATTTCAAAGGTTCTGGATAAGTCGACGATGTGTTCATCCATATTTTGTCTCTTGACTAACATGTCATCAATGTAGACTTCCATGGTTTCTCCCATCTTCCACTTGAACATCTTCGTGACCAGCATCTTATAAGTTTCCCCATATTTTTCGTTCGAACGACATGACCTTATAACAGTATAGACCAACTAGGGTTATGAAGGATGTTTTGTCCTGGTCGGGGCCGAATAATGAAATTTAATAGTATCCTAAATAGGCATCCAAAAAATTCATCCTCTCATGGGATGTCGTGGCATTAACGAGCTGATTAATGTTAGGAAATGGGAAAGTATCTTTGGGGTAGGCCCTGTTGAGGTCTATGAAATTAATGCAAACCCTCCAAAAGTCGTTGATCTTTCGTACGACCACTAGGTTGGATAACTATTGGGGAACTGGACTTTCATAATGGATCCTGCATCCAGAAGCTTCCCTACTTCATTATCCACTGCTTTGGCCTTCTCAAGGATTATTCAGCATGCCTTCTGAGTAATTGGCTTGAAGGTTGGGTTAATATGCAGGCGATGGCAGGCTACATCAGGATCAATCCCAGGCAAAAACATCCAGATTACTTCTTAAGAAGGTAATCAACTATTTCTTCTCGTAATTAGTGAGTGCAATTCTAATCAAATACTTTTAGTCTGGCAAGTTGTTATCAACACTAACTTCCTCCAAGATTTCAACTACCCTATCAATGGGGTGGATCTCAGTTTCCTCCACTCCTAGTCGACCGTACCGTAATTACTATTTAAAGGGTGTATCCCCATCTTGAGCTTCTTCGGGATATCCTTTTGGTTCTTTTTTTCTCCTTTTGGGGGTGGATGGATGTAATGAAGCACTTCCTTGCAGTGGATTGCTCACCACGAATCTCAACCATGCCTTGGATGGTGAAATACTTTAGCTTCTGGTGGTAGGTGAATGGTACGGCTCTCATGGCATGCAACCATCCTCTGCCCTGAACGACATGATATGGGGAATCTATGCCAACTACCAAGAACTCAATCATCTTTGAGATGTTTCTTTCCTGACCATTAAGACTATCTTTCTCAACGGTATTCTAATTTTCCCTATGAAGCTGACCAGTGAAACTGTGGCCTCCTTGAGGTCGGCTAGGTTGAGCTTCAACATGTGGAACATCTCTAGGTATAATACCTTTAATGATCTTCCCTGGTCTATCAGTAACTTATCGACATCCCAATCTATAATTTTGAGGGTAATCACAAGCGTATAATGGTCGAGAGTCCTTAATCCAATCAGATATTCCTCTGTGAAGACAATGTGTTTTATTTAGTTAACATCCTCTGGTCGTTGGTGTTTGCCATCTTGGCATTTTTCAGGGTCAATCTGGAATGCCTTCATAACAGCAATGACCTTCTTCAGTTTCATTCGAATAGCGCTCCCTTGGATCTACTTTAGGTTGGATGCCTCATGAATCATCACGACCTCTTATTCCATGCCGTTATCAAGGACATTATCTGGTTTTTGGTCCCCATGAGTTGCGGCCTTATTAGTTTTATTTTCTATTTAGTCATTGAGATGTCCAGCTTGGTCTAACTCTTTCAAATGCAACTTCAGTGCTTTGTAATTCTCTGTCATGTGGCAACCCACCTTATGAAATACGCATTTAATTGTGTTATTCCTCTTCGTCGGGTCATCACCCATATTCTTGGTCCACCTGACGAAAGGTTGATCCATGATCTTGCTTAAGATCTTGTAGATTGGTTTTTTAAAGACTGTGTTAACATCCTGGAACGTCTTTGAATGACCAACCTTACTCCCATTCTTGCCCTCGTTCTTGTTTCCTTTCTTTGGAGTGCTGCTCTTATCTCCTCCTTTACTTGCTTATGCTCGACCTTTGTCCCCTATGTTAGAGTGAACCACATCCCCAACCTTGGCATATTTCTCAAAATGATCCGTAAGGTCATCGATGGTGCTAGCCTCTTTCTTTATTAGGGACTGGTGCAATAGAGATGTGGTCAGCAGTCCAATCTTGAAGGGCGTAACGATAACCTTCTCCGAGTAGTCCTCTACTTCATTGAAGACCCCCTAGTACCTATTAGTATAATTACAAAGGCTTTCTTATGGATTTTTCTTCATCATGAGTAGTGATTCCATCCTCTTATGGTAAGAATCGTTGGTTATAAAACGAGTAGTAAACGCCTCTACTAGGGCCTTAAAGCTCTTGACTGACCTATGGGGCAGCTTCTCGAACCACTGTTATACTACATCGTGTAGACTAGAAGGGAAGATTCAACACATCAAAACATCATTATGGCTCTAGAGGGTCATTTCCTGCCTATACTGCTAAACATGATCAATGGGATTTGTCTTCCCATTATAGATCTTGAATCTAGGAATGTCAAACTTCTTTGGGGGTTCCTCTTCTTCAATATCCCTTAAAAAAGGGGATTTTATATGGCTATTAATAGATCTTATGGCTATCTCCCTAATAAACTTGGCTCCTCGATGGGCTAGGTATTGGTCTATATCTCTACGAACCAAAATTATGACATCCTAATCTTAACGATCATTACTCCTATGATACATGTCTGATAGACCACACTCTGACCTGTCGCGTTCAAATCTATCTTGGTCACTCTTGGATCTCCTCCTCTATCGGACTAGGAGTCTTATCATGATGCTTCCTGGTATCTTTATGGAGATCCCTCTCTATCCTTTCGAGTCTCCTTTTCAGCCAAGCATTCCCTTCCATATGGAGGTGTGTCACCTCATCCATCCATCTAAGCCTAGCTTCGTAAGCATCGACAGCCTATAGATCTAAGTAGACTTAAGTAGTCCTTGACTTTCTTCAGAAGGTTGCCTTTCTTGGCAAAATCTGGGATTTAATTATTGGAAAATCTCTAAACTGACCCTAGGGGGCTGGATAATTCTGCATGTCGTCAACTTGAGGAAGATTACTACTGTGGTGATACATCATGGGCTTTCTTTTAATAACTGTTTTCATAGAATAAAGAATCGTTTCCCACAGACGGCTCCAATTGTGAGTGCAAGAATTATCACAATAAAAGATCCAGAAAGCAATATCGTGATGAAAGCAAATAATCACACACAAAAAAATAAATGTACATGGTTCGACATCTTGCCTACGTCCATGGAGAGGTTACTATGTTCTTATTAGTGTCTTTCAATCATCGAAGTTACATCCCCTTACCCCGGGTAAGGTTTACAATTTATAATTATAAAAATAAGTGATCGAATTATAAAAGTAACTCAATCGATCTTGTAGATAACTAGTGGTGCCCCTGAATATCTCCTCTGAAATTGTTTATAACTGATTTGAGTATATCTCCATGCATTTAAGTACATGTTAAATATGCGGGTCTGAATAAATATTTGATTTGGATCGGGAAGTCCACTATGTATGTTGGGTTGGTCGTCTACACTTTTTTGGCTTGAATAAATAAGCCCCACACCTCTAATTCAAATTCAAATAATAATCGCTTTAAACTACCCACTAAGTCCAGAAAAAAATTCTGTGAAAACCACCATATAACAGCCACTATCTTCCCCCATCATCTAGTCACATGTGAAAAAATCTCACGAGATGAAGAAGATCAATGAGACTGGCCTCTAAAATAAAAATAAATAATATACTAAGCAGAAGCGCGTAGACTCAAAAGAAGGAAAAAAGGAAGAAACTTCCTCTTCTATTCAGCAAGGAAAGTCATTTACTCTGTCAAGGCAAGAATCGAAGATTACAACTTATTCGAACTCAGCGACTTTCTAAACTAAAAGGAATTCTACTATACTCCATGCAGCTGTTGTTGTTGATCCTGCAGATCCTACCGAAAGGTTCAGGTCGATTTTTTTCACTATGCCCAGCTAGGTCCCCAACTTTGGTTACTTGGTCGGGATAGAACCAACGCTTAGTAAGCGGCGGTGACAACCCCATTACTACCTGGTAAAACATGGTGTAAACATACCCCCACACCACTTGAGTTTTGAGGAAAAAATTAGGTAATAGAGACTTGATAATTGCAGTCTTGAATAAGCTTTATCGAATTTGTGAAATGTGCAAAATTTCTTTATAATTGAAGCAATTATCAATTTTGAAGCTCATAGTAAAAAATGATAAAATTTATTTTCCTATTTTAACTTCGATCATCACTAAATAAGGTGAATAGCTTCAGCCCTTTTAACTTCATATGTAACCAAGGACGGTGAACAATATACAAAATAATAACTTAGAAGGGTCACCAAAGATGGTGAATAACTGTAATATTTTTTGCCTTCGAAGGTCACTAAAGATGGTAAATAATCACAAAAAGTTTAAACTTTGAAGGATCACCAAAGATGGTGAATAGTGGTAATACTTTTTTACCTTAAAAGGTCACCCAAAATGATGAATAATCATTAAAAAATTAAAGGATTACCAAACATGTTCAATATTTGCAACATTTTCTTACCTTCGAAGATCAGCAGAAATGGTGAATAATACTATGAAACGTACTGTAACAATCCAAAAATTTGACATGATTTCCCATGCTTGGCATCATTTGTGTGTTTTAAACTAGGAAATGATCCATATAATAAAAGAAAGCTCTAGAAGTCAAGCTTTAAATGCAATAAATGGCTCATCATTTGACCTATGTAGAGAGAATTATGATCGTTTTATTAAAATACATTTTCGCTGACTACACAAAATATTGTAACAGTCCAAAATTTTAGTCTGGCTTCCCGAGCATGGTGTTATCAATGTATTTTGAACTAAAAATGAATCGTGAAACAAAATAAAGCCCTGGAAGTCAAGCTTCCAATGCAACAAACGACTCATCATTTGGACCTCTACAAAACGTTATAATAGTAAAAAAAAAATTGGCCGGACTTTACGATCATGCATTTATCTTTGTATTTTGAACTAGAAAACGAGTCATATATAAAAAGAAAAAACTCGAAGTAAATTTTCCAAGTCATTTGGATATCTGTAGATTGAGTTGTCACCTTTTAATAAAACGTATTTTAGGTGAATGCACAACCCGAGAATGAAATGAAGGGTATTGTTAAGCCAAAGAGATTCCAATTATTAGTGTTCAGATTCATTCCCCATGACCATGACTTCATATTTTTCAAGTGAACTAATTTATTAATAGGGTTAATTACACTTTGTCATCCCAACTTTGACCCCCAAACACTTTGCCACCCCAACTTTCAAAATTTTCTATTAACCCCCCTAAGTTTGAGAATGGCTACAATTAACCTCCTGCCGTCCAACTCCACTAATTTTTGGCGGGAAACGTTAGTCATGTGAAGAGCATGCGACTTTTTAAAGGTTAATTTGGTAATTTTAACCTATTTTCTTAAAATATCTAAAACCCAACTCATTTTAATTATAACTCTTTCCTCCCATCATCTTTCTCTCTCTCTCTCTCTCTCTCTCTCTCTCTCTCTCTCTCTCACACACACACACACACACACACACACACACACACAATGGCCCCCCTCACCCCACCACCCTCCCTCCCCAATCTACCCCCACCCCCACCCCAATCCCGAGCTACTAATAGACCTCCCAACACCCAACCCCCTTCCCCTTCCCCTACCCGGCCTTCTCGCCTTGCTACCCCCCACAACCCCACACCCACGGTCAACTTGCTACTCCCTCCCGACCCTGCTAAAACCCTCTCCCCACCTATCCAGATCTGCTTTATTTTGGATAATTGTTTTATTGTGTGGATTTTTTGGAGGGTTGTAAATTTGTGTTGGTTTTTTGGAGGATTCGTTTTGGAGGTTTATATTTTTATTGGATGTTTGATGCAAGGTTTGTGGTGATTCTTTTTGAATGTTTGGAATTATTTTGGCGCTTTTTCAATGGATTTCTTTTGGAGGTTTGTAAATATGCGTGGCTTAATTTTTTAGTATGCGTGAGTTAATTTTTTTGTATTTTCAAATTTGTGTGAATTAATTTTTATACATTTTATATTTTTATTGGAGGTTTGGATTTCGAAAATATGTATTTTCTTTCTTTTTTCCGCCTTTTATCTTTTTATTAGAAATTTATCTTTTTATTGGAATTTTGTTCTACAAAAAAAAATTCTTTGATATTTTCGATTTTTCTTTAAAATATTTTTTTTGTTTTTTGTTTTTGCATATTTTCTATATATTTTTTTTAAATATCTTTCATGTTTTATCTATTTTTTATTTTTCTTTGAAAAAACTCCTATTTTATATATTTTTTTGTAATTTTTAGAATTTTAATTGTTTGATAATTTCCATATTCTTAAGTGTCTTTTTTTGTATTTCAATATATTTTTAAGTAATTATTTTAAATATATTTTTTGAATTATTTTTTCTAGAATTTTGTAAATTTCAAAAATATTTTAGGTATATTTCAGAATTTTTAAATATATAATCGTATTTTTCTTTTTTTCCTTAAAATATTCTTCATGTTTTTTTATATTTTTTTAGTAATTTTAATTGTTTACGAATATCTATATTTTTAAGTGTTTTTTTTAATTTCAATTTATTTTTCAGTAGTTATTTTAAATATATTTTCTAAATTTTTTTATTAGAATTTTGGAGCTTTTTTTTAGTATTTGTTAGAATTTTTAAATATATGCCGTATTTTCTAAACGTTTTAAATATTTTCTAAATTTTTTTCCAATCTTTTTTATATTTTAAAAACATTTTTAATATTTTCTTAATTTTTAAATATTTTTTCTATTATTTTAAAAACAATTCCAAAAAAAATATGGTAGGACAAAAGTGCCCTTACTTTAAGTCATGTGCTACTCATATGCCTAACGTTTCCATCAAAAAATTAAAGGAGTTGGACGACAGGAGGCTAATTGTTGTTGTTTTCCAAGTTAGGAGGGTTAATTGAAAAAAAATGAAAGTTGGGGTGGCAAAGTGTTGGGGGGTCAAAGTTTAATTGACCCTAATAAATATTGTAAATCAACATACTACCTAATTCCTACCAATCTTTATTTTAAAAAATGACCTAAGCTTTGGGTAAAATTGTTCAGACTTTTGACTATATGTCCCATACATGTTTGAAAGTCATCATTTACCAAATATTGGTCAAAATCTTGAACGAAAAAGACTCATTCTGTCATTTTGATAGTTTATGTCGTAGCCATTATAAACACTTATACAGCATTATTGTCCCATCGGGTGTGGCAAAAATATGTTTTACTGTCTTGGTTGGTTTATGTATTTTGATTGTGTGCGAGCGTGCCAGACAGGATTATGATCTTATCAACCAATTGACTATCGTAGACTGCGATAATCAGGAGATTGTATACCATTCGATTCTTCAATTAAGAAAAATTTCTAGTGAGTACTAAATAAGTTTGTGAACTAGATAAACTCGGATGCAAAAAAACCTATAAAAACGTGTAGAAATAAAGTTAAAAAAGGATTTTAAGGGCCTGTTTGGTTTTCTATTCAGAAAATTCGATTTAAACACTGTTTTTAAATACAGTTTTAAAATTCAATTTTTTGTGTTTATAATTATTGGTGTGCGTTTGGTAAAGTTGTTTTTAAATACAGTTTTTTGAAAATTTGACAAAATTGACAAATATGTATATTTATATCATACATATGCGTGTGTGTGTGTGTGTGTGTGTATATATATATATATATGTATGTACATATAAACATACATAAAACTTTCATACATACATGATACATGAATGTATACATACATACATACATACATACATCATAAATTATATACATGTACATTTAATAACATGTATTTTTAGGTATATTTAATGAGGTATGTTGTGGAGTTTATATATATATATATATATATATATATATATATATATATATATATATATATATATATATATATAACTTTCATACATACATGATACATGAATGTATACATATACATAAATACATACATCATAAATTATATACACGTACATTTAATATCATGTATTTTTAGGTATATTTAATGAGGTATGTTAGGGAGTTTAAGTCTCTCTCTCTCTCTCTCTCTCTCTATATATATATATATATATATATATATATTTATAATGATGTCGCATATATAATTCACTATAAAATTATATACATACATGAATTGATAATATTTTTTAATACATATGTACTATATGTATATTTTATATTATTCCATACATTAATAATATATGTATAAAACTATATATAAGTATCATGTATCTATTGATAATATTATTTAACTTTATATTATTCCATACGTAATTTTGTGTTTATGTACATATATATTTTTTATTTATAAGAATTACACACATTAATGTATTATGTATGTATATTATATATTAAGGTATAATTGCTTAAAAATATTAAGAATGAATAATTCTGAGTTGAAAAATAAAAAAAACAGATGTTATAAAACACCCAAAATCTGTTTTCTGAAAAACTTGATTATAACACAGGAATATTATAATTCTGTGTTTAAAAACAGGTTGCCAAACGAAGATTTTTATCAGAATTGTATTTAAACACAGAAAACAGAATTATAGTTGCAAACCAAACAGGCCCTAAGTGATTAAAACAGCGAAGTAAACAAATTAAACACTAAGCTGGACTAGAATTGGAACAAGTTAAATAGTTTACACTAAGTAATATAAAGCAAGTTGTAACACCCCATATTTTTAATAATTTTTAAATATTGGATTAATTAAATTAAATAAGGTAAATTAATTGATAATTAATCCAGATTAAAATAGATATTAACTAGTGAGATAAGGGTGAGTATTTATTGATGTGAACTATATTGAATATTATTTAGTCAGTAAAGTAATATGTGATTACGAAGTTATTAGAATTGTCGCGACTGAAAAATACGACAGTTACAATAAGTAAGTCTGGACGCGCGCGTCATTCGTATTGGGACTCGACTTAATGAGATAGAAAGTAATTTATTTTTAAGTTATCTAAATGGTCATTTCGAGTGAGCCAATGTGTCCGAATGGTTTGCGATAGTCAGAAAAGTCTACCCAGGAGTTTAGTTTGGGTCTCGGGGCCGACATCCTGGCAGGGTATTTTGATAATTTGTATTTTGGGTGGTAATTTAACCTACAAATTTCCTAAGTAAAATATATTTGAAAAGAGAAGGGAAGTTGGGTGAGAGACGGTAAAAACAAAGAGAAGTAATAGAGAAGCCATAGGAGGAAGAGGAGAACAGTTCTAAAGGCTAGAACCACCATTCCTACACCTTTTGCACCACTGACACTGTCGGAGCGTAGATTGGAAAGAGAGGAACCTCAACATACCCATCTTCTTCAGAGGATCATACCTTCATATTGTGTCACGTGTTTAATTGCAAAACTATATCATGTTTGATATCCATTCTAGTGTAGGATGTATCATATAAGAAACTTGTGTATGCTTTGGGTTAAATTGGAAGACTTAAATCATAATCTTATGTTGGAAAATGAAATAGGATCTAACCCTCTATGTATGTAGCATGAAACCCGCAAAATTTCATGAGTCTTGAGGAAGAAATCTGAGTTTAAAATTGATTCTTGAATGAAAGTGTTAAACTAGGGATTTTCAGAATTTAATTATGACTAAATTGAATAATTGATGATTGTTTATGAATTCATGATTCTTGTACGTTAGAAATCATTCATATATGTTGGTATAATGTTTGAAGTAATTGGATGGGATTTTGGAAAAGTTTGGTGAAGGTTTTGATGATTAAAAATAGTGAAACCAATAGGAAAAACTATGCAGAATTCGAGACCTATAGGTGGCGAATCGATTCGGCTGCCCAGTTTTGGCCACTTTTTCCCCCTTTTGTTTAGAATCTTTGAAAATCATTCGGGATTCATTCGTGGGATTTAATTTTAAATATAAAGGGGATTAAATTGAAACACGAGTAAGGCTTGGCCCTATGAGTGAAATTTATGGTCTAGATTAATTAGGTTTAATGGAGAGAAAAAATCAAAATTGAAGGATAATTAGAGTCACGATAATTCGAGTGAAACAATAATTTAGATCTGTTGGATAGGAATGCGTTACCTACTGATATTATGCATAGAATAATGGACATATTTCGAGTGGTGAGGCATTCTCGAAAATATGCGATGATTAGTAAATGAATAATGAGTCATATTTGAGATATTCGGGAGATAAAAATATATTACGTATGGATGTATAATATAGGTAGGGAGTATACCTATACTGATGATATAAAAATATAGGTTGTGTATATGCTTATTGCATGATTTCTTATGTGTATGACATACCTACACCGCTTGCTCTCACGGGAGGTTTCCGTGTCGGGACAGTCATATCCTGATGAGCCTTCAGGGGAATTTTTGACTTGTACCTCAGAATACAAAACCTAGGAAAGGCCTATCTGTGAGAAAGATAAGCTGACGATCATATGAGTGCGTAGGTATGTGTGTAACCCATAGGCTTGAACAATATTCGCCTCCAATATATGTGATTTGTATTTATTATTCGAGAGAGATACCGAACCAACAGTCCTTTATATAGTGCGTGATGTTCCAGGACATGATAGCAGAGTATGCATGCACCGCAGGTCTCGGCCTAGGGGTGTTATAGTAGTGTGTGTGTGTGTGTCTCTCTCTCTCTCTCTCTCTCTCTCTCTATATATATATATATATATATATATATATATATATAATTGTGATTTAATCCTACTTTTTGTGCTTAGTAGAAGACAATGATAGTAATATCTAAATGTATATAAGTACGTGAGAAATTAATATTATATGAGAAATTATAAATGTCAAATAGATATAGAAAATAAATTACTGTATGGGTAACACCGGTGAGCACCATGAGTTAGTAGATGAAGTAAATATTTAATTCTGACTAGTTAGGCGGAGTAGCATAACTAGGACCGGTTAGGAGTATACATTAGGCGTGTAACTAGTTGAGGGGTGAGGACGTCAAGTGAGAGTCGTGAACCTAATATGCATATAATATCTAATAATTATGCATTTTAAATACTTGCGTGATTTTAAAAAATGTTTTTACTCGGAATCTGACTAGTTTCTCCCAATTCCATTTAAAAAAAAATCATTTTAGGTGCCCAGCCACAGGGAGGCCCAACTTAGTAGATCATTATCATTTGCCATTGCTGTGGCCGATTGGAGTTTTTACTTGGTAGATGCCTCCGTTCGTTTCAGATTTGATGCATCCTTATTTTATTTCAGTCGGCCATGTCGCCCTTCTTCTGTTAGCAGTGATTTCAGAGACATTGTACTTCTTTTATTTCAGTTATTGGAATTATACTTTTGATTGTGGATTATTGTATTAGAGTTTCAGACGGGGTGTTTACGTCTGTCATATTTTATTTGATTTCGTATCTCATTTATTGTGGAGTTTATTAATTTAGTATGGTGAGTGTGTTGTTTAATTATTTAATTGTTTTTAATCTTTGCATGCTAAATAAAAAGATAATATTTTGACATTAGCTTTTGAAATACTAGGTGGTTAGTAAATTTAAAATGTTTTTCGACAGTGATGCAAAGAATGGACCAATCTGGATATTCCTTTTTAATTTAATAAAGTCCTAGTCACTCGGTATTTAATTAAGAAGGGCGTCACAAATGGTATCAGAGCATCAGGTTCTAGTCTCTTTTAGGATATGTGCAGCTTATTATGCTTTTAGCGTAGTGTTCTTTGATATGAAGCCCTATTATTAGGAATGTTGTATTCATTATTATGCATGTACGTCTTCAGCTATTTGAGATTTATTAAAACGAGGACTTATGCAAATTCTTTCTCGTTTCAGATGCCTCCCAGGCGTGCACCCCTGGCTAACAGAAATGCCCAACCAGAGCCTCAGCCAGCGTCGGTCCAGGGTACTATGAATTCTGTAGAGGTTACCGCGATAGTGGCACATGCGGTGAATGCATCTTTGGCAGTAGTACAGCAGGCCCCTCCCCAGGCACTGGCAGGGTGTTCCCTTATGCTTGGGAGCAAGTTAGAGATGCCTTCCAGAAGGCACATCCCCCAGAGTTTCAGGGGAGTTCTGATGTTATTACTGTGAGTCAATGGGAAAAGGACATTCAGAGGCACTTGAGGATGTACGAGTGCACCGAGGTACATAAATAAATACAAGCTACCTTTAAGCTAGTCGGGGTAGTCTTATAGTGGTGGGACTCCACTACCATAGCTGATGAGATAGACAACATGACTATTCATGATTTCTGGGTTCTGTAAATATTTCCCTTCCGCCATCCAGACTGAGATGAGGCAAAAATTACTGGACCTCACCCAAGAGGGGAAGACTGTTGCTGAATACGAGGAGGAGTTTATGAGGCTGACTAATTTGCTACCAGGAGAGGTACCTACTGAAGATAAGAAAATACAGATGTTTGTGGATGGTCTCACCTGGAGGATCTGACAGCACCTTCTGGGTAATCTATCTCTGCAGTCATACAATGATGTGTTAAATGTTGCTTTGTTACACAGCCAGGAATACCGCTTCCATATTAAAGGAAGCAAACGAGTTGGAGAGTCCAGCTAACAGGGCAGGACGGGGGGTGGCAGTGCCAGCGGGGCGCCATCCGCTCAGAGTCAACATAGACAGGGTGAGCAGAGTTCCCACCATGGGGAGCCTGCTAAGAGATTCAGGTTCAATGATTCCAAGAAGGGACAAGGAGGTTTTCGACAGGGCCAACAGAGTCAGCCAAGCTAGCAGGGCCATTAGATGGGTGGCAACGTCCAACAGGTTTGAGGACAGCCGGATCAACGGGAGGGAAATTTTGTGGGTAAGTGATTTACTTATGGAAAGATTGGCCACAAACATCAGGATTTCCCTGAGAGGGGAAGGGCCCCATAACAGAAGTAGGGTGCTCGCTAGGATCCCTAGAGGCTTATCTTCCTAGCCAGTCTTCCAGTACCCATTCGGATGCCAGCACTGCCTCCCATTCTAGTCGTTCTAGCAGCCCCACCTCAGCAGAGGTAGTTACAATATAGGTGTGTGTACCACATCCATCGGGCTACAACACCATAGGCTCTACCCGTTGTTGAGGGTATGTTCTCATCCAAGGCATTTCTGGGCACATTTATTTGACACCGAGGCTTCACACTCAATTATAGCTACTAGATTTTCACAGGCCGCAGGGTTGTTAAACACGATCGACAGTACAGTTACTTATGTAGACTCGCTGTTGGGTAATGGGATGTTGATTTTCTTTATATGTCGAGGGAGGAGGTGACCTCTCAGGACGTAGTGATTTCTCTCTACTCGATTCCGGTTGCTCGCGAGTTTGTCGATGTGTTTTAGGAGATACTGAGATTACCACCTAGCAGGGAGATAAAGTTTATGATTAATTTAGCGATGGACACTCGATCGATAGCCCGTGCGCCTTATTGAATGGATCCTACAGAAATGAGGGAGTTACGAGATCAGATTGAACAGTTATTGGGACAAGGTTTCATCCATCGGAGTACCTTGGGGTACACCAGTTTTGTTTATGCAAAAAGGGATGGATCCTTATAAATGTGCATAGATTATGGGGAGTTGAATAAAGTCACGATACAGAATAAATATCCATTTCCTCGCATCGATGACTTATTCGACTAGCTGAAAGGAGCAAGCTACTTCTCTAAAATAGATTTGAGATTAGGATATCACCAATTACACATCAGGGAGCATGATGTCTCTAAGATTGCATTTCTAATGAGATATGGGTCCTACGAGTTTCGGGTTATGCCATTTGGGCTAACCAATGAACCGATCGTATTTATGGACTTATTGAACATGGTGTTCGGAGAGTTCTTAGATCAGTTTGTGATCGTCTTCATTGACGACATTCTGATTTATTCCAGGACCGAGGATGAGCATACCGAGCACTTACGTCGGGTACTACAGACACTATATGAGCATCAGTTGTATGTGAATTTACAGAAATGTGGTTTCTGATTATGTGAGGTGTAGTTTGGGGGTATATTGTTTCGAAGAGGGGTATATCAGTGGACCCGAGTAAAGTGTCAGCGGTGAGGGAGTGGGGATAGCCCACGACATCGACAAAGATGCATAGTTTCTTCGGGTTATCTGGGTATTTCAGACGGTACATCCAAGGACTTTCAAAGATTGCGGGTCCGATGACTAATCAGACTCGTAAGGGCATACCATTTGTTTGGGACGATACGTGTCAGTTGGCATTTGATGAGCAGAAGGATAAGTTAACTTCAACATCTGTACTATCACTTCCCAGAGCAGGTGTGGAGTACCTTTTTTATACTGACACATCCCTAGAGGAACTTCGGGGAGTAGTTCAGCAGGAGGATCAGGATATTTCTTTTTCCTCCCACAAGCTTAAGCCTCACAAAAGGAATTACCCCGCCCACAACTTGGAGCTAGTAGCAGTCGTGTTTGCCCTTCGGATTTGGAGGCATTACTTATTGGGGGAGAAATTTCTTATGTTCAGAGATGACAAGTCATTACAGTATTTGTTCACTCGGAAGGAGTTGAATATGCGTCAGCACAAGTGGATTGAATTTGTGAAAGACTATTAGTTCGAGATCCAGTAGCACCCAAGGAAGACTAACGTAGTAGCTAATGCGTTGAGTTGTAGGTCAGTGGGGGAGGTGGCCGAGGTGTGGAAGGAAAAATTAAAGGAGCTGGGACATCAGGATGCAGTTGCCCGGTCATTTATATCAGTTATGGTTGTTACACCACAGATTGTGACGAAGGTGGTACACGCTCAGGCAGCGAATCCATTTTGTCAGGAGAGGATTAAACAGCTTTTCGTCGGGGGATCAGAGTCTTACTCATTGAGTTTCGAAGGAGGCTTGCGCTTCAACGGTAGACTGATTGTTCCCGAGGGGGAGGATTTGTGACACACAGTGATGACAGAGTCGCATGGGTCTCGATTTGTGGTACATCCCGACGGGGATAAAATGTACCAGGATATAAAGCGGCAGTATTGGTGGAGTGGGATGTAGAGGGACATTGCTGAGTTCATATCTAAGTGTGCCACCTGTCAGCTAGTAAAGGTGGACCACCAGAAGCCAACTGGGTTACTTCAGCTGCTAGAGATTCCTATGTGGAAATGGGAGAATATTTCCATGGACTTTGTCACGGGGTTACCTACTTTTTAGAAGGGTCACGATTCCATGTGGGTGATTATGGATTGATTAACTAAAGTAGCCCACCTTCTGCCAGTCGAACGGATTATACTAGGCCACAGCATGCTCAAATTTTCATTGTCGAGATAGTGAGATTACACGGGGTGCCCCTAGATATTGTGTCCGATAAAGATAAGATTTTTGTGTCTCATTTTTGGGAGATCTTTCAGGAGGCCATGGGCACGGAGTTACGATTGAGTATAACCTACCACCCGCAGACAGATGGGAAGACTGAGTGGACTAATCAGATGATGGATAATATGTTGCGTATGTGTGTTCCTGATTTCAGGGGAGGTTGGGAGCATTACCTTCCACTAGTAGAGTTTGCATACAATAACTCTTATCAGTTCATTATTTTCTAGAGGTGATTCGTAGTCGCATACGGTTCTTTCGAGAGTTTAGTGTGGGGACCAGGTGCAACTGTGAGTATCTTCTATGAAGGGGATTATGAGATTCAAGAAGAAAGAAAAATTGGCACCGAGATACATGGGATAATTTCCTATCATCGAGAGGATTGGATCAGTAGCGTATAGACTTAAGTTACTGGAGAACTTGCACTGTATTCATGATGTGTTCCACATTTTTTCACTGAGACGATATCTTCGGGATGAGTTGGCTCACACTCACATTGCGCTAAAGGAGATTAACTTACAGCCTGATAGTTTGTATGAGGAGAGACCAGTTGATATCTTAAACCATAGTGAGAGGAGATTGAGGTCGAAGGTAGTTCCACTTATGCATGTCCAGTGGAAATATCATAATGTCGAGGAGTCTACTTGGGAGCACGAGGATGAGATGTGCAAAAAATATCCAAAGCTGTTCTTTCCAGGTATATTTTTATTTTTCAAATTTTGGGACAAAATTCCATCATTAGGGGGTGTATGTAACACCCCGTATTTTTAATAATTTTTAAATGTTGGATTAATTAAATTAAATAAGTGAAATTAATTGATAATTAATCCGGATTAAAATAAATATAAATAGCGAGAAAAGGGTTAGTATTTGTTGATGTGAATTATATTAAATATTACTTAGTGAGTAAAGTAATATGCGATTACAAAGTTATTAGAATTATTGCGAGTGAAAAATATAACAGTTACAATAAATAAGTTGGGACGAGCGCGTCTGTCCTGTTGGGACTCAATTTAATGGGATAGAAAGTAATCTATTTTAAGTCATCCAAATGGTCATTTTGAGTGCGTTAAAGTGTTCGAAAGGGTCAAAATAGTCAAAATAGTCAAAAATGTCTACTGGGGGATTTAGTTTGGGTCCCGACGCAGTTTTAGGCCAAATCGGCATCCTAGGAGGGCATTTTGGTCATTTGTATTTTTGGGGTAATTTAACCGACGAATTTCCTAAGTAAAATATATTTGATAAGATAAGGTAAGTTGGGTGAGAGACGGGAGAAACAAAGAGAATTTACAGAGAAGCCATATGAGGAAGAGGAGAAGAGTTCCAAAGGCTAAAACCATCGTTCCTACACCTTTTGCACCACCGACACCACCGGAGCGTAGATCAGAAAGAGAGAAACCCTAATATATCCATATTCTTCAGAGGACAGGCCTTCATATTGATTCAAGTGTTTAATCTCGCAAAACTATAGCATGTATGATATCCATGTTAGTATAAGATGTATCATATAAGAAATTTGTATGCTTTGGGTTAAATTTGAAGACTTAAATCATAATCTTCTGTTGGAAATGATATAGGATTGAACCCTCTATGTATGTAGCATGAAACCCACGAAATTTCATTAAGTCTTGAGGAAGAAATCTGAGTTTTATATTAATTCTTGAATGAAAGTGTTAAACTAGGGTTTTTTCAGAATTTAATTGGGATTAAATTGAGTAATTGATGATTGTTGATGAATTCGTTGATTCTTGTATGTTAGAAATCATTCATATATGTTGGTATAGTGTTTGAAGTAATTGGTTGGGAGTTTGGGAATGTTTGGTGATGGTTTTGATGATTAAAAATGGTGAAACCCATAGGACAAACTATGCAGAATTCGAGACCTGTAGGTGGCGAATCGATTCAGCTCCTTGTCAAATTGATTTGACAAGCAAATCGATTCGGACTAGGGCGAATTATTTCGGCTGCCCAATTTTGGACACTTTTTTCCCCGTTTGTTTAGAATATTTGAAAATCTTTCGAGATTCATTCGTGAGATTTAATTTAAATATAAAAGGGATTAAATTGAAACACCAGTAGGCCTAGGTTGGGTTGTAGGCTTGGCCTTATGAATGAAATTTAAGGGCAAGATTAATTAGGTTTAATTAAGAGGAAAATTCTAAATTGAAGAATAATTCGATTCATGATAATTCGAGAGGAACGATGATTTAGATCAGTGGGATAGGAGTGAGTTACCTACTGATATTATGTATATAATAATGGACACATTTCGAGTGGTGAGGCATTCTCGAATATATGCGATGATTAGTAAAGTAAACCTCCCGATCTCTATACCCACACCTCTACATATAAGCGAAATCATGGAGCCCCCACTCAACGGTGAGTCTACACAAGTAGCGGTGCTCTCTGCGGTGTCTAATAACCCAATGGTGCGTGCAAATATCATAGCAATAAAACAGTGTGTAGCCCCCGTGTCAAATAAAATGCGCCCCATACTCCCCTGAATAGAGAACATACCCTCAATGGCTGATGGATCCTGTGGGGCTGCGACCTGCTGGAGCTGATACACTCTCCAATACTGAAGCTGCCCCTGCTGAACTGGGACTGCTGGAATGGGCGGTAATGCTGCCATCTGTGGCGCTAGGAGGGCGGCGGGAAACATAGGCCTCTGTGGCTCGTGTCGAGCACCCTACTGCTATTGCTGTGGAGCCCTGCCCTTATCAGGACAATCCTGACGTTTGTGGCCAATCTTACCACAAATGAAACACTTCCCCTGGAAGTTTCCCCCTCGCTGTCCCTACTGACCACGGACCTGGTGACCGTTACCATTTCTGCCCTGGCCTTGCTGGCCCTGGTGAAACTGCTGCTGTTGACCATTTTGACCCTACTGGCCCTGATGGCCATTCGGACCCTGATGGCCCTGCGTAAAACCTCACTGTCTGTGCCTGAAACCCCCTGATTGGAATCTCTTATGATCCCCCTGCTGGGAACCCTGATCACCCTGCCTATACTGACCCTGGGCTGATTGTTCCCCGCTGGCACCATTTCCCCCTGTCCTGCCCTGATGGCTGGACTCTCCTGATCGCTTCCCCTCTGTCAAGTGAAAGCAGTGGTCCTGGAAATGGAGCAGTGCAACGTTAACCACATCAGAGTAGGTGGACAACGATAGATTGCTGACGGATCCTCCAAGTCAATCCATCTGTGAATTTCTGAATCTTCTTCTCTTCCGTCGGTATCTCATCCGGTACAATGTTAAGCAAATTTGTGAATTCGGCCTCATACTCGGCCACAGTCTTACCCTCCTGTATAATGCTCATCAACTTCCTCCTCATTTCCGTGTGAACAGCTGACGGAAAATATTTGCAGTCGAACCGCACCCAGAACTCCTGTATAGAGAGTGTATCTCTCTCCTCTGCGGTGGTAATAGACTCCCACCACTGCAATGCAGATCGCACTAGCTTGAAAGTAGCTAGTATCTGCTTCTGAACATCGGTGCACTCATACATCCTCAGGTGCCTCTGAATATCCTTCCTCCACTGACTAGATACCACAACATCGGAGCTACCTGCGAACTCCGAAGGGTGTTCTTTATGAAAAGCATCTCGAACACATTCCTAAGAAGACGGGAATGCATGTGCCTGAACTGGCGTGGCTACTGGCGCCTGGGGTGGTGTCGGCTGTACAACGGCAAGAGGGAATTTACCGCTTGGGCTACAATGGCTGCAACCTCGGCAGCATTCATGGTGCCCTGTACTGGAGCTGGCTGTGGCTCGGGCTGTGCATCCCTAGGAACTCGCTGCGCACGTCGTGGAGGCATCTGAAATAAGAGTAAAGTTTATAAGTTCGCAGTTATAAACTTAAAATAGCTGAAGAGCGAAGCATACATAAAGGAATACAACAGTCCTAAAATATAGGGCTCTACATCAAAGAAAGCTCAGCGGAAACATAATAAGCCGTACAGATCCTAAAGGACACTAGAACCTGATGCTCTGATACCACCTGTGACACCCCAACTAATTAAATACCGGGTAGCTACTCCTTTATTAAATTAATACAAAATGCCAAGTTGGTTCAGTTAATAGCATCACTGTCGAAAACATTTTTATGATTACTAACCACCTAGTATTTAAAAGTAAGATGTCAAATTTTAAATTAAATCTGATTAACATGCAATAAATGAATTATGAAAGAATAACATAACCATTCACAATAAAGTCCCAAAAGTGTAATCAACAGGTAATAAAGAGTCTAGAGGAAATACTCCTCACAACAATCCCAATAAGGAAATAAATAAAACAAGTATGCATCCTGAATTAAATTACAAACCAAAGTCTGAATAACTGAAATATAAAATGTCTCTAAAGAAATGGGCGACATGCCCTACAATGATGAAACTGAATATGGAGTCAAGACAAGAAAAGGAGGCATCTATTGTCAAGGCCCTGTAACTTCCACAACAGCTACAGCTCGTCACCTGTATAGAATTCCTATGCATGGTGTCCTTGTGGCTGGGCACCTAAAATGGTTTTTACAAAAAGATAGATTTGAAAGCAAACGGGTCAGAGCCCGAATGTGGAGAGTATTTTAAAAACAGCAAGTGCTGTAATAACATTTAAAACAATGAATGAAAAATACATGTTAGGACGTGTTCTCACATGAAATACTCACCTCTCGTCTAACTGTGCACTCCTAACGTTCCTGTTCCCATTCATGTGTTATTTATCTCTAACTAGACCGTCGTAAGTTCTAACCCAACTACTTGATTCGCAAAATGAATTCCCGATGTTATCACTTAAATAGATAGCTTTACTTGAACTCGGATTCTCAATTATTAGCATTACCGTATACTGGAGGTTATCCCTTTATTTATCTTCTCAAGGAGTTACTATAATTTATTCTCATAATTAGACATAACAATTCCTTTTCATTTAACCGTATATTATTCACATCATAAATATACAATATAAGCACCCCGAGGCTAAGCTGCGGTGCACACATACTCTGCTATCCATCCCGGTACATCACGTAGATAAGGATTACAAATTCCCAATCTCTCAGGAATTGTTAGTTTAAGCATAACACACAAAAATGGAGGCGAACATAATTCAACATATCCATGGGTCACGTACATACCTACGCTCCATTGTCAGCTGACTTAATAACTCACAATTAAGTCATTCCCTTGAACTATGTCCTCTAGGTACCAAAATAAATCCGTGCACACAAGGATTAGATGGCCCTAGGCGAACGCAAACCTCCCGTGATAGCAAGTATGGTAGGTATGTCATACACAAAAATCATATACTAAGCATTCACACATCTTAGATATCTCAATGTTAATAAAGGTACATTCTACATCCTTATACCATTATTCCAATTTTATACATTTTAAGTCTTCCGATAATATAAAATGTAGACTGTCGACACATCTCACGTCATAGTTTCTTGTACTTAAAACCTATCTCAAAGGGATTATTAAGTTTCCTATTTTTCCCACATATAACATCATTATCCTTAAGGTCCTTACTTCTGCCCCAAACCTCATTTCATCAATTTATTCAAATTTACTCTTTTAACCCTAATATTATCTCACTCATCGAGTTTCATTAGCTTTTAGAATAATTTCTCAAATTGAATTCTAATTAAGGTCCAAACTTTATAACCATACCTACTGGTCTTCCTTAAGTCTAAGGATATTCATAAAGTCTCCAATAATATTTTCCAAGGGTTAACATCATTAAAATTTAACTAGGGAAAATTTTACTCATTCTGGGAAGGTCGATCAATCGACCTTGACCCTCGATCGATCGATGGTGGTCGATCGATCGACTGATGAATGTCGATCGATCGATCGCACCAGGTAGGCTACGGACTGTTTCATTTTGCAGTCCTCAACTCGTCCCAAAACTCCATTATAATGCATGAAACTTTAATTCAACGTTATAATATCATCATACAACCATCCTACAACATTGTTAACGTTCTAAAACCAATAATTCATCAACCAAGGGCTTTATTTGGATCAAAACTTCATCAAGAACTCTAGTTTTCTATTTCTTTCAAGAACATTAATAAATCTCTTCTTAAATCCATTTTTAGATCATCAAGGGTTATATCTTGAATTCATAATTCATCCAAAATATGTCTACATGCAATTCCTAACATATTTCATAGTTTTAATCCTCAAATTCATGGGTCTATATCAATCTTCCAAAACAAAATTTTATAATTTCCTAAACATGGAAGAACACATTCATGGAATTAATTGTAACTAAATCACTTGCCTTATGTTCCAGATTTGTTGTTGGTTGAAGATGGTTGAATTCCTCTCTCTCTCTCTGCAGAATTCTCCTCTCTCTCTTTGTAGAATTCTCCTCTCTCTTTCTCTCTCTCCAAGCTCTTCTCACAAGATGACAATGGAGGTGGGGGTTGGTTTTTGGCAAGTTAGAAATAGTTTCTTAACTTCTCCCGTAGCCCATTAAGTCATTTAGTGTTGTTAGTGGGTTTAGTGGATAAAGAATAAGTCAGATTTTACATCTAATTTTCGTGGGTTTTAATTCCCAAAATTCCAAAATTACCAAACTACCCTTTTGAGTTACCAGTATGGGCCAATAATACCCCGGGACCCAAACTTAACCCCCGGCTAGTGTTTTCTGACTATTTTGACCCTTTCGGACTCGTTGGCGCACTCAAAATGACCATACGGTTGATGAAAATAAAATTCACTTTTTAATTAAAAATTATATTCCTGACGCGACTGTCACGCGCGGCCCAACAAAATTTCCCAAATTGCTGTATTTCAGCCTCGCGACAATTTCAATATTTTCAATATTCATATATTGCCATATATACACATTATAATCAAATACCAACTCACATCTCGTTAGTATTTTATCCGGATTAATTCTCAATTAATTCACATTTAATTTAATTAATCCCATAAATAAATATCGATAAAAATGCGGGGTATTACATACTTACCCCCTAATAACAAAATTTCATCCCGAAATTCGGAACTAAAAAGTACCTGGTAAAAGTAACTCTAGATAACGTTCGCGCATCTCATCCTCGCGCTCCCATGTGTACTCTTCGACATTGTGATGTCGCCACTGAACACGCACTAACGGAACTATCTTTGACCGCAGTTTCCGCTCACTTCGGTCCAAAATAGCAATCGGCCCCTCCTCGTAGGTGCTATCGGGCTGGAGATCGATGTCCTCCAAAGCAATGTGAGAATGAGCCAAATCATCTCTAAGATATTTCCTTAGCGAGGAAATATGAAACACATCATGAATCCTATGCAAATGCTCCGGTAACCCAAGTCTATACGCAACAAACCCAATCCACTCGATGATAGGAAATGGTCCCACATATCTCGGTGCCAACTTCCCCTTCTTCCCAAATCGCATAATCCCCTTCATAGGAGATACTCTGAGTAAAACCTGGTCCCCCACTTGGAACTCCCTGAAGAACCTCTTCGCATCAGCATAGCTCTTCTGTCGATCCTGAGCTACTCGAATGCGACTCCGTATCAATTCTATCCTTGTCGAAGTATCCTGAATCACTTCCGACCCAAGTAGTTTGTTGTCCCCCACCTCCAACTAACATGCTGGGGAACGAAAAGGTCTACCGTACAACGCCTCAAATGGAGCCATGCCAATGGTGAACTGGTAGGAGTTATTGTAAGCAAACTCCACCAGTGGAAGATACTGCTCCCATCCACCCCCGAAGTCAATGATGCACATCCGCAACATGTCCTCCAACATCTGATTTGTACGCTCGGTTTGCCCATCGGTCTGCGGATGATAAGCCGTACTCAACCGCAATTCCGTGCCCATGGCCTCCTGAAAACTCTCCCAAAACCGTGAAATAAATATCTTGTCTCTGTCGGACACGATATTTAGGGGCACACCGTGAAGTCTCACTATTTCTGCAATAAAGAGCTGGGCATACTGTCCCGTAGTGTAGTCGGTCCTTACGGGTAGAAAATGAGCAACTTTGGTCAACCTGTCCACAATTACCCAAATGGAGTCGTGACCTCTCTGTGACGTAGGCAACCCCGTGATAAAGTCCATGGTGATGCTCTCCCACATCCACATCGGGACCTCTAAAGGCTGTAGAAGTCCTGCCGGTCTCTGATGGTCCACTTTTACCAGCTGACAAGTGGCGCATTTAGAAACAAACACGGCAATATCTCTCTTCATCCCGCTCCACCAATACTGACGTCTCATGTCCTGGTACATTTTGTCCCCACCGGGATGTACCACGAACCGTGAGTTGTGCGATTCTGCCATCACCTCGTGTCGAAATTCCTCCCCTTCTGGAACTACCAGTCTCCCATTGAAGCGTAATCCCCCGTCTGAGCTAACGGTATAGGACTCGGCTCCCTCTGTTAATAATCGAACTATCTGCTCCTGACAGAACGAGTCATCTTCTTGTGCCTTTACCACTGTCGTGACAATCTATGGTGTAACAGTCATCACCGACATGAATGATCGGGTCACTGTAAGAATGAACCAATCTAGATATTATGTTTTAATTTAATAAAGGCCAGATCACCTGGTATTTAATTAAGCGGGGTGTCACAAAAGTTACACTAAAAAATGTAAATATAATTTAAATTTAAAGGTAATGGAACTTTTCATAACACAAAAAGAGAATTCCAGTAATTCTATCTTGCAAATTACTTCAAAGAAGGCGAAATGCTAAACTATGCTAGAAAAACTGTAAGAAAAAAGGAAGAAAAGAAAAGAAATAGAAAGGAAAAGATTTAAATGAGTAAAAGTAGTTTTTGTTGAGAGAGTCTTGTCTTTGTCTTCATATGGATGGTTGAATTTATAGTTGTATGTAATAACTAACTCTTTTTGGCTCCAAGTAACTTTCTTGTTGAATTCAAATTAATTCTCTACCATAACAACTCGTATTTACCTCCTATTAGCTTATAATTCAAATTCAAATAATAACCTCTTTAAACTACCCACCACGTCCATCGAAAATACCTACAATAACCACCATATAACTGCCATTAATATTTCCCATCATCTAGCCACATGTTAAAAACCGTCACGAGATGAACCCTTTGATGATGCTGAAATCTAGCACCACTTGATAAGTGATGATGAGCTCAAACTGTAGTAACCATTGCAGCCATAGAGATGTATGCATGTATGTGTGTAGAAGGAGATGAGTATAAGAGGAACAAGATAATGATGTATAGTGGTTCATCCAAATAGGCCTACATCCACTATGAGTGTGTGATCCACTAAGTATGGGCACTAAGACCATGTCCAATGGTTGAGTATCTAAACCTATTTCTTGATAACAGTTAACAGACTTTTCTATCCATCTGACAGCCTACCAAAAATTGTGGACGGGATATTTTGTTGCCCTTCTCCAGCAGTCAATTTCTAGACATGTGATGTGGCATGATTTTTAAAAAGTAGCCGTTAACTCCAAATGCAAAAAATATATTTTCAGTTTGACAGTATTCTTATTTTTACACTCAAATAGCTGTTAACTCAAATGCAATAGATATCTTCCATATTTTGACAGTACATTTATTTGATTGAAAAAGGTACTCTTCTATTTTACTTTTTATTTTCTCTCTAATCTACACATCGATTTTAAACCCTGAAAAACATTTACAATTTAATCTTAAAAAATATGGGTATTCAATTTTAAGCCCCACAATACATTAGAATTTAACAATTATATTTATTTTTAGGTTTATTACATTTAAATTTTTTTCTTGGTTGGTTTATCTCACTTATTATTTTAAGGAGAAAATACCAAAATGTCCCTCAAATATTTTTTAATACAAATTTAGTATTTTACCCCAAAAAGTCCCTCAAACATCCATTTAACTAATATTATCTTATTTGTAAAGGTCCGCGCCAGCGGCATGGTGAAGGACTTTTTGGAGCAAAATAAAAAGGATTGGACTAGACGTGTATTAAAAAATGTTCAAGGGACTATGTGGTATATGCCCCTTATTTTAATTATCATTATTATGTGATATCAATAACATTATTTTTTCATTCACAGGCTTACTGCAAGCAAATGCCGTATTCAAATTCTGATTCCGATACGGACTCCGAAATCTCAAGTCTTAACGATGGTTCATTCTCGATCACCAAACTCCTATTAGCCGAGCCCATCAACACAGAAGTCCCATTCGAATCTTCTGCTACTGTAACACGTAAACTAATCGAAATGGCCTCAACTTATGTTCCTCTTATAGCTTCCAATGTCTTGTCAAAGAAACGGTCACATGGTGGCTCTACTGTTGGTCGGCGCTACGTTTCTCGTGATAGGGAGAAGAGACATGAACAAATTGTAAAAGACTACTTTATGGGCGAAGAGTCAAAGTATTCACGATAGACATTTCGTCGTCGCTTTCGTATGGATGTGGATCTTTTCAATCACATTTTTGAGGAAATTAAAAATTATGATAACTATTTCACGCAAAAATTTGATGCAACGGGAAAGGCAGGATTAAGTCCATTGCAAAAGATGATAGCGCCACTAAGGATGCTTGCATATGGTGTCCCAGCTGACTACGTTGATGAGTATGTTCAAATTGGTCAAAGCACTGCAATTGAAAGCCTAATCAATTTTTGTGATGCTATTATTGGGATATTTGAACAACGATATTTGAGGAAGCCAAATAACGATGACATCGTGAGGTTACTCAAGCAAAATGAAGAAAGAGGCTTTCCCGGCATGCTCGGTAGCCTTGATTGTTTGCATTGGCATTGGAGTAATTGTCCTAAAGCATGGTACAACATGTATAGAAATGGCTATAAAAAAGTCCCCACTCTCATCTAGGAGGCTGTTGCATCATATGATTTGTGGATTTGGCATGCATTCTTTGGAATGGTCGGGATAAATAACGACATCACAGTTTTAGATCGGTCTCCATTGTTCGATGACATCGTAAATGGTGTTGCTCCCCCGTGTAATTTTGAAGTACGCGGTCATCATTACAACATGGGGTATTACCTTTCTGATGGGATATATCCCGCATATGCAACTCTTATTCAAACAATATCTGAGCCTTCTAATTCGAAGGAGAGACTATTTGCAAAACAACAAGAAAGTGTACGAAAAGATGTGGAACGGGAATTTGGAGTTTTATAAAAAAAGTGGCATATTATTAAAGGGCCTGCACGTATGTGGAAAGCAAGAGATTTAGGAAACATTATGAAAACTTGCATCATCTTACATAATATGATAATTGAAAATGAACATCATCAAGGATTGAACCCCGCTTCGAATGAAAATTTTCATAGTGTTGAGATACAACGTGATCGTCAATTCCTCTTAGACGTAATGATTAAGCGATTGAAAGAATTTCGGGATAAAGAGGTCCACAATGATTTGAAGAGAGACTTAGTCGATAATTTGTGGGAGCTTTACGGAGATAATGACCTTGTCTAGTTTTAAGTATTGTTAATTTTATTTTAGTAATGTACTCTGTTTTAGTGAGACCATAATTTGATTTAAGCTTTATTTTAGTAATGTACTCTGTTATAGTGTTATCTCAATTTCAATGGTAGTGAACTGTCCATTATAGTGTTAGCTCAATTTAAGTTATTATGAATTGAAGCTAAACTGATAAAATGATCATTGTTTAAGAACTGATAAATGAATTCATCATTGTTTAAGAACTTGTCTCTCAACTACTGTATATCATTAATGATATGGATCACTACTGCATATCAGTAATTATGGGAAGTCTAGTACATATACTAGCTCATTCAAATGCATATATTAGACAAATACTGATATGGATCACTACTGCATATCAGTAATTATGGGAAGTCTAGTACATATATTGTAATAACCCTCGCTCATGAGACCGTATTTCATAGTAATTACTTAGTATAGTAATTAGAGACCAGTGTTGGGTTATGATTTGAATGTTAATTCAATGTGGAAAAGTTGATATTTATTATGAGGTTGCATACATATCATAATTTTGGGAAAATATCGCTATGTCATGCTTATTAATATCATCTGAATTTAAAATGATATTTGACTTAATAATGAGACCGGAACCTAAATTGAATTTTAAAAGGTCCAAATGATAATTTGGAGGTTGCAGTTGATTCCGGAACGTGCGAGATAGTCAAATAATGTGCCATATTGTATTTTGTAGTTTTGGGTATTTTTGACTGGTTGTGCCTTAATTATGCTATTGTGTATTATTTTATCGCACTTTTGGCTAATTGTGGGGCATTTACCTTAAGTCACGATTTAAGCCTACCAAGTCTTCTATTTCCCCAAAATACCTTCCTAAACCTAAGAGAGAAAAGAGAAGAGTAGAGAGAAAGCTTTGGAGATTGAGAGAAATTGCTACTACACCAAGGAATCTGCATATTTGCTGAATCAAGGCAAGTTTTTACTTGCTATTTGTGTCTTGAGATAGATGACTTGTTGTGATAATGGTGTATTGATTTTAGTTTAGTAAACCTAAGGTTTTCTTATGTATATTTTGGGTTTTGATTCACCCTAAGTTGATTCATGAGGTTTTAAGATGATCAATAGCATCTTTGATGTTCTTATAGTGTTGGTATATGAGTTTGGTTTGGAGAAATTTGAGTTGAGGTAGAAAATGGAGTCCAAGACTCCATAGCCATTTCTTGGCAAAATCGCAGGCCCGAATCGATTCGGCCCCCTGGGCGAATCGATTCGGCTAGGGCCAGTGCTCAGGTCTAGTTGACCGAATCGATTCAGAATTGGTCCGAATCGATTCGGCGGTTATGCAGAAACCCAGATTTTCAGTCCGAATCGATTCGGCCCTCTGAGCGAATCGATTCGGCTATTATGCAGAATCTCAAACTTTCTAATCGATTCAGCCAAGGGGGCGAATCGATTCGGTAGCCCTGCATTTTTTTCAACTTTTTTCTTTTTTTTCATTTTTAGCCCTTTTCTTTAGGATTATTGATTAGGGACCTTCTTAAATGAAGTAAACATAGGGTTTAGAGTGCTAGTTGAGTTGGGTCGACACCCTAGACTCGAAAGGGTTCATCTAGGGTTCTTTCAAGGGGGAATTTAAGGTGATGTTTAGGCATCACTTTTGTCTTGTAGTTTTATATCGGTCTAGAATGTATTAAGGTCAATTTTGGAGACTTTAGAATTCAACTTGAGTTACATTTTGACTTGATGGTTTGTATTAAAGCCAACGGAGGCTTTGGGGTTAACTTTGGAGTCTAAAATTCCTTTTGAGGATGCTATGTCGGTACCACTTATTCTTAGTCCCGAATTAGCTTATACATTCAATTAAAATGAGAAATTGTAAAGGTAAATGATAATTTACTAATCATGTAATGGAAATTTATAAAATGGATGTTACACACCTCTCTAAATACCATCTTAAGGGAAGTCCGCACGATAGGTGAAGCCCCCTGGCTAATGAATGCAGGGTGGATATAGTCCTAGGCCATGGGAGCGCTTATGGTTGTATATTTTTCTGTGCTGGTAGGAAGATTCCGTGTGTGGTCTTGGCTACCACGCAGGCTCATGGCCGCTTCCCGACGTTTGCGATAGGATCCCAGGTTGTCTTATGTTAGGCCCTGGAAGATGATGGTTATTTAGGGACGCGCACAGTGGGGAAACCCGGACGGGCGGTCTTAGAAACGTTATATTTATATTATGACTATTCTAATTATCGAGTTGGACTCGATGGAACATTAATGCCATAAAGAGCAAATTATGCCGCAAAGAGCATGTTATTGAGATTAGTGCCATATAGAGCACATGATGACAATTATATTCCTGATAAGGAATGGAAAATGAATATTTAAATTGAAATACGGTTAAAGATGATAAAGGCTCATAAGCACTTTTAATTCTGTTTTATTATGAATCTCACTCTATGTAGTCCTTCACCAGTTTTAGTTCCTTATATGCTGTTAACATGCTAGACTATCATCCATGCTTAATTGTGCATCATTATCATACTTGTCATTTATCTATTGATTATATATACCCGGCCCTGACCGGTTTTCTTTTCTTGTGGTATCTTTATATGTACATGATCCGTTCAGGTGTTCCGCCGCACGGTCGCCAGTAATGACATTTTCCCTTCCGCATGTTTTGAGGAGCCGTGACACTGTGCGGGTTTCACGGGATTTTACGTAGATGCCTCTGTTTATGTTTCTAGTTATGTTCGGTTCATTCGGGCTTGTTGCCCACACAGTTGTAATTGTATAATGAATTTATTATGTAACACTTGGTACTATATGTATGTTGTATGGATGGTATTGACCGACCTTTTGTTCGGTCCTTTTGTATCTTTTGGGTTCTTACATACACTTGTGGGGGTTTCCACCCTCTATTTCTATTATGGGTTGTTGAAAATGTTTTCTTTTTATTTCAAATCAAAGTTTTTGATAACCCGTTTTCTGGAATATAGAGTGGTTATTCCTTATACTTTGCATATTGTTGTGATGCTGAGAATGATATTTATCAATGATTTCCTATTTTATCGGGGTATAGGGTTGGCCACCCTTTATTCCGGATAGCGGGTTGTCACATATACTATCTCAGTCAAGTGCATATATTAGACAATTACTGATATGGATCACTACTGCATATCAGTAATTATGAGAAGTCTAGTACATATACTAGCTCATTCAAATGCATATATTAGATAAATACTGATATGGATCAGCTCAGTTAATGATATGGTACGAACAGGAATGCAAGTGACCATGTAGTTATCATTCAAGACTGATGTTACTTATCAGTTGCTAGGAATTTTAGTAATGCAAGTGACCTTGTAGTCGTCACTCAGGAATGAAACTACATGGATCAGCTCAGGACTGATGTTACTTATCAGTTACTAGGAATTTTAGTAATGCAAGTGATCATGTAGTTGTTACTCAGGAATGCAACTACATGGATTAGCTCAGGACTGATGTTACTTATCAGTTACTAGGAATTTTAGTAATGCAAGTGACCATGTAGTTGTCACTCGGGAATGCAACTATATGGATCAACTCAGGACTGATGTTACTTATCAGTTACTAGGAATTTTAGTAATGCAAGTGTAGTTGCCACTCAGTTATTTTAGTAAGTGACAAATAGTCAATTTGTGGTACGACCAAGAATGCAACAGTAAATGATAATAGCTTAAGGACTGATAAACTGATAATAGCTTAAGAACTGATAAACTCATCATACCTTAAATTATCCCTGTTTGACTGATTTAGATAGAATTATATTTCTTGAATGCACCCACGTGAGTAATGCAGATTATGTGGTTTAGTTAATGTTGACAGTGGAGACATTTGTATTGTATTAGTCGCATGCTGATATCTACTCCTATGTTGGTACTTAATGGCAGTGTTGTCTATTACACATTGGGAATTCTGTGTTGTGTTGTCTATTACACATTGGGAACAAATTATGAAAATCACTGATCATTGTTTAACAACTAATAAATGAATATACTTTTGGCCTACCTTATTAGTCACTGAGATTCAACTGGTTTACATTAATCACTCACTGAGATTCTTATGTAATAGAGTAAATCCAAGAACTGGAATGATACTCTTTAAAGTTAGAAATAAACATAAATTCCAGCAAGTACCAACAAATAGGTAGCATAAAAATTCAACAACAAATTTTGAATAGAATCCGAGGACTAATCAAATAACTATGAACATAAATTTAATACTAAAACATTGTTCGACTATCCAAACACCGCAACGCACATAACGTTTATCATTACATTTGAAAGTCTTCCTCCTCCCATTCTTGCAATATCCTTTCTTGCATTTTTTCCATGTGTACACGAGCTGCGGGAGTAAGCTTCGAGAGATCTTGAATCGATATCTTCTGCTGATCTCTTCGTCGTTGGGCTTTAGTCTTCAATGTTAATTCTTTCTCCTTTAGCTCCAATTCCTTTTTCATCGCATTTTCCCGCAACTCATATTCTTTTTTTACAATTATAGCATTCTCCCTCTTTAACTCCAACACCTCTTTGTTGTGATTAAATTGCTCTTGTAGAGATGCTTGCAATTTGCTCAGAATCTCAGCAGTACCCATATCTTGTATTTGCATATTCTTTTTAACTTTTGTCGTTGTTCTTCCAGGCGGCCTAACGACCCCATCCGCATTATTGTCTTCTCCCTCTGAAGGATCATCGCCATTTTGTCTTTGTCTCTTCGATGCACTCGTGGTTAATTGTTCGGTGCACCATTTTTGCATTTTTTTTGCATTCAACCCAACAATGTTCAAACAAAAATGACTTCTTATCGGCATTTGTTTCCTTGTACACTTTATGCGCATCTTCCCTCTACATATGACAATGAGAACAATATAAGTATAATATCAATGAAAATCACAAGTCAACATTAAGTAACTTAAATTACAATTAAAAAACCAAAATAATTTTCACCAAATTATCTATATTTGTTCCACTCCTCGGAGTCCTAGCTAATTGCTCATATATCCCATGAAATTTGTTCACGACGGCTTGAATTGTGCACCAACGTTTGGACAAACTTCTCAACTGTCGATCTTTTACAAAATCACCCTCTAAAAACTCCTTCCAAGATTGCTTAATGCGTACCCACAATGCAATCGCCGGTTGGTCGGTTCCAACTAACGGATCAATCGAGTTATGTAACCAAGCTTTAGTTAAAGAAACATCTTCCTCCTTAGTCCAATTTCGTCGAATAGGTTGAGGGACCTCAGAATTTTTTCTTGGAGAATTCAGATTTCCTTTTCTCTTTCTCTCATTCTTCTCTGAGGGTGTTGGCATTTGAGTTTCAAAGGAAATAGTGGGGCATTCATTAGACCTTGGAACGAATATTGTCGTTGTAAATGAGGCTCAAAATTGGTCGAGTGTAGACCATAACTTGTTTGAAATTGGTTTGCACTATTGGGGTAGTGAGTTGGAATGGGGAGGATTGAATTCTGGGAGTTGAATTGAGAAATGTGGAAATCATTATTGGCGCATTGATCGTCGTCATTAGCATTGGGGTTAGGCATTGAAAATTCATGATTGTCTTCTGAATTATTTTCCATCATTTAGTAACTGTCAAAAAAATAAAATATTATGTCTTAGAATCAATAAAATGTATCACATTATCATGTTTTTAGCAAAAACATTACGAATAAAATTGAAATAACATTCAACATTCTATTTTCCCATTAATGACAACTGATAAATTTTAACTCTTATTAAGTAATTAAATAAAAAATAAACACACTATTACTATTAATATGTAATTACTTAATCACATTAGTGAAGCTCATTTCATCAAACACCTTGAAGGCAACTTATATATCTTTGCATTTTCTTATCAAAATTTGATAATTGAGAGTAAAAAAATCTATAGATGAAATACAAATATTGTGAGTTGCCAACATGACTCAGTGCATTTTATCAATAGAAGAAATAGAAATCAATATAAGAAATGGGTCAACACTCACAACTATTTATTCTGAGAATTAATAGTAAAAAAATAATAGATGAAATACAGTGCATTTCTCCAATTTTAAGACAATACATGAAATACATAATATATATAGCACATACCTTCAATTTTAGGTCTGCAATTTTCCTTCAATTGGGCACAACAAAAATAGATTTCGTAGGCAGAGCAGTAGAAATAGAGTTGCTACAGTGGATGGTTTATTTTGGAGGGAAATGGGTCAATATATGCCGCCAAATAAGAACGTGGATCTCCACGTCACTTTGGCAAACCGTCGGAGCATTTTTACATGTAGAAATGGTGGTAGACATTTTCAACATGACTCAGCAGCCACGTAAGATGAATTACAGGAAGGAAAGGTGCATTGGAGAGTATTTTTCCTTCTACTTATTTCTATCGTAGGAACCGGGGCTGATATAAACCCTTATTGGAGATGGTCTAATGGCCTTGGATACAATGCACATAAGCTCCCTTTATCTCTCTACTGTGTGTACAAGCAGAGTTTTTGCTAGGGTTATAATTATCAATCCCCTAGGGTTGTATGTGATAAGTATATATATAGGTCTTAGGGGGTGCAGTGTACCCCCCAAGTATGCATGGTGCATGTGAATGATGATCTAGCAAACCCCCTGTTGACACCTGTAAACGCCACCTGTGACTAATGATGACATAATATTCCCTCACATGAGGGTGTGATATTTTTATAGCGGTCATCCATGTGCCATGTGAGCCTCACGCACACTGTTCCACGCGTCTCCCAAACCACACGCTGTGATGATGTCACCCTCGGCCTATAATATGAGGCCGAGGGAAAAGTTCCCTCTAGCAGTGAGTCTGGCCAAATTTAGGCCTCGGCCTGTCGTACCCTTAGAGGGTCGTCTGAGCCTGATGAAGGGTCGACGCCTTGAAGGGTCGTCCGGGCATGATGAGGGGTCGACCCCTTGAAGGGTCGTTTGGGCCTGATGAGGGGTCGATCCCTTGAAGGGTCATCTGGCTCTGATGAGGGGTCGGCCCCTTGAAGGGTCATCTGGGCCTGATGAAGGGTAGGTCCCTTGAAGGGTCGTTTGAGCCTGATGAGGGGTCGGCCCCTTGAAGGGTCATCTGGGCCTGATGAGGGGTCGCCCCCTTGAAGGGTCGTCTGGGCCATGATGAGGGGTTGACCTCTTGAAGGGTCGTCTGGACCATGATGAGGGGTCGGCCCCTTGAAAGGTCATGAGACCATCTTGGGCTCGTCTTGGCGGAGGGAACCCTCGGCCTGGCCGAGGGTATATATAAGCATATTAATCACCCCCCAGCCCTTAGCCATAGATGATGCTGAGATGGCTGAGGGATAGTGTTGCTTTTGAGACAAGTGTATAGTCTGTGTGATGAGTGACATCTGTCAAGCTGATGTGACACTTAGGCATATACTCATTGTTGTTCTAATTTCCAAGGCGTGGCGGCTGTACACCTGACCTGGGACTTTGTGCCCTAATTATGCCCTCCTCGTGGGTCGTGTTTTGCCTTGGTTAGTGGGTCCCACTATTCTAAAAAACCCTCCTAGGCTTAAGGCTTGGGAGGAACGCCTCGCCTTACGCTTTTCACGCCTTATTCTTGGTAAAACCCTTAAGACGCACTTTTTTCTAAAAACAACAATGCCTTAGTGAAACGATGTCGCCTTTTAAAGAATTTGTTTACAAACCAGACCATTATCTTATCCAAAATAATCAAATAGTATTTTAATTTGCATATATTCAGACATATTTTTATGATATGTGCAATTTTTGTATTTTAATAGCCTTGTTATGGTTAAAAAATATTAAAATATATTAAGAAGGCCAAAACGCCTTTTCACGCCTTTTTACGCCTAGGCCCGCCTAGGCTTCTAAGGCTTAAGGCTTGGCCTCTACACCTCAATCACGCCCCGCATTTTTTAGAACCTTGGTGGGCCCATTCATCAGCAAGGTATTTAAGAAATTTTTGAAATCATTTCTTTTCTTCTTCTTCTTCGCGCCTGAACTCTCTCTCTCTAGATTCTCAACTTCTCAACAGCTCCATAGCCATTTCTGTGATTTTTGCATCAGGCCTCGCTGTCCTTTCTCAGGTAATCCCTCTGACCCATTGCCCTCTTTATATTCCATTGCTATTTACACCTCGACTGCTTTAGGTCTGTAGGACTAGGCTTTTCTTTAGATGTCTCATAATTTTCTGGCATTCTTCTCCGGTGGCTAGTTCTTGATAAGAACCCTTTAATTCTTTAGTTTTGATAAAAAAAAGTCCAACCTAGTCAACTGTGAGATTGTTTGTGGTTGGCTTAGCCAAGTTCTTCTAAGTGTAGGGTCTTCCCCTTAATGCTTAGGAGGCTTTACAGTTTAACTTAGGAGTTTCCATCCCTGAGAGAGAAGTTCTTCATAAAGATTAGGCAAATAGAGGAAGAGGAGGAGAGAAGACGAGGTGCCGACCCTAATTGGGTACGACCCATTTTCCCCATTCTATTAGTTACTATCATACCCCCCGAGTCCTGCGGGTCGTCTTGTTATCCAACCGAGAGTCAATCGTACGAGGGAGAAATGGATCAGAGAGCATCATCGCCGACAGGTGCTAGCCCTTCTGGGAGGGGAGAGACATCCACTCTCAGCCCAGGCCGACTGGCCGAGGGCACAACACCTTCTGAGGCTGTCCCTGTAATAGCATTGTCTCCCTTTGAATTTCAAGTAGTCTTTCCAGGTGGTCCCCCAGAGGTTGGGGGATCTGGGGACGAGGGAGATGAGGACGACAGTGAGGATTCTTCTGATGGCGATGGTAGATAAGTTGACACTTTGACTGCTTCTACTTATGCATCGTCAGTTAAAGACCGTGATCTCTTACTACGTAGGCACCTCTTCAGCATACAACCCAACATAAGCATGAGGGTTCCCTCTGAGTCTGAGAGAGTCTTTGAGGGTGACGAGGGAGAGGTCACTATATATGAACATATGTTAAAGGTCGGTGTTAGGTTCCCTCTGCATCCTGCCATAGTCAATATACTGTCAGCCATCGACGTTTCCCCCTCTCAGCTTCCTCCCAACTCCTGGAGGACTATCCTCGGCTACGTCTCCTTGTGGAAGAATACCTTTATGGACGAGCCTTCAGCCGATCTATTCTTGGCTTATTGTATTATCACTTCCTCATCCAAGCAGCCTGGGTACTATCATCTGGGGTCGAGGAAGTCTGATAAAAAACTCCCCCATGTGGCATAAACCTCTAACCACGACTGGAAGAAGAGATTTTTCTTCATATCTGGGAAATAGTAATTTACTGCCAAAACTTAACCTTTGGACGATGGTCCGAGGGTTCCAAGGAGATGGTCTAACCCCTTGAAAAAGACTAGGTCAGACCCCGGACTTAGTCTGGATGAAAAGGATATAGTCGAATATCTGAGAGAAGGAGGGAAAGTGGGTGAACTTGCAAAGTTTGAAGATCTGATGACCCATTGGTTCCCCAATGAAGTTGGTCTGAGGGTCGGCCCCTTGACAGAGCTATGTGAGTTATTGTTATTTTTTGCTCAGTCTTTGCTTTTTTCCAAGTGTTCCATCTTTGCCTCTGTATTTTTCTGATATGTCGTCTTCTTTTCAGGTCGTCCTGCAGGTATCTCTGATTTTCTCTGTAAATGACTGCCCCAAGCTTATTATCTGGCCAAGGCAAGAAGAAGGGGAAGGAGCCTCAGCAGGCTCCGAGGAAGTCGAAGGTTGTGGGGTCGACACCTGTCGAACCATTTGCAAAGGGTTCCAAAAGAAAAGGTCCTGAAGTTCCTGTTGACCCTCGGCCTGATTCGAGGATGAGGGCGAGGGTGGAGTTATCGGAGGGGACTGGATCTTCCTTCAACATGGGGGCTTCATGGTCCCAAAACTTAGCATTTTTGAAGGCTGAGCCGTCTTCTCTGATTGCCAACCTTAGGGCTGCCAAAGCTTCCATGTTCTCTGCCCCCTCGACTGCCGACTACGATTTCCTATCGAAGATGCCCCCGGCTAAGGTGTATGACTATGGTATGCACACTCTTGCCCAGGTATTTTCTCTTTATTTCCTTAGTTGAATTCTTTCACAAACTATTTCCTCGGCCTCTTAACAAGTTTCTTTTTCTTATGCAGTTTGTTTGTGCTTTTACCTCAGCCACTAAATGGATGGCTGAAAACTAACAAAAATTTTATGAAGTCGAGAGGGCTATTCAGCACGAGGCTGGTCTGCAGTCAGAGCTTGAGATTGCAAGGGCTGAATTAGAGAGTGCTAGGACTGAACATGCAAGGGTACTGGACGAGCTGACGAAGCAGCATGATGCAGACCTGGAGGCCAAGGACTTGCTTCTTAAAGAGAAGGTTGAGGCCTTGACCAACTTGAGGGTTCAATTTAAGGGCGATCTTGAGGGATCTGTAAAGAAAGTAGAGGCCGACGTTGTGGAGGCCTACAAACTCTCATATGAGTTTTAAGACTTCGATCTTGAATACTTAGAGAGGGGGATTAGGACAGCCTGTCGTTGGGTCTTCGTTAAGTTTGCTGATTCAGTATGTCCGTCCCTCTCTTGAGGCAATCCAACTTGATGATCCCCTTATCGCTGAAGCCTTGGCTTAGGTGGAGTCCCAAGTGAACACCGATGGTACCGGCACGTCTAAGGATCGGCCAGCCTTGGTCACTAAGGATACTCCTCTTATCGATGTTGATGCCCTTCGCTCTGATGCCGTTCAATAGGGTGGCTGTTTGTAGCCAATACCCTCTTCATGTACCCCATTTTTGTACTTTAATTTTGTTGGACAAACATAATATTTGTAATATAATGCCTCTTACTATCTTCTATGCTTGTCTCTTGTATGCCTTATCTTGTGATGTTTTTAAATTAATAATCTCACCAACTCCTCCCTCGTCCTTCTTGAGGGTAAATGAAGGGTCGTCCCCACCATTTGCCCTCATTATAGCCGAGGGTGGTTTTTAACCAACCAAATGGTTTTTCAATAAAGTCCCCCCTCGTCTTTCTTGAAGGTAAATGAGGGGTCGCCCCCACCATTTTCCTTCATTATAGCCGAGGGTGGTTTTTAACCAACTAATGGTTTTTCAATTAAGTTCCCCCTCGTCTTTCTTGAGGGTAAATGAGGGGTCGTCCCCACCATTTGCCCTCATTATAACCGAGGGTGGTTTTTAACCAACCTAATGGTTTTTCAATTAAGTCCCCCCTCGTCTTTCTTGAGGGTAAATGAGGGGTCGTCCCCACCATTTGCCATCATTATAACCGAGGGTGGTTTTTAACCAACCTAATGGTTTTTTTAATTAAGTCCCCCCTCGTCTTTCTTGAGGGTAAATGAGGGGTCGTCCCCACCATTCGCCCTCATTGTAGCCGTGGGCGGTTTTTAACCAACCTAATGGTTTTTCAATTAAGTCCCCCTCGTCTTTCTTGAGGGTAAATGAGGGGTCTTCCCCACCATTTGCCCTCATTATAGCCGAGGGTGATTTTTAACCAACCTAATGGTTTTTCAATTAAGTCCCCCCTCGTTTTTCTTGAGGGTAAATGAGGGGTCGTCCCCACCATTTTCTCTCATTATAATCGAGGGTGGTTTTTAACCAACCTAATGGTTTTTCAATTAAGTCCCCCCTCGTCTTTCTTGAGGGTAAATGAGGGGTCGTCCCCACCATTTTTCCTCATTATAGCCGAGGGCGGTTCTTAACCAACCTAATGGTTTTTCAATTAAGTCCCCCCTCATCTTTCTTGAGGGTAAATGAGGGGTCGTCCCCACCATTTTCCCTCATTATAGCCGAGGGTGGTCTTTAACCAACCTAATGGTTTTTCAATTAAGTCCCCTGTTAACGCAAAAATTCTCCATCTACGAGGACCAATTAGAAAAGGACACATGTCATCCTACGTGGCAATATTCGACACCCGAGGAGAGTTGGTCGGCATCTGAGGAGAGTTGGTCGGCACCCGAGGAGTGTTAGTCGGCACCCGAGGAGAGTTAGTCAGTACCCGAGGAGAGTTGGTCGGCCCCCGAGGAGAGTTAGTCGGCACCCGAGGAGAGTTAATCGGCATACCAACCAGGAAGATCAAAGGATAACTCTGCATTTAATGAGCATTAATGTACATTTATACTGTAGATGACAACACATAGCATACCAAGCAATTCAACAATTAGATTCGTTGAATGTAGAAATAATGTATAAATGTCTACATACAATGAATCTATTTATCTCCCATCACTATAAATACATGTATTCCCTTATCCAAGAGAAAAAAAGGAGAGAGATCCAAGAGAACCTAGAAACCCCATACACAAGATACACATCCTTTCTCTCTCTACACCCTATGGTGCTATTGTAAACCTCTGGGAATAAAATAACAGTGGACGTAGGCTTTATTCTTAGCCGAACAACTTTAAAAATCTTTGTCTCTTATGTGCTTGATTGGATTGCTTTCATCTATTTATCTGTGATCATAAAAATGGGATTCGGTCCAGTTTTTTGCATCAACAGATTGGCACCGTCTGTGGGAACGTGTTACAAACGTTGTTCTCCATCAAAAGCTAAGTTTTTATTTTCTCTACGTATAATCAATTATACATACATCTTTTGATTCAATCATGATTTTTATGTTTATATACATAAATTAATTGTCCAATTTTTATTTGCAAAATATTGCATATCATGATTTTAAAATCATAATTGTTAGATTAATTCTTATTTAGAAATCAGAAAAATAGTGGATTTCATAAATCATAATTTTTTGCTTGATTCTCAAGTTTCAATTTTATATCATGGAATAAATATTTTAAATGATTACATATACCAATATATACGACGGTGGTAAGATTTGATAATTTTCATTATAAATTTTATAAGATCTTTGATGTCTATTCAAATCCCCATCATATTTTTAATCAGAGAATGGGAAAAGGTTAAAGACAATAAAAAGTTTTCTCATGGAAATCATGACCCAGATCAACTTTCTCTCTCTTCAAGTTTGAGTCTATTTGCATTCATTTTTATGAACTATATTTGGCTCATCTTCCATCCATGTCAATAAAGTCAAATTGATTGATTTTTGATATAAATTTGATAATAATTTCGATCATTAACCATATTTTTATCTATGCAAATAGGGAATAGGAAGGGATCATTATAAAAAATAATTTTATGTAACCAAAAAAAAATCATTACCCACCTCTTGTAAAAGAGGATCAGTAAAACAATCATGACCATATCAAGACTCTGGGCACAAATTTGATATGTTGGCCCCTCGTTCATCACATCACAGGGTTTCTTTGTCGAAATCACACGATCTAGTGGATTAGATAATTATTCATTTAATTAACATTCTTAATGCTTAAATTTTACATCGAATGTTATTTTTCGGATCTATTGGTTCGAGATATTTTGGGACATAGCAATCTCATGAAAAATTCATCACCGCGGCTCATATGGATGTTCGGAATCATCCACTTACAACCCCTATTTCTGGTCAGCCATACATATTGTTGGTCGTCATCATCTCAGGCCATTTTTTATTAAAGGGAAGCTTAACCAGACCTTTTTTGTCGGAGATAAGATGTGAAGATCTATCAGCAATGTTGATATAATTTTATCCAACTACGAGGTATCTTAATGTTGGTCGGAGACTCATATTGTAGCTCGGTGGAACCAATTGCAGGTCGACGGTCATCTACTTCTTGATCGACGACATCTCAGTCTTGTTCGGAGGGTTCAATTTACTGGTCGGCAACTATCCAACCATCCACTTTTTGGTCGGTGACATCTAATGTTGTTCGGTGCTGTCAATGCACCATTTTTGTTGATCGACGAAATTGCTCAGCTGGTCGGGGACCATTTGCTTCTTGGTCGACACCATATATTCTATAACTTGAGATCTCCTTAAATGTTGGTCGGAAACAAGTTTTAGCCAAATTAAAGGCTTCTTGATCGTATGTACATGGTTGGCATATCAAAACGAAGGCATCCCAAAACTGACGTCACACGATGCTGGTCGGCGATACCACTGGTCAGAGATGGTTATCACCTATTGACGAGGAATGATGGAATGGAGGGATGACAAATTTATTTGCCCAGATTATTAATTTTGACAAAGTCAAAATTATTATCATTGCTACCTATTTATTTTTCTCACACTTCTCTAACAAAATAAATGTTTTAAAAATTAAATAAAATATATCCCTGAACTTTATCTTAGAATAAATTTTTCGATCCCATATTTGAGCATTTATTTAAAAATAAAATTATTTTATAAAAAGCCCAAATCAAACCTTATGACATCTAGTTGATAAAAAATTGCTCACATTGACACACATTTGGCACAAAACATTTTATTTCATATTTTGAAATTTTTATTGCCTTATGTCTGAGCTGATACATATTATATGATATTCAGCTGAAAATTTTTGCTAATGATAATTTCTATGAGAATCAATCTCAAAAGGTGTTCGAGCAACTTATTAAATGCATCATGTATAAGATTCACCCCCAACAGTTATCCTTTTATCATGTATTATACATCAAGAGGAACTCCACGACTTACTATTTGTTAGTCGATGGCATCTATTTCTACTCGGAAGTTCTCATACACTTGGTCGGCATCAAGTCGGCAGCAATCCTCCACCGAATTTCAGTTTACCAATTCCAATCATCAACAAAGAACGGTTGAAAAACTTATGGCATAGGTCGGCTATAAAAGGTCGGGGTACCTCATAATTGTAAGTATGGTTGAATGATTATTGGAGAGAAGGTCGGCAACCAGAACTACAATAATAAATATCACCAGCACCAATTGTGTTGGTCCATTATATATAGCTAGTCGAAAAAATCAAATGTTGGTCGGAGATATTTAATTATGATCGGTGATGGATATTATGCAATTTGAGGAGTTCTCGAGCTCCCATTCGTTGATCGGCTACATCTATTTCTACTCGGATGTACCTATTGTTGGTCGGCGTGTATATAGTTGGTCGAGAAAATCAATTGTTGGTCAGCAACATCTCAACCATGGCCGGAGGCAGTAGAAAGCTAATACCAGAATTGAAAATTGACGATTCCTTTGGTTCTCTCTTTTTGATTTTGACAAAATCACTACTTCGCTGCCAAAGCACAAGACTATCCCCTTATTCTTATCCTTATCCTTTATTAATTCAAAACATGAAATTCCTAATTGAAAATTTGCATGGAGAAAAATTAAAATGCATACTTGGTTATTTTCTAATCCACAGAAACTTTATGTGAAAAAAAGTCCAAGACCAAAAAATTATATTTGAGCATTTATTGAATTTCAAATAATTCCTAAAGTGATAAATAGTTTCTAAAAAAACAATTTATATTTGGTCTTTTACTTAAAAGTAAAATGCCTAGCATTTTTATTAAAATTTGCTCATGAAATACACGTGTGGCACAAAAATATTATTTCAGATTTTGAAATTATTATTATTTTATGCTGATACACATCACATATTGTTTGGCTGAATAATTATTCTCATGATAATAATTATTTTCTCTAGTCTCGACAGGTGCTCGGGAAGCTTATTAAAATTTCATAGGAACGAGATTCAATCCCGATGAAAGCTCTCGTAAACCTCTGGAAACTAGTATTGCTCGACATCAGGCAATTTTGCCTCGACATATAAGCCAACATATATTATTTCATTTTTTGAAATTAATATTTTTATTTCTCAAGCATATACCTATCATATATTTATTGAATGATTAAATTATTCTCATGACTAATCAATTCAGCCTACACATATGGTAGAGCAAGATAATAATTTTTACAGGTACAAGACTCAACGCCGACGAATGCTGGGAAAATTTCTTCTTTCTATATATATTCAGCTTCGAGGAAGTCTCCATCATCAATATTCCTAAAAATGCCAACTCAAGTTGGTTAGGAAGCAAAAATATTCCTAAAAATGCCAACTCGATTAGGTTAGGAAACAAGAATATTCCTAAAAATACCAACTCGGTTTGGTTAGGAAACAAAATATTCCTAAAAATGCCAACTAAGGTTGGTTAGGAAGAAAAATATTTCCCAAAAATGCCAACTAAGGTTGGTTGGGAAGAAAAATATTTTCCAAAAAGTGCTAAAGTTGGTCGGGAAGAAAAAATCCACCAACTCAGGTTGGTCGGGAATCAATCTCCATCAACTCCGGTTGGTCGAATAGCAAACAGCAGGTGGAACAAATCTTATTGTCTATGCAAAACAAGGAAATCTGTCAAATAACATACTTTAAGGCCGAGAAAGCATTCAAAGATCATGTTTCACACTTGGGGTCTCTATTAAAAATCCAGTTGTTCATTCGGTGGCATATTCTCATAACATCATGCAGTCGAGCATCAGATTCAGCCCCAACTAATTATCATTCAGAATTTGTTTTTCTTGCTCAGAAATTATTTTTGATATTGAAGTTCAGGAGGTATATTGAAGTTCAGGAGGCATATTCAGAAGTTCAGGAGGTATTTAGAAGTTCGGGAGGTGCATTCAGAAGTTCAGGAGGCATATTCAAGAGTTATTATGCACATGCTAGTGAAGTTCAGAAGTCAAAATCAGCATCTACAGCACTGAGATCTTTGTTACTACTGTCTCGACCAATATTGAAGAAGAAGTTGTATGAAAATGTTCGAAGTCCATCATTAGCTTGGTACTAATCAGATTGAAGAGTTGGGTTCAAAAGCTGGTATGTTACTCAACAAAGTATTCAGAGGATCATAAATCAGAAAAATCAAGCACGTGAAGTTAGCACTCAGTTGCTCGGCACAGGAGGCAGTTGGTCGGCTAGCAAACCAATCAACATACTTGAAGATTATGACAAGCTACAAGATGTATACTATGGCATGGCTGCATCCAAATTCCCAGGGGTGATACATAGCACACGGAGTTCCTCAAAAGAAAGATTAGCAACCGTCGATCAGCCTGCATCATATGTCGTCCAGGAGATAATGCACTTTATGTTGAACAAATCAAGAATGTAGATCAAGAATTTCACGAGCACCGAGCAACACTGCAGAATAAATACTCCATCCTTTCAAGTAAACCATCAAGCATGGAGCATTGGGGGCTTCTGTTAACGCAAAAATTCTCCATCTACGAGGACCAATCAGAAAAGGACACATGTCATCCTACGTGGCAATATTCGACACTCGAGGAGAGTTGGTCGGCATCCGAGGAGAGTTGGTCGGCACCCGAGGAGTGTTAGTCGGCACCCGAGGAGAGTTAGTCAGTACCCGAGGAGAGTTGGTCGGCCCCCGAGGAGAGTTAGTCGGCATACCAACCAGGAAGATCAAAGGATAACTATGCATTTAATGAGCATTAATGTACATTTATACTGTAGATGACAACACATAGCATACCAAGCAATTCAACAATTAGATTCGTTGAATGTAGGAATAATGTATAAATGTCTACATACAATGAATCTCTTTATCTCCCATCACTATAAATACATGTATTCCCTTAGCCAAGAGAAAAAAGGGAGAGAGATCCAAGAGAACCTAGAAACCCCATACACAAGATACACATCCTTTCTCTCTCTACACCCTATGGTGCTATTGTAAACCCCTGGAAATAAAATAATAGTGGACGTAGGCTTTATTCATAGCCGAACCACTTTAAAAATCTTTGTCTATTATGTTCTTGATTAGATTGCTTTCATCTATTTATCTGTGATAATAAAAATGGGATTCGGTCTATTTTTTTGCATCAACATCCCCCTCGTCTTTCTTGAGGATAAATGAGGGGTCGTCCCCACCATTTGCCCTCATTATAGTCGAGGGTGGTTTTTAACCAACCTAATGGTTTTTCAATTAAATCCCCCCTCGTCTTTCTTGAGGTCAAAGGAGGGGTCGTCCCCACCATTGACCCTCATTATAGCCAAGGATGGTCTTAACAAGTATCACCCCAATCGTACTAGAATTAATCAAACACAACGTGAGGGACCATTCTCATTAATATTCTAAGTGTTCTATTGGAGCAACACATTCATTACAATTGTGGTCCGATAGGACTTTACAAAATTACTGATAGTATTTCTTCAAATGGTCTGCATTCCAGGGGTTGAAAAAGGGTTCCCCTTTTAGGTTTTCTAGTCTATAGGTTCCAGGAACCACTTCATCGATGACCCTATATGGCCATGCCAATTTTAGTGGAGCTTGTTGGGCTTCTGCCAAGTCTTTTTGAGGACTAAGTCTCCCACTACAATTGGCCTCTGCTTCACCCTCCGGTTGTACAACCTTGCAGTCCTCTGCTGGTAGGCGGCTTGCCTTATCTTGGCGTCTTCCCTTCTTTCCTCAATCAGGTCTAAGTCAAGTCTCCTCTCTTCCATATTTCTCTGAGGGTCATACATTTGGACCCTGTGAGTAGGAAACCCAATCTCGGTGGGGATGACGGCTTCTAAGCCATAAGCTAGCATGAACGGGGCTTCCCCGATAGAGGTCTTTATCGTCGTCCTGTAGGCCCACAGTATAGCATATAACTCTTCAATCCATCTTCCTTTTGCCTCCTCAAGTCTCTTCTTGATCCCATCTAGGATTGTCCTATTTGTAACTTCCGTTTGCCCGTTAGCCTGAGGTCGGCCTGGGGTAGAGAAGAATTATTTGATACTCACCCTTTCACAGTACTTTTCTAGAGATGTATTCTTGAATTGGGTCCCGTTATTCGAGATGAGGGTGTTGGGGAGACCATATCTACATATAATATTTTTCCAGATGAACTGGAAGGTCTTCTACTCTGTGATCGTTACCATCGGCTCTGCCTCCACCCATTTTGAAAAATAGTAAATTGCCACGATGAGGAACCGCTAGTTATTGATGGCCCTAGGCAAGGGGCCTACCAGGTCAATCCCCCACACTGAAAATGGTCATGGGGATGTAATGGAGGTAAGAGGCTGATGGGGTTGGTGAGGGATGGTGGCAAATTTTTGACATTTGTCACACTTTTTTACATATGCAGTGGCATCTTTCCCCAAGGTCGGCCACCAGTACCCTTGGGTTACTATCCTCTTCGCCAAAGACCTACCCCCAATGTGGCTTGAACACGACCCCTCATGCACGTCTTGCAAAATACGTGGGACTTCGGATGGGTGCACACATCTAAGTAAGGGGAGCAAAAATCCCTTTTTGTACATGGTGTCTCCGATGACAGTGAATTTCGCAGCTCTGTATCTCAGCTTCTTCCTTTTTTGCCTTGCTTCTGGCATCTCCCCCTCTTTGATGTATCTGATCAGAGGGTCCATCCATGAAGCTTCCTTATAAACATTCAGGAAAGTGCTAAGTGTTCCCTCAGCATCTTCAATAGTTGGTTGAAGCAAAATTTCAACTGGGACTGTCCTCCTGATATCTGTCCTAGTCGCCGAGGCTAACCTAGCAAGGGCATTAGCTCGACCATTATCGAGCCTAGGTATCCTTTTCAATTTTACTTCTCTGAAGCTCTTCAGTAATGATCTTACCTTCTCAAGGTACTTGGCCATCCGCTCATCCTTGGCCTCGTAGGCTCCTAGTATCTGGTTCACTACTAGCCTTGAATCACTATGGACCAAAATTTGGTTGACACTAAGAGACTTGGCCAAGGAGAGTCCTGCTATCAAGGCCTCATATTTGGACTCGTTATTGGAGGATTGGAAGTTGAACCTCAGGGTGTACTCAATGTCTGTGCCATCGGGTGCTGATATTAGAAGTCCAACCCCACTTTCGCTATCGCAGGATGACCCATCAATGAAGAGGCTCCACACAGTCTATTTTTCTGAGAATTTTCCCTCAGTGAGGGACCCCTATCTAAAGAGATATCTTTCCTCTTCATATTAAGTCTCTTGACAGGGCCGTGGTCGTCTCTTGGAGGGATATCAGGGTCGTCCTCATCATCAGAAAGGTCGTCCCCTCTTTTTAGAGGATCTTCTCTACATGCATCACCCCGCTTCTTTTTGGGGTCATCCCCTCGGCCCCTCTTGAAGGAACCTTTGTCAATGTACTTCCTGAGCTTCCCTTCTTTCAGCATCTTCTCAATCTCATCTTTCAGATCAAAGCATTTGTCTGTCAAATGGCTATGGACTTGGTGAAATTCACACCACATGTTTTTGTTCCTCTTGTTGGGGATTGCCCTCAACTTCTTAGGCTACTTCAGGGACCAATCACTCTTTATCTCATTGAGAATATGTTCACAGCTGACCATCAGATGGGTGTAATCAACGAACTTGTCATCCATAGACCTCTTCTTCCTCTCTTTGTTCTTCTTAGGGTACTTACCCCCTGAAGTTCCTCCTCTTTCATCTTCATATTTTGCGGCCATCGCCTCTTCGGCGTTCATCACCTTTCTTGCTGTTGACAAAAATTCAACCATCGTCCTCGTAGGGTCTTCAGCAAGCTTGCATAACAGCTTCCCCTTTTCGAGTCCTCCAATCAGGGCTGTCATAGCTATGCTCTCCTCATAATCTTCCACCTCTAACTTTTCTTTGTTGAATCTGGCTATATAGTCTCTTAGACTCTCATTCTTCCCTTGCTTAACATAGAGCAGGTGTGTGGTCTTCTTCTATGGCCTCACCCCATAGCAAAAGTTGTGGATAAATCGGTCTGCCAGCTGCTTAAAGCTTTCAATGGAGTTTTTTAGAAGAGACATGTACCAGATATGTGCAGCCCCTGTCAGAGTACCAGAAAAGGCACGTCACCTCATCTTATCTGAGATAGAGTATATGTCTACCGCTAATTAGTACGTCTCAATATAGTGGACAGGTTTGGTACTCCCGTCATACCTTGGGGTGACCACAGGTGGCTTAAACTTTGATAGTGTAGGGAAGTTGACTATCTTCGCCATAAAGGGTGAGCCTATGGAGTATCTTCTCTGAAGAGAGTCCCGACTCTTCAGAATATCACCGATCTTATCCTCCAGTCACTGGATCGAGTCATTCCAGGGCCTCATGGGGTCGGCTTGGCCGATGTTATCCCCTACCGCCTCTTTGAGGTGGACGGAGGGTTCTTCAGCGACAGGCCCGCATCAGCTATTTACTTTCCCCTGACCGTCGTAGGGTCGACCCTCTGGACCTCGCAGCACTCCTTGATCTGGATAACTTTTCTCGCAGGTCGTTTACTGGGCCCAGCCTCTCAAAGGTCGACCTCCTTCTCGAGCGATCAAAGGCAGAGCCCCTCGGGAAGTCATCAGGATTTTGCCTTCCACACTTCCCTCTTCTCTCCTGGAGAGATCACACAGTATTATTGGAGACCTCATACGGCTACCAGCACTCTATGGGGGACTCCTCTCCCTCTAGATTGTCATACCTGTCCTCAGGGCAAGGGTTTCCTTGCCTCCCCAGGCGTCGATGCCGAGGGTCAGCAACATCCCTCCGCCGCTGAGGGGGAGGTAAGTCTTTGCGTGGTGTCTGGGGTGGTCTCCTCGCTTCCTGCTGCCCTAGAGCCGCTGCCGGAGTAATCATCTCAGGTGAGACCCTTGGTGGTCTTAGTATATTCTGGCTTAGAGCTGTGAACTGCTCTTGCATGATCCGCTGGCTTGCTGCCAGAGACTTCAAGGCTGCTGCCACATCATCCATATCAGACTGAGGTGGTGGTGGCTAACTGGAACTTGGTCCTACTCCACTATCCGATGGAGGAAGTGGTGGTAGTGGCATCTCTTGTGCCATGTGTTTGAGTTATGAAGAGCTGAACTAAAGAAAAGACTGGTAAGCTTGAGAGCCTTAATGGGTCTCCTTCAATGGTGAAACGTCTCCACACAGGGGGAGAGTTGGCTCACCACCAGAGTGACCAGTGAGGTCAAGCTGTATAAAGGAATAGATGTCTTGTTGTTCCCACAGACGGTGCCAAACTGATGATGTTGAAATCTAGCACCACCAGATAAGTGATGATGAGCTCAAATTGTAGTAACCATAACAACCATAGAGATATATGTGTGTATGTGTGTAGAAGGAGATGAGTATAAGAGGAACAAGATAATGATGTATAGTGGTTCAGCCAATTAGGCCTACATCCACTGTGAGTGTGTGATCCACTAAGTATGGACACTACTGGCCTTGGATACAATGCACATAATCTCCCTTTCTCTCTATACTGTGTGTACAAGCAAAGTTTTTTCTATGGTTACAATTATCGATCCCCCCCTAGGGTTATATGTGACAAATATATATATAGGTCTTGTGGGGTGTAGCGTACCCCCCAAGTATGCATGGTGCATATGAATGATGATCTAGCCAACCCCCTGTTGACACATGTAGACACCACCTGTGACTAATGATGACATAATATTCCCTCACGTAAGGGTGTGATATTTATATAACGGTCATCCACGTGCCATGTGAGCCTCACGTGCACTGTTCCACGCGTCTCCCAAACCACGCACTGTGATGATGTCACCCTCGACCTATGATATGAGGTCGAGGGCAAAGTTCCCTCTAGCAATGAGTCTGGCCTAATTTAAGCCTCGACCTATCGTACCCTTGGAGGGTCGTCTGATCCTGATGAAGGGTCGGCCCCTTGAAGGGTCTTCTGGGCCTGATGAGGGGTCGACCCATTGAAGTATCGTCTGAGCCTGATGAGGGGTCGGCCCCTTGAAGGGTCGTCTGGTCCTGATGAGGGGTCGGCCCCTTGAAGGGTCGTCTGGGCCTAATGAAGGTTCGACCCTTTGAAGGGTCGTCTGGGCCAGATGAGGGTTCGGCCTCTTGAAGGGTCATCTGGGCCATGATGAGGGGTCGACCCCTTGAAGGGTCACGAGACCATCTTGGTCTAGTCTTGGCGGAGGGAACCCTCGGCCTGGCCGAGGGTATATATGGGTATATCACTCGCTAAAATATGGTGTAAATAAATGGACCTTTATGAAAATCAATTAGTTTGAGGGGTTGTATGGATGCCTACTATGCTATGGTGGGTGGTATGGGTGCCTAGTATGTTATGATAGGCTGCATACAATCTAATATATATATATATATATATATATATATATATATATATATATATATATGAGTTAGAGGTGAGACGTAGTGGTTATAGATGACATATTGGTATGTGATGGTAATATATTCAGTTGTTAGCAGGTTCGTTTATTCATGAGTTGACCACGTGGATAAGGATACTGTTTATGATGGAATAATGTGATTATACGATATTGTTTGCGGTCATGTTCTAGTTAGACCTTAGCGAATAATTGAGCCAGATAAAAGTGTAATAATGGGTTACTTGTTTGGATTTTTGTGTTCTATGCATGGCGCCTAGTTTTGGTTGGGAGTTGGGGAATAATGAGGTGTTGTGACATCTTGGGGTTAGGAGTAGAACTAAGTAGCATTAATATAGGCATAAATATATATATTAATGCGTTAAGGTTTATGTGATTAAGGATTATACTAGAGGATAGGTTGTGGTAGTCCTCGTAGTTTGGATTAAGAGTTGGATTTCTGATTAGGAATTCTTAGTGAGCATTTCTAAGGATAGAGTTACCTTAATTATCAAAAAATCATGAGAGAGAATAATGGTTGGTTTCCAATGATGGGATCTCATATTTTTAATAAGTTGTGGTTATTTATTATTAGGATATTCATATTATTCTGCACCTTGAGGTTCATATGACATTTCTTATATTCAATTTTTATCTTTATTTCGTTTTACCTAAAGGATTTCTTTATATGGTTTTTGACCCGTCTTTCGTCGACTAACATTTTTATGTTTGGGTTATGGATAACCGGAAGATTAGCATTACAACGCTTTTTCTTTCGATTGGTTGTTTGTTGCAGATTTTAGTGTAGGTTTTGATTCAAGTTTATAATTTTTATATTATAAATCATTTACTTTATTTCAGTTGATCAATTGTGTACTCAGAGATTTATTTTATATTCGGGTTGTATTCACTTCTTATATTCTAGTTTATATATTAACATTTATCGACAATTGGATTTTAGTTGTCATTATTTCGATATAGTTGATGTTACTTATACTCCTGTGTACTCTTTATGTTACTCCACACGCTTAGTTTAATTATTAATTGTTTGATTCTCATAAATTTATATATATATATATATATATATATATATATATATATATATATATATATATATATATATAAAATACTAATCACCTTTAATATAAACTTTGTTGGATATCATAATTAATAAGGATGTTTTTGCTGAAAAATTTGAAATTTTCCCGGAAGGGATATTTCCAATCCGATCCGTCCAAAACATAAACCTTGTCATGGAAAAGTGGTTTAATTATTTCCTCACCGTGCTTTTCTTACAGTGATTTTCTCACTAAAAATTTGATTTTAACGGGTGCAGTTGTTGGAGTTCAGGAATGAGGCACGGTAGGGGTTCAATAAAGAAGTGGAGTTCCTGACTGTGCTAGAATACAAGGGGGATATTGTGTTGTCAGTATGTAGGTAGGTACGGAGGTCATCATAAGGGGGATTGAGTGGAGTAAAACGCAAGACAAAAAAGGGAGCCCCCGTTCGCTTTCTTATATTTTTTTTTATTTTGGTGTAAAAATTGTAAGATAATTAAAGTTAGTAGTTAAGTTTTGCTTTAATTGAAATTATAAGTTTATTAAGTTGATATCTAGGTTGGTTTAATTTAGAAATGTGATTTGTTTTTAAAATATACAGTTTGGTTTGATAAAATTTTTGTTTGTTATGTTAGAATTAAGATATTAAATTAATAAAATTATCAAATTAATTAATTTTTTTTTTACCTCGAAGCAAATTAAGTAGGTGATGGAAACAAAATTAAAATGAAGTATAATTTACAAAACCCTTCTTCTTCAACCGACCTTGAACAGGTTCCAGGCTCAGCCTTTATAAGTTCTTTGTCAACGTAACACATTCTATTGCATAATTAAAATTTCAAAACATGTAGTTAAGTGTAAGAGCATTGAAATCTGAACTATGTTCGTTCCCTCATGTGTAACTTGAAGGATGTCTTATGCTTCTTTCAAAGTCCCGCATTTCATGATACGATAAAACTTCTCTCCCGAATAGTATCACAAAAGAGAGCATTTATCCCTCGTGAGTTAAGTTACATTTTCTATGATCATCTTTTCCTATTTTAACTAATTTAGGAATGGTTTTGTCACCTTCGTTCATAGTGGGAGGGGTCCGCCCTTTTTCCAACGATCAACCACACACGTTCAATAAGGGATTTGATAAATAATCTCATATATTCTTTCCAATAAGCATAATTTCTCCCGTCAAACATTGGAGAACGGGAGATGAAATTACCATCCATAAGCATTTCCCTACTACGATATCCATTAACTTAAGATTTCTAGATCTGATATCACTTGAAATTTCTATTTCTAAGGATTACCATTTTTTTTATTTCTTTTTAAATAGAATTAAAGTCCAAATAATATTAATATAGTCTAGTGATTGTCAATTATGAATATTAGTCTCAATAGTCTTTATTTAATTAATCATTTCATTTGCATGCAATTCTAATATTCATTCATCATGCGAAATAAGGAAAATAATTAGATGAGATATATTTAACGTGGAACCCTTTCGAGAAATCCACAAAATGACCTAACTCGTATTCAACACTATAAAAAAGTTTTACAACAAATATAATTGTTCAAAATGAATTTCAATCCAACTTGATGCATTCAACTTCAACAATGGAGCTACTAAATATCTGTACGCAGATTACAGATCATTCACAATAACACATTCCTCTAGGCCTCATTAAGCTTTAGAATTAACTAAAGTCATTTTTATAATTTTATAGGAATGAGTGTTTTATATGATTTAAAAAACAATATGATACTCTATGATGTGTATAAAGCTTTATTAATCAATGGACAATGAGGGGAGCTTGATGCTAAAAGTTAAAAACCCTCTAAGAAGAAAATAGAATTGGCAAAAAGTTATTGCAAAAAATTATGTTTCATTAGGTTAAAACCATCTTTCATAAGACAAAACTCGCAACTGAAAAATCTTAAGTTTGTCCCTCAAATCCACACAACTTTTGTGACCGTTCCATAAAGTTCCACGACCGCTGCAATGCATGCTTGCGGGGGAAGCGTGGGGTAGCAGCAGAGCACACTATTTGAGAAACAAGTTTTTCTGCAAGACTCCTTCAACTCCATTTCCCTACCTCAAAAATTTCGATTTTAAAATTAGACTTAAATAAAACAATTTCACCTCATTAAACTAAAATTATAAAATTCTCAATAAATATTTCCAATTTATTTAGAAGAAAATATATTTAACGCATTAATTATTCCAAAATTCCATTTTCTTATTTTAATTACTTTTTTGTGGAAATGACATGGGGGACTATATTTTTTAATCTCTTTCACTTGGAATCTTGAATGCTTTGCTCATCGTATTGTTCTGTGTTAGTTTTGACCCATAATGGAGAAGACAAAATTTTGTCCTTTGAGTAATTTTTTAAACTTTATTGAAATTCTTGCTGAACATGATCTTGTAATGAAAGAACATATTCGTAGTGTAAAAAGTGACGAATCAATTAATCATTATCTCATACATACTATACAAAATAAGTTAATAAGTTATTATCATCTCAAGTCAAAGATACAATTATTAAAAAAATATTAAAGCAAAATGTTTTTTTAATATTTCTTTATTGCACTCTAGATATATGCCACGAAGAACAAATATCTCTTACAATACAATACAATACAATACAATACAATAATGTTCAATAACACTCATAAAAATAGATGAGTAGTTTTTTAGAATTTATCAAAGTATACGACACAATAGGAAAATCATTTTTTGATGAGTTGTTAAATATACTTGAAAAACTTAAACTTAATATTGATGACAATAGCAGAGAAGGATATGGCAATGTATCAAATATGATACATAAATAACAAAGTGTACAATATTGATTATTAAATATAAATCCAAGATCATTTTATACACCACGTGGATGTCTGATCTTATCATAGTAGTTTCTAATATGTTATACTCTACTTCAAAAACTGGATAATTTTTTAGAAGATGACAGTGTACATATTGTGTGTTTCCTTCTTCACCAAAATGATGGATAATACTATTAATGCATGTAACATCTTTAACTATTAAGTTGTTATCACAAACACATTGGGAGAGTCATATTGAATCAATTAAAGCAATAAGATACGAAAGAGATTCTTTATATGAACTAGCAAATTCTAAATATGTTGATTATAAAAACAAAGGCTCGAGCCTGGAGTTTAGCAATAAAAGATTTAGAAAATTATGAGTTTTTATTATTTGATGATTATTTGGTATAATTTATTATTTGCTATTAATGTCATGAGTAACAAATTACATTATAAAAATATGCCTCTTAACATTGCCATTGAACAATTAAAAGGTCTTATCACATTCTTTAAAAAAATATCAAAATGATGAGTATGAGTCGACTATAGTTTTACGAAAGGATATTGCACGTGAAGTGGAGATATAATTGATATTTCCTGAAAAAGAGTTGTTTGTATAAAAAATAATTTGATGAAAATTCAGTGATGAAGTGGTTTAATCACCAGACCATTTTTTTAAAACTAGTTACTTTCTATGTGTAGTAGACTAAACACTTACTTTATTAGTAGTAGATTTCAACTGTTAAAAAAATATAAAGACATATTTAATACCCCACTCTTTCACCACTAATATTGTCCCCAATTTAACCACCGAACGTAACAGTATGGGTTTTGTTATCTCTAAATCAACAAACTGATGTTAGCGGGGTTAAAACTCCTGGCATGTGCATCATCAATCACATGCCTTACTAGTGGAGCTAAAATGCCTCGTTGTTAGAAGAGTGCAAACCTACATATATGAACAATTACTTTCTCCCACCCAGACAATGTGTGATGTAACTCTCTCACTACTATATCAACCATGGCATCAGTCTGTTACAATCCAAACCCTTAGAGAACCCAACATCCTCGTTGGGATGAAATCAACCATCACCCAACACGTTGACACACTTATTATGGCTGGGAACCTGACTCTGACTCTGATACCATTATGTAATACCCCACTCTTTCAGAACTAATATTATCCCCAATTTAACCACCGCACACAACAGTATGGGATTTTATTAGCTCTAAATCCACAAGCTAGTGTTAGTGGGATTTGAACCCCTGATATGTGCATCATTAATCACATGCCTTACCCGTTGTTATTTCTTAAAACTGGTATATTGATTTGGTCTTAGAGAGAGCATACAAATCACAAACAATAGCATGTAAAGAGATATAAATCATAAGAATCTTATTTAGAGTAAGCTAAAGAGGGGGATGCAAGTATAAGAATGAATCCGGATTCATGTGATTCAACCCAAGATGGTGCCTACGTCCACAGGCGTAAGTTTAGATTGTATTGATTCAATAGGTGAAAACCTTCAATCTTAGTTAATTGTCCTTTCCTTGTTTACACCCGCCTTCTTAAATATAGGCGTTGGCGTATTTGTTTATGGATTGTTCCAGCTCGTCCACTAGAGTGTGTCAGGGGTCTTATCTTTATTAATTAAACAAGTACCCACTTTACATGATAGTAGAGGAAAAATTGAAAAGTTAGCATGGACACGCATGGTGGGAGGGAATAGTTATCCTTTTTCTCCACGTGGGTATGCTGTTGACATCATCCTATTGCCTGATTCATGTCTGTTGTGATGGAGATATTTGATGACATTAAATATCAATATTTAACTGACGAAGTTAAATATGCTATCTTGAATACTAAAGCTAGGGTTATATTTTGACTGGATCGGATTAGAAAAGTATGTTTCGAAAAAAATTCAGAAAAAATCGGCGTGCCGAATTCGATTTTTTTCGTTATTGTATTTTTTTTTCGATTTTGGAATTTTCAGCAAAATTGGAATTTTCGAAAAAAAATTAAATTTTGAAAAAAATTGGAAATTCGGCAATTTTCCGAAAAAATCAAGAATTTTGGTAAAAAAAATCTATAAAATTAATATTTCCTATTTTAAAAATTGTAATTCTATAAAAAAAATTTATACATGTTTTGAATTTTTAGGTGTTATTTACATGTTTTTGAATTTTTATACCTGTTTTGAATTTTTCCCTACTTATTTTTTAAAATAATTTTAATTGATATTAAATATGCTTAAATTTCATAAATTACAAAAACAGTCCTAAATTTCATAAATTACAAAAACAGTCCAAAATTGCATAAACTATGAAAACAATCCTAAATTTCATAAATTAGAAAAACAATCCTAAATTACATAAACTACGAAAACAGTTCTAAATTTCACAAATTACAAAAGCAGTCCTAAATTACATAAATTACGAAAACAATCCTAAATTTTATAAATTACAAAAACAGTGCTAATATAGTCCAAATTACAAAGGTAGTCCAAATTACGAAAATAGTCCTAATATAGTCCAAATTATAAAAAAAAAGTCCTAAAAAACATCCATGCTATATAGTTCGAAGTAGTCCTAAAAAAATAATCCAAAACAACTATAAAACAATCCAAAAGCTTCCAAGCATCATCCTTTCTGCACACCATTGAACATCTGCATCTCATTTCCATGTTTTACCAAAAAAAAAAAATTAGTAACCAACCAAAAAAAATATGAATTGAATAATAAATGTTCATTGTAAAATGTAAAGTAAATGTCAACAATACCAAAATTTAACTAGTCGATTCGAGCGATAAACCTTTCATCTCCTCTTGCACAACTAACATTACAATGAGTAAAACGAATTATTATTTATTCTAATATAAAATGAATGTATATATTGAAATAAAATTGGAAAAAAATACCATTTTCAATTGCGTTAAAAGCCTCAATTGTATCTTCCACACAAGACAGAAGTAAAGGATTCCTAAGCCAATCTTGCGTGCATAGAAAACATTCCACAATAGGGATGAATGAACTTCAGAATTGATCAAGGACCTGACCGGCCGTACTAAAAGCTGACTTGGAAGCAACCGAAGTCACTGGAGTGGATAATACATCACGGGCCATTATAGTAGGTGCGCGATATGTTGTAACTTTACCTTTCCACCAAGCAACAACATCAAAATGTCGCGCATGTTTCTCCACAATGCCATCACTTAAATACCTTTCCAAATCATTAGAAACATCCGCATACTCCTTTCTCTTCAAAATACCTCTAAACAAGTCTTTTGCCTTAGATCTTTTGGCTACTTTTTCATTAAGGATGGAGTCTTTGGGAATCTTATCTTTATCTTGGGGGGTACCAAGACCCACATAAGGTGTTTCTCCCGCTTTGTAGTAATTATAAAATCAATTCATTAAATATTTCAATTTTTCCACAAACACTTCCAATTTGTAAGACCTTTCAACTTCAGAAAAATTGACACATTTCTCCAAAGATGAAGAATACCAAAACTCAACAAATTAAAATTTGTATCGAGGATCCAATTATATTGCAACAACTAATATCGAGTTAAGAAAATCAAAATTGCATTACTTGTCAAACTTTGCATCCATTTTAATGGCCATGGAACGAAACAATGCATCATCACGGTCAAAATGCTCCATGCGAAGGTCTTTAACTTATGTTAGTTCATCAAAGTATGTATTGGAAGTGACATATTGTGAACCCGACACACGATTTGCTAATTCATAGGATTCTTTTAAAAAAGTGTGCAAAGATTTTAATATTCTCCAATCACTCTCATCCAATATACCCACGCCTCCCACATTACACTCAATCTTATAATTAGGGTCTACCTAATCTAAACGATCAAATACCCTCTCAAACTCCAACGCCGCATTTATCATTAGGTTGCTTGAATTCCATCGCGTCTTAACATCTAAACACACCACCCTCTTTATTTCTAACATTTCATCCATAACACACTTCTTAAAGAGTTGCATACATGAGGAACTACTTCGCACATATTTGACACTTCGCCTATGGTGCTTGATTGTGTCCTTAACCTCCTCAACTCCATCTCTCACAACAAGATTTATGACATGTGCAAAACACCTAACATGAAAGAACTCACCCCCAGTAACAAAGCATTTCTTTTATTAAATCTTTTTTCAAATCTACAATACATGTGTCATTATTTTTTGCATTGTCAAGTGTGATGGTCATTACTTTTTTCTGAAACCCATTCCAACAAATAACTCTCCACTGCCTCGGTAATTACCTCACCCTCATGTGGATGTGGAAGCACTCAAAAATTGATAATTTTCTTATGAACGACCCAATCTCTATCAATAAAATGAGCAGTCAAAGCCATATAACCAAGATTTTGTAACTAAATCCACATATCAGTGGTGAGGCATATTCTTGTATTAAAATACTTAAAATAGTTTTCAACTTGATTTTTTCCTCGTGATACGTGATTAAGCACTCCTTAGTTAGTGTTTTTCTACAAACCACATGAAATTTAGGTTGAAAATCCGCATAAAACTGTAATACCCCGTACTTTTGACTATATTTATTTTTGGGATTAATTAATTAAATGCGTATTAATTGGAAATTAATCCGGGTTATAAATACTAACGAGATGCGAGTTGGTATTTGATTATGTGCATACATGTTTTGATATATGTATTTGGTATTATAAAATTTGTCGTGAGGTTGACATACGACATTTTAGAAATTTTGTTGAGACGCGTGGGACCGCCGCGTCACGGTGTAATATTTTGATAATAAAAGTGAATTTAAAATATATAAACTGTATGGTCATTTTGAGTGCGCCAACGCGTCCGGAAGGGTCGAGATAGTCAGAAAACACTAGCCGGGGGTGTAGTTTGGGTCCCGGGGTATTTTTAGGCCATACCGGCATCATAAAGGGTATTTTGGTAATTTTACATTTTGAGGAATTAAAAGTGACGAAAATTAGAGATGTAAATCTGATGTGGATTAAACCCACTAAGCCCATTAACCAAACCATATTAACCTGGAAGGCTACGTAGGTTATTAGAAGAGTTTTCTAAATTCCCAAATCAAAACCCTAGCCACCTTAAGCCACCATTGGAGAGGAAGCTTGGAGAGAAGAAATTCTGTAGAAAAGTTCTACCAAACCTACACCAAACTCAGAGACAATCAAGGCAAGTGACTTTATTCCATTTAATTTCAGAGAATGTCTCTTCCACGTTAGAAATTGAGGAATTTTGATTGTTCTTGAAAGATGTATGAAAACCCATGTAGTTTGGAGTTTAGAACTTGAAAATTTTGAAGAGAATTGCATGTAGAATGATAGGTAGATGATTTCTCTCATGATAATTGTGATTAGAAGAAATTAAAACGGATTAAATTCTGGGATTTGATGATGATATAAATCTAGGG